>JAIEZT010000124.1:10124031-10724031 GCA_019594935.1 Periophthalmus modestus | reverse complement strand
AATGAGCAGGGCCAAGTTACGGTTCAGATCTCACAGTTAAAATGCAGTTTCACATTTTGTTTTGTTCACTTATTTATTTCTGTGAATACAAAAAACTATAACTGAAGGTATAGATACGTTTCATTCTATACTCTGGAATATTCTAGGGAAAGCATGAACATCTCCATGGTTACGGACACTCAGAAAAGTTACATAGTGCATGTTTAAGTAAAGTTCCGATCTCAGCAGTCAAATGATCCCTTCTTACTATTATGTTGTACTGTGGAGTTCCAGACTTGGATAAATGGGACAATTGAAATGTGGAGCCAGGCTTAGAAGACTACATTCTTGCAGTTGGATTGGCTCTGTGATAATGATCCATTTAGCCAGTATGGGAGATTGGTTGCCAAAGGCGTAAAGGGAAATTACTCAGCCGTCTCCAGCAGAGAAATGTTTGTTTCCCTCTTCTGCCCTCAAATTATTCCAATCACAACACAAATTAAGTGCAATTAGTGCCGTGCTAAAATGCTTCAAACCAACTGATATAAAATCATTAGGAGTCACCTCAACCACGTCTCTATCTTTCTTCTGGATCCTGCTCCTCGTCAATGGGCCTCACTCAAAGCCAACGTCACACTTCATTAATTAATTCATCACCTAAAAGCTGAGTATTGATTTTCAGTAATGGCTTTACAAATCTGTTGGACACCTAGCTGCAGGGATAATTAAAAAGAATGCGTATTTGCAATAAATCATCTTTAAAAGGGTTAAAAGTCCTCGGGTCATGGCCGAGGTGGGTTACAATATCAACAAACAAGCAGTAACACTGCCTAGTCATTAAGGACACCAAAGGACAGCTTTTACCATTTTTATTTTTCACCATATAACATCAACCTAAGTGAGCCTAATGGACTTGTGTGCAGAGAATGGAGAGGAATCATCTCTGAATAGAAGCTCTACACTGATGTATTAGAGGAGCTGTATTGATCAGGCAGTGCATAATACAAATGACATAAAGTCTAGGCCACATGGATTTTAAAAGGAGCCGAAATGTAATTTACAACATTTTAGAAAAAGCGTAGCTTGTAATTGCTTTTTAGCCATTTGTTTTAAAGATCAAATTTTCATGTAAACACAATTAAAGCACTGCTTAGTCAAAAGCGACACTGACCTTTGCATTTAAAGGTACACTAATTATTTGTGTCTCTGCAGTAATAAATGTTAGTCACACCTATGTTCTGGTCAGCTAGGAACAAAAACACCACTAAATGGAACTGAATGATAAATACTACACAGTCCAAGCAGAGCTGTGCATCTAATTTCATTTAAAAAATATTCTTATTGCAAATGTCAAGTGGATGCACTGAGCGTTTATGAGGCAGAGATAGTGTACAATACCCCCAAGATAATAGAATAATGAAAGTCCATAGTGTTTCACTATCAGGGAATGGGTCACAAAATTACAATAACAAATGAAGGCTCTGTAATAAGTAGTTACATTTTGATATGCATTTTAGTATCATTATGGTGGAGAGGGCTCCTGCTTGTCTTCACAGGGTTATACGTTCAAATCCATAGGCCAGCCAACATTCTAAAATGAACCCCTCCAACATGCTCCATTCAACAGAAATTCCTACTCTTCCAACACTTCATGACAAAGATCATGAGAATGGATTAACAGAATTCTTATTTAAGAATGTTAGTGAATGATCATTTGTTTGTATAGCCTATTCACAATTCACTAACCAATTATCCAGGATATTAGCTGCTTAAGGCTCATAGTTGAGAAAAACAAAAGAAAACCATGTAACGTAAATGTATATAGAGCCAGTAGAAGTAGTAAAGTTGTGATATAATATTCTGTTACATTAAGGAAACATATATATGCATTTTTCCAGTGCCTATAAAGTCAAAATGAAGCCTCAGTCCAATCGCTTATACTTGCCATGTATATCAATGCAAAACCAGTAATCCATACAGGGTTGAGGTGATTTATCATGTTTTTAAAGGAAATCAATACAGTTAAATACCATTAGCTAAGTGACACCACTGAACACCTCAAACATAAATACATAAAATCTCTATTTGAACAATGTTAGTATACAGCATCTTCAGCAAAAAGAGAAATAGGCTTTGTGCGATAGGAAGCTGAGAAGGGATGAAAACAGATGGGGTGCACTGTGCATCTTGATGCTGTAATCTCAAAGACATGAGCTGGAACAAGGTGAGTCTGTCACTGAGAACATGTAAATGTATTCAGCCAACACCTTATATCATAGTAATCACCGCCTTCCTCTACAGTTTTATAACACTCTTTAAATTTCTTACTCTCACGCGCTCCACTGTCTGCTGCCTCTCCCTTGTCTATCAGCCTTTATCTGCCTCACACACACAGGTGCACACACACGCACACACGCACATAGGAGCGAACATAAATCTGGATAGTGTGCCAGCCGGGACTGTGGACACCATAATTATAGGACATCAAATGAAAGAATTAGTGTCCCTGTTCTCATTGCCATGCAACGCTTGCAAGTCCCTTTCAATTCCTCATTTTACATCAGCTTTTATATGCATTCTTCTTCTTTCTGGCAGACGGTTGCACAGCACACACATCTAAAGGAATGAAATAGAAAGAAAAAAGGTCTATAATATGTCAAGATATCACACAGTAAGACTACGCATGGAAATGTAAGTCAGTGAAAAATATGAAAGAGCAAGATTCAATATAAATCAATGATATCGGTAGTTTGTTTACGTTATTAGAAGACAAACATTCAGATCCATAATATTCCTAGAAGTACTAATGCAAATTCTATTTCAGGCAATGGGGCACGACCAGGTCACTGCCATAGTTGGCAATGAGCAAAAGTGCATGAAATTGCAATACAGATTTTTTGTTTTGCTTGTTAGCAATACAAACACAGAGTACAACCTATGGTCACATTTTCACAAAAGGTCAGTGGTGCTTTGTTTTTCATAGTTACTTTTTGGTATGAATTGAAAAATGTCAATTATAAGATCTAGTTACACTCTGGGTCAATCAGTACTAATAACAAGACATTGTTTGATAAACAGGCTTTGTAGCTCTCTTGAGGATTCTGTTGTGTTAGTCTCAGTGTCCATACCATTTCTAAACCACTGTGAGATGAGCTCAATACCAGATCTACTACACTGTGGTTAATCCAGCGCTACTGGTGATCCATTGCAAGGGGATTCTTGTTTTGTCCCAGGCTCTGACTGTCAATACAGTCAATACTGATTAGTTAGAGTTAATTAAGACTCATTACTGCCCATCTTACCCATGGTCATAGAGTATTTGTCTTTGGTTCATTCATTTTTGTTTACCATTTTGGACAGTGTTAATGCAGCAGCACTGTCAATCTTCTCTAGATTCTGCAGATTCATTATGAGGCATCCCTTTTCCTAGATCCAAAACAAACCAGTCGAATTGCAAAATCTACACTATGCCTTTGCAGTAAAAGACAGGATAAAATACACAGATGTGATCTACAATCCTTTCACGGTGCACTGAATCCTTTGTTATTTGGCCCAATCAGGCTTCCACTTTGTACTGTACAGATGCCATGACAGGCAGGCAATCAATTGAGCAGCCCGGGAATCTCCTCTTTCCAATGCTGAATCGTCCCAATCACAGACTCACTATGCAGACTCAGCGACAGCAGTGCAATCCTACACCTGCAACAATAAGAACCGCCTCGGCTGCCTGCTCCTTCCCTCCTCATAGCTACCTTTGCTGTCAATTACAGCTCCATAGATATATATGGGAAAGTGCGCGGCTCAGCAGTTTGAGATCACTTCTCCTCGAAACATTTCCAGCGTTCTGATTATGGGTCATATAAAAAGCTGGAGGTAGTGGCTTTTGAAGACAGCTTCCTGTGGGATCAGAGGAATAACAAATGGCTTGCATTTATATCTTAACCGAAGGCCAGGGACCCTAGGAAGAAGATAAGAAAAACGCAATATGCATAACATTGATACTGGACTATTAAATCACAAACCCATAATGCTAATGTTCCAAGGTTTCATGAGCATATTACCATCTACAAAACAAGATTAGCCTGATAGACATAAAAACACTATTTTGCAATGTTGCAAAAACACGGTGCATTGTTTTAAGCAAATACAATTTGCCATCACCCTACATCATTTTTTTTTATTATGAAGACTAGTTGTGGGTTTGGGTGCTGTCCACCAGAAGAAAAATAATTTTGTTTACAACAACCACAACAACCTTTGGTAAAGGTTCATTCTGTCTCCAGTTTTACACTTAGATTTAACAATTCTTTTTGTCACACAGGAGCACTGGTTTATCTGCTTTACATGGTTTGGATGCTTCCTGTAGCCTTCTGTGGAAGCGTCATGTGATGGTGTAGTGACGTGCCTTGTAGACTGCTTTATTGATGTTGTGACAACAACACAACATCAATAACCACACATGGAACTCACACAGTTATTTGTGAAACCAAAGAACAGACTACAACCAGAACACAAATGCAATGTAATGTATGAGATACCATGTCTATCATGCACCAAAACATATATAGAGGAAACACGATGTCCATTTATAACACAGAAAAAAAATATCAAAATAGTGCGGAAAAAAAAAAAAAAAAAAAAAAAAAAAAAAAAAAACAGCAACAAGAGCATTACAAAACAAGCAGAGCAGGAAAATCTGAAATCAACCATATTTGACCATTGCAAAAGAAAACCACATCATGGACTGAAATAATGCCAGGGTCATATGTGCTGGAAGCAACAAATACTACTGCTGGATCAGAGAGGCCACCGAGATCCGCAAAAGCATAAATCCTGACAAAGAAGTGTATACCTTATCTTCTGAGGAAGGCTACAGGAAGTAGGCAAAACATGTAAAGCAGGTAAACAAATGCTCCTGTCTGATTAAAAGAATCACTAATTCTAACCACAACTAGCTAGTTTCTTCTCATCTTATAATAGTAATTAATGTGGCCTGTTTTAATGTTAAAACCCGTGAAAAGCTCTGAGTGCAGCTCCTTAGCAGCTTAAGATAAATTCTGTGTCTATTAAATAAGTAATGGTTGTCCCTTTGCAATTATTTCAGTACAATTTGCAATTTGAGTAACAAACCTGTCCTTGAAACATCAATAGGTAAACCACATTGCCTTACTGGACTGTGCCATCCTTTTCAGTTGTAAAACACATATTATGTACAAGATGATTTTAGAGTTTGTTTATTTTTTTTCCCACCCAAAAAACAGAATATCTTTAAATATTTAACATTAAAAACTCCTATTTGCATCTGAATGGTTTTGTTTATTCAGTGTGGACAAAAGGGAAAAATTCACTTCATTACCAAAGGTTTGCAGCAGGCTACAGTAAAAGCCTTTTTTGCCTCTCAGTGATTCTGGGTCCCTCTCTGCTCCCGTGTGCTCCAGACACCTCTGGCATCACTCTGCTCATCCATCAAGCCCAACATAACGTCCCATTAACACATTGATTATTCAAACACAGAATCCCAGCAGGTAGATCCTTTGCCTTTCATGGCGCATAGGGTCAGTGACCAGGAGCTGCACAGAAATGAACTTTGATGTAAACGCCGCTGTATCACTTGTGACTCTTTTTCTCTCTCTCACCGAGGCGATGACTGATGACTGTTTTTCTGCCCGACTGCCACACTGGGTTAAGACAAGGGGCTTTATGATGCATGGACATCCTTCGTTACTAATTAACCTTCATACCACACTAATTAATTAGATTCCAGCAAGGTCAAGCTTTCTAAATGGGACAATTAAGTAGTTTCCTCATAATACAATATAGTGTAGCACAGCAGAGGCTAACAAAGACAGTGGCCAGTGTTTTTCATTTGAACTTGTATTATCAAATCATCAGCATAATCATTTCTATAGTTCCCACGAGACATTAAGAAGCACCATACAGAAACCATGCAGTGTGCATTAAGCTGTGTTGTGATAACAAAAATGAAAAATTACAATATTTGATACCCCTTAATTAAGTTATGATTTCATTAACTATAGTCACACTAAAATGAAGGAAGGAAGGATGTCTTTATGTATTATTCTCCTGCTCTACACCATGCACATAGACTACTGTTTTAAGAAATGTTAATTAAATTGTGAATAAAACTAAAAGTGTGGGGGCTCACAGCAAAACAAGAACTTCAGCAACATGTCAAGTTCATTTTCAAGTTATTTTAAAGCCCTTGCTCAAACCAAGGTAAAATTTCATCAAAGAAAGTACTTATGAACTTACCATAATAACAGAACATAAATAGCCTAGTGCTTTCAAATAAAAGAACCAAAGCTGCTGAGACAGGCAGACGCTGTTCAGGGTGAGAAGTTTAAACCTGAATAAAAAAAGGTTGAACCAATTCTCTGAGGTATGCTCTGACACAATAGACATCTCTGTAAACTACCGAAATATTCAAATGAAGAGGGCCGATAATGCACCACAGTGAGCAGGCTGCCAAATTAAAAATGCTTGAACAACACATTAGAGAATTCAGTAATCATAATGGTGGTTGCGAGCAGTAAACATTAATACACATTCCTTCTTTTCTTTTATCTCACCTCGAAAAATAAAAAAGCGACAAAATTAAGCATGCAGCTATTAAAAAGGGAGCAGTTGGGCAAACAGCTTGGGTTTGCTGGGGAAAAAGCAAATGACAACGCACTCAAATGCACTTCTTTACATGTATCGGCATATGTGTGGGTCTACCCATACGCAGAGCCACTCCTGCAGCAGCTGTGGACTGGGGAGGCAATGAGAAAGGTATCATTCAAAAGAGCGTTCCCCCTGTGCTTTGGAGCCCATATCTGACTAACAGTGTGGAACCAGCCAAATGTGGCAGCCAACTGTTTCCCCTCCTCAGGCGATCCCCGCTCTTGGCCCAAGTACAGCAAATTGTATCATTGTCACATGCACGCGCCCGCCCAGTGAGAAGAGTTTTGGGGAAAGAGACAGTAACTTTGAGAGTTGAGAGAATGAATGGGACCGTTGAGATTAGAGGTTCTCATACTTTTAGGCATAGTTTAGTCCTTATATTAGTGCACTGATATGTAATGGCTGCTTTGCCATCAAATTGATGCTTTTATGTAAACAATTTTAGACATTTTCATGTTCTTACCTGGTAGTTCTTTTTAAGGTCTGTTTCAGGTTAAAAAAAAAAGTCTGAATCAGGACCTGGAAGATAGTCATTGCATTATATATCAAAATCTATTTTAATTAATCTGTTTTACATGACACACAATTTATAACAACCTAAATGAACAGTCCCATGTGACCTCAGTTATATCTAAAGTTTACTTTGCTTTGTTGAACCCTGGTGATTCCCTTTGTCCAGGTGTGCTTCAATAAATCTACATTAGTTTGAGGATGATTAGGTTAAGTGGTATGATACAATATGTGTATGTGCATACAGTCACGATGTCTGGCTGTGAGTTTGACAGAGATTAATAGGCACAAAGCCCAAGTTGGGACCACAGTGGGGCTTCCGAGCCTATATTTTACTAAACCCCACATAAATAAAGCCACAGGGTGCCACTTGGTGGTAAAGACAAAAGGTTCTTTACAGACTGTCGGCACAATGGTGGTTAGAACATGTGGGATAGCTTTAGAGACAGGGAGGGGAGTGTGCTGCAAGCACTACTGTCAGCTCAAAGAATCTTCTTTTCCTATTAAGAGATCTGCACGAGGTTATTCACTAATCCTGAGTAACAACAGAGGGGTCAGTAAATGGAGTTTTGTGTTTTATTTTGTGTACATAAATGAGCACAATCTGCCACTTAAATTACAAGACCCACATTCCAGGTTTTATAATGATGTTTTACCACTGCGGGATAGGGCCAATGTCAGTGCCTTTAGTTTGAAATAACACCGGTGGGGTACAATATTGCTTCAAATACTCCTTCAAGTGGCACATGCACATTCTGTATCTATTAAACATTTATGAACTCACAAAATAAACCTGACCATCACATAGTATTACATAAACTGTTCATGTTTTCGTAATCATTTGAGAAGCTTGGCTCCATGGGTAATAACATATAGGTCATTTAATAACGTCCATGATGCATTTTTAACACTGTGAAAGCCTCTGAGATAAAGAGACAGATAGTCTATGTGGGTGTTAACAACAGAGAAGAAAGGCTAATTAGTGAACACTATATTGCATTCATTCATCCACTGGCTGCACAGTGCTTAGGCACACAAAAACAAAATGATACATCTCCAGGTGTAATTTATTAGAGAGTGATAGCAGATAATATGGATGCCCTGGCTCACACTGGAAACAATGTGTTGCCCAGTTACCGTTACAGCGAGGTAGTCCACAAAGGCCTTAGATTAATGATGCTGGTGTTTAGTCTATAGAGAGGACACTTTAGAAGCCAGTGGCCTGCATGTATTAGAGCTTATTAAAGGAACAGAGGCAGGAAGAACGGAGGTAGCCACGGGAACAAGGTGTTACTAAAAATGGACAGGATTAGAGTCAAGAAACAACATGTAAATAAACAAGAATACGAAATTGCGCAGGGCTAGCAACAAAAGGAACTCAAATTGGAACGAGATAGATGAAGTGGAAGAACGTGAATACTTCATTAGACTGTGGAAAAGTCCCAAGTGCTCCCGGAAACCACACTAAATTAATCAGATATGTGCACGCTGATGCCACTATGCATATATTATTATTGCATTGACCATTGTCTCGGGTTTACTATAAATTAATGTCCATTACAGAGAGGGGTTGGTCCAATGAAAAGCACGAAGATGAGAGAACATTTATCTCCTATAAGAAGCCATTATGGGCTTTGGCGTTACTACACAGATGCAGTAAAGTCCTCCATGTTAACTAAGGGATAACCAGAGTGTACATAAACCTATATAAATGATGTGCTAAAATCACTTTGATGCAGTATAAATAAATAAATTGAGTGGATCATCTGTGGTGGATTAGCTTGCCCAAATAACAGTTAGCCTTGTTTGTGTCTGCCAAGATCAATAAGGAGACGTAAGACATTTTGAAATGAGTTTGGCAATGACATATGGACTTAAGAAACACAGAGGAGCGCACAAGAGAAGAAAGTACCATTGACTTGAAGAACTATGCATTTTGAAATCCTGATAGCCAAAATAGGCTTACTCAAATGAAACAAAATACAACTCCATGAAAATCATTAACACTATATATCGTAGCTTTTGTAAATGTCATATTTTTGCTAACTATAACTAAAAAAGTCATTATAAGGACAAAAAAGTAGATATTTTATAGCAAAACATAGGTACTTTAACAATAAAAACTTAAAATCAATGAATGGACATCCCCAGAACCCCAAACAGGGTATAAACTTAAACATCCAAGGAACTCATCTTTATTATGTTCCATGCAGTAATGCAATACAATTTATCACAGTCAAAATAAGTAAAAAAGTAAAACTGTTATGGATTTAGTCAACAAAACTGGCATGACATTTTAATCGGCCAAAACTAGATAAAACTAAAAAGAATCATTGGGCAAAATGTTTCTGTCAAAATAAACACTGGACCTTCATCTCCTAGGCGTCATTAACAGAAGGCCCCTTAAAGGTTTCAGCATCCATCTTGGGATACATATTAAAGCATTCCTAAGACCAGTACAGCAAGGTGAAAATCCTCTTTTATTCCGCCCTGAAAGAATGGACTCTTATGCGGTCTATTAGGATATGACTTATAGGGAGCCGTGACAATGATCCGCCCACTATGACAACCTGCTATCATTACTGTACCAAATGACCCCCAGGGCTGTATTACCACCACCCAGTGTCACCAATTACTAAACAAAGATAAGTTGTAATATCACACAAGTGCATTTATAGCGTGTGTTGTCAAATGTTAATGTTGCATAGAGGTCATGTGGGCACACTTTGAATCTGGACTGGTCCGTTTGATGGACAGGAACACGGCAAATTGCCCACCGAATGAATGAACCGCAAGTGTTGAAGCAAGACAAGTGGGGCTATTATGATTAGTCATAAAGGAGGGATGAGAAGCTCAGATGCCCCTTTTGGGCTCACAAGGGCCACTGTCATTTGTCACATGAAGGCCTTTTAGATTCCAGTAGGCAAAATCGTGTCAGACCGATAAAATGTTAAACTTGTCTCAAGTTCTATGGCACAACTGGGGGAAATTAGAAATTATTGAAATAAAAATCCATGTAGGCTATGATTAATAATTAGTGGCACAGCTGCAATATTCATACATCAACAGTCTATGTTAAAGGTCCACTAACTTCTCAGGAGGAGGATCCTTTACCTGCTTGTCTCCATGAAAATGTGAGTGCTTTGCCTGGAATATTCCACAATATGGTATTAAACCTGTCTATCTCTATGGGCATAAACAGGTGATGGCATCAGGCCAAGTTACAGGTGATATGTATGATATGTACAGTGGAACATTCTAAGCCAGGGGTCGGCAACCTGCAGCTCTGGAGCGACATGCGGCTCTTTCATCCTTATACAGCAGCTCCGTGTGGATTGAGAAAATAAATTATAAGTATTTCATTGAAGTGTATTTTTTTGTGTTAGTTCTTTTTAAATTATCGTTTAAATTGGAAGATTATTGTGATCTTGAAATAATAAGTTACATAATGTACCTTTAATGATTGTTGACAATTTTGTAAAACTAGACTCTGTGAGCTCTTTGTTTTGGCTTATTGCAGTCCTATTGTCTTTGATATATTGTCTTGTGAGAAGCCAGTTTGTTCAGTGAGGCAAGACAGCCAAGTTGAATGTTAAACACTGGAGGTTCTGTATTTGATTTGAATGCAGCAATAAATAAAATAGTTATAGGTCATAGTGGTCTTTTTTTTTTTGGCTTTTTGAGTTGTTTGGCTCAGGATTCATGCAATTAAAATCTTTCCAAGTATGAGTTTGGGGTCAGTAGTGTAGAGGCATGACTACAATACAACCTGTATAATTTGTCAATACATTTATTATAGTCAAATCTCAATAATAACTTCTGTGCTAAAATTGGAAGTGTAGTTTTCACATAAATATTTGTTCAAGACCAATTTATCAGCACAAACAAAATTATTTTGTCCCAATGTGAGATATTTATCCTAATTTGATAAATAATCTGGACTGTGCTGAGAGATGGAGTGGGTCTGTAAACGTGAGGATCGAAGTAGATGGATGAGTGAGGCAGTGCCCAGAAGACTGCTCCCTGGCCTTCCTTATGAACCCGAAATGACAAATATACAGTCGGGCTAATCGTCAGAGGACTGCACTCACAGGCACAGGCCCAAAGGGAGAGTCGCACAGAAAAGAATGGATAATTTGCTGATCTGGACATATTCCCTCTCGCCGCTTGTGTGTGTGCAGACCAGGGAAGAGACAGATACAGAATAAATGACTGTAATAAATGAAGATGAACATTCCAGGACCTCTGCTCTTGTCCAGTGTTTTTCTCAATTCTTCCTCTCCCCCACTGCCAAATATGTATTGATTTCCATGCATATTTATAATCTGCACAGAACCAGTGGGTCTCCAGTGTTTTCAAAGGTGATAGGCTGGCTCCGTGGAGCAGAATCAACAATATCGAACTCCGAGCAGCAGAATATCTAGTACCTCCGCTGAGAACTGAGAAAGGCTTTAGTCTGAGCAGGCATTGTGTGCTGGAGGTCTGGTAAGGCTGCACTGTATTAACTGTATGAGGATGTGTTATTATTTATGAAATATGATATTCAATACTGGGCTTATAATACCGTTGGTCAAGCTGTTTTATTGTCTATTTAGACCACACTTTGACACCACATAGTTCATGCTGCAAGATACATGTGTGGCTTTCTCAATTGGTCCCTAAACCCTAAACAACTTGAGTATGTGGATAGTAATTTTGGATTGTAAATTTTATCCTGAGTCAGTATATTGGGTTGCAACTAAATCCAATAGAACCTTGTGAATATCAGAACTAACACTGCAAAACAATAAAGCTTTTGTGGTGAGATTATTATTATTATTATTATTATACATTTTTATTATCATTATTATAAAGTACATTGTATAAAAAAAAAAAAAACTTTGCATGACTCTGCCTTTAAGAATTTATTTGTTGGCATCAAATCTGAGACTGATGAATTACAATGAATTATGAAGAAGAATGAAACCAGCACAATGTTGGGCCACTCCAGGCATATATATTTAACAAGATAAGAGAACTTGGTCCCAAAACAGGGACATTTCAGTATAAAAATATGCAGTCAAGAATTAAAATAAACTACATTAATAAAATATACTTTGAATAAACTTTAAAATGGGGTAAAATAATGATAATCAAACAAAATTGACTGTGCAAGAGTAAAACAATAAGGCTACAATGATTATGTACAATAAGTGATTTACTCATTAATATAGTATTGCACATGATGAAACATGTGGAGGAAACACTTTATATATTATACCTTAGACCTAATACAGAAAATAAACTCAAAATTGACCATAATTGGAGTGAAGTACTTGGTGCATTATCCAATCTACAAAAATACCCATTATCTCTCTGCATTGTATGTGCTTTTGAATGCATATCTGTGATCTCAGACAGTTCTCAGGTGTTCACAAAGGCACATTGTCAAAAGTCCCTTTTGTTTTGCTGCAGTGGTGTGTCTGCATTTGCTGCACTTAAGTTCTTAAGTGTCTAAGTGCCATACGAGATGTTCAAGTCTGCATAAATGTGACTTAATCCTGACTTTTGTAAAACAACTCTGAACCTCTGGTCCATGCTTGGCCACACACACGTGCCCTGGACAGAGATGTAAATGTGTGCTCACTCTTCCATAGTATGATTAAATGCTAGGTGGAGCACAAAAGCACTAATGGTTAGGGGGAGATTTCCCCTGATGCCTTGTCCTCCCACTCAATGTGGTTCAAAAATGACAAGTGATGGAAGACTACTTCAGCCAAATACTATGTAGCATGTAGCAAATACATCATATGTCCACCCCTGCAGCCACTCTTCATCACTTAGTACTTTGACACGGAAGATAGATTACACCTTTTTGGGGTGGTACAAAAACAAACAGAAACTTGTGGAATGAGGTTAGGTTACGAGGTTATCTTTTTGGTTCAGTCAAGTTAGTGTGTTGCATTCAGATGAGCATGTATAGTATATGTATATAGTATATAGTATATGTATATAGTACAATGTTTGCTATATATAGGCTGATATTTGCACTCACATGTACATAAAGAAGTGGAAAGGTTGTAGAATAGAAAAATTAAAAAGACTGCTCAGGCCATGTAGTTTAACATTCAGTGCAATCCGAGCTGGATGATGGCCAGGTTTTTGGCATAAAATATTAATGTTAACTTTAGTCCAGGAGTGAGTTGAAACTACAGTCATTGACCTTTGAGTGTAAAATGCAAATCCACTTATCAATCAACCAACTCAATGATTACATTACAAGGATGACTAAGATGCGTCTAAATATATTAAAAGAATATGAGCATAAGGTAGGGCTGGGAGTCACAGGGCACCACAAACATGGCTCATTTAATGACAGTACGGTACTTTGAAAAAAACACTCCAACAATAATCATACAATAATAACAATGCACTGAATTTATATAACAACAGATATCTTAATTGGTATGAGAGCAACCTGTATTACAAATAATTTATTATGCAACCAAAATTCTGTTGCATCAAATATCGAAAATATTCACAGCTTTATTCTCAACATGTATAGAATTCTGTATGCTCTATTATCTGCCAGAGAATCTATTGCATCAGTCATCACACACAAGATAAAAACACATCCATTGAATAAGCGACAGATCATCGCGTATGAAGAACTAGCTCTGAGTAGAGGCGCACTCGGCTTCTCACTTAAGTTCATAATGACATCTGTAGCACCACTGCCCTTGTGTCTCCAGCACTTCTTCAAGTCCATTGTCCAGGAGAGATTCTGCTAACACAGGCTCTTCAGTATGAGAAGGTGGAAGGGTCAAGCTATCAACACTACATCATCACACCAATATCATTAGACCTGCACAAGATGCCTCCACCGAATGTACTGCTGCCTCAATACTATTGCTTGCAATCATCGCACACTTGAATTCAAAAAAATGTGTGCAGAGCTGAAATAAAATCAAATGCAGACTTATTGATAAAATTTGAGGTAAGGTTGTTTTATGATCTTTACTCCTCTAGGCACAGTGACTGTTCCGCTGTTACAAGCTTGGTGGCAGCAGTCAGTCACTTCAACAATGGCACAGATCATAGAAAACACATCAAATATTCAATTCTGCAGAGTTTTCTTTATGTTTAAATTGAATCTGATATGTCTAACACAACAATAGCTTCAACTTTCTGGAGGTGGCATGTCAGATGTATGATTCCTTAGAAAAAGAAAGTTTAAACCATACTTTGGAATATTCGCCATGCTAGATAGATCATTTATATGCATTTTTTGAACAATATTTAAATCCAGGCTCAAAACAGTTCTGTTTAACTGTGATATGCACATGACTGAAAGGTTTTTATTCTGCACTCTTCTCTTTAATGTTAATTTTATGATGATTATTTATGATTATTTAAGTTTTGATTTGTTGTATTGTGATTTTAATGTCTTTCTTATTCTGTAAAGCACTTTGAATTACTTTGTGTACAAATTGTGCTATACAAATAAACTTGCCTTGCCAATACTGTGGAGGATTATAGCCAGAGGAACAACATTTCCATGGAAATTTGTGTCATAATCTACTAGGGCATGACAACATCTGTAATGAAACAAACATTAAGAGGTTGTGTTATAATCTATGTATGGCAACTGATTTTTCTATAATATTATATTCATATGAGATCATTCTTATGACGAAATGCTAAAAATGCTATGCTAAATCAATAAAACGCAGCATTCTTCAGGGTATTGCTATTAATTATTTATGCATAACTGTGATCTAGTTGGCTTGGGGGCTGCTGTTTTACACGGGACAAAAGACCCCATAGATCCACTGTTACTCCTCTTGCCTCTCCTATAGAATCATATCAGTGAATGGTGAAAAACTAACAGTGTCGAACAGCTTTGCACACAACCATTTCCCATATCTTACCAGCTATTGCACCTGATTGCAACTTTTGTCACTTGTCACCTTTTTATCTGCCAACTTAACACCCCACCTCCACCCTCTCTCCCTCCCCGCCTCCCTCCATCCCTCTCTGTCTTTCTGCCCCACCTTGAGCCTTCAAAAACACCACTATTATTATTTTTCTTTCTTTCATTCTGCCTCTATCTCTATCTCTCTTTTCCCTTCTACCCGTTTTAATCCTGTCTTTTCCTCCACAGCTTGTCAACCATCCCGGCGTCCCTCTACCCCCCCCCCCCCCCCCCCCCTCCTCCTCCTCCGCTCCCCCTGATGACTGCTCCCCTCCCTCTCCCTCTCTCCATCCCCTTTTTTCCAGCACACACAGGAGGGTCAAGTGCACCGGCTTTGTCTCAAAACATGTGGAGGGAATTAATTGGCTCTAGCGTTTGGCTCTTTCCACCCGAGTGCTTCTGCGCGGCTGTCACCTGGCTCTTCCCCACTTTGCCGTCTCCTCGCTGCGTGTTGCTCTATAGTCTATACACTACCACCCCTCCCTCCCTAAGCCCTCATTCACTATTTTCACCCCTTATCTTTCCAGCGTCTTTCTTCCCTTTCGGTCCCGGCCCCCTTGTAAGATCAGGCCCCAGTGAAGCAGCTCGTGTTGTGTCTAATGAGTGTAGATAATGCGCTGGCTGCTGGACTTGAGGGACGTAAGGGGGATGACAAAAATGATGGACAAGATGGGGGAAGAAAAAAGGCCTTACTAAATATTTAACATTTCAGGAAGGTTCAATCACCAGGAAGAACAGGGGAATGGTTTACAGTGCAATGCATTTGGTTGGAAATCACAATGACAGGAAATGTCTGTATGTTTGAAATGTTGTAGTTTCAAATTAACTCTGGAACAAAAAGAAATAAGCCTCAAAAACAAAAATAACATTAGTAGTCAATATGTTGCACTTGCGAAGGCTTTAATAACAATACACTGAAGATATATGACTTAGGCTCTTGTATTGTGTGTATTGTACACAATCCAAAAAATAAAAAGACTGAAATAATCATATTAAAGTTATATTGTATATTGGAACAGTATTATGGCTGTGTTGTTGTGTATGTGTTGTGTTGTGCACAAACAAAACTGGGTGCATCATTGGCACTGCTGTTTTAAAAAGTGAAGTGGAGATGAGAAAAAATTAACTTGGTATCAATTTTACACCAGAGGCCCTAACACTATCCTGTATGTTGGCTTAGGACGAGCACAAGTACTTTACCTAGTGACCCCTTGTGGCCGGATTATGTATAAGTAACACAAATAAGCGTATATAAATCTGATTTCCCATAGATACTCCCCTCTGACATTAACTTTTCATGACATTTTACTTTAATGCATTAAAAAAATCACAAACATTTCTGTATTCCTTGTATTCCGTGTCACTGCGCATTTGACCTTTTTTTAATTTCCTGTTTTCCACCATCCCTAAGGTCTCAACATTTCTTTTAGATGCAGCAAATTCATGTATGCGCTTTCAATTTGACCTTTCACCGTTCCAGACCACCGGCCGTTACATTGTCACAACTGTTATAGCAGCCAAAACGAACGGAGGCAAAAATGTTTCTCGCAGAGCTTGGGTTTAGCTTTAAAATCATCTCATTCCGCGTCCTTATCCTCTTTTATCCCTTACCCATCAGTGCACCCATGCTCGAAACATCCTCCAAAGGAAAAAAAAAGTCAGATGCATTTTTCAAAAAACCTGCACACCTCCCCCAATCCCAAAAAGACCCTAGCCCAATTATACTAGACCCCCCTTTTCTGCCCACCCACACCCCTTTTCCTAAGAAAGAAGGGGATAAATCAGCCTGCATATTAATTGTATTTAAGGGGGGGTAACAACCATGTGCCTGGCGTACTCCTAGTTTCCATGACAACCAGCTCCAGGATCCATAAAGATTTCAGGGGCAAATGGGGCTTGGTGAGAGAGGGAGGGGTAAAGGGGGGTCACCCCAAAAGAGGATAAGCATAATTACAGCCAGATAGGCAGCCTGCAAAGGGAATAGAGAGCTTTGTGTGAGCAGTGTCCCAGTCACAATCTGCCAGAATTTTCTGCTAAAACATTTTCTCCATAATTTTAATATGGCCATTAATAGATAGTGACACAGTTGATCATCCAAAAACATCCAATTGCCAATCCAGTCTTTGATTCAACATTTTAACATTCCCCCATAAACTGGGTCACACATTATTATTCATCTGATTTATTTTTATACGCACTGACCCCAATTGAACTTTAAATCTTCAGATATCTAAATAATTTATCTTAAAATAGACTACATAAAAATGCTTGTAAAATATCAACTTGATTGCAGATAGAACAAATTGAAAAAGTATATATGCTGTATTTCACAGGACATGTCTATAATATAAAACATGTGGTGAAATTTATAAGGCTGAATGGAAGATGGAAGGATCAGAGTGTAAGGAGAAAGGTTATGAGTTACAGTTTACAAATGATTTTTCCAAGCATATAATTTATAAATATACAAGAGTAACCGATGAAAAGAGTAACAGAATTAGCATAATGATCATGATGTGAAGATTGTGGCCGTGAAAGTTCACAAGTCAAACCACAAACTCATCTGGAGCAGCTGTTAGGCACATACAAATGTGCAGGTGTGAGTGGGTTTTCAATGAAAATTGTTTTTACTTTTTATGAATATTTATAGCTGTTCCACCCCAAATGTCTCCCTTGGCTCTAAATGCAAATCATAGAGATAAATGATTTATTCTAAATTATTCTAGTGAATTATTTGGTATCATTTAGCATAGCATACAAATTACACATTCACATCACTATCGGGCTTCATAAAACACACTTCGAATAAAAAACATGATAAAATGAACACTAAAAATAGATAATATCTTAGAGCGATGAGATGTGGCCACACCTATTTTGCAACCAGTTTGAAAAGCTCGATGCCAATAGACACACTCACACAAACAGCACACAGACCAGTCAAGAGGCTTGATGTATTATGCATGAATTTGCTTTAATTGCAGGGATCCTATTTGCATAACCTCTCCCAGTGTGATCAAATATGCTCATCTATATTGCAGCTTTCTGACCTTGGCTTTGGGCAGGTTAGTGCTTCTACATGTGTGTCCACCACCAGTGCTCTGCGGAGGCAACATGTTAAGATTTACTAATATGTCACATGCTCTGTATATTAAACATGCATCAGATGTATACATCAATATGTTTATCAATACTGTATCATTATTGAATTGGCTCACATAGTATCAAAAAGCAGATAAATATGGACAGACATGCTCAATGTTGCAATAACATTGTAATTGGTGATATTTTGTTAGCCTTGATGTATTGCGCTGTACCACGAAAAATCAAAGAAGTAGATATATTTGTGATCATAATGAATTTGAAATACTTAGTTCAGCTGTAATCTACAGACCGATTTATCTTCAGCAGATCATTTTCCATTTGGCGAATAATGTTGCATCAGCTTCATAATAGAACCCAGTCAGTTTTCCAAGCTCCAACATCTACACAAAGTTCAGTGGACACTGACACTTGTTTATACTTAGATGATCTGTCTAAAACCTTCCTATGATGTATTAACTGTTGAATTACTTTTTTCAAAACCTCACATGGCCCACTTTAGCCTTGGCTCAAGCCAAGACCCTTGTTCAAACCCAAGTGTGATGGCTGGATGAGCAGGCAGATGGATGGGAGGATCGATGGAGCGATAAACGAATTGGCAGCAGATGGATGGATGGACAAATGCATGGCTGGATAAGTGGATGACTGGATGCATGGGTGGCTAGGCATTTTTACACATGGCTGTCTGTCTACATTCCTGTCTTGTCGTCACCGAACTCTCCAGTAGATGTGGGTGTGAGTGATCTTTAGCTCCATGTGTGTCAGGCAGCTGTGTTTAACAGGCAGGTTTCTCTTGGACGGATGTGCATCAGATGGCTGGCTAATATTTATTCACAGGGCCAGATCGGATTCGTTCCTGGACCTTTTCCGAACCGTAAGCGCCGAGTTGTTCAATCCCGGGGAGATTCTGCAAAACTGTGAGACAGCACTGGCTCCAGCCCAGACTGGGTGCACATTACTGGCATATTTCAGAACAAAATGAGAATGTGTTAACTTGTAGATGCAGAGAAATAAATGTAACATTTGTCGCTGGGCTTAAAAAAAATGGCTTCCTTCTCTTCAGATTTGGCTTTCAGGGTTTTCAATGAAAAGTATCAGTCTCTACAATTACTTTGGACTTGTTCTACACCTGATGCCTGTCCTAATGTAAACTGCTCTATATCTCGACATTGAATCTGCAAAATTTGGTGTATAATAATTGAACCTCATGTGAATTGAATAATGAAGTACAAGTTACAGTTTAAGCAGTTACGAGAGACTCAGCTCATTCCACTGGGGTCTGGAGCTGGTTGGCCATGAAGCAGACAGCCTGATCTCTACTCTCCTCATTCACATTAGCAAAGTGTCCACTCAACCCTGACGCACAGAGCCTCCACACGTCCATCTGAGTCAGGGTGTCACTGAGCAGTAGGTGAGTCAAACACGAGATGCCAAATATAGTTAAGACAAATAAAGCAGTAAACAACTTAATAACTCACTAGTAAACATCCAAAAAAAAAAAACTAATGACAAATGCTTTTTGGTCAAAAAAAAAAAAAAAAAAAAAAAAAAAAAAAAAACAAAAAAATCAACATTATTTATTTGAGTCAATTTTAACCAAAGCACTTTTTTAGTTTCATCACCAGTGGTCCAAAATGTCCATCACAAGAAAACAAGATTGTCTTAAACTAAAAATAAAACAAAAAAATGGAGCATTAACATGTGAGAGATTAGTCCTGTCACAATAATACATTTTGAAGTGTGACATATTGCTGAAGTAAATATAGACGATAAACGATAATACTGAAACAAAATTATGCCACTGACACCATAAACCAGGGGTGGGCAAACATTTTGACACATGGGCCACAGTGGGTTCTAAAATTTGACAGAGGGGCCGGGCCAGGATATATACATATGTGTATATTGCATTAGAGATTTGGCCTGTAACATGTAGCAAAACATGAATATGCAAGGCTCATTGTACAAATTGTTTTCCAAATGCATTCTTTTAAAAATTCATCTTCAGAGAAAGGCTTGCTAGCTTTTGCTAATTTGAATTCCAGCAAAAAACTTGCCTTGGTACTTTGATCAGACTTCTGAGAAAAAATATTTTGTTGTCCACTCCGTATTAAACACTCAGCACTCACTATTCACTTTTCTTTTCTTTGATAAGCTCATTTTTGCAGAAGAGCTGATAAGAGAATAAGAGAGTAATACAAGGTTGATGTAGCTGAAGTGCACTATAATTTGGTCACATTCGGAGGGCCAGATTAATAAGCCCAATGGGCCGTATGTGGCCCCCTGGGCCGTAGTTTGCCCACCCCTGCCAACAAAAACAAAAACTATTCTAAACCTACAATATTGTTAAAAAATAGGAGAATGGAACACTTTTACAGGAGTAATCGAGTCAAAGAATCAAAGAAGTTATTAATTTAACCTTTTACAGATTAGATCTTATCATATTGCCAAAAAATAACCACAAATTTCCCAATAGTGCAAAGTGTGCACACGATAAATATTGACCCCGATAGCCTACTGGTATCCTTTTGAATGTTAATAGGTTACTCCATATAACTTTTTAATTTGGATAACATATTGTTCTATCTTATTATGTTATGTATTGCCACTCTTGTTATAAGTTGGACGCCGCCACAAGTTCCTGCTTCCACATACGGGAAATAACAGGTAAATCTAAGGGGTCAACACTTATTGCCATACATGACAGGCATTACTCACTCACCATCATCTTACTGTCCACCATTCATTATAATATCACATTCATGTCTTATTTTGTTTACAGATGACCACTTATCTATCTCTGTCCTTTTTCTAAGCAGCACCTGACAGAATAAACAGTGAGTGAGTCATTAATTATAGCACAATGGCTTGAGGAAAGGCCATCTATAAATTTGGAGCTGGTCAACACCCTCATTTACATAATACTGTGCTACAGATAAATTGTGATTCTGTTGAGAGACATTCGCAGGGCTAAGCTAATGCATCCAAGTCAAAGGCAGCTCGACACACATTCATAATAAATTATCCCACATCTCTGCAATCACTTGAAGAAATGATTGGTCTCGTCTCTTTCATTAATGCTGCCTCTTTCTGTGTTACTCCTGAGTCCTCTTCATCCTGTATTTTCCCTGGCCTATTCTCTCTGTGTCGTTATTTCTATCTGTATGCGACTTAAAGCAACAAATGCATACAATTATACAAGTGCTCTCTTATTGTCTGCTCCCACCATCCCAGAGCCTCGCTGCCATTTAGGTAAATCTTTGTCCCTGTGCATTTAGTGACAGGTGATGCATGGTAATGGCATCAATTATTGAGAGGCTCTCTTTCTTAGAGCTTCCCACAAAAGTAAAAAGCAACAACTAATGTTTGCATGAATGAGTCATCAAGGGCTTTTAGGAGCAGTGTTTTCAACGTGAAGGCTTGCTTTTGCACAAGTAAGACATGCTCTAGAAAGCATTCGAAGATCAAATTGCCTATTTGTGGTTTGCATTACTAATGGCAAACATAACTCCTGATCACAATTGTCAGAGGCTGGTTTATACAACTGACATATGATGATAGACTGGAAGACTGGAAACACCAAATGCACTCAGGCAGCTATACAAACACAAATAGCATAGATATAAATGAAATAATTGTGAAATACATATCCATGGAAAATGCCAAGAAGAAAAAAATAAAAGGATATGTGCATTCCCTGTTCTCGCTGGACCATCTGCAGAGCTGTCAGTGCTGTTGTAATTAAAGGTTGCGACAGGCGAAGCCGCCCAGCAGGGGGTCTGCCTGCCCTGACCCGGGATGCACGTCAAATGTAGCCCATCCACCCTCTACTGTCTCTCAGAATTAGCCCTAATGTGCAGCGACATTCGCTGGTAAACAAAGTAGAAACTGGACTTTCCCAAGGAAACTATATGCCAACAATGCACCCATCCACTGACCAACTGCATGTACACAAGACTATATGGGCCAGGGCCGGAAGAGTATTGGAAAAATATGATTTTAAATTATACTTTAATTATACAACTCAGCATCAGCCTTTTAAACTTCGGAGCTGACTTTTTAATGTGACAAATATTCCAGAGTTTTCCATGTTTCTCATTTGGCAGTGAATATGGGCAGATCAGTTTGGATAAGACCCAAACAACTGTGAGAGGCTGGAGATCTATTTGATCTGACTTAGTGGACCTGCATGCATAAATATCCTGCCCCATACCCCCTGCGCCGCAACATACACTGCATGTAACATTTATTAGTTATCTGGCTTCATACTGGCATGAAAATATTGGCAGCCTGCTGAGCAGCCACATCAGTGAAATCAGTGTGTCCATCCATCCATCTCTCCTTCTCAGCGCAGTGCAAGTCCCAAGAAAAATATGAAAACATGACGTGCTGCTGTTTGAGCAATCAGACAGCAGAGTTATGTTGTTTGGCTGCTGATGTAAATTGCCTGGGTGATTAAGTTATTCCAGTGTCAGATTCTTTTATTAGAGCTGCAACAAGTTCAGGTATTAGTGCTCCTCTTGGACCCCTTCCAAGTCTGCAGTCACCCACATCACACTTACACACATCGACAGAGCGTCTGCCTTTGCAGGTGTTTGGCTTGCTAACAAGCGTCCTCTCATTATTCTTTTAGAGAGCTGATTAATCACTGCTCTCCAACCTATCACTGTCTCTAATCAGACAAGGAATACCACAACATCATAATTCAGAGACTTGTAAACTTTATTTGTCTCAAATGGCTTGTATACCATCTCAATAAGTCACTTTGTTCCAATTTAGGTCTATAAAAATGCTTTATAGAGGAAGCTTATGCTCAGGGTGAGGAGATTAAAAACACATGGAAAGTAGGATCTATGTCATCTCTTACTTAGGCCAAAGCAACTTTTACAATCCATAACTGTGGATTTGAGGCAGAATATGGATGTCATGGGCGCTGTGACTTCTGGGACAACATTTCAAAGTTACTTAGAGCAACATAGATTTTACATCACATCATAAAAATAGGGTCAAAACAGTGTGTTGGTGATTTGCAGCCTTCTGTTTGTGGTGCAACTGTGCGCTACACTGGGATTTACCCTTGGCTTATTGCTATGAACTAAGTAGGCGAGAGGAAATCAATATCTGGTGACAGCTAGTCAATCTTGGACTCAATACTGAAACTCCGGTCCTCTTAAAGGGACGGATCTTCCTTGCACACATTCAATTTTGACAAGAAAGCTGTGTAGCCCAAGACACAGAAAGCTCCATGTAAATTGGACCATGCAGGAATAAATCGCCCTACAGCCTCACTAAATAACTTTAAGTCGGTCTGGCCCCGACTGGAAATAGGTTTACGTTGACTTGCAATGGAAGCATTTACATTTGGCCGAGCCTGCAGGAGACTCACATGCCTGGACTCAGAATAAATAGAAATCCTGACACAACAAAAATCTGGCTAAAGCTAAACCAAGTCTTAGAAGAAGCATTTTTAAGCTTTGAGCAAAAATGTTGTCACTATGAAAGAAAAGCAATTTTAGCCCTCTGGTCCCTGGATAAATCAGATGCGTGAATGTAGGTGTTTCTTTATCAGGCAATATCTGTGGAGCTGCAAAAATCCTGGTTAAGCCCAAGGTATTAACCTTCTCCAGCTTTGTGGAAGCTTTCTGTTGACTTTTTTACTTTTGTTATTATGAAAGTTGAATTTATTCCATCTCAGTGTGCACCCACATGGGGCACTGAGCATAATGACGGACCTACTGTCTCAAAGTGTTTTCAAAGTCAACAAACATCCGGGTTACAAATGAAAGTAAACTATTGCAATTTTATCAAACAAAAAAAAACAAAAACAAAGCAACAACAACAAACAAAATCTACAAAAGCATTACCTAATTTACTGTTGAAACATTATCCCGTTATATAAATGTACTTTCAGATTTGGTGGTGGTGTTGGGAGTAGGTGTTGACTGAGGATGGTGGCCATGTCAAGCAGAATGCTCCAGGGCTACTTAGTGCCGAGAGGAGCAGTGTGAAAGAAGAGGGTATAAATAATGCAACCTATTGTATTGTGTTATAGTTTGTCTATAGTTCCTTGTATGAAAAGAAGAATCTTTAAAACAACCAAGCATTTGACATAGTAGGTTCACCAGCTATAGTCCATATTTAAGTGCTTTTTTTGACAGTTTTAAGATAAAAAAAAATCATTTAAAAACTATGTGAAACGTGAAATGTATATTTAATGGTGATACATGTAAAATGCATGAATCAAATTGTGCAGGGGATAGAACTTGTTTTGAGGATGCCCGAGTTGAAATAAAAGCTACACATAATCATGCCTCACCGCTCGTGTTCTAGAAGTGAAAGTTATCATCAGTATGTTTGACTTTGGCCCATTTTTCTCCCGAACTATATCCTACACATAACATATTGTTGGAGCAGGCAGCAGTCAGTCATGTCTATTCCCGGTAGGAGGTCTGGGTGGAAAGAAAAAACAGAGTGACCTTGAGAGAACAGTCTTGAGAACATTCAGCTTCACTCCATGCCTCCTATTGCTGTTTTGACAAGTACAGCATAATCAGACATGTTGGCTCTGGCTCCCATTTTCTCACTCTCGGGTGACCGTAGGGGGTCATGGGGGCCGTGTGCTGGAGAAACACCCAAGATAGGACGGGGGAATTGGTTATCATCCGGTAGTGGGCATGCTTATGAGTGACACTCGTTTTCAATTATGTGTATGTGGAGTTGTTGTTAGGGGTGCAATTTGGCGGTGGTGTGTCTGGCGGTGGCTCTGTGTGTACATAGCTATATTCATTCACAAGTGTAGATAGAGGGGCATGCAGATATGAAAGCCTGGGCCCTAGCACCCAAGGATAAATGCGAGATGGACCTGACATGTGCCTTCAGGTGTTTGTGTGTCGCGGCATTTATAAGCAGCATTTTGTCAGCAGACTACATTAACTAGCACCACAGGGACACATGTGCTCTATTTTTGTGTTTATATACATTACCAGATCAGAAGAATATGTTTTGGTTGAATTTTGTAATTTTAAATGTAATGTTGGTTAAAGCTGTTATAAAAATGGTGATACTAAGCAGTTGTTTGTAA
This sequence comes from Periophthalmus modestus, assembly GCA_019594935.1. NCBI lineage: Eukaryota > Metazoa > Chordata > Actinopteri > Gobiiformes > Gobiidae > Periophthalmus > Periophthalmus modestus. The sequence goes on along the minus strand of JAIEZT010000124.1, from coordinate 10,698,721 downwards.
ATGGGTAATTTTGATATAAAATAATGAATCTTAGTATGCATTTGATTCATATATAACTTTTTGAACACTAAAAGACATTTCACATTGCATTATTCATTCAGTCTGCACCTGGTGACGGTAAAGCTACTTGGGTATCTTGAGGGATGCAAAGTTGCCATTGTGTACCATCTGAATATACCAAAAAAGCAAAAAGATGGCACTACATTACTATCAATTTTGCATCCTTGACAGAAATGGCACGTAAAAATGAGGCAAACATCAGTATATTTGTCTCACTTACAATGACTCTAATTTCTAACACTGCAACAAACGTAAATCATTTTATTTACTATAGGAATTAAAGAGTAGAGGGAAGCTGACACATCACAGGAGCCTAGGAGCCCAGTGTCCTCTGTATCTGGTTGGCTGGGGGGTAGGTGATGTCAACCCCTGACAGGTAATTTGGTCTGAGCCTGGCTCCCTGGGGCCAGCAATACCCATACTAACCCACCAACACAGGGCCGACACTGCTGCATGTACTCTGCATCACACGCGCTGTCTCAGGCCTGCTCCAAATCCCCACAGAAGTCACTATATTGGTCTGTGCAATGAGAGGAGGACATGAAGGAACTAGCCCACGCAACAGTGTCAAGTGTTTGTAGTTGGTCCAAATAGCAGGTGAAGCAGTGAAAGACACGTCAAGCTAATGCAACTGTGTTAAAAGGCAAATACTTTCTGATGAATATTACACTAAACTGTGTGACTTGTTTCTCCTTCACCCAAAATGGCGCTCATATTTCCAATGGAGGATTCCCAAAGTCTCTGTGAAGTCCAGCACAGGATAGATGATGCGCTGTCAATGGCTGATAGGGGACTCCAGCTATAACCGTACCTTGGTCTGTTCCTGTCTGCTGGCCAATTACTGCCTCCTTCTCAGCGTCCAGGACTGATGCTCTCACCTTGTCTGGCTCAACTGTCCCCATATATCCCCCGTGTGCCCCAAGTGAAGGCTCGGTAAGGGCATGTCATCTGGCAGCCCGGTCAGCCACTGCAGCTTTGGCCGAGAGCGGGCAGGCGCACATTGGTTTTACTGGCTGTCGGCCATACTAACTAAATAAGGAGACTCCTAATGACTTTCATTAATCCCCTTCACTATTTACAAATGAAAGTGGCTAACTGTGTTTTAAGGGTAATGAATTACGCTTTACACATTTTTTAGTTTATGTGGGGTCTTTTTAGCCTGTACTTAATAGAGACACCTGGACAGAAAACAGGGCCATAAAAAGTGAGTGACTTTGAGCAGAGCGACCTAACCCGTTGTATGGGCATCCACACATGTTAATTAGAATGGAATACATGCACTGTGATATTAGCACTTTGATGGAAAAGCAATATGTGACAAATGTATCTAGAAATAGCTTGTTGTCAGGAACAGATTCTGCCACATGGAGCGACAAGACCCAAAGCCAAATAAGTGTCAGAGAGAAGGTTACATTACGAAACAGCACGCCATCAAATCAACTTTACATAATGTTAAGAGCTACAAATTTGTTTTTTCCTGTAGAGACACTAGATTGAAAACCATGAATGTTAAGAAAAATACAGTATTTTGTCGCTATTTTTTGTTATAGCAGTAGCACTCATTAAACAGCAAGCTTGGAAAATGCCCTGTTGAAAACTGCAAATAAAAAAATCAAGTAGCTAAAAAGGCAATTGAACGAGTGTAGATTTTGGAAGTGTGTTTGTTTATCAGCCTGGTTTGTGGACATGTGGGACTGAGAGGCCACTAATAGAGCGGCGAGCCTGTATCAGCACAGCCTCATCTCACAGCGGAACCATCTATCCCCCCATGTGCTCTGGATGTGAAAACATGTCAACATACTGCTTGGCCCGGTCAGAGCTTCCACGGCCTCTCCGGACTCACTAACTGCCTAGTTTATGTCTATCTGTCTGATACTTAGATAAATTTGGCCTGGCCTAGGTCTAGGGCCTGGATGTCCACTGCCCAATTATTTTCCCCAAGCCAAGACCCCTGAACTCTCTTCATCCCGGACCGACATGTGGATCCCTGGTGAGCCATGGTCGTGTCACTAAAGGTTGGCCCAGTCACGCCTCTGTCAATTGGGAATGCAATGCCTGCTTGCTCACTGCTCAAGGGGCATGCTTAAGAAGACCTCAGCTCCATCCACATTAACCTGCATACTTGTAGCCATGCTTTACTGCACAAACAAATATTACAATGCATTGTTAGATATTATACAGATATTATATTTAGGGGTCTAAAATGAGGTCTCATTTACAGGAATAGACATTGTCATTAAATATTTAAACCTTTATACACATTTTTGTTCAGCCATGACATATGTGTATAGTGCACTCCATGTGAAGTCTCTGATGGAATGTCTGTACTTTATTAAACAGGAAAATTAGTTAGAAAAAAACAACATTTTGCATGTGGTTATAGCATAATTTAGGTCTGTGTATTTCTGTCAGATAGAATACCAAACACAGGGCTGAGAAGAGAATGGGGACATGTGGTGAGGTCGGGTAAACTGCGTTGTTTTCAGGCTGCCTGTCAGGACTGCTAGTTATTTCTTCCAAACCAAAACCCTCCAGAGAAGCAACGATGGAGTGGTGGTCCTCGGCAGGGTCAGGGTCTTTGCACAATGTGGAAAAAGAAAATAATAAACGCATACTCCCATATCTCAAAATGCGCCCATAGATATCTTTTTTTTTTTCTTTCTTTCTTTTTTTTTTTTTTTTTACTTTAATATGCATTTTAAAGTGTAACACCCATTTTATACAGCCTTTTTCCATCAGCCTATTTGCAACATTACCTCCTCCTATAGCTCATTCATAAATAAATCATGTGTTGAGCTGAGGCACAGTTTAATTATTTTTAGACTTGGGGGTAAAGAGACAAAATAATTTTTGACTCAGCTAAAATGTAACCCAGCAGTTTTCCATTACATTAATGACTGAATAGGGATTTCTACTTCACTTACTTTTTCTTTTCCTTTTCTTTTCCAGTCCTCTGGCTCCTAGTGTGAACTAATGAGGATGTTTATTATGACAAAGGTTTAAAAACTACTATTTATTATTGTATCTCAAGGCAATGGGTTGCAAAGGCTTGTTACCTTATACCTTCAAAAGACTGATAACTTAACAATATTGAAACGTGGCAGGCTGAGGAGAATATAATGTATGCATTCCCTGCCACACTTTCTGATTATTTTTGTACACATGAAATTATCCCATTAGCTTGTCATCTCAAAGACAAGACATGGCATCTCCTCATTATTCAACCTTCTCCTTTTCTTTTTCTCTGTTTTTTGGTCTGAGCCCCCCCCCCCCCCCCCTCTCCCCCTACCCCCCCCACCCTCTACTCCACACATCCTCTATCCATCCTCCAATTCCCTCAGTGGCAGGCCGGGCTGCAACAGAAAGGCTTCAAGGGAGAGAGAGAGAAGAAGAAGAGAGAGAGGGAGAGAGGGGAGGGGGGGGGGGGAGAGAGCGAATGAGGTAGAAAGACTCAGGGAATGATCCTGGCACCAGCGCACATTGTTTTCACTCTTTGCCATGTTTCCTATTTTCGCTTTCTTCACCCCACACCATTCTCCTCCCTCCTCTACTTCCTCGCAGCGTTCTCTCTCTCTCTTTCTCCCTGTCTGCCTTTTTAGTGTGCGGCGCTCCAGGCAGATCAAAATTCAACTCAGTGATGTGTGACTAACGTTAGGACACACAATACGCCGCCACAAACTCTTTGATCATAATTCCATTTAACAGTGAAAATGTATGCAGCAAATAAAGAATAGGAAAGAAAGATGGGGGAGGAGAGGAAGAGGCAAAAAATAGGAAGATGATTGTTACTTTGGCTTCACGCCCCATCAGACTTGACACACTGGTAAATGTCAAAAAATGATGGACACATAAACGGTTGCTACAAAAAATCCAAGTCTGTGTAATTCTGTGCTTTTTGGCCTTAATGCAATTAAAATTACATTTACCTGTATATGCCAATGTAAAATCTGCAGGCACCAGTATTTTTATAAGCATGTCATTGTTTTTTGTCTCTTAAGCTTTTGACTTTATTTTAGTTTTAATACATGCCCGCATTACAATGACAGTCTATTGATCATTTCTTGCAAAACACTATATAATGTTTTAATACCACTAATAAAAAGCACACAATGCACTAATTGCTGACTTCTCTGCATTTGATCATGATTTGCCAACAATTCCTACAACTGGACTGGCATTTACATCTCTTCAACAAACTAAACAAGTTGTTCCTCAAGGATTGGTTATCAGACGACATCTCTTTACAAAACAAAATTGATACACAGATATGGACATGCTGATGACGCTCATATATATGTTTCCACCAAGCTGTCTGTTCAACCCATACCTCATTCCCTTTCCATTTGCCTCTGTGACCTCAAGACCTGGCTTTCATCCAACTCTCAGATTCAGCTGTGACAAAATAGCACTCATATCACCAGCCTGTCACCATCAGTTCTGTGTCACCTTGGACTTGAACCTGTCACTTGAACAGCACGTCAAATCAGTATTCATATCATACACTGGCTCTGTCTTAAACCCAAACTCTATTTTTGTCTTTTGTCATCTACAAAACATACAAAATGCATTAAAAAGTGCTACTAATCCCAGTTCTCTAAATAAAGGTACATAAGCAGATGCTAAACTTTGGTGAGCTTGATGATCTTTTCCCGTGCAGTGTACATGTAACTTGTTTTTATTGTTGGCAGTACCATGGAGTGTGGAGGTGGCACTCACTGCATAAACATGTATTTACAATGTGCTTCTTTGACAAGGAGGAGTAAAGGTTACATCACCCAAGTGTTACCTTGTGTGCATGTGTGGGCAGGTGTGTGCACGTGGATGCTGACAGCAGCTCTCCCAGCAGGTGGCCCCTTCTGTGCATCTGAATATCCAAAAAGCTGATGGTTCTGTCACTGATCACAACCAGCCAAGTGTGAGAAAAGGACGGAAAAACACCCTGCAAAACAACAAACATTAGCTTCACAACTGAACCGTTTTCAAAGACTTTTTCAAAAACCAAGAAATCATCACGCTGTTTGGTGGCACTGCACTCAGGTAAATAATTCATTTATTATTGTGCTTATATGCAGTAACTTATAAATATACAGTAGTGTACAGTTGGGCCTCCTGCTGTGAGAAGAATGAGGGGCTGTACACAGCTTGGCAGGATCTTGTGCCTGTGCATATGGTGCTGTACCGAAGTGTGTCTTTGAGGGACAGATTGAGGAGGCTACTGGAAGATGAATGAGAAGAAGTGCACTTTTGAAGATACTGCTATTACAGAGGTACTTGGCATTACTTAAATCACTGGCTACACATATTTACTCGTAAATATGTATGTTGACATATCAGAATGCAATCAGAATTGCATGTGATGCTGTTGAACGTAAACCTATATTGATTTTTCACAAATTTATTCCTCCAATAAAATTATACAACTGATTTTACAGTTTTCAATATTCCCCAAGAAATAAATTCATACTTAAATGCATGTTATGCATTTATTTATTACATTATAAAAATGGAAAACAAGGCCAATACCCAAGTCAAAGGTTAGAAAGTGTCCAGAGCCACTAAGTGATGTATTTACATCCAAAATCATGTATAAAGTCAGAAGTATTTTTCAGATTTTTTTTTTTTCTTAACATTGCCTAAATGAGTCGGAGAAAAAAAGCTTTTCTTTGGAAATGAGGGTACAGCTTATGTGACATTGTTGGAAGGTTCTATATATGCAGATAGTAAATAAAAAGCGGCTAATATATAACATCCGCATTGAGTGGGCAATATGGTAATATACTTCTGCAAAGTCACAATGTGTAGACATTACTTGTAGATTTTTTCTATGTATGACTGTGAAAAGTTAGCATTTCTAGCTTACTGCTGAGCCAGCATTAGCTAAACCTTGAGAGTTCAAATTGCCAGATTGCTGACTTTACAAACAACACATAACTGCTGCTGTTTACGTCTCTGCATAATCTATTCAGTGCTTGCATATATGTTATCTGATCTATATGTAGTGCATGCTTAAACTCACCTCTAATAGCTTAATATAATTACATTGGTTAATCGGAGTACACCTTTAGAGGATCTACAAATGGTAAAGGCTCTTTTAAAACCTAAGGATGGCTAGGTTATATGGCCCTGGGCATATGCTACTTATTGGAGCACAAATTAGTCACACAGTGAGGCGAATTAAGTCTGAAATGACCATGCATATTCAAATTAGAACTGCATTTAAGCTTACATGTTCACATACAAGCACCACTCTAAAGATAGCTGGGGGATGTCTTCATTTAGTGCACTAACTTGTATAGAGTGAAGCCCACTGTATAGTAATTATGCTAAAATAGTGATGTCATGAACATACTGCCATGTAGTAATTTTCCTGAATTTGTGTGCCATTAAGCATCCAAGGCTCACATACAGTAAGTATTCATAATGATTTTAAGAACAGCCATGGAAAATTAAGAATGAACTTTTATAACATATTAAATTAACGTCTGTGTAATCCCACAGGTCTGATCCATAGCAAAAGACAAAGTTTAAAGTCAAATGGACAAATCGTTGAAGTGAGTGAAGACATTTCACTGCTCATCCAACCCGCTTCTTCAGTTCTGAACTTAACTGAGTTCAGAACAGAAGAAGCTTTGTCTTTTTCTATATTAAATTAACAAAATAACTGTACAGTACAATATAATCCTTTGTCTTTTATTGTGATTTATACGGTGCCTCAAGTGAAATTATGTTTATCATTTTTACAGTGTGGCATAATTTGCGACTAAACATGATAAAGGCCCAAAACAGATAGAAGTCAAATGCGAAAGTGTCCTGGTGTTTCCGGACATAGTCTAAGCACATGGCCATCAGGAGAACTCCAGATTATATAAGGCCCACAGGTGCAATTGACGGTGAATATGTTTCCCTGATCTCTCATCAGTTTACTATGCTATGCCCTTGAACAGACAAATGTGTTACAATTGCAAATCATCATTTATAATAAAAGAACATGGACAATGTCACACTGCAGTGCCATATTCTCTAGAATACTTGTAATCGCCATAGCTCCAACATGTCCCTATAATTTCTTGTCTTCTAAATGTTGCTTAATCCATAAGTGGTTATTAATATGCTGTTTTACTACATGTCTTAATAATCAATGTGTGGTCAGTGTTGACACACTTTACATTTCATTTTCCTAATAGTAAAAAAAATGCTGTCATAAGATATGTACATACATGTATCTAACTTTGGCTTTTGTGAGCTGCTAAACTGCAAATTTGTTGTTTTTACCTGACATTGACGAATACATTATATTATATGTTTAAATCAATACAGTTTAGTTAATATTCATGGGAAATGATATGTGATTATTTTTCAGCTCTTTGAACCTCTTTTGTCAGGTCTTTGCAAGTTGTCACTCAGCCACTCACCAAGTGATGCGTGGACGTTAGTTAGCCCCATCTGTGCTCCTGCCCTGACCCAGGGACCCCTCCTGACCCCTGCTGCCCTCGTCTGTCTGAATGAAACATGCATATACCACTGCTTCTTATATGATTATATTCAACTTCATTCAGCTGCCCTGGACACATCTATTGTATAAGGGCTCGGGAGTTAATCCTATTTTCTGTAGCTTGCCCTGAGGTTTCTCCTTTTCACTATGGCTATTTTTTGTCCGAGTGAAAAATCTATGGGAAGAGATTGTGTGTCTTTCTGACACTATTGCTTCTGATTAGCTAAAGGCTATATCAATATAACAATGTTCAGTCAATATCGACATCCAATATTTCACTTGCTGTTGTGGTCGATAACAGATACGTGCCAAAATCAATATCAATATTTGAAAATCCAAAATAAAGCCCACAAATTGATGTCAAGTTGCAATTAAATTCACAAATGTACTTTTCCCTTTGGTAAAAGTTGGGCCAAAATGTATTTAATGGGATAACATCATTTATTGTAAGATGATGGTGTAAATATATAGTCACATAGTTTCATTGCTTTTCCATTTCCATTAGAAATTTTTTTTTTTAATCTCTAGACACAATTTTTCCCTTGCTTATGTGAAACCATCACCAGTATATTAGTACCAATATGTCTCCTGTCCCTGTAGAAAATAGCTGATATACTTTTTAACATACATTTCACCATCCCAATAGTCTCTTTACGCTTGCACCGGGTTGTGATTTAACTGCTGTTGGAGTGGCTTGAGGTAAGAATGGTCTTGTGTGCATACATTACAGATCTGTGCATGTGTGTCAGCCTTAGGCCCAACAGCAGCCGCCCACAGCACTTCCTGATTCCCCTCATCTCACATCCTCCTCTGTCTTCTCCACACTCTCTTCCTTCCTGTCACTTCTTCTTCTCACTGCATTTTCATTTGCAATTTACAACTGTGTTTGTTGTAATAGTAATTATTATTCAAAATATTATGGTAAACAGCACATAATGATGCCCCCATTGTTGACTCTAATGTTTAATTAGAAACAGAAGATAACTCAAATCTTTTAGTCTCAAGATCAGAGTGGTTTGCCACAAGCACGTCTTTAAATGCTGGCTATGCAAATTATTTGTTTACCAAGATTGTTGATAGAAGAGTGGAGTTCATTACCTCGATTCTCATTGGTTTAGCACAGTATTTGAAAAGAAGGGAGGACGAATCCCAGTGACAAAGTTCACTAACTGAACTATGTCACAAAGTTAGTGACTAATACACATAAAAGACAACTACCAGTACTCAGTTATTCACTTATTCATCCCATTCACTGACCGGGCAATTTAACCAGTCTTTTAAAGGAACCACTATAACCCCTTTTTGACTTCTGGACATGATCAACAAACAGTCAATAAACAGTCAATCTGCAAAGAGACACAAAACATCAGAGTTGTTTCGTGTTTTAATATTGAACTGTTCATTTCTGTGTCAGTGACCGTCTTTCCGCTAACATTGTGTGTCCCTCACTCTGCCACCTCTCCTCCCTCTCTCCTCCCTCTCTCCTCCCTCTCTTCCTCTCCTCTCTCTCTTCCTCTCTCTCTCCCCAGCATCTCTGTGTCTTTTCCAGTGTGCTGTTCAGTGCCAGGTCGTGGTGGCTGGTGGTTCCCTCTCCCCAGATGGCCCACTCTGATCATTTATTGATGACACGAGAACAGAGGATGGTCTTCCCAGCTGCTGCAGCCTGGCACCATGCTCATTATGCACATGCACACACAACAAAGTCTACAGACACAATGACTCACACAACCAGAGTTACATGTGCGGACGAGTGGAGATTTCTTTGCTTTTCTTTGTTTTTGCCTTGTCACACATCTAGTTGCTCGTCTACCGTCATGTGAGGCACTGTGCTGCATTTCTGCGCCCTGCACCTATCCTTCCTGCCTCCAGCGCTCCCTCGTTCACCTCCTGCTGGGGTGTTACTGACTCCGTCGCACAGGAACAGACAGACGGAGAGGCCGGGGAGAGGAGAAGGGGGAATAGGAGAGGGGAGAGGGGGAGTGATGTGAGAGTAATGGCTTTCAGACGCTCCAACCGCTGAATGTGCTGCGGATCACATGTAGGACAGGGAAAATTATAGGGAAAATAAACTCGACATTAAAGGGAAACATGAAAGGGATAGAGGAGAAATTAGTTAAAACTACTGTAAGTGTGTGAAGGCAGCTGGAGCAGGAACATCTGGACATAGGTAAGGGAGTCCGTACTAAGTGGGCCTCTCTGGCCAATGGTACACAGTATTCACAATTATCACACTGATTCTGATGTATGCTTGTGTAATATATAATCATATTAAAGTACAAATACTCTGGTTTACTCATTAAAAAAAATCAGGTTGGCAAAATTATTGAAGTTACAACATACATTTCTGTCCAACACAAGTAAGCTATACAGCTGTTTACAAAAACTCAGATATAATTTATTTGGCTATTTCTGACCACTGTCAATCACTAACAAAAATGTAAGGTGAGTAAAGTTCATGCTATCGCAACAGCACAGAGCTGGGATATAGGTTAGGCATGCATGTCTAGCAAAAGTGTATAAAAAGTTTTGAAGTGACTGCCACTGGCCCCGGTGCTGTCCAGACTCAGAGCCAGAGAGGCTCCTCCATAATCCTGTTGAGAATCCAAACTCGGTGACACCATATCCTTAAAGAAACAGCTTCGACGCTGTGGGAAGGTGAGAAGTATTTTATGTATGTCCAGGTTTTGTTGCACAAACTCCAACATAAACACATGTGTCCTTCCTTTGACTGTGTCAGAAATAGCCTGAACTGAGCTGGCTGCGACTTTGAAGTTACACTTGGGAGACTGCTGTGATATACAGCTGGCTTTGGCAAGAGCACCCCCAGAGATTCATGAAAACACACACATCTGAATATATTCCTCCATACATCACACACACAGACACGCAACGGCAACCTCTCCATTACCCCTGAGGTGCTGTTAATGCTAACACACATCGTTACACACCACAAGGGTCAGCCCATCTCCGGAGCCCAACAGGAACATGCAGACAAGGCCTTTCTGCTTTGGTACAAAAGAACAGAGAAATCACCAGAGAAACACTTCTAAGTGTAAAAATAACCCACTTCTGCTCAGGCCATATTTCGAAATAAGAATCTTAACCAGATTTTTTTATCAGCTCAGTATATGAAATTGAAAAAAGGCAATATATCATACGCATAGTAAAAGTACACCATAAAATTATATTGCATTGTTTATTTTTGATCAAGTGATGACAAATGTGCAGTAAACATGCTGTTATCTGCTGAGGCGTATTCACCAAGAGCATGCAAATGCCTCTAGGTGGCAGCGTACTCATTTGTGAAGCGCTCTGAGCCTGGTTACATCACAGTCTGTACCAGTAAACATGGAGAGGTGCTTTATGTGTTTTAATACTGTCCATATGTGAATTCCTAATGTAATTATGTATACACCCCTATGGGAAAACTGGTTAGGACTATATTTCTTTATGAAAAGTATTACAGTGCACTCAATGTTACTAGATTTACAATAGATCTATAATGAATATCTATAACTACCTAGCCACACTAAATCTAATAAAAGTATGCCCTGTATGTACAAATGAACAAGACACAGAAAGAAAAAACAAAACAATGAACAAAAGTACATACAGATTAATGCTACTTCACTGTGTATCTTTTATGTATTTTAGATTTACGTCTACTCTTGACCCATGGTAGTTGAAAGAGGATTGATGTGCACGTACTAGTCTGCATGAATGAGGACTTTTAGGACTTATACCTAATGATTAATACCTATTAAAATGAAAAGGGATTCAAAGTATAAACCAGGTTGGGGTAGCTGTATTTGCAGTTGGGAGTTGGCTTGAAGGCATATGACTGACTCTCTATACTGTGTTTGCTGTTGGAGGTCTAACTTGCATATAAGAGTGCAGATAGAAATGTAAAGATATCACATAAATCCCTAAAATTCATCTGATAGTGTTTCATTTTTATACGTTTTCGTGCTGCTCAAATCTCATATATCCCAGCTAATTAAAGCTCATTTTAAAGTTGTGAGAGCTGATTCGAGGTTTGCTTTTCTAAAACTCCATTTACTCTTGCTTTTGTGCATAGCCGGTAAATGGGTGCACTGCAAAGTTCAAACAACTCCGCAAAACTAAGCCAGAGTTGTGTTGCTGAGCTCAGGAAACATCTGCAGGGCTGGGGAAGAGGTTACCAAGGCTGAGGACAGGCTGACAGCTCCAGTCCGTCCATGTTTTGTGTGCGCGCGTGCGTGTATGAGCGTGTGTGTGACAGAGACCGAAGGCAGGTTGACAGGCACCGAGTCCTGCTGCGGTTTAATCCCTGCCGGGGTCATTGGGGGTCATCCGCTGGGGCACACATGTAAGACAGGCTTTGTCCGTGTCAGTATGCATGCACTCACAGTCATGCATAGGTATGTTCTTGAGCCCAGTAAAAGGCAGGGCAGCACAGAGGCCCTACTGTATGTCCGAAGCCAACTGTACATTCCTGAGGCTCCCACCGGACACAGAGCTGCTGCCGACCACCACATCTGGAGCTCGCAGCAGCCTTCAAACTCCGCCATGTGGTCAGAACTGTTACTTTTGGAAGCTCTTGGATGAACTCGCCAAAGCCATACAAGGTGAGATCATGCATATGTTAACTTGAAACTTTTCTTCATAAACTCTTCTTGAATTGTATTATTTAGCAGTGGACATCTGTCAGTTCACTTTGAGCCCCAAAATAAGGCTTGATCAAATAACTAGAGCTCTTACTGATGCCTTTAGCAAATGTTCTTTTGTATAGTCTGTTTTTACTAGGGACACTCGAAACAACTTGAATAGGGCTTTGATTAGAAATTTGGTTTGATTCATAACCTAATTTATAATGTTTCTGAACTTAAATACTTCAATCTTTTGTTAAAAAGTGTTAAAATATTTAAATAATAGAAAGAGGAAAAAGGCTTTAGCATATAAGGATTGCTCTTTGGATAAGATAAGAGAACCTTTATTTGTTCCGCAGTAAGGACATTTGTAACACAACGTACAAGATCAGCATAAGAACAAAAAACGAAATAAAATAATAAAATAAACCTTCAATCTAACAGTTAAACTTTTTAAACTATGCACCGAATAAAATTAAAATACAAAATTGATGTCTGCGTAATCCCTCAGTCATCCAGGTATAATCCACAGTAAAAGAAAAATTCAAATCTGTCAACCGGAGAAAAAGTTGTAGGAGTGAAGACATTTCGCTGCTCATATTCAGTTCTGGTCAGATCACTGGATAGTTAGTTAGATATAATACAGTGTCCACCAATGATCTAAGCTTGGATGTGCAGCGAAACATCATCACTCTTACAACTTTTTCTCCGATAAAATTTGCAGGAATAAAAATATATTACAAAAAATGATTATGTACAGCAAGAGGTCATGTTGAAGCCATTTACGGTCTAATTTTTCTTTTGTATCCTTGTGATTCTCAATACAACAGCTAAATGAACTAGATAAATGACAATATGTTGTTCTCCACATCCATTATGAATTAGTGATAGTCTGTTCTCTAAAATGTCTTTGAACACCACAATTACCACAGGAAAACGGTCTCGCAACACTTTTTCCCCAGCCAAGCGTATCTTCCATGCTACAGCTAATGATAACACAGTTGCATTCCCTTTATTATGTGTTAGTGGATTTAGGTTGTCTGCAGTTCTGATGTGCTTCAATTAAATCAACACAGTTTTCTCTGCAGTCTGCCTCAATGTATAGTTATTATGTTATATTGGCCCTTTTATGCCCCCACCAACACATACAAAACACTTTATAAAGGTATATGCTTAAGTTTAGTGCTCTCTACGCTCAGCTGTGACTACTTAGAGACAATAAAGCAGCGGGGGCTTAATGATTCGGAGGAAAAAAAGAGGAGAACACGAGGTAAAGTGGTCTTAACTTCTTTGGGAAAGGCTGCAATCAAGAGCACATTTTCCGAGACTTCATTAGAAATGGTTTTCACAAAAGGCCTATTATATAGCACACAACCCTGATTAGCGCCAATACGAACTGAATATAATTTGCATGAAAAGTAAAAATTGGTATGTTTAAGTGTAAGAGGGGTACTGTATAATATATTTTTAAAGAAATTCTTCTTATTGGAAAGGAGTAAAAACAAACTAAGACACATGACCTAGATTTCGCTTCAGTTTAAATAACAAGGAACATATCAGATTCCACTGTTATTTTGAGTGACTAATACTTGAGGATAATTGCTAAACAGTTCTGCTATGAATAAACACTTTTGCATTGCATTATGGGACAAACGGCATGTCAAGCGGGTGAAACATATGCGTATCTTACAGCTTAAGCCACTAACATCACAGTGTCTTTGATAAATGGTGTTATCATATTGTAATTGTTCAGGGTTTGTTCAGGCAGCCCCCAATGGGTCCTGACGACGGACATTAAACCTAATGTTGTTTTGCTATGTTCAGATGTAAGATAAAAGCTAGTTTTAGTCTCCTATTGCATCAGTCATCCGCTCATCTTCATGTTCTTGTCTTAGTTTACTCATATAGAACAGTTAATATGTAACAGGAATGTGGGTTAAGTTGTTTTGTTAATTTTCGTGTTACTATCGCAACTCACTGTGAGACTGTAATTCATAAAACAAAACCTGACTTGTTATTTGATGCTGATCTGTTTTAGAGAATGTATCCCCGACAGCACATTTGCTCATTTTCACCACACAAATTCTTGGTTGACTAAAGACATGTGTTGAACAAAAGTAAAATGAAGAAGAGGCGTGGTGGTGGTGCTGGCAAAAGTTGTCAAAACTATTTATATATTAAGTTTTCCTGACCATGTATCTGACCCTGCGCTTACAAGAGCTCTGTAGTTTACGCAAGTACTGTACACATATGTTTGTATCGCATTTTACTGCCAAATCTCAGTCTACCTCACTCCATCCCTTCATTCTGCTGTTGTGGATATAAAGCCTTTATAATCCAACTAAAACAATATGTTGAATAATACAGATTCTGCAGGACCAAAACACATTACTCAAGGCATATACCCTAAAGTATCACGTGTATGTCATCTAAGTATACAAGCCCCTAAAAAGTAAAGTTATATAATTTATATCCACGGAATGACTGACAAACAACATTTGCTTTTGGGCATCTGTTGCGTTACATACCTCAGAAACAAGAGAGCAGACCTTGATTTTCCACACCAAACAGCTGTACAGTAAAGCATGTCCCCCCTGCCCTGACCATGTGAGCAGCATGTCATACCCATACCAGTCAAAGGGTGGTGCTGTTCTCTGCAGGATGAGCCTCAGACAGCTCACACATTGACCTACTGTGAGGTCTCTTTGCTCTGCACTTTGCTAATATGATTTTAAGCTGCAGATCAGTGGGGAGACAGGTGGCCCACTGCCTTCTCATGCCTTACATATCACAGTCAGTTATCGCACACATTTCCATACGTTTGTTTACTGTCTTGGTTTAGAATAGTGCGCAGACTTTAAACGGGCTTTGAGAGGTGACTACAACACATTTCAGCCAGTTGTTTTTGACATGTATAGTAACAACAACAACAACTGTGATGTGTGTAAGGGATTAACATTTGAATTATGCTCGCCTTAAGTCTTCAAGAAGTGCCGAAAGATGCGCTAAAAACAACAAATCATTCACACCCTTGTGTATTACTGACCAAGCAGACAGTAAACAAAATGTGGAGTTATTTATGGGTGTTTTGACCATTATATGATGAATAAAAGAGTATTTTGAGATTGATGGAAGTCATATGTTTAAAGGAGTTGAAGTAGGGTATACACAAAAATGTAGGTCATACTGAGGGAAAAAATAAATAAATAAATCAAGTTAATAA
Source organism: Periophthalmus modestus (assembly GCA_019594935.1). Lineage (NCBI taxonomy): Eukaryota > Metazoa > Chordata > Actinopteri > Gobiiformes > Gobiidae > Periophthalmus > Periophthalmus modestus. The sequence continues at coordinate 10,683,318 of JAIEZT010000124.1, read as the reverse complement.
ATGTAATTATTAGCTTTTGTTTAAATGAAAATTGGAAAATATCAGTTGGTAGTTGTAAAGAAGGACACAAAAAAGCGGATAACTAGATATAAGAAGGAAGATTTGCTGTAGCTCTGGATTAAAATAAAAATAAAATTGGTATTAATATGAATAGAATATGGTTTAATGAGATTTGTGATCAATTGTTGTTTGAAAATTTGTTTGGTATATACATGCCTGAATGTAACTTTCAGCAATTTCATTTTCAATTATCAAGTTCTTGTCTTTTAATATGTTGACTTAACTCTGAAGGTCTAACGTGTGAAAAAGTTCCTAATATGTGCAAATGGAAGATGTTGTATGTTTATTCATAATTGGCTGCTTTCCGTGTTTCAGCGGGGAAAACATTTTTCATCAGACTTCTTTGAGCACGGCAGTCTTTGAAGGACATTTCCTTTAGGTACATCTGTCTTCAAAGACACTTTTGCATTTTCCCCAGCGCTCTCCACTTTGGCTCTGTGTATCTCTTTAATGCTAATCCTAAACATGTGTAGCAGCACAACAAACTCCACAAACTTCACACTCTTCAAACAACCAGTGTTATGCTCTAATGTCTTTCCCTGTGTATGTGGAGTCAAGAATCACAGAATGAGGTACACAACTTTACTTTGGTATCTCCGAACTGTCTGTGTCCTCCAGCAACAATTATCAGTGAAAACTGAGGTGAGAGATAACAGGTGCCAAAAAATGCTAAGTTGTTTTGAAAGTGGACATGAAGTTAATAGGAAAGCTCCTCTGAAATGCTGTAACAAGACGTAGAGATACACTGAAAAACAGATTATACTGCAAAGCTATAGTATAAAGTAAAGTCACATTATAGAATAAAGTATACTATATAAAGTATAATATTAGTATGGTATACTATGGTATGGTATGGTATAGTGTAGTATAGTATAATATAGTATAGTATAGGCAAATCAAATCACTTTATTTATCTCCCAGGGGCAATTAGGGGAAAAGGTATTGTATAGTATAGCAGTGGTTCCCAAACTTGTTGTCACGTTCCCTTTGACACTTCTGATGACACGTAACCCCTACTGTGCTGTACTTCAACATAATGTCAGTTTCCTCTAAACACATCATATTACAGGTTGCAGTTGGAATATTTGTAATTATATCAAAGCATGTGCATCACTTTTAAAGCTTTTAGGCAGGCCTAGGACATCCAAATAATCTAAAATCTTTATCAAATTAAGACAAGAGGCCCAATCTTCCAACTCCTAACACCCAAAACACGTGTACAGGCATAGACTTGGCCCATTAGGGCAGCGCAGGTCTTTGCAAATTTACAAATACATTACAAACACAGTCTGCATTTGTCACGCATTATAACTCACCACAGTGCATTTATTGTTGTGCATATCTTTAGATAGGGTCTTGTTTATGTGACCAGTGCTCTTAAACACAAAAAGAAAGACTTTTGCATTAAACATAAACACTCACATGAAATGGGGAAATGAAACACCAGAGCCCTCTGGATAGCTCCTTCATCCACGTGCGTTTGTGCTTTTAACAATCCGCAGGATCAGAGCCTGATCCAGCATTCTTGGTTCCATGAAGAGCAAAGACAACAAAAGAGGCCTCAATTCATACGGCAAACCTCTTGTTCAGAATGTGCTGTCCCACGGTTATAATGCAGAACATACATAGATGGATATCTTTAATACAGGCGCGTGGTCAAGAGTAAAAAGACTATGTCTGCACAAATAATACCACACATCCAAAAATCTCTTTATGTACCCCCTACGTCATTACCACAGTTTGGGAACCACTGGTGTAGTATAATTAAATCAAATAACTTTAATTTAAAATGTATAGTATAGCATAGCATAGTCATGTACCACAGCACCATTTTGTCAATATCACCCAGGGCAGTAGCTGCAGCAACCCCCGAAAGAGAACAGTGAAAATGGAAATGGCAAAGAAGGATGACAGCATGGAGTCAAAGGGTTGGAAACCTCAGCACCAACAGTAAGAAGTCCCTTGATGTGTAGAACTCACGAGGTCCAGACATCAAACCAACACTAACCTAACCTAACCTAACCTAACCTAACACTCCTGGCAGGTTTGTGGCCTTGGTGCCCAAACGCAGAGCAAAATCCCCTGGAGGACTATAAAAACAGCATTAGCAGAACATGCCATGCCTTCTGGTTTTCCAATGTTGTACACTTTCTGTATATGTGAAGTAACAGACTAAATTCCACAAACTCCTCAAAGCCTGGTGTTGCGTTTCTGTGCGTTCTTGTGTTTATATGGACTCAAGGCTCAATCATGTTGTTCCTATAAGCCCAAGTAAAGTACACAATTTCTCCACTAGTCTCCCAGAACTGTGTGTGTTCATGGGAGAATCTTTACGTTTGTCCTCAACACGGCTCAGTTTGAAGCAGAAATCCTCCAAAGAAGTTAAAAATCTGGCTGGGCTCCTCTGTTCCGCTGCGGTGGGCTCCATCACACACACATCCACTGTGAACTGTGGTGGGAACACTATCAAAGACAGAGATGCCTGCGAGGCAGAGCCGCCTAAAGCCTGAAATTGATTTACAGGGCAAGTGAGAAAGTGGAGTGCGGAAGAGAAAAAAGAGGATTTAATTTCGCAAAGCGGAAACAAGAAGGTATACATAGACACAAATTGACAATATTCACAACTAAAGTGCTCGTTAAACATATTTTTTATTATTAAGAGAAATCTTCCTTAAGGGTGCAAAAGATTTATGAATTAAACATTGCGCACTACAACTTAGCTCATTGTTAATATGCGTTTTAACCTTGAATTTCAAAACCTAATTTCAAAATCTCTTAAGGATAATGCCATGAGATGATTAAACATTGATTTCTTTTTCTCCATTTGATTTGTCAGACTAGATCTCGGGCAGAGCAATAAAAAAACTCTTGCTTGGGTCCCCATGTGAGACAAATACCTTAAACCTGAGCCAGTGGATTAGCCAACACAACACCAGTTCGTACGGCAAATTGCTGGGAGAGAGTAAGAGGAGTAAGAGGCCATGTCTTTGATTGATTTAGATAGTACTTAAGAGATGTACTTTGTGTGGACATAAAACTTTTTCAGTGTGTTTGGGGAGTAATGCTATTCCTACAAGTTGAAGCGATGGGCAGAACAAGTGTAGTTCATCTGGAGAAATGCACCAGCCAAGTCTTGTACTGTTCAAGTTGAAGTCTGCTTGTGTGCATACAAGCTAACAATATTATTACAAGGAAAAACACAGACTGTGAGGCAATATTGGCTACAGACATTGACCACAGCAGACCCAGCTCCAGGCTGCGTGCTTTCACAAACTGTATTTAGTTTGCAGACTGCTAACTATATCACTGGGCATTTTTCTTCTCAACTCCACATGCTAAAAATGTCAAAAGTGAAAATTGCACCCACAAAATTGTCTTTAAGTGATAGTGTGCACAGGCTTGTAAGTAGATGGAAGGTCAACATGTTTTAGTGCTCATCTATAAATACGTTCTATACTGTTTACAGTCACATAATAGTCACTGCTGCTCTATGAAAGTGTTTTGTTTTGGGTTTTTTTTCTATTATTTGCATTTATTTATTTGCAGTTATTTAAATATGTAGTTTTGGGCTAGATGGTCTCAGGCAGTGTTAAATGTTTTTTAGACAATACAGAGACCATTTGTGTTAGATGTTTTTATATTTTAAGATATAAGATTTTTTTTTTTAAAAAGCACTCTAGTTTGCACATCATGTAAAGAGAAGGAATAGTGAATACTGATGTTAGTCCCGTCAGGTAAGGTTGTGGGTCCACAGCAGTATATAACAATTGGGGGGGGGGGGCAATAAATAAGGGCTAAAGAGGGATGATTTGAAGTTTACAAAAGTTTGTATCAACAACTTAACTAAGTGCTACCAATCTAGAGTCTACCATCCCCAGTGTGGGAACCCAAGACCATAAAATTGTGTAAACAGACCATCTAGTGCCTTCCGACATGAAGCCCTTTCTCACCAAGAGCCATAACAAAGCACACACACAGTGAAGCAGGAAGTCACACATTAGTGTCCAGGGTACTTTCCTTTGACTGCTTAAGCCCTATTCGAGTCCTTTGATGGATGATAAGACAGGAGACAAGAATCTCACAGTTACATTAAAAGTGCTCATGTCCAGACAATGCCGTTATATAGGTTTAGAGAAAGGGATGCTATAAACAAATTTAGAACACTAGTTGAGGAGGTTGTGTGTTCTTTCTTGTTTGAGTCAAAAGGTTGTGGGTTAAATCCTGGTTGTTCTCCCCATGCTTAACCTCTGGATTCCTGCTGTACAAGTACAGGTGAATTAGAGCTCCTAGTGACCAAGTGACAGCAAACAGGAAAACAACTATACTCAATCTAATATTGAACTGTTTAATACAATCCTCCAATACTACAGTTGTGCTATACTTTCACAGATAGACCTATGAAGGAAAACATCTCCATTAGGGGTGTGCAAATATATTGAAATATCAATATATCATATTGTTTAATTTAATAATACAGTATCGATATCGTGAGCTGCTGTATTGATACATCATGAAGAGCATTTTTTTGCATGTTTTACCAAATTTTTTTCTGTCACAGCGCTACATTTGTGTGGCTTGTTTAGAGGAAAGAAACTCGTTTATGCAGGACATTTGACATTTGATTGAATGTTTTGATGATTAAAACAGGTTTATTTCATATTAACTTTAGTTTAACAAAGACTTTCAGTATCACAGTTGTGATTTAGTAAATATGTTCTGGTCCTTCAGAGCTGTTAAACTGCACATGCCCCTGTACACGTAAATGTGGATGTATATCACTGTATTAAGATACGAATCATATCGTGGCCAATGTATCGAGGTAAGTATCTTATTGGCGACTTCTTAGTGATACCCAGCACTAGTCATAAATTTATTCAGGATATGACGACAATGATAGATTTTGAGATTAAGTGTGCTGCTCATATTTTCAGTGTGATTACAAAGTGTAGTATTACAGACTGACCTATGGAACTGTGAGAAGCACTTCTTCACCACTGCCATGGTAACGGACATAAGTAGGAAATGTTTGGGATATAGGAAGAAGCATCCATTTAGATTCATTTGAATTTGCTAATTAGCTTGTTTATTTAGAACGCAGGACCTGTGTCGTACCTCAACTCATTTATGCCACTTACAGAATGTGCAGTGGAAACAAGTCAAGATACACAGACGCAGGTTAAGAAGGGGTTAGGTTCAGACTGGATGGTGATTTACTGCCAGCAGTCAAACCACCTCCTCCTCTTCTTCTTGTTCTTCTTGTCCACCTCGGCTTGAAGCTCCTCCACTATGACCTTGGTCTGCTGCAGCTGATCACCTGACTCCTTCAGGAACAACTGCAGCTCCTCACATTTGAGGAGGGCAGATGTCTTCTCCTCCTCGCTGTGTTTCAAAGCCATGCTCAGCTCCCTGATGGTCTTCTGATGGAGTGAGCTCTCCTCCACCATGGCCTTGTGGGTGGTGTGACATTTTTCCAGCTCAGCCGTAAAAGTCATCTTTTACCACCTCTGCTCAGTGAGGGCAGACTCCAGGACGGTGATCTTCCTCTGTAGAGCGTGCTTCTCTTCCTGTTCCTTGTGCAGCTCCTGTTGGGTGCTGACCAGAAGCTTGTTCTTGCTCCCCACCACCTCAGTGATTTCTTGTAGTGTGGACTTCAGTGTCCTTTTCTCATCCTTATATAGCTCTAGTTTTTTGGTCATTTTCATCATGGCGACTTCCTGTTTCTCTATGGTGTCATGGGCGTACTCCAGCTCCTGCTGCCCTTGAAGCTGTCGTCTCAGGTTCTTCACCAGTGGGTTCTCCTCTAAAGAGATTTGAACTTCTAGTGGAACCTGATTAGCAGCCTCTAGCTCCCTCAATCTGTTTAGCTTTGATGTGGAGCTGTTCTTGGTGGGCTCTTTGGACATCCTTAAGCTGTAGTCTCAGGTCCATCACCAGTGGGCTCTCAGGGTGTGGAAAGGCGCCCCTTGCTGCTGAAGCATGAGCTGTAGCCCTCATGTTTTGATAGTTGGGTTTCCTGCCGTACAGCGCCATGTCTCTCACTGTGAGATTCAAACTGTAATGACTGTAGTTTGTTGGTTTAGTCTACAGAATATCTGCTCAGACCTGGCTATGACCTCACAGCTTTCAGTTCTTTTGTTGGTGTCATTACGTCATTGCCATAGTGATAGAATGACATGATGATACTTTGCAGTGGCTGTAGGAGTTCTGCATGTGTTTATATGGTGCAATGTTTCCATGGTGACACAATGCGCACGTTAGCAAACACAGGCTGATATGATTTTAGATAGTTTGAAATATCGATATATTGCCAAGGGTATTTTTTTAAATATATATTTTGGTTTATTTTACCAAATTATTCTGTCACAGCACTACATTTGTGCGGCTTGTTTAGAGGAATGAAACTTGTTTATGCAGAACGTTTGACATTTGATTTGCTGTTTTGCTGATTTAAATGGGTTTATTTCATATTAACTTTGGTTTAACAAACACTTTTAGTATCACAGTTGTGATTTAGTAAATATGTTGTGATCGTTCAGAGCTATTAAACTGCACATGTCCCTGTACATGTAACTGTGGAGCTCAAATAATCTGTGGATGAGTAGTACTGGACAATGTAATGTAGTCTGGTGTATTTTTCTAGTTGTTTAAAATGCAAAAAATAAAAAAAAAAAACAAACAAAAATAAAATGCACTGCTATGTTCATTCATCTTCAATAAAAAGAAGCTAACATATATATATATATATATATATATATATATATATATATATATATATATATATATATATATATATATATATATATATATATATATATAATAATTAATTATATTTTGTGAAAATGGGGTTGATCATTAAGTGTCCCGAAAGCCTTTATTTTTCACTGAATTGTATCGACAGTGTGCTATATCGAGATACATATCGTATTGTGGCCTATGTATTGAGGTATGTATCGTATTGGCAACTTCTTAATGATACCCAGCCCTAATCTCCATAAGACCTAACTCTTCTATATTCAAACAGAGAAAACATACAATAATTTAACGAAAAGTTATGTTTAATGATATTTACCATAAAAAGGTGTATCAGCGTCACATTGATACTGTGACCTATCAGGGGTGGGACGATTCTGTTTTGTCACAATTTGATTGTTATTTCAATACATGGGTCACATGGGTTCCATTTTATTTAGATTTTTGTTGTGCCTCAGAAGAACAAAAAATGTTTACAATTATTTGCAAAATAATTTCCATAAAATTACACTTTTGGCCTAGTGCTTTAATGTAGTCTATATGTGATCAGTCAGGAGTTTATTGCATTGCATGATTTCCTGCCTGTGCCAAAATGACAACAAACGCAACACCAAGTCGAATCAAAACATCAGAATTGAATGATTGGATCTTTTTTTCAGAATCGTCCCATCCCTATGACCCATGGATAAAGGATATGCATCAAATTATGAGAAAACTGTACTGTACAGCGGGATTACATGTATGTGTATTTCTAAGATAACTGACTATATCAAGGAACATGCACACATCTACAACTCCAAATACAAAATGAATGATACACAAAAAGAATGAGAAAATGAACATCACAACAGCTGATTACAAGATTCTCATGAATATGCATGTGGATTGTCCATATTTGATGTTATGCCATATTATGTACAGAGGGTTTTACGAATGGCACAGAAATTCCTTTTTAAAGATGAAAAAACTGCATCCTTGTGTGCTGGATCATGTAAATGGTGCCAAAGCGCATAGATAAACATTTGTTTTGCATTTTTAGTGTTATTTTAATCATATCAGAGTTCAGCAAGTCAAGCCTACCATCTGACAAAAAATTCATAATTTTAATATGAGAGACTTAATGTTGCTTTTAAAACCTTTCATTGCACAATTGGTGTAGAGCTCTTGAAAACACATTTGGGGTGTAAGTAGTGCTGCCTGATGTGGAAAGCTAATGACATCAAAATGCAGATTGGAGCTTTGGTTTGTAGCACAAAACACCTCTTACTTGTGACAACTGCAGATGCGGTGCTCACCAATACGCACAGACTATATGCATCACTCACAGAGACATACCCGGAGTCGGCTGGCACCCACTCCACCCAAACGCCACACACACACTTTCCACAGTTAAATCAAACTGATTTGCTACCATTGTGAGGGGAAATTAGCATAACAAGGATGGGATCAAATGAGGTAGTTACAGCTTGAATCATAAATTGCAGACTGAGCGAACGTGTGGCTGCAAATGGATTGTAGTTCACATCAGTATTCATGAAAAAAGAAAAAGTAAGCTTTGGAATGACTTTTGGTATTTTTCTTGTCAATGTAATGTAAAAAGCTTGTAGCTCAATTTTAGACTTGTTCTGTGGCTTCAATCAAGGTACAGCTTTAACCTGGACAAAAATCTAAACTGTAAACCCAAAAGTTTGCATGCCAAATTATATTATAGAGTTCTTAGTGGGAACCATGAGTTGCAATCTAACACAAGTCCAAGACGTATTGAGCAAATACTCAAAAGATACATTTCACCCTCCATCCAAAGACATGCATAGTTAGTCTAAAATACTTCATGTGATTGAGTTATGCCCTGGCTTTAACTGACCAAAGTCTACCTAAAGGCCAGTGTTAAGACTTAAGCTATCAGAAATAGATGACTGATGAAGAATGAGCTGTTCTCACCATTTAATATATCTTTTATTGCTTACAAGGTTACATTTTGATTCCACATTATCCTTTTTGACCACTTACTTTATATTCACAAACATTGTATGACACAAGGACAAGCTAAATCTCAAGCATGTTTCTTGTTAAATCCATTTTCAATCTGTTCTTTACAAATAAACATGGCTTTGCAGACCAGTGTGATGGGCTGCTGAGATACTGCTGTGATACTATCATGAATACACAGCCCTCAGATCAGCTCTGTCCATACAAATGAAGTGCAGATGAGGCCAGCACCAGCACTGTGAATGAAGCCTATTATCATAACACATTCACCTGCCACTGCTTTCGATTAAGTCCATAATGGTATATTACAATAGCAATAAGTATTTAGGTTATCTGTCCACAAATATCAGGGCCTGTAGTCACACATGCATAAATGCATAAGATCTTGGCTTAATGCTTGCTACAGACCAAGGAGGCTAGGATTCATTTATAATTTACCATGTCATTTGGTGCCAATAAAACATTTAATGATCAAGCAAAACAATAAAAAGCGGACTAGTTTAATATCCCCTGTTTGGCATTTTAGCATTAGATTGATACACTTATCTGCCCCAAACACAGCATCTTTAGATTTATGGGCTAATAACCTTGTGTTATTATGGCTGCTGCACCATTCTTTTAGTAATGACACAGCATTATCAGACAAGTAGTGAGGGCATAATTATGTGAATGTGTCTTTCATTGTTCTCATTCTACATGTCTAATTCCACTGAATTCACTTTTATTCACACATTCATCTTCTTCTGCATACTGGAAACCATCCAATCAACTGTGGGCCTGAGGCAGGGTGTATCCTGCTTACGAATCACCATTCAATCTTTTATACATTAAATATGGGTCATTTCAAATCACAGCTTCAAAGAGACATATATGAAAACATACACAAGGCTGCATGAGTGTTTGCAGACTTGATGTCGAATCCACAACCTTTTTACAAAAGAGAAGAGAACTAATCACTCAGCCATGTCTTTAGATGATATGAGCATATTGCAGTATATTACAAATTTTGTGAAAATAATAAAGTAAATGTGCGTGAACGTATTTTATGTTTCTGTACTTCACAAGCAGGCATCTGTACTTTCAAAGACAAAGTAGTTTACCTTGTGATTAGACACTTGCTGCAATGGCCGAGGGGTTATTTTTTAGCATGTTCATGATGACATTCTGCCTTTTGAGAAAAGAAAATATATAATCAATTTATTATGTCAATATTTTAACTTAACTAGATATGTAGCTATTTTGATTAAGAAACAAAATAAAAATCACTATACCAATACCAACCCCTAATTTATATCATACTGTATATATGTTTGGACTGAAACAAAAGAAAAGTTCCCACAAATGGGTCAAGTAGATAATGATTTTTCATAGTCCTGCTGATTAATAATTATGAGGCCATGTTTAGAAGATTACACACTGCAATCAAACTCTCTCTGCATTGTGTTGTGTTCGAAGCAATCACAAACGTTTCAAGTGTTACGTCTATTATATATCTTCATGCTGTTAGATTTACACTTATATGATTTATATTTAAGTTTATTGAGTCTATGCCTAATTATATCATACTACAGCGACATTCCTAGTTTTGAATTCAGCGCACAACGACTAACAAATAAATTCTGTGATATTAAAGGTAATAAGGCAATATTGCTATGTGACATTTTGCATGCTAAATATTCACGCCTTTGGATTTGGAGAGCTTAACCTTCCATATGAAAAGGAGATGACTGAAAATACATTTCATCTTGACTCATATCACAGAGAATCCAGTTATTAGCTCATAAAAATTATACCCAAAACAAGAAAGTTGGGTCTTAATATAAAATCCTTGATTACATATTCTGCTTCCGAGCTGTGGAAGTGACACAGTGCCTGGATGTAATTAAGCTTGAGCCTCATGGATAACTAGTTAATATGTTTGGGAAGTAATGAAAAAAATCACATACAAGTTCAGTCTTGTGCTGCTTCTTTGCAAATGGTAGGTTTCCTATTGCAGAGCTGGAAAGTTGAACACAACTGAACATTTGGAAAAGGTAGAGAAAGAATTCTGATTTTAACCATCACTATAATCCCCAGCAGTTCTGCACTCTTTTCTAAATTGAGTCCAATAACCTACCTTAGCCCTATAAAACATTCTTTTACAACAAACTGTACAACACCACAATTAATGAGAAAAACGGACAGCTGCAATGAATATTTTATCTGCAGTTCTGGGGATTTAGCGTGCACATATATGCTGGTTTATTTTTATCCTCGTACAAAACCAAAGGAAATTATTCAGTCTGCTAGTTCATGACCCCAGTTTCAGACATGAAGTTCAAGTGTTTTATTCAAATAATTACACTCCATTATTGTCCACTGAAGACTGCAGAGAAGAGAAAACTAACATTGTAGTATCAGGAAATATTCACAAAATGTGTTTAACCCCACAAAAGGAAAGGACACAATGTGATACTATAACATTATGATCACTGACAGATGAAGTGAGTAAGAACTATCTTCTCATCACAGCGTCCATTAGTGCGTGGGATGTTAAGCAGAAAGTGAACAATTTGGGCTAAGAGATGAAAAATGGCAATGATTTGAGCAAGTTTGGAAAGAGACCATTTGTGATCAATAAGGGGTAAGATGATCTCTAAAACTGTAGTTCTCTGGTGTTTACCAGCAGTGGGCGGCATCAAAGGTTGTTCAAGGAAGAAACCGCTATTTAATTTGAATAATTCTGACAGAATTTGTTTTAAATTGCCAATGTTAAGATAGAGAATTTTGAACTAACAGGTCCACAGCCAATCTACAGGCAGGCGAAGACTTTTTTTCTTTTTTTCTTTTTTGTGATATGGTCCTGGAGTGTTGACAAATTCATTGATTTATTTATTTAAAAATATCATATCATGAAAAAGTCATATTTAAAAAGGAGCAATTAAGCAACATGAACTTTTTTGAGCTTTCTACCATGTTATACTAATCCATCCATCAAAAACATGAGGTTTTACATTTGATAATTTGGCAATCTCGCCCGGGCCCTATTTGAACCCTCTTCTACCCCCTTCCCTACAGTTACCTTCAAGATTCTGCCCAATGCTCCGCCCACAAGCCCAAGTCACCCATGCTCCCACACAACAATTCTCCATAAATATACAAAAGTATGATGCAAAACTGTACACAGGAACAGGACAAACGTGATGCAATGTGCAGTAGTTTCATTAGCAGGATGCATGTTGTGATAGCGCTCTGAACGGGGAGTGTCTTAGCCGGGAGAGCAAAGGTTAAGGAGACTCAGATAGAAACTTATAAAAACATGTTAATACGTTGTTTTCGGCGAGTATAGAAAAACGGTAAAAGGTAACATGGTGATCTAAAAGTGTAAGCAGTTAATACCCTATAGCAGTAAAATTCTCACTCTTCAAAAAAATTAATAAATCAAACAGAACATTTTGATCAAGCAATAAAAAATGTAATTCCTTGATTTGCAATATCACCCAGCCCTGCTTCACACTTGGTATATTATATGACAAGATAATGTTATGCCTGATCATTCTGCTTCTGTAACCCCATCTGAGGACAGAAAATGAAGTGGACTTAAATGAACCTCCATGGGGACATAAAGGACACTGTATATATGCACACAAGCAACAACATAAAACAACACATCCAGTAAAAGCCAACTAAACACACACACACGGAGGAGAGGGACATGGCAAGGGAAGTGATTTTCCACAATCTCTTTACAGTGAGTCAAGTCTATTCTGTAGAGACGAGGAATACCCAAACGCATATGCATTGAGGTAATTGCCTATGTCTGTAGATGAAAAAGGGGAAAAGTAGCGAAGGAGGAATGAAGGAGAAAAATTAGATGTGTATGTGCCAAGGGCCGCTCCAGCCTGAACTGATGAGCTCATTATTTTTGCTCCCAGAACCCCCTCCAGTCTCTGCTACAGCCAACGCACTGTGGAGTTCCCAAAGTGAGCTCGGGTGAGTCTGGCCTTTAGGAATGCCAGCAATACAAAATGCAGCTAAAATAACACAGCGTAGAATGTGTTGAATATAACAGAATAGACAAAGGAGTGGGCATTTTCCAAATACTATACCATAATAATAAGATGTCTGCTTTTGAAAATTATACATGACTGCACTGCTGATGAGTGAAAAATGTCTTTAGATCCCTCCTCTGTGATCTTAAGAGTGCACCACATACTGTTACTCCCTAATGACTACATGGACACTTTGTAATTAACATTTTCAGTCTTAACAAGCAGAAAAGTAGGTGCATACGCGGAAACATGTATTAGATTTTGATAATGAATGCCAATGCAAACTCCCACACCAGAGAGGCCCAGCATGTGATACACTGTGTACACTCAAACAGCATAATAAAGCCCACAGTGTTGTTAAAAAGGTAATTAACATAAGCAGACGTCTTTCAAATCCAAAAATGACACGAGCCAAGTGGAGTGTGCATCTTCATATAAACTGTATATTATCTGTAATCACGTTAGAAAGGGCCTGTTTTCAAGGCAGCATCTGTCTCTCATTTTATAAGCTGCCTCTGATGCCTGCAGCAGCACTGTTCTATTTAAATTTGCAGTCATCTTTTGTACATAAAGGTCAAAGGTCAAAATTCTACACCGGCACGACTCATCAGCAGAATGGTTTGCTTGATTGTAATTAATACTTTCTTGAACCACACCAAGCATCATAATCATCCATACACAGTGTATATTAAATATGTACCAGACAGATACTTTTGGAGGTAATGCTGTTTTGGAGATTAGGCATAAAAGACATGAAAAAGCTGCAAGAAAGCTGATTACAAAACGTAAAAACAGAAACATGCAGTGTAATATTACAGCGCACTTCCACCTTGACATTTACAGGCACATTTTAGCACATTTAGCATGGATTATCATCATACTGTCCTATAAACGTCAATGGAATGAAATAAAATTCAGAAGCAGATGGTTGGTTTTGTCAACATCGCCCACTAGTAGTACCAGGTGCTTCCTTTTTAATTCTGTAGTAATTTGTTTATGTCAAACTTCAACACACATGTCACATGTTCACTTTTGAATCTTATCATTCATCGTCTGCAGTCTGCTCTTTCACTGCTCCCAAAGATTTCATCAAAGTTTCAGGTCGCAAGCTAGCTAGGCCCATGTAGAAAATTGCTATAGATACCAGCATCAGCACTTCACACAGAATAAAGTGAAATCTATACCACCAAATAAGTCGAAATTTATGCAGCCAGATATTTAGTTAAATATTTAATTACTCCTGGGTAAGTGTTTTAGTTTGTTCTTTTATTCTTCTCCATATAAAACTAATCTAACTTCAAACTTGAAACTATACGTCTGTGTAATCCCTCAGTCGTCCAGGTCTGATCCATGGTAAAAGGAAAATATAAAATCTGTCAACTGGACAAAAAGTTGCAGGAGTGAAGACATTTTAACTGCTCATTCAAGCCTCTTCTTCAGTTCACTTCTTTAAACTATAAGGTGCAATATTACTTCTTGCATTGAATTGTAGTGAAACACACTTTCCATACCTCTTTTTATTGAAAAGTATCGAAAATCCTGGATTTTCCACTCTGGGGTTGTACGTGTCTGGCCCTGTCAGCAGCTGGAGTTCAGGCTCATTTAGCAGATCCACATCAGTTGTGTTGCTCCACAGTTTAACTGCAGAAAAGTACAGGAAAATAAAGATAGCATCAAAACAAAAGCATGCACATAAAAGAGTACTGTGTGTCATGTATAATGAATTAAAACAATCAATCCTTTACACATGGTAACTAATATTAGCCTGTTCTTGCCACAGGTAAAGCATGAGAAAATGAAGCTGCTATAAAGTGAAGGAAAGACAGACAGAAACAAATGTATCTGCACCAAAGGTATGAAGTTGTTAATGACTCTATTCCACTTTTTGGCATTTACAGGTCTTCTGCAGCTGGATGTGATGTCATGGGAAATGGTCAAAGTAAAGAACAATTCATCATCTTCCAAATAAACAGAGAAGCAGTCACAGAAAGGCTACAATAAAAGGATCGATGAGGCTGGGCTAAAGGCATAAACCAGCTGCACTTGGAAACATAGCAGAGTCCAAGAAGAGGCCATAAATAAAGAGCAGCTTCCCATGACTGGACAGTTTGGCTCAGTGTCAGTTAGCTCCCAGCTTCACTGAAACAAAATCCAAATGATGTGGACTTATAATAGCTGTTTTATTGCAGAATCAGTAATCTAAGAATGCATAAATAACTTGAGTTAAATTAAACTTTAAGATGTGTAGCCTTAAAACAAAGCTGAAGATCATTAAAATTCATAAATACTCCAGGAGGCTTTCAGCAATACAACTTTCCTGGAGTGTAAATCAATTCCACTCTAACTCAATATCAACTTTTCAGATTTGTCTCTATGCGCAGACATTGTGCAGATGAGACGACCCGAATTTCCAATAGGCTTCAGGCACTGGTGAAGTTATATCGATAGTTTTATTAATTGTATTAATTACATTAACATAGCTTTTTTTGGCAGCCATAAATCAATGCTGACAGTGTTGTCATCTAGGTCAACTTGTGATTAACCAAAGTTTTTTTTTACATGCATGTACTACAAGACATTTAATTATAAATTCAATTATTAAGCGAATTGTGTTTAAGTGTACATTATTTCTACTAGACTACAAGAGCTTTTGCAGTAGTTATTTTATTTGGGCCAATATTAGTTCAGCTGGTAGGCATTCACTGGTTTACTGCCCAGTGTAATGTTGATGGTGCCATCTGCAATAGCATTATATGATTTTTGACATTTTCAAACATTTATGTTATAAGGTTCCTTCATGTATACATGGTAATGTGATAAGAATCCCTATGTAAAACACAATGAAACGATCTCATCCGCAGATACAGGAGGCTGAGCGATGACAGGAGAAGCAGATAAAAGATGCTGATGAGAGGCGCTGTAAGGAGGCAAAGAAATCACAGAGTGAGATCAAGAGTAAAAATATAAAGCGAAGAGCAGACAGTGAGCAACACAAACAGAGGGAATAATAATAGGCTGAGGCAGCGGTGAGATAAGAGCCACATGTGAAATGAAGCCTTGATTGGGAAGAAAATGAGACAACACAAATGAGAACGAGAATTGATATGCAGCTCCCTGACAGCATAAAGACACCTACAAAGCATCGATCCCTTCATAAACAACTTAACCATACCTCCAACCTTAACTTATTCTGCACCATATGCTTGTCCCATCCACTTACAAACAGTGTGCAGCTATAATTTAAGTATAATTTGTTCCTGCTGTTTCATATGCCTGTGTCTTATTGGTGCCCATATGGCTAAGCAGCATGGCATTGCATCCCTCCATACAACGTGCTTCTATTTCCAGTGGCTTCTATCAGATAACATTCACTACAATCATACTCGATATTGGACTGGTCATGCTTTCTCCCGTTGCACAATGTTTTTTTCTGATTACCATCGGAGGCAATATGGAGCACTGCAATTCACTTGCAAATGCTGCGTGTGTAAGAGCGCATTATGCTTTTATTGGCAAGTGAAAACATTTCTAATATAAAGACAGACATTGGATGGGGGTTGGAATACGAAAGAGAGGCGGCGTGGTGGTGGTGGTTGCGGCCTTCAATAATACAATTTGGTGTTCGGCAGCAGTGAAGGCCCCCTCCTGTGTGGCGTATACAGTCAGACAGGCTTTTATTATGAAAGACATAGAGGCAGAGCACATCTGAGACAGCCGCAACAATTACAGTATTATTTAGGTTTTGCTTATTTCTCGCTTCTCTCTCGCTTCCCTGTGTCTATCTGTCTATCTCCCTGAGTGCTTGCTGGTTGTTTGTGTGTTCCGTGGGTGTGTGTGCCAACTGCCTTGTTGCTCGTATATGATTTTTTTCACCACAACAGGAAATGTGAATGCCTCCTAAGGACCTTTATAAAAAGTCAACATCTGGAATATTACACAGACAGATGTGATAGCGTTTTTCCTATTTCAGCCCATCTATGTCCATCATTCAATTCTAAAAGTCAGCGATACATTTTTAAGGGGCATCACTCATGTTTCTTAGGCCCCCGTAATGAGCTGACAATAGGTGATGATTGGAACAATGCTTGCATGATGGCACATCTTCCAACATGTCAACGATATGGGGCTATTTATTTAACAGCTTGTAGACCACAGCTTCCAATAATCATCACATGCTTGGTTGCATTCTTGTAGATACACTTGACCAGGTAGAATAGCCTGAATTTGAAAGTCCAACAAGCTGGTGCATTGTTGTAACAAAACAGGTATTTTTATATGGTGCATGATTTATGAGGTGTAATGATGCAATGCTACACAGAGGAGGCAATAGGTTATGTAGCTGCAACAACTTTTTAAAAGCACAAATGAGCTGCAATTTGGCTTATAACTAGAACACAGCAAGAAGTTCACATTGTCAAATAGATCAAGTAGAAGGTAAATTTTAGAGTAATGACTTTTTGCAAAATTCTGACTGAAAGTTTGTCTATAAATATGTTAAAGGTCCACTATGTATTTTTGCCTGGAATGTGGGATTACATCGACTTGTTTTGCCTGGAATGCTCAAACATTCTTTCTGTTATCAGAGTCACCTCTCCACGTGTAAGTTGGCCTCGAGGTGCAGCTTTCTTGTCTCTCTGGAGATGGATAAGTTTAATGCCATACTGTGGAACACTGTAGGCAAAGCAACAGCATTCCCATAGTGACAAGCTGGTAGAGGGTGATCTATAAACATTGAACACTATTCTGTATCAAGCCCAGACTGAAGAACAATCCAAGTGTTTTGAATAAGAAATGACATGGTATCCATGGTGTTAGTGCAGTTCACGTTCATACTCCTATAATAAGATCTACTATGTTTGACTTACCACTGAGCATGTGTGTCAATCACTCCCTAATGTGATCTTTCATTAAAGCTTACAACCTGCTAAATAATCATCTAGGGGAAAATTACTATCAAGTCGATTAATGACACCTTTCAGTTCATTTCGAGATGCAAGTCAATGGAAAGTAAATTGCTCGGCTCCATATGGGGTCTGACACATTGTTTGATGTTTTGCTCCCCCTGATATTACATTAGTTGAAATTAAATGACACTATAATTATGAAGTGAATGACGTAGACACTTTAATTAAAGCTTATATTGTGAAATACAGAATGAAGAATGTAATAATCTAGTGCAATGTGTCACTGTCCAAACACAATGAAACCCTGAACACATTTAAACTAATTACTACTTCCTGGTGCTGTCTTACAGTGTGCACTCACTCACATAGGTTTAATTGGAGGAATGTAGTATGTAACAGGAGAATCTGGACGAGGACTGTTAAAATACACTGATCCTTGTAAAAATGGGAGGACAGATGGGAGAGTAGTACAGCATGTTCTTTCAGTTAAATACTAATAAATGTTAAAGGTAAGTGGAGTGGATACACAAAAGAAAAGTAGTTCAAATCCTCGAAGTAAACTTTGTGCAGTGTACACAGACTTAATAGCTCCCAATTAATCTGAGTGGTTGAGTTGAGTTGAGTTTGCTTCATCACGTAAGTATTCTCCACAACTGTAATACCAGTCCATAATGCTAATGCACATACCGGTAAAAGGGACTCCATACCACATACGTTTAAAGAGCCAACATAATTCTATTTTTACTCTAACGTTTTGTCCGTCACAATTTAATTATGAACAAAACATGTTTAATTTTAATGGACAAGTTGTGAAGATCACTTTAAATAAGCAATTTAAATAGGCAAGGGAAGATAAGATAAACTTTTATTTGTCCCAAAATGGGGAAAATGACAGTGTTGCAACGCAAAAGTCAAGAACAGAAGGAAAATAGTTTCTGACAAGACCTGGATTTTTCAAAGCCACTTTGAACTCTACCCTTCCTATGCTGTCCTAAATAGACACAGAAACAAAGCAAAGATTACAGGTGTGCATTATAGCTCTCTTCACTCCCTGCAGAGACAGAAACAATTTGCAAGCTAACTACCAAAATTTGAAAGTGCTGATGATGTGATTTGGCGGTGCAAAACATCTCTGTTCTCCTGAGCTTAATGACAAAACTAAACTAAAACATAACTGTATACTGGAATCAAAAAACAGAAAAACAATGCATCTGTATCTGTTTTGTTGGCCCAAAAAGTACACCTTAAGGTTTGAAAGGAGCAGTGGAGATATTCAAGAGAGCTAATCTGTTATTCTCATCGTACCAATTTACACTGCTATATTCTTTCCACAAACATTACATTTCTGGTGCATTACTGTTGCAGTTGTATAAGCTGCTGCATTCCAAGAATCCTATTACTCCTGGAATTTAATAGCAGTGTTTGTCTACTGTAAGCTGAATGAACAATGTTGCAGTATTATGTGAATGAACCCTCATAGTGGACAGGATCTCGGTCTTGTCAGATTCTTGGACTCGTGTGTCATCAGTTTGGTTCCAGCGAAAGGTGAAGCCGATGAATACGGAGCGAACACCAGATGGGACATTTCAAAAATCCCAGATAAAATTGCCCTGTTATTCACTATTCTGGGTTTTAGTGAGCGCAGTGGACAAGGCAATCTTCTGGAGGCAGACAGGTGATTTTAGTGCCAATCTTCCTGTCACACACTGGGTGACCAATGGGCTCAAATCTCCCCCTCCAAAAAAGCAGAGCAATCATCTAATAGCAACGGAGCATTTCAGCAAAGAAACAGTAAAAGTGAAGGAACAGCCGCGGTGCCAAAATGCTCCAGATTATAACTTTGAATTGCACAATGTGACGATAGTTAAGTGGAAAGGTTTAAAGCCTAAAGTTTGAGAGCTGAACGTGTTGAATGCCAACAAGGATGCCCCACAATAGATGTATGTAACACAACAAAAGCAGTGATGAAAATTGCCTTTGGGCTGCGCTGTCGGAGTGCACACAGGAAGCATCATTTCATATGTACATCAGCGGTAAAAACACCCACAGATTTTCGCGTGTAGCCTACTTAAAAAAGTCACATTCATTTGCATACACAGCGTAGCCACCATGGAAGGATACCATATTGGGTGATGTCCAAACCCAAATCAAAGCTCCAAAGCTAAGCCCTCGAAACCTTTTAAAATTCACACCTGCAAAAATGTGGACTATTGTAGTGTACCGTCATCCATTTCCTCTCAACGGCGGATCGGTATTAAAATTGGTCCTCACTGCCATACAAAGGCATGGAGAGGCACACACACTCGCTTTTTGCTCAATAGGTGGTCTGACAGAAATGGTTTATTGGGCATGAATGCTTCTCAAATTTCAGCGTGTTGCATCAGCCAACCAACTGTGTTTTTGCTAAATTAGTTTGCCCTTGTTTCCTCGAACAAATAAAACAGCGGTGTAGGCAGCATAAATGACACTCCAAGTGAAAAATAGCCATGCAAAATGCAGCAAAGTATGTAAATGTAATGCTCCCTTTTACTATATTTCTTCGTCTTTGTTCCCCATTGTAATATTCCCTGGTTACAATTCACGCAGCCAGGCTAATTTAGCTTCCACTAAAGTCAGAATATGCTGCGATTTACCTCAGACTAAAGAGATGGCAATTTGTTATTTTACACTTAATTTGGGAATATCATTACAGAAATGTTTTAACTATTGAACTGGTTGCGTGAAATCCCAGTATTCATTGTTATGGATATACAAAGTGCATATAAAACATTCCTATTCTTTAGTTGTACAGCTCAGGTTGGTATAGCGACAACTATCAAAAACAACAGTGTACCAGATAAATTATGCAAATGCCACATCAAGCCTTTCAAGCACTGTCACTTGCTTTGTTTAACTAATTAAATACGAAAACACTCATTATTATTCATGCATTTGCCTGTATATTTACTCATGTCATCAGTCATTCACTGAATCACATAATTTGATACAAAGTCGTTGACACTTATTACACATGCACAAGGCTTTAGAGCAGTAAAGACAACAGTTGTGGCAAATTATATTTCTGTTCCTTTTTTCCTAAATTATTCAATTACTCTATTTAATAACTGATCGTGCAGCTGTTCTAAAGTAATATACTTTGATATTGTATATGAGGGGTGTCCAAACTTTTCTCATTAAAGGCCACATATGAAAACACAGACAAAGCTGAGGGCCGATTGAGGGCCATAGACCGATCACCAATACAGTGAATACTTCAAATCTGTGATTATTATTATTACTGAACCACTAGACCTTTATTCATGCTTATACATCCTCAGTGGGGCACATTAAATATTTGATATGGGCTTGTTAAAGTAGATTTTCAGAAATGTACAGTAAAAAGTACTGTTTAAGGTCAAATGGGCAAGTTCACCTAGAATTTTGAGGGCCGCATCTGGCCTCCGGGCCACAGTTTGGGCATGCCTGTTGTATATGTTGGTGTCTGTGGCCAGTCTTGCTGAGTTCTCCACCATGAGTTGACCTGGTCTTATGTGGATTTTTCAGCCAATATTGATGATACTGATGAGGTCTCACCTGTTTTCATGGTCAATAACTGATATTTGACATATTTGAAGGACCATAGATTCGCTGTTTACCTAGTTCCATTATTAATAGAAACTAAATTTGAAAAATGGTCAGTCCAACATCAGGGAACTTTGCCAATATTAGCACCAATATATCGCCCATCTCTAGAACTAACCAATATGTTCTTAAATTAATGGGACTATCTACAAGGGCATGAGAATCTATGGCCCTCAGTCAGGAAAATAATACTATTACAGTGAGGCAACAACTGAAACTGCTGGAGAAGTGCTTTACAATCAAATCAAGATTTTTGGATTGAAGAAAAAGTAAACGGCAATGAAAAAAATGTCGAAAAGATGTTCAAATTCAAATGAAGTTAATGGTAAATGCAATAAGCACTTGTGAGTGACTACTGAGTCCTATAAGAGACACCAGGAGAGACAAAACACTACATTTGACTGGCAGCTGCGCTAGTCATGATTTATTTACTTTGCAGAGAGGATAAACAATATCAGTGGACGGACAGCGCTCAATTTCTTGGATGTCTGCAATAAAGTCTGAAACACATCTGACAAAGTTTTACGCAAACCCACAACAAATATTCCATTGACTACTCTGTCTATTTTGCTCCAAAACAAGTGTAATATATCAAAACCTTGTTGTTGTTGGGCGTAGGTGAACACTGGCGTTCTAAATGTTTCATCATTCTCTGTTGCTCCTGTCTCAACAAATAAAAAAATAAAATGTGCTTCTTTTCAATCTTTTGGAAAGCAAAAAAATAAAAGCATTTGCCATTGCGCATGTATATTGACTTCACACACATGCACGCACACAGCTGTCAAGCCTGGTTTCTCTACTGAAGTCACTCACCGTGTCTTTCATCATGGTAAAGAGAATGCGCGGGCCAAATGACAGTTTCAAATACACAAGTGCTAATTCCAGCCCAATCCTGCTGATATATTTAGCCACTAAGTTTTTTCTTGTCTTTTTTTCCTCTATTTGTCTAGCAGTTAGTTTGGCTGCCTCTGCTTTGTTACAGCCTTTAATCTCGCCTTCCTGTATCCTGCATTTCTTGTGTGACAAAAAGGATGTTATGTTCTGGTAGTCTGCTTTCCTTGTCTACACTAATTAATCACGTTTTTTTTTTTTTTTTTTCTATTACTCTGTTAAGAAATTAAAAATGCAGCTTTGCTTAACTGCCTTAATACATTTCTCACTTTTTGAAGCTTCAGTCCTCATGGGCAAAAGTTAGATTTTAAGATTTTTAAAAAGAGACATTGACAAAGAGTTAAATTAGATAAATAATGTGCCAAATTGTTGACAAAAAGCAGAAATAAATTAATTGGATAGCAAAATATTCTCAAGGTAGGCACTTGTTCACGGTTATGAAGGTGATGTGGTGTAAAGTTAGACGTGGATAATTAGTAATTTAGGGATAAATTTGTTGAATTTCAATTGAATTTGAATAAAGTTTAATAGTGATTCAACATAAAGAGTTACTGACAATTCTGTATAAACTGCAGCCCAAGGTAAGACAAAAATGTAATTGTGTTCTCATCACTGCAAAACATTGTACCTGGGATCCAGAATACACATTTCCTCATTTCTTTACGAAAATGCGAGTCTGGTCACCGGTGAATCTCTGAGCAACAGGCGGACCAGCCAATCAGGGACACACATCGTCCGTCTAAACAAATATGGCTGCTTACAAGGAAAAAAGAAGGGAAAAAAATATCACAGGGACTGAAAACATTTCTACAAAATCAATCAACAAAGCCCAAATCTCTTTTAATCAGTTTTATGCAGCTAAAGCCTGGAACAATCTTCCTGACGATGTGAGACAGGCCTCTACTTTGACAATGTTTAAATCCAGGCTTAAAACGGTTCTATTTAGCTGTGCATATGACTGAAAGGGTTTTATTTTGCACGCTTTAATGTTAATTTGATGATGATTATTTGTGATAATTTATCTTTTGATGTGTGCGATTTTAATGTCTTTCTTATTCTGTAAAGCACTTTGAATTACTTTGTGCACGAATTATACAAATAAACTTGCCTTGCCTTAAACTGAGGTGAGAGAAAGAATGAGAAAGTAGTATGAGCTCCCAAAAAATGGCTTTGGCTATCCTATTATGGCAATGTACATATAGAATGTATGAACTGTGACAAATAAAACTCAGGCTCTGAGAAAATCATTGCATGAATCCTTTGACATCCTTTGACCCCACCCAAGCCAAAGATACAGCCAAACATCTTGAGGTGTGATTTGAAAACAGACCATTTTGAACGCTTCATAGTATTTCACCTTTTCTCTACTATAGTGTTGCACTTTTTGGTCTCACCCTGTCAAATCTTCCACTCTGCTCTTGTGTGCGCTCTTCCTGTATCACCATATTCCGTTCTATTTTCATCTGACCTTCCTGTTTTTGGCTGTATTTTTCATATGTTATCATCAGGTGCAGTGAGTGACAGTTATTGGTCTGGGGTCGGTGGTTCAGGCGTTACCTCTTTTTTAGGCCTGATCTCATTTCCTGCACACTTCCTCCTGTGGTGCTAACGGCTGCTAGCGTACACACATCAGGCGGGCGCATAGCAGGGGGAAAACAATATAGGTACCCCTTGCCATTATAGGCACTAATAAGTGGAACATAACACTTGTGCCGTGTCATTTTCATAGTGTAATTGCTTCAAGACCTCTAGAAAAGATTACATCGTTAGCAGAGCCATCATCGTAATATTCGTTCCCTAATTGCGCCATCAACATCCTCTTGTAACATGTAGATGCTCTTGTGCTTGTCCTCTTTTGGGAGATTTATCTAATCGGCACAATGTCACATGAACCTGCACCGCACACTCCAGCAATTTGGAGAGTGCTAAACTGTAGTAAATAACAAAACAGTGTCCGCACAAGGCTTATTTTGTGCTGTGTAAAAGCAAATAATAACAGCTGTAATGGCAAAAAGCCTTTCTGTTTGCCCATAAAGTCGCCGCGTGGAAAACAGAGTAATTACCTAATCTGTTATTGTAATGAGAGTGATCTGTAAAAAGCCCAGAACTAAATAAACCATCAATTATTCAAGTTAGATGGAAATGTTTTGTTCATCGTCAAAGTTTCGGCCAATTACATGCATGCATACAAGCAGACCCGTCCTTACATTTGCCCAAGTTATTCTTTATGACAACAACAAACATATAATGTGATTAAGAGACTTCAAACAATCTAAACATTGGTTAGATTATTGTGTCTAGCCCTGGAGAACCCAAGAACCCTTTTCTTCTTTGGAAAATTATGAACATTGCATTAAATTATTGCTATAAGTTCACTGAATACGGAAATATCCACTTTTTAAAATTTTAACCCTTCATTCCCTTATTTATGATCAGGGCCAAATTTGACCCATTGGGCTTGCTAATTTATCCAAAAAGAATATAAAACGTTCTTCTAGACATTCTGCAAGCTATTACTAAAAAGATTAACAAAACAAAAAAAAAAAAAAAAGAAAAAAACTATTTTAGCAACCGCTGGTTTGCTGAGAAGATGATTTTGTTTGAGTAGTTTTCCAGCTCAACAGGTCAGCCATCTTGTAACTACCACTCTGGCTCATTTTAGTTCAATATTCATCCACTACGTATCTCTATGCAGGGGCCAGAAGTGGCACTTGGGGCTTTTTGAAGTTTTTTACTTGAATTTTGACTTTTTTTTTTCATTTTGGGTAGCAGCAATTAACTGCGGACAAATCTGACACCGTGGGTTCTCCAGGGCTGGTACAGTATCAGTATGTGAGATTATATGCTGCCAAGACAGATGTTTTTCCTATCAAGATATTGCATTTCGAACAATTTCAAATACGCATTTCAAAAGTTTACTCTTTGATTATGAAGGACCTAGGATGCGTTTTGTTTTGTTGCTACATGCATTTGTGGGTCAGAGGACAGACCTTTTGTTGACTGGATGGACTGGGTTATAAATGTGTCTTTCATACTTTGCCAGAGGTCTGTGAATCCCAGTTAGTTCAATAGTTATTAGTCAGTAAGTCAATTTTAAAGGTGTTCAAGGGTGACTTCAGACTTCTCGTTATTTGGTCTTAACCTCCTGAGACTTTTTGAGCTCTTTCATGGCTTTGTTAATTTCTCTTTGTTATTTGGACTGATTGGATCTGATGAGTGTAAAAACAAAGAATTATCGTTTTACCTTATGTAGTTTCTGAGAAAAATTATGTCACATATGAGGACATTCGTTCTACATTTTCATCATTTTGACAGAACATTTGAATAATGATTTGCAAAAACTATTTATTAGGTGCCTGAACACCGCAACATTTGTCCTGAGTAAAAACTAAATGAGAAACAATTGTGCCTCTTGGAACAATGTGTCTCATGTGAAGTGCTGCTGACAGGTGCAAGACATATGGCCTTCACAATAAATAAATAAATAAATAAATAAAAAATATTCTGAACATTCTAAACTGCTAAAAATATATTCAAAATTGAACATTGTTGCATTGTTGCTGTTCTTGTATGCTGTTCCTCTTCTTCTAAAGATTTCTATTGTGGCCTAGACAACCCAAAATGTGCTGTCCACATATGAGGACACCAGGTCTCAGGAGGCTAAATTTGTCCCAGTTTAGTTCCCAGTTCTGACTTGGACTTGGTTTGATCCTGTTCTTGTCCTTGTTTAGTCCTGACATAGTTCAGGTTTAGTTCTGGGTTTAGTCCTGGTTGCCAGTTTTGCTGTAGCACTTCTGTATTTTGTAATGTTTGTGGTTTTGTCAGTGTGCTTTGGATCAGACAAATGGTCGGATTATAGAAATAATTCATAGTTTTGAGAGCTAACAGTCCTAGTTTTAAAAGCGTTCAAAGTAACCAAAAGTGGTAACCCTATCAAAAACACAGCGTACCCTGTCTTGAAACTAAAAGCAGCATTGGAACATTATACTCATGACATTGATTGCTGGGATGAAAACGGTAGGAAACTTGATTTAAAATACAATATTGCTAGCTGGTCAGAAACACCACTGAGCCACATTATAATTTCATGAGACAGATAAATAAAAGTGTCTGCAGATAAGATGCATTATCCAGATGTAACACTCTCCCTATATGATTTTTCCAGTGATGCAGTAGCTTATTGCTTTATTGACTAGGCATTTCAAGAACCCAACGTCAATTAAATGAACAAGCTTTTTATAAGGGAATCACGCATTTTGAAGTTGGGGCGGCTCAGTTAACGTGGAACAAAGAGCAAGAACCACGGTGGCGTTGATGTGTTTTATGTCTTGGGAGGTAAGTAAGACAAAACACTTTTATGATACAACATTAATCATATTACCTTGCACATTTAGACCCATATCGTGCATTGCCAGCGAAAATCACTTGAATCACACAATATTTATTACATACTTTATTTAATAGGATTCACTTCCATCTCATCCTAATGAACTAATACATTGGATTGCTCACAGTTTAAAATGCAGAAGGTCATGGTAACTAACACTCAATCAGCTTGACGTGTAATTCAGACAGTTATGGTTTCCGCTAATGGGAACTTGCTTAGCCCTCCTTCCTGTTTTGCATTTGCTAGTGAGACTTTCGGGTTATACATCATATGGGCATGTGCGATACTGTAATGTACAATTTAGCAGGCAATGGTATTTTCCAGAGGCTTTGATTTTCCTGTCTGCTGGGCTGAGGAGAGGCCAGCAGTGTAAGGAGAGGAAGTGTGATAAACATGTCCAAAGAAAAGTTCGGGGGCCCTGTCTGACCATGGTAGAGGCAGGGTTGGTTACCACAAACAAAGATAGAGAAAGGCAGATAAGACGCTGCCTCGCAACTGCCCACAAAGGACTGTGTTAAGTCTAACCTTGCTCTGGGTTATACCACTGTCTGTTTTATTCTCAACATACAGCTCACTGGAAGACAGCTAAAACGCGGAGAAGGTTAAAATAAAAACATGGAAACAAGTGATTTTCTTCTGCTTTTTCTTGTTGTAGGTCACAGCTATGCTAATAATAAAAGCAACAGAGCAGTTATTGCATTTGAGTCCCAATACAGAAGTTGCGGGTTCAATCACTTGCTCTTTTTAGGTGATGGCTTCATGTTCACTGTTATGTGTTCTCTGTGGGTTTTATGACCACCTTATGGGCTACCAGGCAAATGCAATTAAATATAACGTGACAATATTGGCCGGATGTCTCCTTGTCAGCTCTACTAATAGTATTAATAGCTACTGAGAGTTCCCATCTATAGTGATACGGTTTAAATATTTGTTAATAAGTTTGAAGAAAAAATTTGCACTGGTACAAATTAGCTTTAAAACTAGCTTTCTTGATGCATCCGTTATCTAGATTTTTTTCCCCCTCGCTCCATCAATGTAACTGCTGTAAGCACACACAGACACAGTTCCTCCTGTTTTCTCCAGACACTCTTCATCACAAGTGTTGGAGATCCACTGTTACAGAATATTGCCTAGATTTTTTTTACCAGACGGCTGTGTTCTTTAATAATCCATGTTACAGTAATAAAAGTGAATCACAATACATATGTTGTCACATGAGAGCATTAAAACATGGGCTTATATCTCCACAGAGCTTTGCATATTGTATGAGTACACGTCCTGCTACTCTTCTGCTGTTAACCGTTATATGCATTACTCCTTATCAGACACAGAGGACTAGATTCATTAATATGTTATAGTGGTACGTGGTGGATACAGCAGGTTGCCCGAATCGCATTCATTTGACTGCATGCATTGTCAACTCCAATGATTTTGTTTAGAGATCAACTAGTCCTGTACATTATGGTTGACAGAATATTATATTATAGCTTTACTTTCACCACAGCAAAATCTCCCTCATATGCAGTGCTCGGGGGATTTCATTTTGGTGCAGGTTTTACACTTGATGCCCTTCCTCACCCAAGAGTAGAGAAGACATCACCGATCAAAAAAGTACCAGCAGTAACACATAAGGACGGGTATCATTAAGGATTTATCACGTACAACTGCTTCAAATGTAAAGTTGTGAATCCACTTTGCACACCAGAGAAAGTAATGCATATTTGTAGGCATCAAGTACAAAGCTGAAAAGGGTTATAAAAATAAGCTTCTGAATGTGTTTTATAGTGTGTGTTGTGTCTGGGTTGATGTCCTTTATATTGATTGATTTGCTTTTGAAGACCTATGCATTAAAATCTAAATTAAAATGTAAATGCCCACAAACTATACGCAACACCTTCTACCAAAATCACTCATGTGTTGAGTTGGGCTGAGACTGCTGCGGCTCTAGTCCATGATTCATGATCATGAAGGCCGGCTCATATGGCTGTTTTAGGGCCACTTTCATTATAACTTGATAATAAACTGGCAATGTTCACTTGACTGGAACAAGGAACTCATTTATGCCAGTAAGATATAAGGTGAACTTGAAGTGCCGCGTGAACACCTTACCAAACCGTATTAAGGAAATGCATAAAAAATGTCCTTGCACTATAATTTGAGCATTTCTGAAGCCAGTTACCGTTAGATCTATACTCGGCGTGTTAAGCTTTGCCCGGAGCATTGAGTGTCTATGCAAAATGAAAGGTCTCGTAAATCAGCACTCTTTAATACTATATCATTAAACAGGATCTGACATATAAATCACTTGTCTGGTCTATAGTCTCTATTATTCCCAGGGGGTATATGTGCTGAGCCCTGTCAGGCTGTCTGTCTCTCAGCCTGGCAGACTTCACATCTGGATCACTGTTATTATGACGAGCATAACATTTTACAGGCCGTGGTATTTTAGGTGCTATTATGCAATATTAAAAAGTCAGAAAACTTGTCGGAGAATGCATCTGTGTACACAAAATAAAGTTGTAAGTAGTCAAGTGGAAGTGATGGTGTGAATTGAGCTGAGAAGAGCAAAGCAGACGCCACCTTGTATGCGTCAGACAGTAAGACAGATTATCAGTGTGTGTCATCTGACAGGGAAAATTCCAGCCATGATTCACTGTTGGTCACATTTTACAAAGAACAATTGTCAACAGTGCTAGCAGACATTAATAGCCCACTTTTTATTTAGCAAACTCCAAAGTACAGTGCTAAGTAGCATTCATGCAATTTGAGAAGTGTTGTTGACAGTGCCGTTCAGTTGGACCAACAATAGCTTATGGCCGGCGCATGTGTTCTTCTCACGGGGATCAAAACTAAAAGTCACTAGTCTGAAATTCATGCAAGTCATCTGCTACATAGATGACAAGGTGGTTAAAAATAAGCCGCCTTCAAAGACCAGAATCCTTAGCAGTTGTTCCTCTTTCCCTCAGCTCCTTTCCTTCTGTGCCTATTTTGCTGCTTCACTTCTCCTTCTAACCCTCATCTCTGCTTTTTCTCTGTCAGTCGGTGCCTCTCCCTATGACCAGACAGGCTGAGACAGGGAGACTGTTGTTGTGCTAGCAGTCTGACAATATCAGCTCATAAATCCCTGTCAACAGCTTGTATGTCTCTTCTGCTCTTCTCTTCTCCTCCCTCCTTCTCTCACTGCACTGCTGAAGGAGTGCAGGAACTCAATGACCTGCCCTGCATGGGAGCGCTTGACTGGCACAACTGCACAGACATGTAAATAGTGACAATTAGAGGAGGGCAAAAATATACATCAGAGCTAAAGATAGTAGACTGGGTAGGCTGGCGGCTAAGTAGGCTGCTGGGACAGTAGGAGGGCAGGTAGGTCATAGGTAGGGTGAGTCATGCTTCTCCCGCTTTTCCCTCCCTGAGGCAGTTTGCTACAGACAGTCATCAGTGACAAGTGCTTCCTGTGGTTGGGGGTAAACACCTGGGTAATGAGGCCATCCTCTGCACACGCGCTCACACACAGCACCACGCACACACTCACACCATTGCTCACCAAGCCTGACAATAAGTACACAAACACACACACAGGTAAACATGCGCCAGGCATTTAAGGCAACACCAGCTAATAGTCAATGTCTAGTCTGGCTATAGTGGGTAAGGCGTTCAAGTAAGGTGAGGTTAAGGTGAAGGAGATGGAAAATAACCAGGGAGTCTTTGCAACTCTCAAAAAAAATGCTCAAAAATCAATAGTGTTGAGCAGAGTAATGGTTTAAAGAGGGTATGCAGAATGTCCAGAAACTGCATTAGAGATAAGTCAAATCACAATTCTTGTGATTTAACTGCAACTATTTAGATAATAGTGTCCTCTGTAGTTAAGAACTTCTAAAATGTTCTGAGATTCACCAGATTCTTGTAATTCTTGTCACAGCTCATATTTCTGTCTTCTGTCAAATGTTAATACTCAGTTTACAATGTGCACTCTGAACATAATCCAACGTTTTAAACATTTATCGCAAATCTAATGGTAATTGTAATATACATTATAATATATATAAGCCCTAAGAGAATTACAGTTTTAAAGCAGACTTAAACAGGATCTGCACATCTAACATCCACATTTCTGCATTTTAAAACATGTTGGTAGAGATCATAAAAACAGTTGTAGAAGACAGTAGGGAGATTCATCTCACAGCCATCATAGCTGCAATAGTTTGTGCTAATATTTAGATAAAATAAAAGCAAACTTTTGTAGGCCTAAGCACAACAAAATAATAATACTGTACTATGAAGATAACAGGTCATTCTCCTGCCCCTTTCCCAATGCAATATCTCTATCCATTCACAACAGAATCACATATTTCTGCTTCATTACATCCAAATACGTATGTGTCTGCTCCACTGTCT
Organism: Periophthalmus modestus; assembly: GCA_019594935.1. NCBI lineage: Eukaryota > Metazoa > Chordata > Actinopteri > Gobiiformes > Gobiidae > Periophthalmus > Periophthalmus modestus. Next base: position 10,652,290 of record JAIEZT010000124.1, on the reverse strand, counting down.
CAAAACAATACATCACATCATTCTATCCAGCTGGTAAACTATATATAAATTGTATTGAACAAAAATCTCATTGTGAATTGTGACAAATTAAAGTAATACAATGAATCAAATCAGACAGACTTCCCTTAATGGAGAGAAAGGGAAAAATGGAAGAGGAAATGAGCCAGTACAGTATTTATACAGTGGAGGTAGGAATACTAAGGACGCTGAGGGACACACAGCGACACATCAGGGATATGGGATCAGGTAAACACAAAAACACGATGTACTTAGCTTACAAAAAGTATTTGCTGCAAATATTACATCAGATTTAAAAGGGATAATGCAGTGGTGTTAGTCTCTCTCTCCTCACACACGGTGGAGCTTGTATCATGGCTCTGTGCACTTCTGTGTGTGTGGCCCACACATGTCTGCGTGCAACGGAAATTGCTGACAGTGAAAAATGTGACCAATTCTAATTTTAATTGCCAGTGGAAAAAGCCCTCAATATTTATGGGTTCTGTCCAGACGAACAGGGAAGAAGAGTTTAAGCATGAAAGCATATTTCTTATCACAATTAAAATGTACTTTAACATGACTGCTACCCTTTGAAGTTAGATTAGTCGTAATATTGGATCAACCTTGGCTTCCAACAATGGGAAGTGAATGGGAAACGAACCTTTATTTAGCAGTGCTAGGTAATGGTTTCTCTTTATATGTCTTTTTGAATTAACTCAACTCTATTCTTCAGGATTTTTTGTGTGGAAGTGCTAATTCTTCTCTTGCTTTTCAACATAAAATTACTTTTGCTGTATGAAAATATGCTTTATAGCAAGCCTGACTGAAGGTACGGGGAAAGAAAAGAAAATAGTTTAACAGGACGGTTGGAGAATATGTGTTCTGCCAAATCAAGCCTCCAGTGAGAAAAGATAATTTGCACCTTAGGAACTGTAATCAAAATGACTTTTCATAGGAAGGATTTTCACAAAAAGAGAAGTATATAAAGGTAATAACAACCATGCTTACTATGCTACAAAGAATTGTCTTGTGAGATGTCCTTACAGCTTTGGTGTGTTGCTACACTTGTTATGAAACTCTAAGAGAGAGGCGGACAGAAGAGTACATCACATTGAACAAATAACAACGCCTCATAACAATAGTGGTGCTGGCTTATCATTACTACAAGGTCTGTTCGCATCTAGCCTTACATAAGAAAACACTAGCCCATGAGAAGACACGAGGCTGGAGCTGAGAGCAGTGTAATTAGAGAGAAAGGCACAAGAATGAAAGGGAGCTTAACCCCAGGCACACAGACAGGAAGAGAGGCGAGCCGACGCGACAAGGTTCAGGGAAAAAATCCTCTTGTGTTAACCTGAAAGTGAAAAGAGAGAGGAACAGGCAGGGCACCAACCAGCAGCTGCCGAGGATTTACATGCTGTAAATTATTTATGTAATCATGTGTGGAGGTACAGAGGCAGAGACAGTGGGGGAGACAGACAATAAGATGAGAAAAGAAGCTGCGCGGGGAGATGGGATCGCTCTGCTATACGATATGCTGTTGATGTTATTGAGGTTTAGTGGAAACACAGATGGAGTACTCTGGAAAACAAACCTTATTGTTTAGAAATGAACAAAAAATAAACTTAAGATGTCTGGGTTCCACTTTTAAAAGTAATAATGGTCACTTTGTGTTGACTTGAACTCATGCAGAAGGCACTAACAACACACTTGGACATTATCTAAGAAATAATTGTATGTGACAAACATATTCATCGCAAAAATGAAAGGTAGTTGTGATCGTGACACTCATGTACAAATCTAGATTTTCTTCAGGGAAAAGGCTCGATAATGTGATTATAAAATACACTTTTGGAGACAGCAGACTGCAATTTTCAGCACAGAATAGTAGTTAAACATCATTAAACATCATTATATTGTACTATACTAGTTCTGAGAATGGTTAATAATACTATAAGACAGTATTGTTCTAATAATGCGAATTTTTTTCTAGTTTCAACACCAGTTTTAGTATTTACTAGTATCTGGGTATTTATTTTTGATCACCCTAACATAAGTCAATTATATTACAGTGACTCAGACCCCAAACACAAAAGCATTTGACTTAAACCACTGAGCACTGTGTTATAACTGAGTCATCTTTAAAACCGGTGGGAAAATAGCATGCAGATGCTTAAAGCTCTCTGTGCACTTCCTGAACTCTCACTCTCCAAACACAGACAATCAAAGTCAAACAATGCTGACCTAAATATTTACTCACTGTAACGCTCTTGTTTCTACCACATGAGTGACAATATTGTGAACATACACCTTGTAAACTTTGTACAGAGCTGACTCACAGGACCGCGACAGGACTGAGAACATTCCTCAAAAGCTAAAAGTTCCCAGTAACTAACACTGTGTCTTAATATGCCAGGCACAAATATAGCTGCAGGCAGTATTCAAAACATCAGCTTAAGAATAGCACTGATGCAGAGCTCAGTATCGCTAAGACAAAAACATCTCTCTCACAGAAACTAATATAACCCACGACTTCTATCCAGGCATCTTACATCAAGCTCGAATGGATTATTAGCCAGTGTGAATGGATTATTAATCATTTATGTTATTTATGTAATTAAGTGCTATGTTATTGATTGCTATGTTAATTGGAGCCATATGCAGAAAACAAATCAAAAAGCACAGTCAATCTGTAAATGATTTGCAGTTGATGTTAAAAGTGGAATTATTTGACAGGGGAAAGTTTTTCTTGTTTGACAATGAACTCACTCCCCTTTTGGTTTGTGACTGTGTGAGGTAAGGCTGGTGGGTGTCAGCCATGATGTTTTAGGGTCACCAAGCTGTCAAATCGCATAGCGCAGTTGGAATCAGTAGATATGACAATATATGCCTCTGGGTGTTTTTTGAATTTAAATGTAGATTTTGGCGAGTTCAGCTGTCATTCCAGGTGGATGCAAAACTATTTAGTATGTATGCAATACCAGCAATGGGCTGTCACTGGCTTGGATAAAGGCTCTGGGAATTTCAATATAGCCCGAAAGGCAAAGCACTGTATAGGATAAAAATATTTACAAACTCCAAGGTTCAAGTAGAAAGTGGGCTGAAGAATAAACATAAAATTCTAAAATTTACATTCTGCAGTCTACCATGAATCTATTACCAATACCAGAGCACATAGGCTAGGGTAACTGCACAATACATTTTTTCCTTTTTTCACCACAGGCCACCACTAACTTTCACACTCACAGGTCTAGATGATGACTAACAACAGACACTCAGATAATTTAAAAACACACTTGTCTTACCTTTTTGGATTCTGGTCCATGCTCCAGATCAGAGATGAGACCTAACAGTGTCCAAAGATGGCGATGTTGTAGCACCATTCTGTAGTGCCAGTGTGTGTTCAGTCTGAGATCACCTATGGAAAGGTAAAACAGTGGGTTACTCCCAATACTCCAGGTACTTGGCATGTGGATTATCCTCAGATCACTGCCTAAACAGTCTAACATACGGGTAAAAAGCCCACATGACCCATGACCCTTAGCAACATGAGCTAAAACATTAGCATAAGGCTGTTACTGTAAGAAACTGGTTCTACAGTCCTGATATTTACAATAACCACTGGTAAAATCAGACTTATATAAATTATAATATTGATATCAGAACCTAGAAAACAGATATAGGCCTGTACGTGAAATCGAAACAGAAGCACGTGTTGATGTTTTACTTATCTATCTTGGTCAAGTTAGAATGCAACTTCCTGTTTACGCTGTAATGTCACACCTAACTTCCTTTAGCTCTTCAAAATAAAACACAATTGTCGTTACTTAAACTATTCAAACTTTAAAGAGCCTATTTTAACAATATAAAACTGGCTACTTTATATTTTGCAGACATTTCTCTCTCATTAATGAAATCCATTGTCTTCTTTTTTTTAAATAGTTTTGTTAACACAGCCATTTCATCAGGTCTTAACATGACCTAAATCTTAATCTTAAACTCAGATAAAAAGGAAGAAATCTGACGTAGGCTTAATTCGCTGCATAAAACACATAATAAGAGCAGCCAAAATATTTTCTTTATGCACATCATTGGCTGTATACTGAAAAATGGCCCAGACCTGTTCTGAAATCTTGGCCCTGACAGCATCTTTACAGCTTGTCTTGCCTCACTTACTTGTAAACTCCCAAACCAGACTCAGACTCACAAAAACAAATCAGAACAGCTACATAAAATAATGACCTTAATGCACCCACTGCCCCCCTTACATATGCTTTGACGCCCAAGAGCTTTTTGAGAAGATGCTGATCCACAAATTCCCATGGGTTTAGCGGAGTGGACTGAAGCCAGTGGAAATGGCAAACAAACAGTGGAGCTGCTTTGTCTGATAGACCCACAAACAAGTGCTCCCTTATTCTCACACATCAGCTCTGTGTTCACCACTGCATATGTTATCACTAACCTCCTGAAGAAGCACAAGAAACTCAAAATATCATATGGTTACAAAGTGTATGTGAGTTCCCACTGCAAAACCCTGCAAGCATTACAGCATCAGCTTTACAGAGACATTCACAGTAACACAGGCAATAAAGCAAGCTGTCAAAAGTTCATTTTGGGTCTTATTGTGGTGAGAGAGGGGAGGGGCTAGGAGAAGACATAAAGGCAGATATTTAGAAATAGCATGTGAAATCGCTTGAGAAACAAAACACATATCTATTCATCAAAATAGTGAGAGTGTGATTTCATGACAGGCCAAAGCACAAAGTGGCACGACCGAGAATTCACACACAGCAACTGGGAGAAGCAGTTGCAAACTCCTTCGACGCTCCACCCTCTGGTTTAAGTGGCTATACACAGACCACATTGGTTTTATAATAGCTGGGTGTGTTCTGATTCTGCACACAAGTCAATGGCAGCCAAGTTTCATTCCTAATTAGTGGTGAGAATTGGAATCAAATATGGAGCAGATCAGCTGAAGAACAATTACGAACATTACTAAGGGAAGAGAGCATTTGACAAAGTGTTTTTCATATCATGGGGAGCTGTCTCATAAGTCTGACTTAGTGTGGCAGACATCTTTCCTTTTCATCACTACATTTTTCATGGTTCACAAGGAATGCCATTTGCATTAAAAGCACATTCAGACTGTAAAATGTTGCTCCACTTTTAATGACACCACATCTGAAGGGCCTTTAAGCCATTTGTGGAAAAGAAAATGATGAGTAAGTTGAAAATGGATGCCACCAGGACACCAGTAACAAAACATAAGCTTTTAATACGTGCATGGCTGTACTGGATATTACTGTACTGTTCTGGTGTATGGAAACACAGCAAATTTCTTCTGGTTGTTTACTTTCTGAACCCAAGGGCTACTGTAGCTGGTAACCCACACCAAAACAAGTCCCCAAAAAACAGCAGTCTCAACTCACTAGAGCCGGTTTCCCAAAACTGACCAGTAACTCACAAATAGAACCTTCACGTCTACATGTTGGTATAGTAATCAAGTGTCACATACAAAAGCAGTTACATAAACAACAACATATGAACAGTTACAAGAACAAAAATGTCTCAACTCTGAACTAAACACAAAATATCAGATCATTACATTACAAAAGTTTCCACATCATATAAAGCCAACATATAAAATATTTATTGTGTCTTTGAGATGATAGGTGTAAGTTTAAACCAGGGATGGGCAAACATTTTGACACATGGGCCACAGTGGGTTCCAAAATTTGACAGAGGGGCTGGGCCTGGATATATATATATGTATATATATTTATATATGTATATATTACATTAGAGATTTGGCCTGTGACATGTAGCAAAGCATGAATATGCCAGGCTCATTGTGCAAATCGTTTTCCAAATGCATTAATTAAATTCACAATTAATGTATTAAATTTCAGTTAAATAAACACAGAAGAAAAACTTTGAACAAGGTTTACCCTTACCTATTTTAATATAATTTGGTCACGTTCAGCGGGCCAGATTAATAAACCCATAGGGCCGTGTGTGGCCCCCGGGCCGTAGTTTGCCCATGTATGCTTTAAACAATGTTCCTTTCCAAAGACGTATGTATTGTCTTCAATTGCAGTATCTTTTCTCTGATTGTCTGATTGGTATACTCCATATTTCAAATAATGATATGCTGTCTGTATGTTTGTTTGTTTCATTCACTTTCTGTACAATTTTCTGAATGGATTACTTCACTGAGTCCATTTCAACTGCTTTTGGCCTCATGGTATTGGACATACCCTTGCAGTTTTTCTTATTGCAAGTGTATACACTAAGGGAATAACCGGGAGATACCCAAGGGAAGACAAGCAGACTCAAGCCAACAGTACCATTTCTACTTTCAAGTAGTTTTCTTGCTGAAAGTGAACTTTCAGAGCAAAAACAAATGTGCTTATGAAACTTTTTTCCCTTACATTTCCAAGAATGATAATATTACATCGATTGAATGCCCCTGTTTTCGTCACCCTGGTCTCTCATTTGCGTTCCCTGAAGTTATTCCAGTTGAGAGTTCATACTGTGCTGTGCTCTAAAGTGCTGACTCGCGGTGGGGGCCTGATGTCAACACATTGGAATTCAGCTGTGTCTCTGGAGGAGTGGGAAGGCGAGGCGAGCTCATGTTTGACTGACTGTAGAAGTATGACACAGGCACAGAGACCAGCAGAACCCAATCTGATTGACTGTACCTGCTGCGCAATTAGACTGAGATTAATTGGCCGGTTGTCATTTCATTTGGACTGTTAATAGCTAAGGTGATCGTCTCGGGAAAGCATTTAAATATGAGCTAATTGATGTAATTGTTTGGCGGATGACAGAACTCCAGCGGTAGTCACTTTTCCACTGTGTGTTAACAATGAGCTAAATGGTAATTGACAAATCACTGAAGACAGAATGAGAGGAGGCAGGCAGCAGTGGCAGGAGACCGACATGAAAGAGAGAAGAAAGGCTCAAATGGGGAATACAATGGCACAAAGGAACAATAAGAAGTCTGTGTGTATGCAAGTGTTGATGCATCTGTGCCTCTGTTTGAACAGCAGCGGGCTGAGGTCATGGAAACCCAGCACTTGTGTGTGTTTTGGCCTGGATTAGCCTGGACATGCCTGCACTCTCCAGCTAAGGATTCTTTATCGCATACACAGACTCCGGCAAGGTCAGGCGGAAGAATTAGAAGTAACCTTGTGTGAGAACTCCAACCAATTATAGAGATTTCTCGTTTTTATGACAATTGTAGTTTGCACAAAAACTGCTTTCAACAATGGAGGAGATAGAAGGCATCTGGATATAGTTGACTTTTCACCTTAGATGTGCTGACTTGGGGAACCTTCAGAAACATCTGTTAATATTTTGAGTCATGTTACAGGCTATAACTAAACATCTAAATTAATAATGTGCAAACGAATGTAATGGTATGCTGTTATCAAGGTGGACTGTTAAGTGAATGTCATTGGTTGTTGGATGCCTATCACACTACCACACTTACAATGTTCCATAGTATAGCATTAAACCCATGGATTTCTACGGAGACAAGATTGTTATTCAAGGCAATACACTTGAAAATGAATGCTAAATATACAAGTTTAATAAAGTGAAGCAGATGAAGGATCAGGGGTAAGGATAAAGCCTTTACCCCTGAACTTCATGCACCCATACTGTCCCCTCAAAGGTACAGAGTGACTGTTTAAACTATTGAAACGTTTGCAGAAGCTTCATGAATTAAAACAGCACAAAGAAATGTAACATACTGAAAAATATGCTATAGCTTAAATGTATATTTAAACATGGCATATTTAGACTCACTTATCACTGTAGCAGAAGGACTGTGAAATAAGCTGTCAAAGAGATTAGATGGCATCGTCAGTTCCCAGGATTTTACCAGAGTTCATTCATTAAAAAGACATCAAATAATCTGACAAAATCATCGCAAAGTGTGCTTTTGCAGATATGATAGAAACCAATTAGGAATAGTGTCTTTTTCTTCACCAAATCTCTAACAGGATCAATCTGATAAACAAGCAAGAGCTGTATTTTCTCGTCTATCTTGTGCTGAAAGGTAGTCCTCTGTGATATGAATCCAGTCCACTTTATTTCTAAACTGACCAAGGCTGAATGAAACACTCCTCAATGTATTACTAAATAAAACATGATCTTAGATGTTGTTATTTCTTTGCATGCTAAAATAAACCTCAGAAAACACCTTACATGTCTTTGTAAAATATTTTTTGCTCATTTTTCTTACCTTTAGGGGGCGCACCAGCAAATCATGTGGGATCAACCGAGGTACGCACTTTGAGACATGAGCTGGAAATCTTCTTGGCAGCTTACAGTCTACAAAACGTCAGTGTGTTTTATTGGACTTGAAACCTAATATTTTAATGTAAAAACATATTTGTTTTAGATTGAAACTCCAAACATTGAACTCTGATGTCTGATCATGTCAAGCCCTGTTCAGTGACCGGGCAGATCAAATCCTGAGCCCATGCACCATCTGGAACGTATTACAGTAGGTTACAGTTATTTCCCACAGAGCACAGGAAACGCTTTATTTCTCTGCATAGGGCCTGAGCAGCAGACCACATGAAGCTGCAGTGGACAAGCCTGTTTGCTCACAGTCATTTACACAGGTGAGGGACCAGAGAGGGCCAGGAACACTGGGAGCCTTGTTCACAAGTCAGCGCTAAAAGATGGGAGCTAATGGCAAAGGTTATAAATTAGTTTTATTGGTGGACGCTAAAGAGTTGACCAGTTTTAAGTACAGAGAGTAAGGTCAGTGCATTTTGGTTTAATGGAAATGGGTCTCTGTGTCAACATGCATGGGTAATATATTATTTTTTCGTTCATTTGTTTGTTTTTGTAATGGGTGGCAAGTGGTTCGAGCCCATCCCAGCAGCAATGAGACTCCAGGGAGGATATACATTATGGACAGTGGTCAGACTGAAGCAAGCAAGCATTCACTTTCAATGAACAATGTATAATTTAAGGTATGATTACGGTACACTTTATTGTGCCCACTGGGAAATCTGTCTTCTGAATTTGACCCATTCTATGCCACTGAAGGAACCCCTGTCGAGATATGTATAAATAGGTATAGCGGCTCGGTCAGGACTACCATAGCTAGAGGATTTTATGGTACATTATGAGGAGTAAACCCACCCAGACACAAGGAGAAACATGCAAACTCACAGAAAGGTCAGGGTGTCCCAGGAGTCGAACCCGCAACCTTCTTCACAAGAGAAAACTGGGTAAATCTTCATAGGGGGTATTGAGTTGTGGTTAAGTTTAATGTTTAATATTCTGTGTTTGGCCTATTTAGTGCTTTTGATAGTGTTAATAATTACAGATTAGTCCTGATCAAGGTTCATTTCAGTGCATTAAAACAGGCTAAACATTTCCGCAGGGATGTGAAAAGAGAATGACAGTATTAGACTATCATGAGTTCGAACAGTTCACACTCCAAGCGGCCTCCTGCTTTATTCAAAAAGATATATTGCCTTCACAAATCAAAAAGTTACTCATTCCCCGTCATCGCTTCACCTGCTCAAGGTTAGTGCTAATGGTATTCAGACTTTTTTTATTTTTGGCCCGGAACACCTCCCATCTCTCCCACCCACCGTGATTCTGCCTCTCTTATGAGGTTATTCATATTGTTTACAACCTTTCTCTTCTAGCGCGCCTCCACCCACAGTCCACTCGTTCATTCATCATTCACTCCACTCATCATCCATCACAGTTACGACCATCTCTCCATCTTAATCATGTCTCTTCTCTTGACTATGAGCTACACACTGTTTACCGGGCGTCCTTGCTCCTCAACACATTCTCCTTCAACTAATTCACTAGCCTACTTCTTCTAACTTTACAAATATTACCAAAAAAATCAACCTTGGTCTTGTTGTTGGGAGATCATTTCATCATAGTACCATTTTCACCTTGTGGGTTTGTTTCTTTTCTGCATCTTGTATTTGGAATTCAGTATGCTAGTGCTTCAGTGGTACAAGTTCTAGGCATATTTTCTCATAGGGAAAATGTTTACTTTGAGCTAATGTTGCATCATAAAGTTATAGCACAATTTGATGATAAAATATCCAAAATACACACTTTTCAAAGACTATATTATACAAATAATGAGTTAATGTTAAAACATGAAAATTAAATTGATAGAATTGGTGTTTCAACAAGGTTTCATTAACAAATCTTATAGGAAAGGCCGTCTGAATCTATATGGCCTGTCAACATTTCATATGACAGTAAATGAGTACTGATCTAACCCCCTTAGTCCTGCCTGCTTTTATTATATTTAATTTAGATCTGTTTGAGTCTTGGGTTGGATCTGGTTAAGCCCTTGGTTTTGATTTGATTGGTTTAGACCTGAGTCATTACATTCACAGGTGTGTGACAGTAAAAAGGTCCCCTCATCCCGGTTTAAAGTCTCGTCACCTGGAATATTGTCCTAAACAGGCCGCACTACAGATGGCGCTGTTGTTCTGCTTCCATTGGTGGGAAGACAGTCAAGTCAAGTCCAGTCAAATGTACTTATAAAGCATTTAAAAACAACCACAGCTGCCCAAAGTGCTGTACAAATGCAATATAAAGTGCAGTCTTATGCAACAAAAGCGTGCGAAAACATAATAGAACAATGCAATACAAGAGTGCTGATCAACTAGTGTTAAAAATCAGTGTAAAGAAATGAGTTTTCAACAAATATTAAAAAAATATTTAAAGATTGGGCTGTTCTAATACCCAGAGGAAGTAATAACAGCACCAAAATCTGTTTAAATCAGCTGACCAGACACATCCCAGCAACATCAGGTGACCACTCTGAGGAAGAGCGCTAGTGAGCAGTTTAAACTGTCGGGTATGAAAACAAACTAAACCTTGGTCTGAAAAAAGATCAGAAGAACCTCATTGGACTGATGCACTGTTCATGTTGTTTCCTAGTTTACCCATAATGCACAGTGTTATTAATCCCTTTTAAATCATTGGTTTTACTGTAAGTTAAATGGAAAGTCCAATATTTTCTCAAGTGGTATTTTAAAGTTTGAGAGTCACAGGTCTATTGATCGCTGCTCAACTTATTTCTTCAAACATCCAAAATCTGACCACAACAAACCAGGCCAGTCAATCAAACTGAACTGCTTATGATAGCTCAGAGAATTTGGGAGGCAATGTCTGTAAACTTTTCAAAAATATTCACATAAATACACACTACAACCTCACACGTTTGGATATTTTTTCTTTTTATTTATTCAGTAAATCTCTTTCAAATCCTGTCCACTGCCTATTCGCCTCACTGACCGACTGCCCTCTGCTTCTTTTCAAAGAATTTTATAGACCTTGAGCAAAAAAAAAGAAAAAAAAATGGAGGAGCAGAGGGGGTAGAAAAATACACAGCTAAGGTAATAACCTGATTTCGCCTCAGCTGGTTTTGATTTATGAAAGGAAGAGAGTGTCATAGCAGCAGCGGGTGCACTCCCCTGTTTTTTGGAATGTAGATACAGAATGAAAAGAAAGACAAAAGACAGGGAATCATGAAGCATGTCGATGAAATAAAGTGAGCTGATACAACAGAGACCGGATGCCATTGAAGAAAATAAGCTTGTTAGAAGGAAAGGGTCTAGTATCGTTTTAGTTCTGGTTTGGTCTGGGTTATATTGTTAAATCCGGGCTTCTGGTTTGGTCATGATGCAAAACGTCATCAGGTTTGGGCTTAGCTGTGTTATAATGATGTTTTCTCTTTTAAAAAATCCCATATTACGCTATTTTCTGTTATGTTATAATGTTGTTTCCTCATCACAAACACACCTGGAGTTGTGTTTTGTTTCATTCACACGTTCACACATATTTTTTTCACACACGTTCACACATTCTCAAACAGAAAACCCTCTGTTCCACCTTGTGATGTCATCATGTGGTAATACAGGAAGTGCTCCACTGTGATTTTAATCTCCAAACACCTTCACTAGAATTATTTCGGTAATTTCAGCCCTGGAATTGGAAATCGAAACAGAACTGAAGGTAAAAGATAGTTGTTAACTTGAAAACTACCACTGCATGACATCACAAGGTGGAACAGAGCATTTTAAGCTTTGGAGATGTAGACGGACTAATAATAAAGGGTTTCTCCAACATGTGTGAATGAAACAAAACACAACTCCAGATATGTTTTTGAGGAGGCAACAACATTTTAACATGACTTAAAGCTCACAAAAGCGAATTTTGTGCAATATAGGTCCTTAAAAAACATACAAAGCAATGTTTTATTTAATTTATGAACATGTATACAATAAGGTGAAGGTGTCCAAAAGTAATTGAAAAGACTTAAAGGTGAACAAACATACATTTTCCACTGGAGAGTTCACCAGCTGCTTGTCTCCATGGAGATGTTGCTGCTTTGCCTGGAATGTTACACAGTTTGACATTAAACATATCTTTCCAAACAGACAAGCAGGTGACGCAGCCAGAGATCCGAGAAGAGGCAAGCCCGCACAATTGAATAAATGCAAGCTAGGATAACGCAATACCGTGGAACATTCCAGCAGATCAGCAAAATCTCCATGGAGACGAGTAGCCCTCCACTACAAAAAGTACTTTGATGATTTAGCTTGATTTAATCCAGTATGGTTTGGGTTTGGTTTAGATCTAGTTCAGATCAGGTTTAGTCTGAGCTGGTTTAATCCTGAATTAGATCTAGTTTGGCCTTTTATATTTGGGTATGAACTCAGTATAGTCCCGGTTTAATCCTGGTTTAACTAAAGAGACAACTATGACAGTAAAACTATTCAGCCATGCCAATAAAAAGTGAAATTCTGAGGGAAATGTGCTTGTTACAAAGGGAATAGTGGGAGGGTATTAGCACAGAATGAATTTTTAATACAGCCCAGCACCAGGCGTACCCATATCTCAAACAGAAATAAAACCCACCGTGTGTCACTTAAATCTCTTTTCATGAACTTGGATTTTTTTTTTTTTTTCTATGGAGGACGAGTCTTAATCAGCAAATATGGGCATGAGCTAAAATGAAATGAGGAGAGAAAGAAAGACAGACAGAGAAAGAAAGACAGACAGGGGGGGAGTGGGTAAATAGACTGCACCCAGAACACCCATCATCCTATTGAATATGAAATGGTTCTGCTTTTCTGTGGCTGAGTAAGAGAAAGTATAATGTACTCACTCATAAAAATTATTTAGCCTTTGTTTAGATCTATATACCCCAGTAGTTTAACATGGTATTTGGTTAGGGAAAAAATTGGAGAGCCATTGCAAGAGCACATTCCTAGTTAGTGAATGCACTGACAATGAAATAAAACTGATTCTTTTTCAGATTTGGTTAAAAAAAAAAAAATCAAAGTGTGCTTTTTTAAGAGATTCACAATGACTAAATATGACAATGAACGGCAGTGGTGAATGAGAGCGTGGGGGGAGGAGAGGTACAGGCAGTGGCAGAGAGGATTATGGGTAAATACAGCACGGCCCGCCACTCACTCGCTGCCAGTTGATTAGCCCAGGTGTCTGTACCCACACATGAGCACAATTTGAATTTTAAACTCAAGCCCCAAAACATGTGTCAGACCTCGGCAGGCTGTCTGTCACCCCACCCCGCGCTGACAATAGCACAAGAGCAATTAATGTAAAGCTGCAGCCATGTGCCAATTTACCCACAATTCCCTGCTCACAACATGGGCCTTGTCCTATCACACGGGTATTTTTTAGCATAATACATGAGGCACGCCATCTCCTGTGCCAAAAACATCTCCATATCAACCAGCAGTGTCCCAATTTACCCATTTTGGAGTGTGTTCCAATTTAGACAATTTTAGCGCTGTTCATGTATATTTTTCTGCTTCCTGAGTAGCGTCTTAAAGATTGGCGTTCTGCATATATAATGTTTCACAGTATAGACTAGGGTTATTGACTGAATATTTTAGAATACATAACTATTTACAATTCATTGCCTTCAAGCAGAGAACAGTCCATTTAATGTATGTATATGTCACATGATTGTACTGGGAAATATGTAAAATATGTAGACAAAGCAGTAGTTCAGCAACATTACATCCCAGTCTACGATACTTCTTACATATTGATTGCTTTCAAAACATGGATTTTACAAGTTAAGTATTTAAATAAGTTCCACAAGAATAACCTTTGGAAATAAGTGAGTGTGACCACGAGTATCATAGCAACCAAAGAGCCAATCTGGAGAGTTCCTATTTGGACCTCAGCTAATGTGCTACAGTATGTCCATTTATATATACAGTCTATGGCAGGCATGTGCAAACTACGGCCCAGGGGCCAAATGCGGCCCTGAGACTAATTTTTCTTGGCCGTCAAGCTCCCAGGTGAATTGGCCCATATTACCTTAAACAGTACTTTTTACTGTGCATTTCTGAAAATCTGCTTACGGCACATCTCAGATATTTAATGTGTCCCATTGAGGATGTAGCATGAATAAAGGGCTACTGGTTCAATCTAACTTGTAATAATAACACAGATTTGAAGTATTCACTGTATTGGCGACCAGTCTATGGCCCTCAATCGGCCCTCAGCTTTGTCTGTGTTTTTATATGTTGCCCTTAATGAGAAAAATTTGGGCAACCCTGGTTTACGGTACCAATACAAAAATGACTACCTGCTACCACCATGTAGTATACGCACTACACTGCCAACACTATTGCAAAAATTTAACACTAACTACTTATTATTTCTATTACTAGTACAACATTGCGATCAAGCACTACAAAACACCACTGCCCTACACTTAAGACTTTCGTTTTATTTCAGTTTCATGAATATTGCAAGTTAGTACCAATGCCTTGTTGGCGGTTGGTGCTCTCAAAATGCTTTTTAATGAATGTACTTTGGCTTCCAAGACTAATTGAATACCAAGCTTTTGAAAACCACATTTTAATTTGCAACCCATTTCTTCTTGATGCCTATTTTGTCTGTCTCTATCTCATTGTACATTAAAGTGGATGCACATTAGGAGCTGCTTCTTTAATTGGGGGGTTTAACAGTACACATTCCGCTTACTAAAAAGACTGTTCTTGCCTGGAGCTCTTTGTTTTTCCGCATATGTGACACACTTGACGTCCAAAATGACAGGGAGACTAGACAATTAATGTAAGCGTATAGATAGACTAAGCAAGTGCCCCAGCAGCTGTTTTCCATATAAGCAAGCTGAATTAGTGCCAACAGCAAATGGATACAGGTGCTGCTTTTTCCTATGAGACTTCAGATAGGGCAGAACAATATTATCACCATCCTACCTTGTGTTTTTGTAAGTTTTGTGTTTTTCTTCAGAGCGAATTGATTAAAATTCAAAGCAGCAGTTATGAAAAGCTATTCCGATTCTGAAGGGCGCGCTAAGCAGTGTTTTAATAAGTAAAATGGATCAACAGCCTTTGGGATTTTTCAGGTTTAGTTGTATTCTCGTTCCCGGTGAGGTGAAATTAAAATGCACCACTCCGACCTTGTGCAAAATATAATTATTGCAACTCGATTCAATAATCTCGTAGTTCTTTATATTTTAACTTTCTTTACAAATATAAAAGGCTTTGAGTGAATGCAAAGAGGAGGAGAAGAGTACTTAAGCAGAAGTCAGTCTGTAATTCTCTCTTTGTTTATGTCTGTTTATGCTAAATACATGGTGTTATTGTTGCTTTCAGAATAGTAAGCAGCTCTGTATCCAAACAACTGTTCCTCATATTTTTCTTGTTTTGTGAGAGTTCAAAAGATTGTACCTGTTTTGTTTGTTATCACTCATATGGGATCTGAAATTACATGTGGCAGATTTACTGGAGAAAAGCAGTGATTATTCCAACTAACCAATCTGCAGAAGTAGTATAAGTAACGCACAGGAGTGGTTTTAGGATTATAACAGAGGGAGAAGAATTATCAGGCCTAATTAGCACATTACTTTAGTTTTTTGAATATGCAAATACTAATATGACTACTTTGAAGAGGCTATATATTCTTCTGGATGGATAACAGTAGCACGCAGGCTCTGTTTACATGCACGCCAAAAATCAGATTTGTGAAATGCCAAGTAAACAGTTACATCTGATGTGACTAATCTGAGAAAATGCTAAAGAGTAAAATGATGTACTTTGACTTCCAAATACAAAAGTTTTCCTAAAAGCATGTCCCCGGGTGGTTTTGACGATCAGATTTACTTTGTGCATGTAAAACAGACTGAAAATGTGATATAATAGAGGTCCTCAACAGTTATTCATCCACGCGATAGCACTAAATAGCATTGACATTTAAAGGGCCCATATTACACTACTTTCTGATCTATGTCATGTTATTTTCTTATCAAAAATATACTTGGAGTTGTGTTTTATTTCATTCACACACATTTAAAACATAAATCCTGCATATTTAGACTGAGTTGATGTCGTCTCGTGATGTCATGTGGCAATACAGGAAATACTCAATCACATATGCCTTCATTAGAATCATTTGGATAATTTCCCATCTCTGCTAAACAAATGGTAAAAGGTAGCTTTTAACTTGAAATCTACCCCTACATGACATCACAAGGGAGAACAGAGCATTTTCAGCTTTGGCGATATAGACAGACTAATAACAAAGGGTTAGTCCAATGTGCGAATGAAACAAAACACAACCCCAGGCCTGTTTTTGATGAGGTAACACCGTTCTAACATGGCTTTAAGCTCACAGGAATGTGTTTTCTGCATAATATAGGACCTTTAAAGTAGATCAAATGGAACTGTAACACATTCTATAATATCATATAGAATCAACCTCTCTGTTCCCCGCACCTACTCCTTTTATTAGCGGCGCTTACAATGACTCAAATTAAAACTCCCATTAATCCAACAGTGTAATCCATGCATGCGTAGGGCTGCTCCATTCATCCTGAGTGGGGATTAGTGAACAGTGAGCCCTGTGTTGGTGGTCACTGGACTATGGCACCTCATGAAGATAATATGGCTGATGTGTGCGTGTGTGCGTCCCCGTGTGTGCCGTTGGTCAGTATTGTGCCTATGTGAGGGGAGGTATTTGGTACATGTGGCCAATGGGCTTGTCCGGGCCCTTTGTTGTGACCTGCTCATGGGGAAAATCCCTGTGTGGTGGTCTTCTGGAGATGTGGACGTCCGAGGGGGAGGCCTGCAGCATAGGTAACTGTGAATAAATGGAATAAGCCCCCAAAGCCACATTCTATTTGTAATTAGGCTTAGTAACGGGATAAAAGAATGAATTTAGATTGGTAAATCAATGTTGGGAACAAGGTTAACTGTAAAGTAGGGGTTAGACACAAAGCACATTCTGGAAATATTCAAGCACTGTGTCAAGTTAATAAAAATTGAAATCAATAGTTTGCATATGTAAGATGGAGGGGTATAGGATCAATTAGTGTAACTTACTTATAGTTGTCTTAAAATGAGCACTACATTTTCTGATAGAGGGTCTACCACCTGATTGACCCTATATAGCTTTGACCAAATGTTCCATAGTATAGAATTATCTATCTCCATGGAGATCTCCAAGCACGAGATGCTACAGGCCAAGTCAGATCTGTGAAGTGACCCTGCTCATAATAAGAATACATGTTTTTCAAGGTATGTCTTAGCTATAAAAAACACCTGTAATGCCATATTGTGGAACATTTCAGGCAAAGCAATAAGGTATCCATGGAGATAAGCAGGTTGCCAGCAGAAAAGTTACATAGTGCACTTTTAATGCACTTTTAATTCTTCTCATGCTTCTTTTCTGCCACTCGGAAGATGTTTTTCTGATATTTGTGATGCTGCCATTATAATCTGAAGGATTTATGTAAATAAAATATATTTACATGAATCCACAATAAGATAACAATAATGTACAGTTAGTTTTTGTGGTATTAATACATTTTAATGAATTTGACAATGAGCACTCTTCCATTCAGAATAGCACCAGAAGCGTTAGCAGATTCTGTCGGGCTAACACCTTCAGTTTTGCACGCTATTGTAACGTTCATTTGCATATCACACTTTTTAAGCTTTAGCTCTTCTTCTCATATAGTGCCACATGAGAAGTCTGCTTAGACTCAAACCTTTTGTTCCTCTCCCTTTATGTAAACAGCCTTGTATCTGAATGTACACAACATTTATAGAACCTGTTTTCCCCCACACAGCAAAAGCAAATGTACCTCTTGACCCTACCGCATTGCAATCCCTGAGATCATTAGTTAAGCACAAATTGGAATTGGTGAGAATAAGGGACGGGCTAAAATGGAATCGCAAAACAGTAATAATAATAAACATTTATATCCCTGTACTGGAGTATTGGAAAATCTATACAGCGCAGCCTTCAGCGCAATCATGAAAAGGGATCGGCCAGAGATGCTTGGCTGCTCCATTCTCACTGGGCCACACCAACCAATGGATTCATCTTTGCACTGTTGTTGCATCCCAAATGAGGAGCTTCTTAAAAGGTGGTCCTAACATGAGAACGCTTTATCTTCATTTGAGGAGATGATGCATGGAGGGTAGTGTGTGTGTGGGCGGATCTGGACGGAGATATACTGGATTTTCATTGCTGATTTTTACAGCAGTGAAAACAAGAGCCTCTAGTTTGCACTGGGAGATGAGCGTCTATAACCATTGTAAGCTTATAGGGCCATAAACATGCACGCTGAGTTGGGGTAATCTGTCTGCCAAGTAAAGTATATTGGGCCAAACTAAATATTATGTATATGCTTTATGTAGTCTGTGGTGGTATGGTGATGCAAGAATTATGGGTAATGGATACACAGTACATCTCTTTTATGAATGCATAATGGAATGACTAGAATGCAGATGGCATAGTGGTTAAAAGCTTGCGCCTCACAGCAAGAAGATTCTAGGTTTGATAACTGAAGTATGTAGGGCCTGTTTGTGTAGAGTTTTCATGTCCACGTAGGGGTTCTCTTTGCAACGCTTTTACCCGTCAACCTAAAACTTTGTGTGCATACTCAGCTAATCCTCCCTAGTCCAAGAGTAGCAATTCTTTTGTAGCCATTTGAATAATTATAGTTTATATGTATGTGATCTGTCATATAATTGAGATCAAACGGAAGATAAGGAAAGAGTAGCTGGTTGTGAAGTAAATGGGGATCAGATAAACAATAAAGGTTTCAGCAGCCACACTTAAATCTGTCAATGCCTCTGATAGATTCATTACACCATGTTTTGTATGCATGTTCAATGCCAAGTTAGTTGCTCTAATACAACAAATATATGGCTTAGTGACAGAGCTGACTGACAGACGCAGATTTGGGACTGGACACTAGACAGATGGATCCTCTGCAATGTTTGCTCCAGTTAAGATTCCCAAGATGAATAAGGGTCAATATCATTTCTTAAAAGTCCTAAAGAACGCACAAAATGGACTCTTGTGAGCTTTAAGTCGTGTTATAATGTCATTACCGGCTCAAAAACGTACCTTGAGTTGTGTTTTGTTTCATTTACACATGTTTGAGTAATTCTTTATTATTAGGCTGTCTACATCACTAAAGCTCAAAATGCTCAGTTCCAGCAGAAGGTTTCAAGTTAACAGCTACCTTTTACCTTCAGTAGAGACTGGAAATCCCAGGGCTGAAATTATCCAAATGGTTGTGTTTATTATACAAGCACTTCCTGTATTACCACATGACATCACAAGGTGGAACAGAGCGTTTTCTGTTTGAACTCAGCTTAAATATGCAGGGTTTGTGTGTTGTGATGTCATGTGACAATACAGGAAGTACTCAACTGCTTTTTAAACTCTATACGCCTTCATTAGAATCATTTGGATAATTTCAACCTGGGAATTGCCAATCTATACTAAACAAATGGTAAAAGGTAGCCGCTAACTTGAAATCTACCCCTACATGACATCACAAGGGGGAACAGAGCATTTTGAGCTTTGGAGATGTAAACAGATTAAAAACAAAGGGTTATTCCAATGTGCGAATGAAACAAAGCACAACTCCAGGTATGTTTTTGACATGATAACAGCATTATAACATAGATAAGAAAATGGTGTAATATGGGCCCTTTAGTAATAAATGAGAATAAATGCCTCAAACAGCTGAAATACAGTATCCCATTTTGATGAAGTATTGCCCAGAACATATGTGCCCTTAATCACCTGTAATACGTGGGTGGGCATACAAGACGTGTCAGGTACAACGCCGAACAGAAATCTCATAATCCTAAAACTTGGACAGCCATCCCAAGTACATAATACTTTTCCATTCAGTCTGCACAAGATCCCACTCTGGTTTGATGTCCCTCCAACACGCAGCAGCCTATCATTATTCCATTCCTTTTTTAACATAAAACATCAATTATTCAGCTTTGGGTAGATCAGATATGATTTTTTGATTTGACAAAAATGACTGCGCGAGAGTCCACCCCTTGCATATAAAAACGGCTGCAATGATAATACCTTGAGTGATGGATGAGTAATGGGAGGAGTAGATGGAAATAATTTCAGTATGCTAGAATTAATTATGGCTACATTAGCATAGCATGACAAATTTGACTTTCTCTTTCAATAAATAGCGTTTGCATCCTTAAAAAATGCCCAATGCAAATTCGCTTTTTAGAGTTTGTATAAATCTTCTCATTTGCGAGGATCCCTGGAAAGTTCCCCTTCTGGCGACAACAAAAATGATTAGACGATTATACGCTGATGCGCATTCATTACGCCTAACTTTTACAAATACAGACACTTTGCTTCGTAACTTTTCCTGAATGTCCTAAAAGTCCTCATTAATTTCTACCTTTAGCAAACTAGCCTCCTTTCCCGTTTCCTCCTCCTCCCTCCACCATTCCTCCTCTGTCCTTACATCCTCTTCCCTAGCTAATGAGGCAACTTAAATCTATGCCAAAACACAAACACTGAAAAAAAAAAATTAAGGTACAGCGCTCACTGGGAGCTGTTTGTAAAAGGATTCATCATGTGAGCAGTTTTCAATAAATAATAAATGCAAGTGGTGACTTTTGTCTGCGAACGAGACTTTGGGATATGAATAATGCATTGTTATTCCTGGATACGGGGCGGTGCGGGGACAGCATGGCAGTGTATGAACTGTCATCATGTGTGCAAGTGTGTGGGGAAAACAACGCCATAAAGTCCATGCTGTTTAAAATAGCAACAGCGGCATTGAAGTTTTGACTTGAGTTGAACTTTTAACATGTTTCTTGATCCGCACCTAACCCATATTCAGGAAATGATGTTAGGTATGTTTTGGTGTTATTCAAATCATTTCAGGCATTTTATTTACATAGCCTACAATAACCTCAAAGGAGTTTACAAGACGCATGGCAGTTCTCAGACTCCCCATTGAGGTAATGAAAAACTCAGTGGGACCTCTAACTGCAGGACAGAAGCACCCTTATAAAACAGCACATGCATGTGATTAGAACTATGTTGTAACTACACACAAAAGTCCTCCTGAGTTAGTCTCATTATGCCATGTTTTTGATGTCAGTCTTTGTTTGGGAAGGGGATGATCAGGTAAAACTGCTTTCAAATTCAAATTCACATAGATAAATTAAATTGCATTTTCATATCAGATGCCCTTTATGACACAAGCCTATATTTAGCTTGTTTCTCGGGATTGTAGCAAAAAAACACAAAAAGAAAAACTATTGCTTCTTAAAACTTGTGGCTGGATTTATATTTTATTACATCCGATTTAATAAACATACGATTTGTGATCTGAAAATGCTATGAAATAATAATACTGTTTCTAAAATGCAGAAATTTTGGCCTCAGATGGTGCATATTTCACTAGTATTGCAGGTTTTGATGAAACTTTGAGAAAAAATTAGTCAGAAGTGATAGCCTATGTATCGTTGATTTGAATATTTGATTCCAGCAGCTGTTGGTCAGATCCTAATGACCCTTAAGTAAGTATCAGTGGGACTTCTAACTGCAGGACAGACATCTGCACAACTACAGTATATAAATAATGAAATACTCTTCTCATGATTAAAACATGGGTTTCTGAAACTACTTATTTACAGAGGGAACGTGCTTCGGCAGTTGATAGCAGAGTTGTGAGAAAAAAAGAACGATCTTAAAATCTTAAATTCGCAAAAAACAACCTCTTTTAGTATTCCTATATTGGTCATGATAGGGATTTCTTTAAACATTTTTTCCGAACTAACACAATGCCGATACCGATATTTGACCTGCTGTTGTGGCCGATACCATTTTTTTGCCAGTACTGTTTCAATTTCAAGCAACAGCCAACCACAAATTATATATTTCCTCAGTGAAAACCTCCAAACTATTCACCTACCATCCATAACCCATGTTACCACTTATGCATGTTTTTCTCCTTATGTCCAATCCAGTTTTATAATTAATTTTAAAGCAATGCATTATGGTCAAATATAGAAATAGTCATATAGTTGATTAACCTATTATATTCGACAGTTGTTTGATCAGCCCTGCATGTGCTTTCAGACACTTTGGATGGAAACTCCAGCTTTTCTCCTGCTCTTGTATCAGCCTATTATTATTTCATCTGAACCTAATAGCTACCCATTGGCCTAACATGATATGAACACATAATGTATATCCTCTTGTCCATGTGTGGGAGTTCTATGAGCTGGACCCTGGAGCACATTCGTATTGCACATTTTCTGTTCATTTGATCTCTCCTCTCCATCCCCTCTCTTCTCATTTCCCCTGCTTTTTCCCCACTCTGTAATCATTACGACAACAAAGGCAACTACTTTTCCCGCTAGCTTCTACATCGCCCTAATGTATGTGTGTGTTTTTTCTGCTCCTCGTCAGTTGTCACGGGGGATACATGAGTGAAAAACTTGATTGAAAATGTGTGGAAAAAAGGGAATAATTATAAAGAGGGGGGAAAAAAAAGCTGCAACGGCCCATGACAGTAATCATTGGTGATCTTGGCTGTCATTCCAGAATGTGGTAAATAATTTATCAAAAGAAACAAAGGGGAAACAAATATGCAAATAAATCCCCGAAAAGGCCGCTAACAGGGGCCTGCAGTGCCACATGGGAAGAATAGGAGCGGATTATAATGGTGGCAGGTTATGGCTGTGATGAATCTGAATCTATCTTGTTTCATCTACCTTGACAGTACTGAAGTCGCACATAACAGAAAAGAGGAGAGAAAAAAAAAAACCTGGAGGGATTTGTGGTTTTGATTGAGGAGGGAAGGGAACGAGGGAGGGGTCCAAGGATTAAGGACAAGGGGATAGAAGGATTGGAGAAAGGAGGGGTGAAACAACATTTGGGAAAGGGATGGAGCAGAGAGGGATAGAGAGAGAGAGAGGGAGGGAGGGAGGGAGCGGGAGAGAGAGAGAGAGAGAGAGAGAGGGAAGCTTTTGAGGGTGTATTCGGCAGTGCTGTGAAAGGTAGCCATCAAGGGCTTTGATGAAAAGTGCAGGCCTTCTAAAGCTTAGGAGTGACAGCATATGATTTGGTCAAAGCATGGAGCTTTTCAAAGGTAGACATTTTCCCCTCCATTCATCCCTCACGACTTGACTGTAACTTTTTAGGGGGCTGGGCTCAGGCTCAAATGTAGAATTGGGATGACAGATTGTCTGCTGCAGTATTGTCAGTGTGAGTTATACAGAGTGCAGACTGGCTTAAAGCAGACAGGCTAAATGAGAGGGATTACACTCAATAGTTTGGCTAAGTGGCCGCAGTCAAAGGCAAGTTGTATGTAGCAGGAAATTAAGGAGAAATGTGAGTGCTGCTGGTCAATACATTAGCTCTGACAAACTCCAATGATTTGTGTGACTTATTGTGTATTCTGTAAACACACGTGTAAGTCTGTGTCCCCGTAGAGACATACTCATTTTCTATCATAATTATATTTGAGGTATTTCGTATGATATATTGCGTCTGTATTCTGCAATCATCTCTTCAAGTGTTTCTTTCTGTGAGTAATGGCTACAGCAGGGGCAGAAGAAGTTGTTTAGTTGCTTGGTTGCTTAAGTAGAAAGAACAGATACCGGAGCAAAAAAATACTCATAAACATACATAAAAGTAAAAGTATCACATGAAAAAATCAACTCAACTACAAAAGTATTGAAGTACCCATTTGAAAATGCACTTAAAGAGTAAAAAGTAGAAGTGTTTTGCGCAGAGTTTTAGATTTAATAAAGCTTCAAATGCAGTGATTTTGATAAAGATTTGTGTTAAAGTTTGAAACAAAATTCATTTTTTTTTCCCCTGTTTGTATATTTGTTTGCTCAATTAATATGTTACAATAAACCCCTCAGCAGATCTCAAACAAAAATAAAATTACATTTACTTTTTAGTTCTGTTAAGAAATGTAGTGGAGTAGAAAGTACAAATACCTGCTCTCAAATGTAGTAAAGACAAAGTATCCCCTTTACAATGCACTGATGCCCTTCCAGATGTATTATTCTATGCACAAATAGTCAACTGATTGTGTATTCATACATCTCCTTTTCTTACTTTTCTTATTTTTTTGGTGATTGCACGTTTAATTGAAGTAAAAAACTATCCTTTTTGTTGATACTTCTCTGTGAACATCATCACTTTCTATTTTTTATCTTTTTTTCAAACATAAAATTATCCTTTCCCATTATTTTTTCCCTGGTTCTCACTTCAAAACCCCTGATTACATTATGCGCGGCTTAATTTGTACCTTTAGACTTTCCATTTCCACTCTGCTATGACAACAGCCTGCGCAACTGTTGTCTTGCGATGCCGTTCTCCATGTTATTATCGTTCAAGCTCGGAAAAAAACATTAGCTTTGGGGGGAACAACAGTCATTACATTTACGGCGCCTATGCTAACGGGCTCCTGAGCTGTCAGCTGATGCCCGTGTGTCCCTTCACACACATGACAACATAACGCCTTGTGCTTTATGTAAAATGTGGCTTTAACACCTATGCACACAGAAAGGCATGCTAATGACACGGCTCTTTCAAAGTAAAAGCACGCGGGAGGGAGCTAGCACGCCACCGGGGCCCTTGTCCTGATATAGTGCTACCCACACACAAGGAAAGATAATAGCGTCTAATTTGGGCCCTCATATCTGCAGAGTTCTCCAGAGGACCAAAGCTCATCAGGAGTATATTGCTGACCTACATACTACACAGCGAGGAGAGGGCTCAAGTGCATATGTTTGACAGAGGAGCAGGGACTTGTCTTAGCACAGACACACAAGCATGTAAACATGTCTCTGAGCGTGTCTGGGTGAGTCTGCATGCATAACATACTGTACTATACACTAGCTACATGAGGGATGAGGGACTCTCCACGGGCTCAGAAAGTGCTCAACTAATATGAATGAATGTAAGTTTAATGAAGTCTCGAAAAGAGCCTTGTGCTGGGTTTCAGAATAGATCATTGTCAGGTCAATCGCACAATAGTGACTCTAGACTTAAGAGTTCAGGAAAAGAGCAGATATTACACAGAGATATGACTTTATATTTGTGTTGTTGTCTTGATTTCAATTCAATTTAGATCAAAATCCCAACAGCATGGCTATGGAAAATAGTTGATCTAATATTAAGGAAAAGACTAGATATTCAATACTGCTTTCAACACCCCAATTATAGTAAGAATAGGTCATTTGATCTTAAATATTACCAAGTGATCTTATGGTAATTCTGACCATTGAAACCTATTCAGGAATGGTTCGGTTTTGTTCCGTTTTGTGAGGTTTGTTCAATACTGATACTTCAAATAAGGGTCTAGTTTTGATAGTATCTATTAGTACCTACAATTTATTTATTTGTTTGTCCAGATACTGTTATATGATAATAAGCAACAACTCTCTCTATCCAGGGTTCACTGGGTGTACCTTGTGTCCCCAGAAAGTCGAGGAAGGTCCTAAACTCAGCATGCACAGAGATGAACATGAATGGATATGACAAATTTGTCCAAGTATCTTTACGACCCATGGGTTTAAGAATGATAAGAAATTAGGACCATTGTCACTGTAATTATAACAGGAAGCAGAAACCTATAAATTAATGAATATGTAAATCATAACAAATAATAACAGTAAAGTCAAGATGTCAGTAAGTCATTTGGTAGTAGCCCACAGTTTGGCAGTGCGATTCTAGCTCCCACAGATGAATGCTGTCATGATGTCCTTGGGCAAGACACTCAACCCACCTTGCCCCCAGTGTCTGCGTCCACATGTGCATGAATGTGTGAATGAGTGGTTCCTTGATAATCCTTGTAAAGTGCTTTAAGTGCCTTGAAGGTGGAAAAGCACTATACAAAAATGTGACCATTTACCGTTTACCAAGATGAATATTTATTATTTTACACAATACAAAATTACAACACTGATTAAATATAGTGTTTGAAGAGCATAAGTGGCCATAACACAATACGATTAAATAATTAACAGCTATGTAGGTCAACAAGTTTGAAAACAGTATGATTTCAAGCATACACAAAATAAAGTGTATAGTCCAAGTCTCTGCTTTATGAAAACCCACAAAGGGTCTTGAATATGTTTAGATCTCTTCTCAGATGGTCGCGCATGTTGCCGGGGGGACGCTCAGTCAATGATGTGATGCACCGTTTTGTGGCGAGAAGGCCAGAGAACGGCTGGATGTGCGATGTAATATGTATTCAGCTGGCATCAGACAGACCTCCAGTCATCATTCATCATTCATGGGCATCGTCTGTTACCTTCACAGTCCGCCAAATGTCTGAGAGGACCTGACAGGGAGAGAAAAGAAGAAACACATATAGGTAAACACAAGAGAATAATCCGCTGTTTATATAAGGGGATAATGGGTTCCTTAAGGTGAGACACTACAAGTAAAAAGTGAGACTTGAAATTTTATCTGAGCTTATATGAAAATGATGCATTATTTCATCACTTTTTATCAACAAAATATTGAATACTAACTTTTCCTTCACTTTAAATATACCACTTCAGTCAGTTACAATAGAATCAAATCTTTATGTTCACTTATGTTAGGCACTCTTTCCTCATTACAGAAAAATAAAACACTTTTTTGTTGAAAATGTAGCCATAAGACATTCTGCTTCATCTTATAATATGTTTTAAATGTATTATTACTGGAAGAGCGGTTGTTAAATGTTTCAAAATACCCTATTCAACTTTAGTGTTTCAGTTTTCAATGTAAAGTATATTGACTGGTAAACAGAACATTCAGAATACCCTGGTCCAACAGCAGTATATACCAAAGGGTGGGGACATCTGCAGACGTTTATGTGTCTGTCTGGCTCAGTTATAAATGGCCATAGAACAACTTGACTCATGCATAGTAGTGGTGGTTGCGATTGAAGGAGAAGAAACTGAGGCTGGACCACAACTGATTCAAAAATAGCTATTTGAAACAGCCTGGAAATGTATTAGCCGTACTTTTTGTATGGGTGGTTGGAAGCCTCTGGGATCCAGCTCCTAGGTCCCTGCTACCGCAAAGAGTCACCTAATGTTTAATAGTTATTCTTGGCTTCTGCGGTCGCAATTATCAGCATTTAGCATGAAGTATTGTCAAATTGTTGGTAGCTATTTTAAGTGTGATGCCCTTCCTTGCTTTTGCACATGGAAATTATTAGACGTAGCAACTGCAATACAGGAAAATAAATGTCAAACACTCATAAGACCCATACACACATGTTGTAGATATTTGCTCTAATACAATAGAACATGTTCAGATCTACATCCAGACCAAGATTAGTGTCATTCTCTTTTTGCACAAGAAAATAAGCTAACTGTGTTTATACAAAAGAGAAATATTGCTCCACTCATTAATATGAGCCACATATTTTAACCATCTGATGTTCAACAACAAAGGTCTGGACTTGGTCAAAATGCCATTCTGTCAAAACTGTGAGTTGGCCTGGGCATCAGTGGCATGGCTGCAGATTTTTTAAGAGTTTCCAGACTGATGCTATTAAAGCTTTTGTTCTAACTTCAAACACATTTTGGGATCACCAGTGGCTTTCCCATCTTTTATCTCTGATTGACTTTTTCTACAAGCATTTGGGAGCATGAACAGAACATGTTTATGTGCTAAGTTGGGATAGAACTTACGGTGAGAAAACTCCTTGACAATGTTAGGGCAACAGCAGTGAAAGGGAGTGCATTTAGTAATTACAGTTTCACTGAGTGCTAGCAAAGAGCTGAGCCACTGTTATGTAAACCGGAATGAAAGATTAATGAGAAAGCCATCATCTCACTCTCAACCTGCTGGGATAGCACATGACTGACCCATATGGATAACTACTATCTTCAGCCTATACTGTATAAACCTTTTAGTGTTTGCAAACAATTTGTGTGTTCTAAAGATAGTGATATGACCCAAGCGGGCTGCAGTGGATGATTTACTATGAAAGCAAATTTGGCAAAAAAAAATTTAAATAGTTCAGCAGCTGAACAATATGCATCAAAACATTGCACAGTAACATTTTATAATGACTACACCTTAATTTCCCTTAGTACAGCATGCACAAAGACTTAATTCATAATGAACACATAGTTTATGAAGAAGGATTCAGGCTAAGTAACTTAATCATGGGGTTAGGGGTTAGTGTATTAATAGTTACTAAGCCTGAATCATTGTTAATAAAGTATTTGTTCATTATATTAAACAGTAAATGGTCATATTTTTATACAGCGCTTTTCCACCTTCAAGGCACTCAAAGCACTTTACATCAAGAAACCACTCACCCATTCACACACACATTCATACACCAGTGTACACGGACACTGGGGTCGAGGTGGGTTAAGTGCCTTGCCCATACCATGCCACAACAGTATTCATCGGTGGGAACTGGAATCGACCGACAACCTGTGGGTCAGTGGATCTGACTGCTCAACCAATGATATTTATGTCTAGACCGGGATTTGAACCGCCAACCTTTGGGTTAGAGAACAAACAGAGCTACTGTCGCCCCATTAAGTATTTGTTTGTGCTTTATTAAGACTAATTAAGGTGTAGTTATAATGTGTTACAGTGAAGAGAAATACCTGGGATTTACATAGAGCTTTGGTGTCTTAACACATTATTCATTCACTGTGTGAATGCAAATATATATATATACACACACAATAACTTAACTATCAAGTTTTTATATGTTATATTTAGTTTAAAAGATGAGCAAATCATAACCCCAGACACCCTCATTTATATTGGAATTACAAGAAATTTTTTATGCCAGGACTAATATTACCGAAGGCAACCTTTACAAGTACAAATGCTAATGTCATATTTGAGCCTAAGTAGCAATCGGACAGAGGTGCCGGGGTGAAGGAAACAGATGAAGGACAGACAGCAGGAAAAGGAGAGGAAGGTAGGAGCTAGGACATAGGAGGTAGGGAGCGACAGGAGAGAGAGACACAGGGATTAGGCAATAAAAAGACAGATGAGATCGACACACAGCCCTGACACACTGAGGCTGTTCTTTAGCCTGGGAGCAGCTGCAGTTACCACACACACACACACACACACACACACACGTACACACATGCTAGCTTTGTGATGTGGTTAGTGCGCGTGCATGTGATGTTTAGAGAGGGGCCATGCTGTAGGAGGCCAGACCCACAAGCCTGCTTCATAAGAGTAGGGGGGACTTTGCCATGTGTTGTATCATGACTTCAGTTGCGGCTTCCATAATTCTCAGTCTCTCCATCTTTTTTCCTCTTCCCTTTATACTATATATCCGCCCTTTTCCCTCCCCATCTCTTGTCTCAGTCCAATGCTCCGCTTCCCTTCAGCTCTTCCTCCTCTGCCTGCGTCGGTGTCCATCAATCTTCCCGGCTAACCTTATCACATCCATCTCCAGGCTCTCTCTTACAAAGGATACACTTCTATGAATAACAATTGCAACTCAATCATCTGACGGTATGATATCTGCATATTACCAATCAAACAGTCAATGCAAGGGTCTCCAGCTCAGCAGTTTAAGCATAATCAGGAAGGACACTGGAGTCGTATTTAGGTCATAAGCAGGAGGTTGGATATATAGGCCTCAACTGTGGAAAGCCGTGGCGAATTTTATTGCTATACTTGATGATTTATTTGAAATAGGATGAGCCATTTTTTCCTTAAGTTATTATGCCGTTACGCCTTTTAGACACCTTCACCTATGCCATAAAGTATATATGCAAGTGCAACCCGGGTTCCATATAACAAACAATAGATTAGGATTACGTCATAACACTCCGGACGCTTGGTAAACATCTTCTGTGACTGACACGAGTTAACTCACCATTTTCAAAGTTTTGTTTTGATGATTGAAATTAAAACACCTGTCTCCAGTGAGCGCTTACTGCTTAGCATGGTACCAAACTTATCTAGCTCCATGAAGGCAAGCAGGTGATGCCACTCTGCCAAGTTAGAGGTCAGATCTGTGGAGTGGCGAATATCCTCACAGTAGAATGCATGTTTTTCAAGGTACTTTTAGTGATAAAACACCTATAATGAAATAAACACTAAATAGTAAAATGTGAAATAAATAGTGCAATAACATCTCCTTGGTGACAAGCAGGCGATAGACCACCCCCACAAAAATTACACAGTGAAACTTTAAACCATTAAATAAGTGTAAAGTAAGTAGTAATAGTAAAATACATTAGCAATATTATAATGCATTGCAATAGTAGGCAGATTAGTTTAGTATTAGATGAAGGGTATTAGCTGTAGATGAGGTAATAGCAGTGTTGAAAGTAGTAGAAGCAGTAATAGTATTATAGTATTATTATTATTAGTGATACGTTAACTTTGCTTTCTTCTTGAGAACAGATTTTACATTGCACTTTCTATTAAACACTCAGTACTCCAAGCTCTGGAAGTTTTGAAAACGTTGGCAGTCTAAAAGTAACATATTCTGCACATTCTGCTTAGCACAGCCTGAACCCAAAGCAACTTAAATTACCCAAGTGGATAAAAGCAGTGGGCAAAATGGCAGTAGATTGATGTAATTACCTCAGTGTGAGCCTGGAACCTTCACCACAAATAGTTAAGGAATCTGATCTCTTTCCTGCTGTGTGTGCGTGTGCGTGCGTGCATGTGTGTAGGTTTGCAGTAACATGAACTTGGGCGCAGTTTAGATTATGACTGTAATAAGTATAGGAACCTCCAACCACATTAGCCTGTGATCATGAGGTGGTGGGCTTCTTTGAGTCCTTTGAGGCCTGGCTGCCTCTGTTGTGGTCTCTTTGAATCTGTGCTATTCTGTATTTTCCTAGGATTATCATTCGCTCCCCATCTGTTAATCACCCTATAGCTGTTCCAGTTGTCTGTCCTTGCATGCTATATATGGGTGTGACTAGAGCGTATTCAAATAAGGTGAATATGGTTGAAACAATTACCCGAGAAGGCTTCGGAGCTAAACTTACAAGCCCCTTGAGTCATGAGTAATCCTAGACGCTCATGTATGGACACCCACGCACTGTACACATCACAATTCTGACTTAGCCGCAGATAAGCCAACAATCACATCTGACCACTCTGTTCGCTGCCTTCCACCCCCATGTTAGCTCCTATATACCTCCAACGCCCACACACTTCTATATAATTCAATTAATGCTCAACCCCATGGAGTGACCAAAAACTTCCAAGACACAATGTGCCCTGCCAGGGACCTTAATGCTCATTTCAGTAATGGATAAGTGAACTTTGACCCCAAAAAACATTCACAATCCACCCTATATGTGACTTCCAGTAGCACGATTTTTTATCATCCTGTATTGCCCTACCGTCTTTCCATCTCACTCTTCAGTAATGAGACAAGGACTGTCCTCCCTGTGGGCAAAAAGGTCAGTAACCCTCACTCACACAAATACATAGACACACAATAAGCATCTAGCCCTCATGCATGCGGTATGAACACATGCGGACATGCACACACCGACTCACAGATGAAAAGGACCCCACTATGCCCCACCATCCCCCGCCTCAAACCCCAAGCGCGCACGCACACACACACAGCAGTCACACCGACGCTGACCCAGAAATCCCATCTCTATTATGCAGAACATCAGTTAGCTGATGGTGGAGCTGATTATGCAGCTACCCTCCGCTAGCCCAGAACTCCCCAGTGGATCGCTGCCTTTAAAAACCCCTAATCCCAAATGTCTTTTTAGCATATCAATAGAGAATTATATATTCCTAAACAGTAGGAACTTGCATACATCTCTGTGTCTCTCGCAACTTTTTTTCTCATCTCACCATGGCCCAGTGAGAGCCAATTTAAAGAAAGAGGCAAATTTAAGCAAACATGTCCTATATAAAGTTACTGGGACTGTCACTCAAAAAACAGGTTTCACTCTATGGATGACAACAAGACTTCAAACATGATCCAAACTGCTTATTATTCCAGTCATTTGTAGGCTCTGGCCCCCAAACTTTTAAGATGTTTTTCACTAATCTTTAGTGAAATGGTAATATATCTTTACCAACACAAATATTTGGGGATTTTAAGGCCCCTTTCTTGATATATGTGGGCTTGGGACTGGTGAAAAGCAGTATGCAGGCTTTACTTCATTTGCAAATGAAACCCCAATGAGAAAGTAATCCACAGCATGCGGAGACTGTTTACTATCTAGCTTATGAAAACAGTGGCTGATCATCTATTATACACACTAATACCAATGCAAATAAAAAGAGCCCATTCTTAGAGAATAATCCCACAAAGAATCTGGAAAAACTTGAGAGAGTTCGAAAGATTAGTTCAACTCTTCCATCAGAGTCTAATGTTTTTATTAGATAAGGAACAGAGCAAAAAGTCAGCAGCGATGGCAGACAGTAACTAACTTTGTATGTATTGGCTTCAGTGTGTCCCAATGGGCAGCTTTTATGGATTGCTCCGGTGCAGGGGTGAAAAGTGGCGACCCTAACGCAGAATGCTGGGTAAGCAAATTTACAAAGTAATCTGATACTATGTGTTTGCATGGGGTCCTGGAGGCTACTGGCTTTATATAAACACTTGTAGAAACAGAAAACTATGGAGACAGTGCAGTTGAATAAACAGTTAAGCTGTGTTTACATATAAAAGATAAATTCATTAGTTATGTCATATTACGACTTTTTTGTGCATGTCCAAGCCTGATAACACCTATAAACAGATATTTCACTCAAAATAAAGTTTAATTAAATACACTTTTTTCACACCAATTTCTGTTCAAGTTGAAATTGTTAGCATTATGAGCGGGCTATCATAAAAAAAAAAATATATATATATATATATATATATTTTTTTTTTTTTAAATCCTTGTTGAATGAATAAATATCAACAGCATTTTAATATATTATTTTAAAAAATTGACGCAATGGGATATGATAAGTTCACTGTATCCTTGGCTCTAGACACGATTCCCAATATGAATACTGGTCTGTATGTATGTGCACGTATGCTTACTCACACAAGCTGAAAATGTGGTGGTCCCTCCCGTACTCTCATTGATAATGCCATGCATAGCCATTCTGCATGTTTTAGCTTGGTAATTGAAAGGCCATCTGTGGTCTACTGGGGAGGTTTAGGAAAGGGTAAACTATGAAGCTCATTATTTTTAGAGTCAGAAGCCCTCGGAGGCCACAACAAATTAGTTTGTGTCCAGTTTAACCTTCACAAGACTCAATTACTGGAGCTTAGGTGTATGCATACATGTGTTAGTGCAAACTCACATAGCAGTAGTAATATAGCAAAGTCAAAAGGACCCTACCCGAAAGTGGAAAGTACTTTGTCAAACGGACAATGGTGTCTGAGTTAAAACTTTGTCTGGGCGACACAAAACAAGGAGAATTGATTACCCCATGTGAAGCGGAGAGTGGGTCTGCTTAATCTATAAACATGGAAACAGAAATAAGCTGCATGTCTCAGCAGTTTCCTGTAAGGTGAGCTCTGTGTGTGTGTGCCTGTGTGTGTGATTGCTCAGGCCTGCAAAGCTACGCTCACCACTCTATTACTGTGTCCCCGTGTCTGTTGCCTCCATCGTGTGTGTTTCCATCTGTCTCCTGTCACCGCTGGTCCTCTCTGCACCATTAGGACCTGTTAGGGTCAGAGGTCTTTTCTCCAAAGGTCAGGGGTCATCCTTCCAAAGGTGAAGGGTCACCAGGGTCAGCTCTGGTGTGAGGTGATATTGAACAAGCATACAGCTGCAGTCCTGACAACCAACACTTCTGGGAACGTCAAGAACATCCCTCTTGGGTGGCATACATTATAGTTCATATAAAGATATTCAATTGCAAAGATTAAAGGTTTGTTTAACAGCAGCGGCTCATGCTTAGTCATCTTTTGGGAAGTCCTGGTCACTGCTGATTTGTTCACCTAAAGACAGATGTGATACAAATAATAATGCCTTACACTTGCAATGCACTTTACAGGATTGCTGAACCCTCTCAATATGCTCCACTGTAGTCATTATTCATTCACCCCACATTCAGTGGTAGTAAGCTATTATTGTTGCCACAGCTGCCCTAAGGCAGACTCATGGAAGCAAGGCTGCCAATCTGTGCCATTGACCCCTCCAGCCACCACCAATCACTCATGCACACAACACTTACATACTAGGCGGGTGAAGCGTCTTGCCTAAGGCCACAGCGACAACTTGGTCCGAGTGGAAATCGATCCTCCGACCTTCAGGCTGGAGGACCACTGAGCCACAGACGCTACACCTTGATACTAAAGAGTAAAATCTGAATGAATAAAATGCTTGTTTGGAAATGTTAAAATTTGAGTGTGTTTAGAATTGCCTTAAAATTTAGCCAGAGCTTTTTGCCCCTCATCAACTTTAAAAATATATATTATTATTAAGTTTAGATTTAGACACAGATTTTGTATTTTTACTTTTCAATCCTTTCACTATTTGTACATTTCTGTATGTTTATATCCTGTACAATGTGACTTTTGCACAACAGTGTTACTTATTACACCTAAGGAAAAGGCAAAGGATGTTGAAAGAATGGTGTTTATGGTACCTGAAAACTGTACAAACTCCATACAGTAAAGGTTATTTAAACATGGTCTTTAGGAAGAATAATGGACAAGTGCCAGACGGATGACTCATTAGAAAAAAACCCTGTCAGTCGGTGCAGTTAAGAAGACATGAAAGTTCAGGAAGTCCAAGTTCATGCTGGTACTGAGGGTCTGTTTAGCTAACACACACACACACACGTCCGTTAACATCTCCACAAAAACAGCGTCTCACCCAAACAACAAGTCAACTCAGTCACCCGGGAACAGCCTGTCAGCCTGCAGCTAAGTCAGGCAAACCATAATGAGAGTTCTGTGAGAGTTTAGAGGTGGAATTACATCCAAATCCCAAACAATAAAATACATCATTGGAGATTGGTTACTAAACTCGTGCAGTGTTCAGTCATCTCCATGGCTTCAGATCCACACAGCTGAATAACCCAAGTTCATCTTCGGACAAGTCGATTTAATAGCGGACTATAATTGTCCAAATCATTTATGTGCCTTATAAGGGAAAAGTCCAGTTGTTTCTGGTAACTATTAACATTGTTTTATACCGCAAATGGACAAACAAACTTCTGGACAAAACAAAACCTACTGAGATTGCTGGCCTGATGATATCTCAACATAAGAGGAAAAAAAAACACAGTCAGCTACCTATGCTGTGAAATGTCACAAATCTGCCTGAGCCTTGGTCCTTAAGTGAACCTGCATGACCTTGAGTGGAGCCTGTTATTGTTGCCTTTTTGAAACACAATAGTGATACTTGAGACTTGTTTTTTCACATTGTTGAACTTAAAACACTGGACTAAAATGTATTTTAAACATGACATGCACACAAAACACACCACCAGAGGGTGCAAGGACTCGAGCTGCTGCTGTAGTGAAAGGTGAAGCAGTTTGTTTCAGACTAAAACATAATCTCCTCATGAAGTTTGGTTAGCTGCGTAGCTGAGCAAATTTGCAAATGCTGAAATGCTTGGAATAAGCATGGTAAAGTTAGCAAACACATTGTGGATTACCACTTAATGACATCATGCAGTGAGGCAAACGTTCTGAGCTCACAAATCCCAGTCTAAATGTGCAGGAACACTCAAACATACATGCAGTGAATCAAAACACAATATAAGTTCCATTTAATACAGCATTATCATAGTTAAAAGTCTTCATTTTGTGTGGTTGTGTCTAAAATAAGGCTTGTTTTATTATACCAACATGTTTATTATTGTCTCAGTACAAAAATCTGCCCATGGATCACACTTAACTAAACAAAAAGTATAATATTGAAGTATTGGTTTCATTAATGCAAAGTCGGTAATAGGAGTCAAGCAGGTCGACACAGATCTATAATGTCTTCCCTCAATGTTATTCCCGTCCATAAACTGCATGTAATGGAGAAACAAAAATGGTAAACTCTCAATTTGGTGCCTGCCCACACAACTGAACCCCCTCACCCTCGGGCCCCTCTGTGTGAATGTGGGTGTGTATGCATATGAATGAGCGTGTCCATCTTCTCCCCCAGTTACACAGGATGCAAAGGTCAAAGGACAGGTTCAGAGGTCAAAGCCTGACTAAATAATTACCAGATAGTCTTTCCAACAACACACACACGCACATATACACACACAGACACAAACGGCCACCGCAACACAACTATACGACTTGTTATTTTTGAGATGTCTGGACAGTGTCTTCCTTATATGACCCTTCAGTTGGCACACAGCTTTAGCATATGCCTTTTTTCTCCCTCTCTCCGTCTACGAGGAAACTCACACTCGCACCCAAACAAACCAAAGCCAGGGGAGCTAGCTTGTCCCCTTGACAGGCTATCAGTCAGGAAACACTGGGGTGAAAAGGAGAAGAGGGCAAGAGAGAGGGGTTGGGTAGCTAGATTTAGTCTGTCAGTCACAAAAGGTCAAAGGGCACGCTCAAAGCCCACTGACATGTATGCACACACTAGCATGCATGCATTTGTGCGCACACACACACCAAAACGTTCATCAAAACAAGGTCAAAAGTGGAGGGCAGGCAGCTGGCTAAGGTTTAGCGAGAGAAAGAACAAGTAGACAGCTGGGTAGTTTTACTAGTGTCTGCCTTTTAAATACAGACTGGAAGAAAGTTTAAAGAGGACAAAAGTAAATGTTTACAGCAGGAAAGGAGCTGTAAGCAATTTATTCAGATGTTCTACAAGATCTTGCCATGTTTTCTGTGTTTCGTTTTGGGGAGTAAAATATAAACCATTTAATAGAAAGCGTGTGACGTCAGCGTAACACGTGGAATAGTAACTTTCTATGCATTCATTTGTTTTTATTGGGGCGTTGTACAATGAAACATGAGAGTTTTTGCAATAAAAGCAACATATGTGGGAGTACGTCCATGCAGTGCTTTGTTCCCCTTATGCAATCAGTCAGTGGAGACACACACATTTGTTATGGTCAGACAATGACAAGGCCATGCCAGAATTTAAAATTAAAATTCAGTAAGGAGCAATGGAGCATGCTACCAATACCTATATAAATATGGAGTGGGAAAATGTGTCGTTCTATGATGGACACCTTGACCAGTGAAGGGGTTATAGCAGTGATAGTGGTTGTGAGTGGAAATTTGAAATTTCAAAATGCCTAATGGCCAAAACTACAACTCTGCATGCTGTATCAAACTAAAATCCTTATCCAGGATTATATTTTGGGTAGTTTCCTGGGATATTCCAGCCACCTGCGGGGTCCTCCATCTGGCCCTTGACATAAGAGCATGAGAGACTTGAATAATGATCCCATTGAGAGCAAAACAAGAGTCAGCCAGAAACAACTACAACATGGGTGGTCAAGGTAGAGCCGCCAGGTAAAGTGCAGGAGAAGAAGGGCTAGAGTGGTTAGAAGAGTCTAGCATGTGCTTAGTGATGAAAGATCTTGAGTACTTTTAACCGTTTTATTACCTTGTCTCTTTTTGTCTGTTTTTGTGAGGTCCTTACTCAAATTGCATCACTATACAAATTACTCATGCAGGTTGACAAAATTTTAACACTGGTTCATTCCTCTGAACAAGTGAAATATTGGAAAACTTTAATGATTTCCAAACATTAGGATCAGTCTGTTAGCAAAAAATGTCAATAAACAGCTTCCTATCGTGTCACTATTCACATGCTGATTAAATACCACATATATTGAAAGCATTACTTATTTTGACTATTAGTAGTGTCATTTATTTTTGAAACTCCTTTGAGCTTTGTTTCGTGTATATCATATTCATATGAGGAGGATACAAGTGCGGAAAGATACTGTAAATAACATTAGATGATATTTCTCAGCTTTTTTCATTATCACCTTCAACTGGCCTCAATCCAATTCTAAGGCTTGTATTTTTATAACTGTATTACCAGAGACTAATATCCACACTTCAATTGCACTTTTCTGGACTACCAAGAAAGGCATATTTTCTGCAAGCCATTGTTTAGTTAAAAAAAAAGAAAGATGATATTTTTTTTATTAATTTTACCTCTCTTCAAAAGGTGGGAAACAAATAAGGGTCTGCTTAAACATTCAGGCAGAAGCGCCTCCTGCACTGATCCACCATGGCTTTAGGCATGAAGTTGACGAAGGAGAAATAAGGTTAATCTTTCATTTGCCAGACCATTTATATGTTTTTACAAAGCCATGTCAAGTACACTCGAAAACGCATCCATCTTCACAAGTAATTTCATCTCACATTCAGAGCTGGGCCGGTATCTCTGCTGCACCTGCTGCAAACACTGTTTCTAATAAAGTCTGGACCAGTCCCACAGGAACACACTCATATTGCCTATATTGATCAGTTTAATCTTAAGTAATGCAAAGTATATGCAACTGAGCTATTTCAACACATATTTAGGTGTGAAGTGTTTACCAAGTAAACAGTAAGATGGCAGCTTCAGTTTGCACTTGGCACATCTAAAAACAAACATATACGGTATATCATGGGCTTGGATCCAAACGGAATAAACGATATTTCACAGTAGGAAGGAAAATACTTTGATCTGACTTTATGTGAAATTTGAAGTGCTAAAATATTCATATAGATGACAGGCTATTTATGCCACCACTTTTACCTATTAGTGAAACATATATAAACTATAACACCAGATCTAGAGCTAGACTTACTGTTTGGTGGCATTATTTGGTGTCTTTTCAAAAGCACAAAAAGGAGTTAGCATAAAGTACTCAATTTGAACTCAATATGAACCCGCAGTTATTATCCTACAGTATATATCACACTCGATTATGAAGAAATGAGCATACTGTGAGAACTGATTGGAACTAGAGCTATTCATTTATATCAAACTCTCAGATTTGGTAATCAGTTTGGGCCCACAATGCATCTAGCCATCTGATTACATGGCTTTTGACTCTTATATTCAAGTTCATATCACTCAGACTATCACAATCCGTTATTACAATACACTGTGACAATCCAAATCTATGTATAAAATCTCCACCCATAGAACCACATTGGGAGTGGAAAGATTGCATGCAAACTTGCTAAATCAGGCAGCAAGAGGAAACAGCGGGTTGCACAATGGCACTCTTGTATTAATACCCCCTTCTACAATTGTTGGATCGTGACGCAAAAAGTCAAGTTAGTCTGGGAAAATACCAGCTTCCTGTTCTGTTCATGACTCCAGGGTGCAGACTTGGAGGAAGTGCTTGGCGTTGCCTTCTCACTAATGCACTCACTCAATGACCCTGTTTCCCTCTCTCTCTCTCCTTCTCGCTCTCTCTCTCCGCCTCTGTCTGTGCTGCTGCTGCTGCTATTTGGCTGGCTCCCTGTTTACTCAGATCAAACTTGTCAGGAGAAGCCGAGCCAAGTTTAAACAAACACACATGCACCTACTTATCCCAGCTCCAAAAACACACCAAGTTTGTGAATGCTTCCATCAATACTGAACTCAGAGATTCTCATGTGATGTGCAGGGATCACTAAAGTGTAGTACGCAACTGGACACAAGTGTGCAAAAGGTTGGGGCAAGTGAGAAACGAAGATTTTTTGAAATAACTACTTTCTTTTATGGAACTTTTAGGCAAAGCTGGTAACGGGTCAGTGAGTGGAGAATTTATTTTTTTGACTGTGGAACTACTTTCTTTTATGGGCCTTTTGAGTGGCAAATGTAAGATGGTGAGAAATGTATCAAATTATTAATATCATGAATCTTGTTTTGAAGATTTGCAAAAATTTACTTTTTGTATCGTTTTTTTTTTCAAAATAACTAATTTCTGGTAATGTTCAGGGGATTGTCGTTTTGCATGTATGTTTTGAGTGATTTTACAGCCCTCTAATTTGTCTGATTGAGAAAGGGCCCAAATTACACTATTATCATGATCTATGTTTTGAAGTTGTTTCCTAATCAAAAACATGGCTGGAATTGTGTTTTGTTTTCATTTTTTTAACACACAATCCCTGCATTTTAGGCTGTGTTCTCCTCTCAAACAGAAATTCTGTTCCACCTTGTGATGTAATAATTCAGGAAGTGTGCCAGGGGCTTTTAAACATACACAGTCGAATTTTGATAATTACAGTCCTGGAATGTCTAATCTGAGTAATTTTACAGCCCTTTCACATTTGTGGAACTGATTTTGAGCTTTGGGGGCCCATATTACACTATTACTGTGAATGATCTATTTTTGTTATAATGTTGATCATTTCCTAATGCTCTGTCAAAAAGCAATGTGTGCCTTTTTAAAGCACCACACTGCATTGATCACCGGTCTGTGGCCCTCCGCTTTGAATACGTTTTGAGATGTGGCCCTCACTCGATAAAAAAAAGAATGTGTTTACAGAGGGTCAACCTCTGGATTAAAGCATACTAGAGT
This sequence comes from Periophthalmus modestus, assembly GCA_019594935.1. Lineage (NCBI taxonomy): Eukaryota > Metazoa > Chordata > Actinopteri > Gobiiformes > Gobiidae > Periophthalmus > Periophthalmus modestus. The sequence goes on along the minus strand of JAIEZT010000124.1, from coordinate 10,611,535 downwards.
CCAGTTTTTTTGCATAATATAGGACCTTAAAATCTTCTCATTAATTTCAAGACACATTTGTCAAAACAGATTATATCAAAAACATTTTGACATTTATATTTGTCAATCATCACCCACCCTCATGAAATATCTAACAAAGATACAAACTATCTTCTATAAGTACTATATATACTTAATAGAAGAGCTTTTTATCCCTGAAGTAAAGACTATGAATCCAGCAGCGAAGTCAGTAAAGATACGAGTAAGGTCTATGCTAGCCATGTGCTTTTAATTTGGACTTTCCAACTAGCATACACTGCATTTCCTATTCAAACTTACACCGTCCACATGGGAAGAAGGAAGTAGGGATTATAGTGAGGCTGTTCATGTATAATTCCGTGCTGTTTTTTAGTCAAGCTCCTCAGCCCCAACTCCACTGGTGTTTATAGCAAAATAACTGAGAAATCTCTTATCCTAACATAAGGCCATCCGACAAGTGGGGAGTGTGTCTCTCCTTAGGCAATACGCACCATGTTTCTGACCTCATCTGAACCACAGCACTACCAGTAGACTTATGCTGATTATCCTGGCTCAAAGGGAATGATGAAGACGAGGATGGAGAGAGGGCCCACAAAATGCCCTCATTAGTTTTTACCAAAAGTGTACAGTGTACGGTAAGACAGAATCACTCAACTGTGCTAGAAAGTTTGTGTCAGTCATATGAAGCAGAATATTACTCATTATATGGAGTATACGGGAAAGTAATTAATCAAATATGTGCAGAAGTACTGTAGTAGTTAAGATGTACAGAAGAGTTAATGGTTATGAAAGTCTCGGTAGTGGGTTGAGTTGGGTTCATTGTTTCTCCAAAAATAAATAATTGAGAGGCTGAAATTGTAGTGTAGTTTAGCACAAGTAATACAGGCTATTGTATATTCAGCTGAAAGGAAATACACTTGATGCCCTGGGAGCCTTCTTTATATAGAGACACTACACAATCCACATGCAATGAAGAGCCCAAATGTACTGACCATGTGGTAGTTTGCAGAGAATGAAAAGAGGACAAAGTCACAGAGGGCAGCGTGAGAGTGAGGTGGAACATAGAGAAAGTGACAAGGAAAAGCCCGCGTGCAGTGTTGTGCATCAGGAACGCAGACAGGGCCGTGATGGAGTTGGCACCGGGAGCAAAGGTAGAGAAGGGGGCTGATGAGTTTGGAGAAAGAGTTCAGCAAAGGCCCAGGATCCAATCAGAAAATTGTTTCTGATTCAGTTTTTAATTTCAGCCAAAATCAGGTTTCAATAGTCACTTGCTCATAGCTTAGCTCCAACCTTGGTGAGTGAATGGGTACTCATTTTGAGCAAAACACTTCTGCCTGGCCCTGCGTGAACCGTGCAAGTGCTCTGGAGCAGCGGCTCGGGACCAGACCATGTGGGATTAACTAACCCCTGTTCACCATGGCAACCGCAGGAATGACGGAGACCCCTTGTAGATTTGGTTTGAAGCAAGGCGGCTCATTGTTTGACACGGGTTTTTGTTAAATGAACAGGATAATGTATGAAGAGAGCACTGCATGAGTCAGCCACGGAGCACTGCTTTGATTTATCAATCTCATTAAAAGTGAGTCTTTTAATATGACTTTGAGATTGACACAGCTAATGACTTGTGAAATATAAACTGGAGGGTAATTTACCTTGTTGAAACGTGTTAATGATCACACCAGATAAAATAAGGACTAGATTTTTAAAATGCACAGTTTGGGGAAAATCACACATGACTTCTGATCCAAAACAAAAAGTTCACTTTCGGAGTCAAGAAAATGCTTTGGGCACAAGTGGAAACACTGCAGGAAGCAGCGCTGGCAGTCTCCATCATAAATAGATGATAATTTACTGGTACAGATCAGAACCGCAGCACTCACTAATCCTCAGACGGGATAAAATATGGAGAAGGATCGATGCAGCGAGCAGCAGAAATAAAAGCAGCCAAACAGTGAGTTTTACCAACTGTGTGAGGTCTCAGAGGTAGGCTGTTTACCACAGCACATACAATAACAGGACCACACGTCTCATTCTCAAGTGCCTTCAGTGCATATGGCCACATCAGTTCCACACAGTCATACATATGCATTATCTCCTCAGATACCAAGTTTCCAACACAAAATAATTTAAGAGTCTCTAAGTGCATAGTGAGCACATTAAAGGGATTTAAAGTTAGTTTTACAGAGAGAGCCGTGGACGTGGAGAATGGCACAACAGCAGCCACACATAAAAGCTCACACAAATACATAAAAACCTGCATGTGTCAAGCTCCTCAGCAGCTCATACATAAATGCATAACATTTTGCACATGAGCACATGTGCTGTATGGCTGTCTGCCTCCCACATGCTGGCTTTGTGACGCATAGGAAAAGTCATTAGGCCTGTACTTCCTCTACAAAAAGAAAAGAAAGAAGAAAAGCCCATTGCACATGAAACACACAGGAAACGTGTGGGTGACTGCTGGATCTGTATCACTGTATATGTGTGTATGTGAGAGAGCATGCACGAGGCTCACATGCACACCCATATGTCTGTCTGTACACTCCTGTACGCTGCCGAATGCACACACATGCCCTTAGGCCCGGTCACCACTGTCCTGTAATTGCTTGGCTTTGATTGCCTTTTTTTCAGTCGGCCACAATTACAGTCAATTAAATCCTACCACCATGGGTCAGCTCCTCGCCACTGCAAGATATGCTCTGCTGGCCCAGTTAATACTGTTTACATTAGAGTTTAGGATCAAGAGTTGAACTTGAAAATGTTATAAAATCAAGCTTTTGACCTGGCAATGCTGAAGGGCAACTTAAAATTACTTTATCATAGTATAGTGTCCAAAGGGTTATGTAGGTCAGATGACTTGTCTTGTCTGTCTGTTTATTATTGAGTATGGCACACTGACAGTAATGAGGATAATTAAAGTGGCTGTTTAGACGTAAGCACAACAACAACTATGTAAAGAGATCCAGTAGTATAAGTAGTTGTACCGTATTTGTGGTCTTACAATAACAAACAAGTTCAAGACCAAAATCTAAACATTTATACAGATCAAAGCTGAATAAACGTTATATTGACTTTAGTCCAGATGGTTCTACTTCCACTTTGCTCATATATCCACTCCTTAACGTAATTACAATTATGTCTTTTGATGATCAACTTTTTAAAATTTCACTTCCTCTGTTGGAGCTTCTGCTTTTGGGTGTAATTGTGTAACGTATCACTTGACATATTCAAACATGTGCAGCCCAGAGCTCTCCCTTGTGCGCCTGTCAGAAGCTATCATTTTTTTCACATCCTGTCGCAGCCAGCACCTCTATGTGATATTTAAACTGTGTGGGTGCGCATTCACGGCATCCTCTGTCAACCCCAACCAACTGTCCCTGTATACTGTACCCAGCACATTGTATATTATGTAAATGCGTGGGAGTATTTATGTATATAGAGGACTCGCTTAGACTATTTAAATAATCCCTTTGGAGTGCTGAGCCAAAATTTAAGAGAAGAAGACAAGAATGCACATTGACAGAAATTCCCAAAGAAAGAAAGAGCTGGAGAGGATCCTGTGGTTTGGACATCTGCTAAAGCTTCAGGAAATTCAATCATTTTATGGCCGAGGGTGGAAGTCTTGGAGTACCTGCAGTAAATCATGTCAATGCACACAAACATACACTTGGCCACAAGGGAAATAGGTGAAGGACAACTTTTCCCACTTTATGGAGACAGGGCTGGCTGTAATACACACACGCACTCATAAGTGGATTAATGTGGACATGTGTGCCCATACGTCCCCCAAACATCTGTCCCCTCAGCAGGAGCCAGCGCACTAATAAACATCACATATGCAACAAACATGCACTAGGTTATTATTACATGCCCTGTCAGGTACACAATGGTATCAGCATGGAGGTTTGTTGTACATGGAGTAACAAAGTGCTCAAGAAGTACAGAAGTTACTTTTGAAAGTTGTGAAGTCTGGTGCAATAACAAGTAATACTACTATAACTGCGCAGGAGGTGGAATGTAAAAACAATGAGAACATATGCTATTGGAAATTACAAGAACATTAGTGAATGAACTGCACAATAAGCCAGGGGTTTAGCCAGTACCACATACAAACTATAGCCTACTGCGCTGTCCTCAAGCTTCTAAAGACACGTGTCCCATTCAATAACCAAAATATATACTATATTGTATTATAGCAGTAAAATTAACAACAAAAAACAAGTAGCTCTTAGGTTTAGTTTATGTTCACGAGGGTAAGTATAGGCGAGTGAGCATAAGTTAACATTTTTAGCACCAAAGCAAATTATTTTACTCCTATACTAATTTCACACATATTTAGAGTACTTCCTCTGCCACTGGGGGTGATCAGCATATGGTCTGAAATGCAACAGTACGCCCTAGCCTGTATCAATTTCCAAACTGAAAAAATGTGGTTTACAAAATCCACCCAGTAAGTTCACATTACATAAAGCAGTAAATGTAGTTACTATCCACCTCTGCTGCTGAGTAATCTGAAACTCTCCCGTGATCCTGCATTGTGTTAAAGACATTAGTCACCTGTTGCCTCTCTGCCTCCCTCTGGGCATGACTTTCTTTACACGGCTAAAGCTAACTGTTTCTAACGTGTAGTCTGCTGGCACATGATGAAGGGAAGACGGTCTAGGAGCAGGGTTCACGGGCTCTAAACATCGCACACCAGTCTGGAAATCCCCACGCACACACATGCACTTGTGCAGGTGTTGCTAGCTGCACTCTCTGCCCTCTGAGCTGTGCAAGTAACAACATTTCACCTCAAAGTGTGCTGCTTTTCCTTTTATGTTCCAATTTTAAAACGGTTTGGAAAGAAAATACATCTCCGGTGCAACTGCATGTGTGTGGCCTTTTTATACCGGGCTTTCACTTGGGCTGGTTTATATTTTTTCTGATAAACCAACTGTAATTCCAACTTCAGAGTCAATATTTTCTGTAGTTAAAGGAAAATTATATGTGGGGTTGTTGACTGCTAACAGCTGAGGGAAGATCTAAAAGTTTATCTGTAACCTGGAATGGGACTTTATACCAACAGTGGAAAAATACATGTAGGAATATTCTACTTTTAACCAAGGATAATTAACTTTGGTCATAAAGTACTAGTTGTAAATAGTGATGATAGTGATAATAGCTGAATAGAATTTGGTTGTACCCGTAGTACACTCCAGTGGAAAATAAGGGGTAGTAGTGGGTCCATTAAAACCTGTAGTAGAGACAGTAATAACAGTTCTTCAATTAAAGAAGTACTTTAATTTAGAAGCTACTTTGTTAGACAAATAGTAACAATAAGAGTACATCAATATAATAACGGTCACAAAATACTACTAACTAATGAAACAGATGAACTCTTTTTGAAATGAAAAAGCAGATAGATTTGTTCTACTACACCACCCAAACTGCAAGTAGCCCTCATTGGAAATATCAAATTTATTTCTCTAGACTTGCAGATGAGAAAGTCTGATTACCCATAAGGCATTAATGGTTATTTGGGTATGTTTGGCTGCATATTGAATTGCAGTTTAATTAGATCATAAATCCAAAAGGTAGTAATATCATAGGCTATTAGCATCTAGTGGCTATAAAACACATTACCTTAGTCCCATACCTTTGCAGTTCATTCTCCGTACATTTTGACTGTAGAGCTGGGAAGTCAGTGAGGATTTCTCTGGTGTTAATTAAACCGTCTGTCTTGGAGAGAATTAAGGTCATGATCTCCCAGACCTCTCCACTCCCACACGCCCTGAGAAGAAAGGCAAGAAGAAGAGAAGACTTAATGAACGAATAAAAGGATGAAATGACTTAATGAAGCGCCTAACGAGGCCGGCGGCCATTTAATAAGGGCTTATTAAAGCTTAATTAGAGCAATAATCCTGCTTGTTGGGAGTCGTTCAGTGTTGACTCGCGCTTGATTGTGTTTTTACGGCAACAGGATAAACAAGGAAGCATTGTCATGCAGGAGGAAGGAAGACGGCAGGCATGCGGCAGGAAGTGGCTGCTGTAGATCAGGCACGAGGTGAACACGCATCAGGGCTTCTTCAACGCATGACCTCTGATGCAAAACTTGTTTTATTTAACTTTGGACTTTAGTTGTTTCTCTCACAACTTAATACATTTATGGACCTGAAAAAGTGACATATTTGACTAGTCAGATCATAGGTTATGAGATGACAATTTAAAATCAGAAAGAGAAAATGAAACAAATATTTCGCTCAATTGAGTAGATGTAAAATGTGTTTATATAACTTAAATATGTATAATATTTTTCCAACATATAGACAGAAAGTGTCTACATGTGCTTTTTGATTAAATAATACAACAGTTGCAAATTAGGTAGTTATAAAGTAGAGGTTGTGGTAGTACTAGTAGTAATGAAAAATGTCAAAACAACTAACTTCTCTTCCCTCCTTTAGATTGGAAATAAGATGCTGAAGTTATAAAGTCTATACTTAATCTAACAATCATGACCATACTAAAGCTCTAGCACATGGTGCCACTAATGAAGTTCATTCACAGTAGACACCACCATGACTCACAGTTATATCACACTTGGAGCGGCTCTGTCTTAGGTAATAGCCAAAGCCCATGTGAGCCACAGCGCCCCCTTGGGACTCACATTTTCATTATTCATACAGTGACGACATCAGTGCCCTACAATCTGACTCAAGCTATAGTCGTATCCCACTGGTATAGCGATGCCAGCTAAGCCCCGATGACAATGGCTTTCTACTAAAGCCTGTTAATCATTCATTTTATGTGTCTGATTCACAGCGTAAATGCCCTGGGCTCTTGTATGTGGTTAGTAATATCCCGGAGAGCCAGTGGTGAACAGAGGTAGTCATCCGCCTTCCCGAGCATGTGAGATCTTATAATCCAACCACATCTACCACAAGGTGTCTAAATTAGAAGAACAATTTGGAAAAAAACAAGCAGCTATAGTATATCCCACTACTACTACTTAGGTATGAGTACATACTTATGTATGAGTACACTGATGTGTTGTGAAATTGCAAGTTTGAGCCAAAGACAGACACTCCAAACTAAAGGGCTGTGTAAGCATATTATTATAATGAACATGTGTCAAAGATAAGGGCTTAGTCATCAGATTTCATTTGTCATTTGCCCTTAAGTCATGCAATAAACGCACAACATAAGTTCAAAAGATAATTTTTCAGACAGTATCGTAACAGTTACAATTAGAATGTATTAGCTGTGGCACATTACGGGTGTAATTCAGTAGTCTTATATATAGCACTATTCCAAATAATGTGGTAATGGTAAGTTACTTCTGCCACAGCTGCCTGTGAGCAGCCAATCTGCAAATATGACCCCTCCAACCAGCAGCACTCCCTCACTCATACACCGCTTTCATACACAAGCAAGGTGAATGAAGTGTCTTGCTCAAGGACAATATACACTGGTCCAAGCATTGATCAAATGGCTGACCTTTGTGTTGGTGTATGAGCGTTCTAACCACTGTGCCACTGCAGTCCAAATATAACATAGCTCCTCCTGTGAATAAAAATACTACTCTCCAGGCTCTTGAGCCGAGTGGGTGAGTGAGAGGTTGGGGGGTTGCAGTATGAAGGGTGTGGTAGTCTGGGTCTTGCTGGGTCACTGACCCCTAATTAAATTACTTAAGTAAACATATCTAGTTACATTCCACCTCTGTAGTCCCCTTGTTCAACTCCCAAGTTCTATAGGAGTGAAAGATGGAATCAACGTCTCCAAGTGCTTCTAGTTAAATCTGTTTATTTTTGAGATGACATCATTATGCCAGAATGCCTCACCACAGCCCACTTTTACAGCAGTGGAGCAGAGACCTAAGGCTTTTTTAACATTACACACCACAAACATACACAGGCCCTCTCCCCTTCACCCATGCCTTTTGGAAAGTGCTGACCAAGATTCACCTTTCTACTGCTGTAGTAATCATCATTTCTCACCACACTGACACCTTTCAGAACAAACCACTGCCACTGCTCTTAAAGCACTGGTTACAAAGACTAGTCAGAGGATGATTTTCATTACTTTGGTTCACTATAATGAGCCCCTGTCTTAAATTAAAGACAATTAGAAAGATGATGACATTTTTAATAAGGCAAAAAGACAGTTAATCTTCCCAATGTGGCTATGATTTTCTGGTAATCCTTCTTATTTCTTAATTTTAGACTTGTTTTACACATGCCACAAATGTCTGGGAATGCTGCTCCTTAGCCCCATGCTGTGTGAGGTCACTCTCAAGAGGATTTTAACTGATCTTCAATATTCCTGTCTAAAACATATGGGAAATTGGAGGGGAAAATTGTGTGACAGCATTTCACAAGGATCCCTGACAGTCACAGTTCACGGACCATGTCTTTGGCTAGTCTGCTGCTATTTTAAAAACACACTCCCTTACGTAGTTATTTCCACAACGCCAAACAGCTGACGAATCCTGCAGAAGGACCAATAATCTCCCCGTTTCTTTTATGGATTTTTCTTCTCCTGGACACATGTCAATTGGATTTCAGTTGGAATTGGAGATTCTGTGGCATTACTGGATAGAGTCAAAATACTATACCTTACCCCAGAAGAGTTCAGTAAATGGACAATGTCGGTGTGTTAAACATTGATTTTTTTTTTTTTTGGTGAGCCAGATCCACAGCTTGGCAGCAACGTCTCTGTCTGTCAGTCCCAGGGCAGTTGTGGCTCTAGCAGCAGCTTACCACCACGTGTGAATGAAAAGTGCAATGTAAAATGTCTTCGAGTGTCAAATGAAGCAAAGCAGGGGAGTTATCATAGACTATATATAAATGGACATAGCTAACCTGCTATCTGCCACGTTCCAAGTAGGAACGAGGACATGGGCACGCTTCCGACTCCATTTCGCTGTAACTGCTGCTGTAAGGCTTGTCATTTTGGTCTTAAAATGTTCGTATTAACCTCCTCTTCATGATCCTGGTATGTGTATTTCACTATTGTGTCTATAAATCAAGATATGAACATTGATATCAGACAAATCAGGTACTTTCTTCCCCAGAGGTCACTCCCGCCCGCTCCCTGCTAAGCTAGTGGTCCGGGCAGGAAGGGGCGTTACCTTCAACAGCCTCACTTCGGATTGGCTCTTTGGTTGCTATGGTACTTGCGGAATTCCAAATATGCAACTCGGCTCCAAATTTGCCCCATAACTGCTACCCTCGATGAGCTTCATTTGACCAAACCGAGCCGAACGCTATGGGTGATGCCACACTCAGTTAGTCCACTTCTTTATACAGTCTGTGAGAGCTATGGAAAATATCTCTCCCCAGTACCGAGTCAGGGGTAATATAACTTCATGAGCAATTGCCTTTAGACTAGAAGGGTCCAATCATGAAGTACACAAAGTCTGTACTGGAATAATAAAAAAAAACATCCTATGTAATAACATGTTTTCAACAACAACTGCTATTCCTTTGCCAGTTTCTCTTATTTTAAAACCACACTCCTTTATTTCCACTACGCCAAACAGCAGACAAATCCTGCAAAGGGGCCAATAATCCTTACTTTTCTGTTGTGTATTTTTCTTCTCCTATGCAGGCACGTGTCAATTTGAAGTCGGAGAGATTTGGGATGCCAGGTATTGTTCTGCGCGGCGAGGATGATGTCAACTTTCCTACAAGGTCTGAAGCAGCTGACAATTCCAACAAGCATGCCAAACCATCACATCATTTCAGAAATGTGCCTGTGCCTGGCCCCTGTCAGGTGTGCACCAGAGAGGCCGCTGTCAGGTGTGCACCGGAGAGGCAGAGGAAAGGTATGATGTCATTCTTACAAAAGCGCTCTAAATCTCAGGATCTAGCATGGTGATGATAGTGAGTAGTACTGTAGTAGTCATATGGATGATGACAACATGATGCACTATTTCCCTCCATTGTCTAAATGAAACCAGCGCACTCGGCTTTAAAAGTAGTTCGTTTTAGGCCCCATTGACCAGAGTGAGAGGTGAGTAAGAGTGTATTCAAGGTCAGCGCATATTACAAGGGGGAGATACAAGATACATAAAATTCAAACGCTGGCATGCGCGAGTATAAGAGGCTAAGGGGGGTTATCAGTGATTGAAAACATCAAAGTATGAGGAATGTTCTTTGTTGCTTTTGAAGATAGAGATTTTATTTCATCCAAGAAGACTGGTAATAAATAAATTGCGCTCTTGGCCAACATTTTAATCACCCAAATATTGCCCAGAACAGTAATAAAAACAGGGTCTCCACCATCCAGGAGAAGCGCTATTAAAGAGAACACTCCAAACAGAGTATAAAGGATCAGGGGTAAAGGCGTCATTTATTAAGCATAAACAAGACATAATTAGGATTTATTTGAGCAGCATGTTTTTATATTTTCTTAATTGTAAACTGAGAAATTGATCTAAAACAACAAGGTCCATTGAGTTGGTGTTCAAAACGGCAGAGCTGATTCTCTCCAGTTCATAGTGGCATTTCTCTGTAAAAAGCAGAGTTTTTTTTTTTTTTTTTTTTTTTTTTTTTTCATATGGCCACACATGCCTTTCTACATTTGAGTGTGATTTTTTAATATAACACCACGAATGCAGGACAATATACGATTACTCAGACATGAACACATTGTAATAGAACTGTGAGCCAACGATGAGGAAAACTTTTATGACACGGTTAAGAGCCAATCTGATTCTGCACAATGCGCCTCCTTTAAGACTTTGTCAAATGAAAACGCTATATGGTTTATATATGAACAACTGCCACAGAAAGACCATGAGTGTAAGAGGGCAACGTGATACACTGTTTCCCTCCATTGTCTAAATGAAACCAATGCACTCAGCTCTATGAGAGGTGGTCGGCCAGGTTAAGTCATGAGTCAGAGCGGAGTGTGCTCAAGGTCACTGCATAATACATGGGATGAATCAAGAAACATAACAAGTGGCTTATTGGCATGTGCAAGGTCAAACAACAAACTGTGTTGCATTTGAAGATAGAAGTCATGTTGATAACTCTCTCTGTATTATTCTTGGCAAATAATAAGACACTGGATTTCTGCTGAAGAAGCTGAAAAAGTTGGAGTGCTACAATATAAGGTATGTGGATCAGGATTAAAGGTAAAGCTAACTTCTGTAATGTCTACATAACACAAAAATTCTACTGTTATCTCTTGCCAAGTCACTAATCAAACTCCAGGTTTTCTAGTCTCGGAACAAAGGCTGTGTAAATATTATATTCAATGAAGACGTATCCTGTGTGACAATTGTGCTTGTGATTTGGGATGTCAAAATATCAATATTAAATAGTAATCATATCATTTTAATGTTAATGAAGAAACATCACAATATAAATAAATAAATACATACAAATATCCCACAGTTATTAGCCCCATGACCAAAAAACTGAAATCCTTAAAGGTGTTATATAATGCAAAATTGACTCTTTTCAGCCATGTTACAATGTTGTCCTGTACCTCCTCAGAAAAATACCTGGAGTCTATATGTCCAAAGCTCAAAATACTCTGTTCCACCTTGTGATGTCATGAAGTGGTAGTTTTCAAGTTAACAGCTACATTCTGTTTATTAGAGATTGGCAAGTCCAGGACTGAAATTATCCAAATAATTCTAGTGAAGGTGTGTGGAGATTAAAAATAAAGTGGAAAATGTCTTGTTTAATCAAATGACATCACGAGGTGGAACAGAGTGTTTTTATTTGGGAGAAGAATAAAGCCTAAATATGCAGGGTGTGTGTTAAAAATGCGTGAATGAAACAAAAAACAACTCCAGGTATGTTTTTGATGAGGAAACAACATTATAACGTAAAAAAAAAAAAGTGTAATATGAGCCCTTTAATTCACAGCATCATCTACAACTCACTCTTTTTTTCTTCACTGAACTGAAATTAATCAAGTTATTTCTGCTTCTAAAACTCAGCTTTTTAAAATTTCTTTTAGTTTTCATGATTATATTGTCCCCTGTATAATCATGATTGGTCATTAACCACACAATCCTAACATCCTGATGTAAGCAGTGCATGATGACAACATGATGCAACGTTTCCCTCCATTCTCTAAATGAAACCTCTGCTTTATAAGCGGTGCCTCACTAAAGACCACAGTGACCGGAGTCATGTTGCGTCATGAGTTAGTCAGATGGCATGTGATCAAGGTCAGTGCATAAAACATGTATAATAGTGACACAGGAATCATAAAATTTAAATATGGTTTACTCATATGTCCGTGTGGCAGGGCAAGAGGGTTTTCTGGGATTAAAAACTACAAGCGTGAGTGATGCTTTTGTTACATTTAGACATACCAGCCTAACACTGAATGCGTAATATACAGGATTACATTATACAGGGTGGCCCAAAAGTCACTGACACTTTTAAATATTCAACAGCTCCTATAAATTCTTAGGTTATACTCACCAAATTCTAGCAGTAGGTGAACTGAAACTTCCAAGATTTGTGGCAATATATACGGTTATAATTGTTCACTTACACTTGAACTTATCGCTACTTAAATTAGTGGAAGTAAAAATGACCTCATTTTTTAAAATAATGTTTTTAAGTGTCCACCATTTTCGGTTTTGCTCTGAATAGCCCAATCCAACACACTCTGCATAACATTTGAAAGCATTTCCGGGCTTATGTCTCTTATTTGATCCTCGATATTACGTTTTAAGTTGTTTATTGTTTGAGGTTTATTCACAAACACGTTTTCTTTAAGATAGCCCCACAGGAAGAAATCGGGTCTTGGGAGATCACATACTGCGTCTTTGAAAACGACTTATTATTCCTTTAATAGCATTTACACTCTGGTATTAAAATGTTGACGGTAACACCACTGTATTTCTGAATTTGACTCATGTGACTCAAAGTACCACTGGACAATGAGGGTTTGTTCCTCGGTGCTATATTTGCTCATATTCATGCCGGCAGAGCAGTTCTAAATGCTCCGAAAAAAGAAAAGAAAAATATTTAGAAACAAAAGGGTTATGATTTTTTTTCAACTGTCAGTGACTTTTGGGCATGCAACACAAAAACATGCACCCCTAGCCAAGCCTATCTCAAAATCTGCAGAAGGGTCTGAACTCTTATCAATGGAAGGAAAGAATGGGTCAAATGCAGAGGCCAGATTTCCCTAAAAGACAATAAAGTGTACCTTAACCTTAATATCTCATGGAGTAAAACTGAGCAAAACTTTATTTCGTAACCCCTTGAGACCAAAGTTAGTATTTTTGCCCCCGTCTTGCAATGTTACAGATTTGAGCCTCAGCAGGTTGCTCATACACAGTAGTAAATACAAATCAATGTTACTTCTACTTCTATTTGACATTAATTGCACAAAACAACAACTAAACACTGAGCTTGCATTTCTGTTATTTTATCGCGGTAAAATAATTAAATTTTAAAGGGAGGGTCTCCATGTGTGATTGTTTTTCCAGTAACACCCATCTGGTTTAAAGTGTATCTAGTTTAACACAGTACCATGATGTCACTGGGCCTGCGGGGCTTTCCCATATCCACACTCAGCTGATAACACATGTGCTGCAGAGCCATTAAAACTCCTCCTAACCCGTATCAAACCTTCCCTGAGAAACTAAAGGGGAAAATCTGGCAAAGCAAAACAGGGCCCCTTTCTCTCTCTCTCTCTTTCTATATATATATATAATTTTTTTCTTCTTCTTCTTCTTTCCCCCAGCAGCAACCTACAGCTTTAAAACTCATCTAGATTGTGATTACCTTGGCTGAATCCAAACAGCCCAACCCTATGTTGTTACAGGCAGGCCTCAAGTCCATAAAATCTCCCAAAACCATTTCTTCCCTCAACGTTTTCTGTTTTACAAAAGCTTGGAGAGCAGAGGGCAACAATATGTTAAAAGTGGGTGAAATGTCTTGCCTAGGGTTTGTTTAACATTAGTCTCAAGTCTACCTTCACAATTGCTTTGACATTACAATACTACGCAGTTTTTGTGGGAAACTTGAGATGGTTTCTCTAAATTGCCCTTTGGGTCCAAAAGCTGAACAATGTAAGGTTGAAAATGTAAGATTAGTCCTTTGTGAGTTCACAGCCCTTTTTCATGTCTTTGTAAATGAGCAAAATGTGGACAGAGAGAAAACAGAAGGCAAAGACTGTCTGTGAAAGAGGATGGCTGGTGTAAAACAATCTCTGGAGCAAAAGCAGCTGATATGCAGTAGAGAAAGAGGAAGCCGGACTTGTTTATGAAGGAAATGACATTGTTGGGTTTGGACAATGACCTCATGCTGACAAGATAATAGCTGATAGGGGGAGAGAGAGGGACACATGGTCAGGGGAGAGCTGGGTGCATAGTGATTTAACTGTTTAAATCCATGTTGATAACAGGGTGCAGAAATGACTTTGGGGGAACAATGACATGTTTTTAACTGAATATGGCAGTGTGGGCTCTAATCACGGATTTATTATGAGAAGTTTGGCAGGCTGTTAGGTTCACCACGGGACACACACAACAATGAGGAATAGACCCCATCAATTTCAGTCTGAATAGAAGCTCACCATCAACTGTTCGCCTTTCAAACATTCATAATTATTGATACTTACTAATATTTTTTGTAATTTTTGTGGTTTAGCACAGAAATGAGGCCTCTAAGCACAGTAAAAGAACAGTGAAAGAAAAACGTCATACAATAAAAAAAAACAGCAAACGGGTATTCAAATCGCTAAGACTGCTACTACATTCTTACTAAATGACAAATAAGAACCAACTTGGAAACTGTCCTGATTCTAACATAATTACATTTTTTTAAAAATCTGTATAAACATCTGTTTAAATCTGCATAAACATTGCACGCCCAAAATGTTCACATTTTTCAAAAACATTAAAACAGATCTTTGATTCAATCTTATATATGACATAAGACAGATATAATACTGTTTAGCAAACTTCTATTATAGTGGCTACTTGAAAATGTCCAGGCTCAATTATAACCAAATATATTTCAATTTAATCAACGTCCAAACAAGAATTACTGCAACTCACCGAACACAAAATGAATTGTATTGTGTAAGTAAAGTTATTAAAAGATAAGCAGCCAATTTGTCTTTCTGTGCTATTTTGCAACTACTGTTGAAAGCCCGTTCATCCACTCAAGGGACTGCTACAACTTTTGTAACAACATTCGGGTTGCTCTGCACTTTCTATAAACGGCTCTGAGGTGACCTCTAATTGTCCCGGGGATTGGGATGACATGATTGAAAATAAAAATATACTTCACGCCAAAAAATGACTAGAGGGGCTTAGACGAGCTGTAGGACCTCCCAAGAGCAGAGCTGGACTCAAGCCCAAAACAAAGCTTGCTGCTGGGTTAAGAATTTTAGAAGTTTGCCCTGGATTACAGAGCCAGGGAGCTAGTGCATATCTCGGGACAGTGGTGTAAAAACTAGAGTGATTTTGGCTGAGCAGAGATAGTGGTTGGCACACAGATAAAAATAATTTCAGGTCTAATGATAAAGAAGTGCAGTGAGATAATTTACACCAGCAGAACGCTCCCATCTGGCCTGATTTGCATACTACATTGCTAATGCTAACTTTTAATGGTGCGATTATCTCACACACTCATTTTCACTGAATTCTTAATGCAGAATTAGCATATTAGAACAGCATATTGTCTCACACGTACCAGGAGCCTTATACAAGGAGTTGTCACGTTCTTCTCTTGTCAACAACTAGATGTAGGAAATAAACAGATAATGATGAACAGGTGCATGTCCGGAACATATAGAACAGTGGAAAGGTGCAATTATTTACGTGGGTGTGTCAAAGCAAAACACACATGAATTATACAGAATATGAAGGTCAGGGGCAAGAGATTTGTCAGTCACTAATCCAGAGGTGGTTGGTACCATCACTGCTCCCTAATCTCATACTGTCATTGTGTCCTTGGACAAGATGGACCTGCACTGACACCTAAGGGGTTAATGCATTTTGGTAATATGCAAAACCAACACGTCACGTTATAGAAAAATACAAAAACAATCTTTGAAAAATATTGACCTTTGACAATTTACTGGCAGTTTAAAAATAGGAAATGTGTACCGAACACTCCCAGAGAACGCATTCTGTTAACAAAGCACATAGTTGGTTGGCACCGTCACTGCTCCCTAATCTCATTCTCCCATTGCGTCCTTGGGCACGATACCAGTTTGCACCAGTACCTGCGGCACTACAACACAAATGACCTAAACTCGTCATTAGTGTGTCAAGTATCCACAGTGACGATGATCAACACAACAAAAAGCCAAAAGAAAAGAGTGTGAAGAGCTACTAAAAACACTCAGCATTCCATAAAATCCAAATCCATGGAATAGTACCTCTATTTACAGTCGACAAAACTAAACCTGCATTACGTCATGGGTCAGATTTCAGCCGTGTTTTGCTGCGGTAAGCGTTTTTCACAAAGCAACAGCACGCCTCGCCATTTGTTCCTCTAAAAGCCTGGGAAGCTCACTGGTGAAATATTATGAGGCTAGAAAATGTAATCATTGAAATGCTCACAGCACAGACTGCAGCCTCACTGTCATCCCCGTCCTACACACATGCCCAATCCGTCGCATTCATAAGTCAGCGCATCTCTTCATGCAAGGAAGAGGAAACATAAAATAAAAATGCAAACGCCGGCAACTGCCCTTTAATGTTGTCATAAATCAAGAGGGGCCATCAAAGGTAGCCGGTCGCAGTGGCAGAATCACTCTCTCTATTTGCACACTGCTAAGACACATGTACCGATTGAGTTGGAGAGATAGCCCGCACGCTAAAGCAGCTATCAAAACAGATTGCAGATATTGCTGCATGGGTTGATATCATGCTGGCTAACTGGTAGCAAGTCAGCAATTATGGAGAGATCTTTAAAGATTAATTACTTATTATCTAAGTTAATTTCACTACCTAACCATTCACTATCTACTGGTTAATTAGCTGGGCCTATTTAATTAGCTGGCGGGTAGTTACATAAATTAGAATATCTATTGGGAAATGGGAAGGCTCTTTTTAGAATTGGCTAAATGTAATGATTAAATGTCTATTCAGATTATAAAAATGCTTTACGTTTCTGACCAATCTGAAGAGGATTTTCAGAAGTTGAGACAGTAAGTGTGACTCATTTACAAGATAAAACAAAACTTTGATGTCATTCATTTTAACATATTCTACATACAAATTTTAAAATGTGCCCGAATGTCCACCCTAGTCCCTAGCCTCTCATTCACTACCCAGCCCTGCACTCTTTAGCAGACTCTACAGTGCCTCATTCACAGAGCGATTTCAGACACGCAACCCACTACATTCGGGTCATGAGACTCTGGCGTCTGGGTGAAAAAGTCAGCTGAACTCTGATAAAACTTGATTTCTGTAATAGATAATGATCAGATTTGACTGGTACACAAATATTTAGGGACTATTAATAATCATACAAGATATGTCAACCTGGATCTCATGTAAAAAGACTGGATTATTCATAGATGTGGAAAATATCCCTCTTTTAATAGCATGAGTTAAGGTAATGCTAGGAACTTTACACCATAACGGTTTATTTAAGGCGAGGCAAGTTTATTTGTATAGCACAATTCGTACACAAAGTAATTCAAAGTGCTTTAGAGTATAAGAAAGACATTAATATCACACAAATCAAAACATAA
The DNA here is from genome assembly GCA_019594935.1 of Periophthalmus modestus. NCBI lineage: Eukaryota > Metazoa > Chordata > Actinopteri > Gobiiformes > Gobiidae > Periophthalmus > Periophthalmus modestus. Next base: position 10,593,844 of record JAIEZT010000124.1, on the reverse strand, counting down.
ATAATCATAAGTTATCATCATAAAATTAACATTAAAACAGAAAAGTGCAGAATAAAAACCTTTCAGTCATATGCACAGCTAAATAGAACAGTTTTGAGCCTGGATTTAAACATTGCTAAAGTCGAGGCCTGTCTCACATCTTCAGGAAGACTGTTCCAGGTTTTAGCTGCATAAAACTGAAATGCTGATTCTCCACGTTTAGTCCTGACTCTGGGACCCAGCAGGAGGCCGGTCCCTGAAGTCCTCAGAGTGTGAGATGGTTCATATGGCACTAACATGTCGGAGATTTAAGAATGTTTTACTCATAATCAGGGATAAACTAGTGCTTCTCTTTTTTTTCATTGAGTTGTTGTGTCCAATTAAAGTCCTGTTGCTACGCTGTTGTTTTCTGACTCTCGCAATGCATTGTGGTCTACATTGACCAGTCTGGTGACCACTGATGCCCACTACTTTTCAAGGTGGATTATGGAAAACTTTGAGTGCACTACTTTTTCACCAACGGGTCATTCAAACACCACTAAAAATGGCATGACCCCTAAATCATGAGGGAATAGTGTGCACATTTGGACACAGTCTATGTTTCTCTAAAAGGTTCAAATTTTAATATAAAATCAATCTAACCTTGATCTTTCAGTAGATTCACAACTCACAATATGCCCAATAACCTGCCATTTAACATAAAGATTTCTTGACACTGTTAAAAAACGCACATTAAAAAGTCTAAACTGCTATAAAAATGTGTTCCCAGGGATCAGCATAGGGGGCACTATAGCTCTGTTCATATGCAAATACCAATACCAGGAAAAACTTTTTCTTCTAAGCAGTGAGGTACTTCTGTAACTTCTCTTGCAGCACTCATAAGCAGACCTCACGAGCACTTATAACTCTTAAGTACGTCTTCATAAAAAGTGAATTTATTACATCCAATATGTTTTCATAGGTGTATATAATAACTCAGTAGTGGACAGGCATTCTATTGAGACTAAACGGCAAGGGCTGAAAGAGCAGGAGACAGAGACAGGTGTGGAGAGAGAGAGAGAGAGAGGGAGGGAAAAAGGGAGACAGAGAGGGAGAGAAGGAGAGGAGGGGGGGTGCATATTTCACCTCCACTCACCTGCTGACATGGCCTCTCAAAGAAACCTTTCATTAGGCCCTCACAACAGTCAGCTTAGTCCTCCCAATGCCTTGAATGTAGCTGTCATATTACACTGGACCGCTCCCCACTCTTTCATCTGCAGGGGATTTTTCATCTTGTGATTTTAATATGCACGATTGGCAAAAGAGGTCGGCGCACAAAAAGCCCTTAGAAGTAGAATCATCGAATACATCAGTTAAGTGATTTAAAAAGGCCCACGCGGTTAACCTGGACACCTGAGGAACGCTTTATAGTGGAGGAAAAAATAACTGCAAAGACATTTGACTCTATTGGCAGGTGTAAAAACGGCCTTTAAAAGTATATGTATATTTAAGTATCAAGTGATCTGATGCTCTTAAAGGAGACATGTTTGATTAGTAGTATATAGCAAATATGACATGTGTAGATCAGTGGATACTTTACTTTTACTTCACTAAGTTTGAGAGCAGGTATCTGTACTTTCTACTCCACTATATTTTCCATCCATCCATCTTCTTATCCAGCTTATCCGGAACCGGGTCGCAGGGGCAGCGGTCTAAGCAGGGACTCCCAGACTTCCCCCCCCAGACATGTCCTCCAGCTCCTCCGGCTGGGGACCCCATGGCAATCCCAGGCCAGCCGAGACACATAGTCCCTCCAGCATGTCCTGGGTCTTCCCCGGGGCCTCCTCCTGGTGGGAAGGGCCCGGAACACCTCAACTTCTCTACATTTTTGAAGACTGAAAGGTAAAAGTATTTTTTTATTACTGTTTGAGACCTACTGAAAAGGTTAAGGGTTTTACTTTTAACACATTCAAAAACTAAGCAAACAAAAATGTACAAATAAAAACAATTAAAGAAAAAAAAAACAAACAAAAAAAAAAAAAAAAAAAAAAAACAACTATAAATTTAATTGTTTCTGTTGAAAAAATTCAGCACAAATCTTTATCAAAATTAATCCATTCAAAGCCTTTTAAAGACCTCAAAATATGTGCAAAATACTTTTACTTTTTATTCTTTAAGTACATTTTTAAACAAAAACTTTAATAATTTTACTTGAGTAGAGTTTTTCAAGTGACATTTTATTTCTACTAGAGAGTATATTTTGGCACTGATAACTCTACTTTTAATTAAGCAGCAAAATTGAGTACTTCCATAGCTGATTCTCTGCTGCTGGTAGCGGATATCATTTGCAGTGCTTCATTATTTTTATTGAATTTTTTTTTTTAATATTTGTCCCAGAGTCTGAATTGATTTTTAAAAATTGCAGTTAATATAAGGCCGTGGGCGGGAACAGAGTAGGTGAAAACAGCCATTTTTCCTCCTGCCTCAACTCTAGGACAATCCAGTACTCAAACACAAATCAATTCAAATACAACTTTAATCTCTGTGTATTTTAACAAGTATTTTTTAATGTATTAGTACATCTTTTGAGTAAAGTTAACTTGTTTTCCCTCCTCTGTTCAAAGGGAGCCACATTTGACAGTATTTTCAATAGAACCAGGGCCGAACGCTAATTACCGGTCTGACATTTTTGTTAGGCTCGGTGGACCTTGGTTTATTCTCACTGTGTTGAAATATGTGAACTTCATGCACTGGTCTCAATGGGCCCTTTCAGTGGGTGACAATTTGGCCTGCCAGCACCTCTTCTAAATCATTAACTTTAGCCGAAGTTTAGCCACACCAGTCATGCAGAGCGCAGAGCCGGAGCATAAACAGACCGCGGCCGCTCAAAGCCCCTCACCTTAAAATAGATGGCATCAATAACACTGGACTGTTGCTGTTACACTGAGAGGATTGGCCTGACTTTCTCTCCTCACAGACCCTGCTCTCACTCCCCTCCGGTCCAACTAAGGCCACCCACATCATATAGGCCTTCTCTATATATGTCCTTCTGCGAAAGAGTGGACTCAGCAACTTCTGTAACCGTCCATATATGCGTTATTTCCACACTTAATTAAGATTGGACCCAATACTTCCACTGTGTTGACTTAAGGCTTAATAAGGGGGTGATATAAGGAAGGCCAGTGTGTATCGTAACCGGTACAAATGCAACTATTATAAACTAACTGTTGAAATGTGGCAGTATTTGGCAGTCTTAACTTTTACAAGCTGACCAGTGGTTTATGTCGTTTAGCCAGCAGACATAAAAGTGGAAAGGATTTTCACTCAGGATATATTTGGGTTTATTTAAAGTTGACAGTTTAGACGTGAAACTGCCGGTCTCCAGTTTATGGCAGAGTTTAACTGAAAAGGCGCTAAAAACGTTTATTCCTTTTGGATTTTTGGTATGTATATGTTAGCTTATGTTAATTTTACGATTATGAATTATTTTTGGAAAGTCTGCAGTTTACTACTACAACCCTTCAAGTATTCTGTAATATTACAACCATAATAATACAAGTTAGTCATAGCGCTTTTCAGGACTATTAAAAATCGCATAATACATTTGTATCTGATATCTGATAACCCCCCTAACGATGCAGCATGGTGTGTTTTAATAGTCCCAGCATAAATATTACTTATGTTGAAAGCAAGCCAACATAGCAATATCAGAATAGAAATCAATTTATTTATTTGGCCGACAACCAGCAAAGAGCACTGGGGTGTTATATGTCTATGTCGTTGCCGGTTAATTTATTCTGTAGATAAGGCTGACCTTTGACCTTTCTGTCGTACTGCTGGTTACATTCCTTACTGAGGATACAGTGCGTCCATAAAAACCATCAATACAACATTACAACTGTAAATACATGGCCATGAAGCTTTCAGAAGGAATAGTTATGTTTAAATCCACCAGGGAGGCCTTTATGTTAAAGTACACTGCAAGAATTTTAGCCTGGTGTCTGTCAGCTTAAAACTTTAGATGAAAACTATGATCTTGTCTTAGTCTGGTTTTGTATACTAATAAAATGAATGAGAACATGCTAAGTGACTCATTAAGTACAGTTTACAGCATTCACCCCCAGTGGTTTAAAATGGTACTACACTCAGCATGAAAAAAAGAAGGGGAAAAAAAAAAAAAAGAAAAAAAACCCCAAAACATTCACATTATATATTTGAAAATGAATCAACAGCGCAATTGTGATCAGTATACCCATACAGGCTCTTTTCACACTGATGTTGCCACAGTAACTGATTAACCCTATAGCGTCGGATGCTATCGCCGCCGATAGACTCGCAGTTGTGGACTTTCCATTCCCGTAACTCTGTGCTTCATGTAAATTCAAACGGCATCTCAAAGCAGAGGCATGGGGCTCTTTAGATATGTTACTGTCATTACGGTAATGTCCCTCGAAGATGACCAATCAGAGCACAGATTCTCCCAGCCAGTTATTTGATGCATCAAAGGAAAAATAAGGATGGATATGTAAAATAGAGGAATTTGTGTGGAAAAAAGTACATGCTGATACTTCCTTTAACATGATTTTTAGGGCTAAAAAAATAGGCGAGTTATAATGGTCTATAATGAGCTCAGTCCTTAAAGGGTTAAAAGGTGCACTATGTAACTTTTCTGGTGGAGGGTTGTCACCTGCTTGTCTCCACTGAAATGTCATAGTTTGCTTTGCCCCAAATATGGTATCTATATCGCTAGACAAGAAGTAACACCACCAGGCCAAGTCATACGTAAGATCTGTGGAGAAGTGACCTCGCTCACATTAAGAATTTACACTTTTGATTGATATTTCACAGCAATAAAAATACCTGTAATTGAAGAGCTGAAAGATAATTATGTTTTTATGCCATAGTGTGGGACATTCCAGGAAAAGAAATAACATCCCCATGGAGACGAGAAGTCCGCTGATCCTTGGCGTTACCAGAGATGGGAAGAATACTTTGTAAATATATTAAGTTATAGAATACTTACCTATACATACCTGAATTAAAATGTACTTTGTAACATATACTGATACACAGTCCAATCAGCGTACTGTATTCTGAATACTTAGAATACTTTTACACTAATTTGCATTATATTATGGTGTAAAAACATGACATATAACTACAAACAGCTCTACATACATACTACTAATATTGTGCTGTTCAAAGCCTGAAGTACTGCTATGTATTCCTTTTAATTTAGGAAAGTAAATGTATTTTGAATACCACCAAATGAAAGAATAACTGTACCGGTACAAGTATTCGGTTACTTCACTGCAATGGAAGTTACACAAGGTACTTTTAACCATTACAATATGTGGATGTTTTTTCCTCCATAGAGTGCATATTGTTATCAGCTATAGCAATATACAACGTCAAACTAAGTACTTCCCTAAGAGCTCTGAGAAAAACATACCCTTCGGTACTTTGTTTTCATTTCTTTGATATCAACCTTTCTTTAAATTTGATAAATGTTCTGTTTACCGGTCACGCTTGTTTGAATCCATCTGCAGAGTCAGCTTGGCCCTCCTTTAGCTAAAAACTACGCACCAGTGAGAACAGTCCAAACGTATTACACCGAATATCCCTGAGTCACCCTGCTCATGGGGATATGCAAACAATCTGGGTTCTGACATGTCACAAGGTAGCCACAAACCCCCACACAGACACACGGACAGGCCAACCGCTGCACCAAACAACACGCACCCATATACAACACGGGGGCCACCCAAGAGCAGCCTGAGAAATTGTGTTTAACTCGGGATTACAGGGTTGAGGGAGCGAGCGGAGGGAAGGAGATGCATTTAGGTTGCTCAGCTGAAAATAATTAAAAAGCAGCAGCGCGCCCTGCTCCGGTGCGCTCCCATTCGTCACTCCCCACACGCACACATGCACTCACTAACTTATCACTTCTACAAAGTACTCCCAGCCATACATTACCTGGGATACTTTCATATAAACATACCAGGGTTATCTTGTTCATATACATCCTCAGAATATGCAGCTGTAAGTCTATGAGCTGGGTGGGAATCTCATAATGCTTATCACTTCTAGAGAAAGTACTCCCAGCCATACATTACCTGGGATACTTTCATATAAGGATACCAGGGTTATCCCAAACTACATCCTCAGAATATGCAGTTGTAAGTCTATGAGCTGGGTATTAATGGCCATAATGCTCCTTATATTACTTCTAGAGATTCAAGGTATGTTTTGGAAGAGCATTATGAAAACCTTGCCGCTTTTGATGTAAAGATTAAATCAGGGGTGTCCAAACTATGGCCTGGGGGCCAAATGCAGATCCTCAGACCAATTTTTATTGGCCCTCAGGCCTCCTGCTTTAAACCAGCCCACTGACTGATAAGCAGTACTTTTAACCAAATTAAACTATTTCTACCACTATATCCCTGGAACAAAAATTGCAGTGTGGATACAGACCTAAAATGTAGGTGCTTCAAGCCTTAATAATACACAGCGGCTCTGTCAAAGAGTGTGTTTATAAACACCCACACTGCACTGATCACGGTCTGTGGCCCTATAGAAAAACGTTGAGGAAAAACTGGGAAAGAACCAACGTTTTGAAAAGTTTGGTTGTTGGAAAGTATGGAATAGTTAAATAGTAGCAACACTTTTATTCAAGCAACCAAGGATTAATAGATTATTCTGCAGTGGGATGACATAGTTTGGACAAGTTACAGCCGGACCAGTGTCCCAAAAAATTCTACAAGTATACTGTATTTACAAAAGATTAAAACTGACTTATCAACTTCTTTAACTGTTTTAAATCTAAGATAAATAAGATAAGGAAACCTTTATTTGTCCCGGTGTAGCAATGGAAAGTTCAAGAACAGCAGGGATTAGACATATGCAATCAAAAACCCAAACTACTATTAGTTAAATAGTTCAATATATTTAATTGTAACCAATCTAATAAACTGCAGCTACCATGTTTGTAGAGTACAGTATGTATGGACAAACTTATATGTGTGAGTGTTAAATGGTTTCTCTCTTACCTTTTTCACATTACTCAGTGAAAGCCCTGACCCAAATTGTGGTTGAATTTGTTTCCATCTACTGTAGGCGCCATAGACTTGCAGACATGTGGCTTTGTGAATGACGTGCAACCCTGATTGGAGGTCAGTAACCTTACCCGGCAAAATAAGGTCTGGCTGCAACAAAAATCATTTAAGAAGAAAAAAGTTTTAAAGCCACTGTGCATAAAACAGTCAGCTGCAAGCCATTTAGTGTTGGGTCTGTGGACTAGCTGCCAAGTCTTAAACAGCATGTCTTATTGGCAGAGTTTTCACACAGCTGAAAGCCTTATAGATGAAAGACTTATACAGTACCAGGCCCGAGGCTCATAAAAGTAGTTATAGTGTGAATGGAGCTGCGGAGATTACCTTCACAGAGGCCCACATTACACATAATTGATTACCTGCTTAATCAAAGGGGCACTTTTGGAATGAAGTCTTATAGGATATGCAGCGTTCATTTCCCATACCAGGTGACCTTTGCTGCAAGCCACTGTAATTTTTACTTCAATTAAAAATTTACAATTTGTCTGATTAACTAAATGAGAACAAGTTATTATGAATATGAAGCTCATTCCTGCTGTGGGACCTCTGTAAAAAGTTTAATCTTGTTTTTTTTCTTTATATCAAATATTTGTAAGATTTGACATTTTAATCCCAGGAAAGACTATTGTTTTCAGTTGAAGAGTTAGCATTTGCCTTGTGTGTTACGATACTGAAACTGTCGGTACTAAGGAAAAGGCTCCATACCCAATACCGATTTTGATACCACAATGAAAAAGTAACAAATACTCGTACTTGTAAAAAACACAGGGATGTCCAAACTTCTCTCACCAAGCCAATCAACTTGTTGACATCAGCTCGGGTAGAGATATTTAGAAAGTCAAGAGCAAGCATTTATTTGAACACAAAGCTAAAGGTTATGGTTATGCCGGACAAGTTGACCACGAGAGTACACTGGCTTGCCGTCCAAAAATGTGTTTGATTTTTCTTTGCTCCTTTAAAAAATCAATAAAAGAAAACATATCTGTCACCAAACGCTGATTACATCACTTGTGGATGCATCGATTTTCACTCGTATCCCATTTTGGACGTTCTTTACACACTTTCTGCAAACAAAACTTGAGACTTTGATTGTTGCCTCACTATTAGCTCGTTTTGGAAGCCGTTCAATTTTTGGAGACAGAATCCTCTTCAAACTAACACAGCCCTCTCCAACTTACACGGCTGCTTCCTGCGCTGGATGCCAACAGCCAGGCAATTCCTGAGCCAAAATTTTGCAGTGCTGGGGGTTACGGGTTCAGCTCATATCGGCCGCACAAATACACACACGCAACACACAAATGTACACAAATGTAGCCAGAGACCAGGGCCCTTTGAAACCCAAATGCCAAGCTGTCATGAACTTTTCAAACTTACAAGACTTAAGGCCAGTGCACCATGACACAGGGAGGAACCGCTCAAATGCATCTGATACAAGTGGCCATTTTTTACAGCTGTTTACACAAGCCTTATCCTCCTCCCCAGTGTTTGTATGTCAGAGCGGGAGATGTATTGTTTTAAGAGGTGAACCCACTCTTCCTTTACAGATCTTTGGGTAAACACACACAGAGATACCTCTTTGTTGGTATGTTGTTTGTCTGACTTTTCCATGTTTCTGAACACTATGTCCACTTTACATTTTAACATTAACAACTTACTAATAATACTTTCGTTTTGCGATTTCGATTATACTTTAGTATATACTGATTCTGATAGTAGTATAAGACCAGGGGTGTATAGTTTCTCATTAAGGGCGACATATAAAAACACAGACAAAGCTGAGGGCCGATTGAGGGCCATAGACTGGTCATCAATACAGTGAATACTTCCAATATGTGTGTTTATTACAACTTATTACAACCATTAGACTTTTATTCATGCTTCCACCCTCAATGGGGCACATTAAATATTTGATACGGGCTTGTTAAAGTAGATCTTCAGAAATGTAGCGTAAAAAGTCATGTTTAAGGTAATATGGGCCAATTCACCTGGAAGCTTGACGGCCAAGAAAAATTGGTCTGAGGGCCGCATTTGGCCCCCGGGCCACAGTTTGGGCATGCCTGATTTATACAATAGAATGTTCAATAATTTTCAACATTTTCAACGTTACATCGTAGTACTTTGTTTTATAGTTGGTCTTAACCCCTCATTGTCGTTGGAGTAGGTCCGATAGTGGTCCATGGGCGTATACTTGTTCTGATACAGCTCAACATCATTCCAAACCTATTCAGGAAAGGTTCATTTTTGTCCTGTGAATGTGACTTTTTTGTATCAATACTTGTTCAAAAGAGTATCTAGTTTCAATTTCAGTATAGTATCGATTAGTATCTGAATTTCAATACTTCTGACAACACAAATTACATGCAAAAGTGTGTAGCATAAGGACTTTGGTATCTGAGAGTGAATTAGTTTGATAATTAAAGTTGGTATGAATATTGACTGCTGGAAAGTAACAGGTTGAATTGAAATGAGCAATGAATTTGTTACATTTTCTTCTGCAATATATCACACTTCAAAACCTGTTACTGGAGCAGGCACGCTATTTCTGCTATTCATATAACAAATACTCCTACTGCTTCCCCTACAAATGTGTACTTGCACAGCTGCAGTTTTAAGTAGTAGAACAGGCATTATTCCTATGATCACGCAAAATATTTTCATCATTTATTGCAACACATAGTAATATTGGACATGATTGCATGAAACTGGAGAGCAGGAGGAGGGCTAGCACTTCAATAAGTACACCTTAATTAAGACTTAAAGCATAATGAACAAATAGTTTATTAAAAATGATTCATGCCTAGTAACTACCTAAGTAAGGGGTTAAGGTGAGAAGTATACACATTCTTAAGCACGTTATAAGCTTATATTAAGAAATATTGTGATAAAAGACAATATTTAAACTATTTTATGCCACTAGTTAAGATTTAAATAATGCAAGATAATCCCAGTAAACCATTTTATCTAGACTATTTCATTAAAAGACATGAGCTGCAACAAATAAATAGCAGAATGTACCAATTATTAGCCATAAAAGGGACCTATTTACTCCTCTACAGCAAATCAACATACCCCAAATCTCCCCACTTTCACAAAGGAAAAGTACCCACGATAAATATCGAGCCCCAAAATATATTGTCCCAGCTTTCATATACAGTACGATAAGTCAATACTAATTATTTTGATGGGCCGAGTTAGAAGTTTCGGGTATTAATTAAATACTTATTAAGCCTAAATCATTCTTAATAAACTATTGGTTCATTGATTAAGTCTTTCTTCATGCTTTATTAAGGCTAACAGTTAGAGGTGGAAATTGATTTTGCAACACTGAGGTCTAAACAACACCATTTGTCTGTGCTGTACTGCAGTGGTGAAACGTGACAAAGTAAAAATAGTACAGTACTGTAAGTATAAATTTTAGGTATCTGTACTTAAGTCAATTTTAAAGTGGATGCTTTTTTTTTACTTTTACTTCATTACATCTGAGAGCAGGTATCTGTACTTTCTACTCCACTACAGTTTTAAACTGGACTGAAAAGTGAAAGTATTTTTCATTATTGTTTGAAACCTGCTGAAAAGGCTTAGGAGGTTATTTTTAACGTGTTCAAGCACAAAAACACGTACGAAGAAAAACAGCTAGGAGAGAAAAGCTGATTCACTTGTTTTGGTTGAACAAATCTTTATTAAAACCACTACATATGAAGCTTTAATAGATCCCTAAATCTGCACAAAATATTAGAAACTTTCTTTGGTGATGAAGTGCAACATAAAAACACGAATAAATACAAATAAGGGCATGGCTGAAGTTAAAAAAGATATGCTTAAATGGGTACTTTAATGCTTTTATTTAACTAGATTTTGAATATTTTTTTTCTCCAGTATCTGTACTTTCACTTAACAAAACTGAGCACTTCTTCCACCACTGCTGCACTGTGCATAGTAGCATATATTCAAGTGTGGCTGGGATAAATGGCCATATGTTAAACTTCCATGCCTCCACAGGGCCTTTATGTGTGAAGAGAATTTGAGGGGTTAGCGATGGCTACCGACTGTGCACCCTAATGATGTACCGGAGAGCGTCAGACCTGGATTTGTCATGCTGCCACTCCGCTCTGTGTCCTCCCCGCAGCCCCTCCCACTAACCCCCTTTCATCTCTCCATCAAGATCCTCCTTCAAACCCTTTCATCCTGCCCATACAGATCACCGTCCAAGCCCCGCCCCCATATCCCTTTAATTCTTGCCATAAGTTTAACCTTTGCAATGTCAAGTCCTTACTTTTTCATTTAAGGTGTACACAATGGAGCCCCGAAACCAATTGGACTCTGTCAGCCACAACAGCCCTGATTACAATCTCAATCTTTTAAATGTCCCCATGTAGGAAATACTCAATTTCCTTTATAACCTGTAATTTCACTCTCAATCACCATAACCTTTCATTTTGTCCACAACAAAAGGAATGTTATGTTCATAGCGGCCTGACAAAGATTTATAATGAGTCCTCATCAGAAATAATGAAAATTCTTGACTTTTGGCCTTTTAATGATAATAATGATAATTTGAACATGATTAGAGCGTGTAATTCAGCTTCAAAGCAAAGACAATGGGAGCTGGATGGATTTTGAGATTACTTGTGCTTCCATTAAACAAATAACTCCGTTCCAAACACTGTCTCATAGGCCAAATATTTACGCTGAGGCTTCTCAAGTTGAAATTAAAAACAGAATAATGGTTTGGAAAAAAAAAGATTTCAGCAGTGTTGTTGTTTTTTTCCACAAAGACAGCACAAAAGTGGTTCTATACCATTATATTCTTTCTTAACTTTTGGACTGATTACTGCAACATGTTATAGTGTCAGTGTGTTGGATGAGAGTTAGAAAAGTACTAAAGGTCCTATATTACACATCATATACAAAATGGACTCTTGTGAGCTTTAAGCCGTGTTAGAATAATGTCACCTCAACAAAACATACCTGGAGTTATGTTTTATTTCATTCACACATGTTTGAGTAATCCTTTATTATTAGTCTGCCTACATCTGCAAAACTCAAAATGCTCTGTTCTACCTTGTGATGTCATGAAGAGGTAGTTTCCAAGTTAACAGCTACATTTTACCTTTAGTTCAGTAGAGCATGCCAGTTCCAGGGTTGAAATTATCTAAATGGCTCTAGTGAAGGTGCATGGAGTTTAAAATACACGGTGAAGCACTTCCTGCATTACCACATGACATCACAAGGAGGAACACAGTGTTTTCCATTTGAGAGAAGAACACCGCCTAAATATGCAGGGTTTGCGTGTTAAGCGTAGCGTAACACGGGCCCTTTAACTCTTTATATGGCTTTTGTGATTCCAGACTGTTATTGCAAATGAAGCTCTCAATTGACCTATTAAGTCTACAAACTTCCTCTTGATTTCTACACCACAAAATACCTTGTTTACTTGTGCATATGCAATACTTTGATGTAAACACCATTAATCATTACATGTACACACACGAAAGGCTTCTCACGTCGCAAAAGTACTGAGCGCACCTGAACCAGCCACCAGCCATGACCAAGATTACAATATACGTAAATACCGTCAATATATTTAACAAATCAGACATGCTTAACAACACCAACTGACGCCATAGACCCTCCCATCAAGCACGATGCATTTTCAAATAGCCTGTGTACCATCAAGCGATATTATTATTCTCCTTGTGGGCTGATTTTTGCAGGGCGGGTATCCATAATGTTTAGGTATTATTGTTATTAAGCCGGATGAATGACAAAAGGTCAAAGTTCAGCAGCAAGACGTATCGACTGGAAGTATGTTTGACGCACTCAGAAATCAAAACTACACACTGAGCTTTCCCGTAGATCCGCATGGGCCGTTGTGCCATTACATTACGGTTAATAAGAATTGTGATATGTGTGGTCGCAAGTCTATATATTCCCAGTAAGAGGTATTTACACTGAGACTAAATGAATCTTTATAATGGTCTGTGACACTTCCCGGGACGTCTGGACCAAACAAAGCCCCTCTTACACCCACCGGCGTTATCTCCTCCGCAGGCTTCTCCTTATCTCGGGCTGTGGGGCCCCATATAGACACCCAATCATCATATACATCAATGGCGACTAGGTGGACAAACACACACAATGCGCTCTTTAACGTCAAGACACTAATGGCAACCGGACTTGATCCTCTGCTTTTTACTACCATCCATAAAAAAAAAAAAAAAAAAAAAAAAAAAATCGGGAGGAGTGGGGGCCGGTGAGGAGGACCCCCTTTTTTCTGCAGATGAAATGAAAGGCTCATGTTGCAGTGATCTGTCAAAGCTAGAGAAGGTTCAACGCTGGGTCAGACTAGCTGGGGGGATTTTTTTTTTTTCTACTACTCAAATTACATGGTACAAAAGGAATATAAGGAGAGGAGAGCAGGGCGATACAGGACAGCTGAGGCAACAATTGATATATTCAGACTGGGGATAGCGAAAGCATGAATTTTAAGCTGTAAATTCAAGTTTGGAATTGTTGCAACCGTGGCTAATTGATTTTTAAAATAAAGAATGCTGCAAGGCCAATTGATTTAGTTGGTTTTAGCGCGTTTCAGGGAGGAATAAATTCAATCAGATGGATCAGGGGAGAGAGGCAGGTGGATGGGAGGTCAGTAGGGCAGAATAAACATCAAAGCAATATATCGCAGTACAATTTTCCATCATATATTCCCCACTTTCTTTGGTCGCCCACCACCCTGACCACTCACCCCGCCCCCTCACTAACTCACTCACTCCAGCCTGGTCCTCTGCACTGGATTTGGACTCTCCTATTTCAAACACACACACACACACACAGGAGCTATGGAGTGAGTTCAATCACCATCTGAAAATGACCGGAGGCAGTGAAAGAGAAGAAGAGAAAAGCATTGTGCGACTTGTGTGTACGGAGGGGGGTAATGAGACAGAGAAAGAGGGGCTGGGGAGGCAGGAAGTGTGACAGACGGAGCGGACGGCAAATGGGAGAAGGAGTCGAACCAAAAAAAATGAGGAGAAGGACCAATCAGAGGTGGGGTTAAAAAGTCGCAAGCATCATAAGCGTCAAAGGGAGACTACAGAGGCCATTCTTTCAGCTGTCTCCTCTATCTTCCTTTTCAAGTGCGCGGCAGTGGTGTTAGGCAGAAATATGGCTGCTTCTCACACTGTAAAGACGTGTCGCCTCCATGTGCCCGGCAATCCCAGGCAGCTGCACATTTCTGAGGGAGATCAGAATTTGAAACATCCATTCAGCAGTCATCCAAAGAATTATAAGACTCCAATGGCCTGGCCCTACGTGGTCTAATGCTGTGTACTAGAGCACAACTACTAGCACAACGCCTCAGGATGAATTGCAGCTATTCACACCTTTAAAAAGCAGGATATCTGCAGAGGCAACCTCATAAGGCAGGTTACAAAGTGCACTTATAACCACATGACCCCGGATCCATTTAAATGAACACGCCGACTTCACCAAAGTTACTGCTAATGTTGCTTAGCAACTGATACTTTTTATAACACAGAAAACACTATTGCAGTCTTATTCATTTAGTGGCCTGATGTATGTACAGAATGTATGTACTACACCACAATTTTCCTTCCTTTCCTCTGTTCTTGTGTTCTGTGAGCAAATGACCCACAGTGACCGTGATATCTCACTTGTACAAGTCAGTCCTAAAGTTTCACTTTAAAATAAGTCTGTCGATATTATACCAAATGACATTTAAAACACTGTTATTTTACCTCTATCTTAGAATAATAAGCCTGAATATGGAAGAGAGAAAGTTACCCTAAAATTGAGCTCGATACTGCTAGATTGCAGTAAAACGTAGAGGAAGTACAAAGAAAACTGGCTTTTCTCACCTCTTCACTCTCGACATCTGGCAAAGTGGAAAAGCCATAAAAAACAATCTGGAAAGACATTAAAGATAAGTGTGGCGGAGCCGTGTGAAAATGAATACATCTCTTTTTGTAATGTTACACAGGAAACACAGTCGGCCCAGGAGAAGTCATACATTTAGGAGTTATAAAAAGTCAGACACGAGATCACACAGATTACATGGAGCAGAGGAATCACAGAGGCAGAAAGGAAAAGAAGATTTAACACAGTGGAGATACGCTCAGAGAAACAGCCCAGAGTGGAATAGATTGGTATTGTAGTCGACAGGATGAGAGGAGCACGGTGACAGTATGACAGGAGCAGAGCACATGATGAAGGGAGCAGTGAAATCAACCAAAATGAGAAAAACAAAGTTGTAATGAATAAGACTTTTTTCTACACAAGTGACATTACAGTGCTTGCAATACATAAAAAATAGTTCAAGAAGTAGTCATTAATGCAACCACAAGGGGGCATAAGAGAGCATACTCATTGAGCCAGTCCTAAACACAAATGAATTGGAATGGTTAGGATTAGATAATACAGAGATATTTGTATCAAAATGGAAAAATGATCGCAGGAGACTGAATAAAAAGTGTAAATGCCACCCTATTTAAAAAGTGAGATGAGAGAATGCAGTTTAACTACTAACTAAATCATTTTATAACTGCAGTATGTGTATATATATGAATATTTGCTTTATTTAGAGACACATCAATAATGGTTAACCAAAAGAAGACAAAAAAATTGAACTATTATAATGGCTTAGTCTCATGTTA
This sequence comes from Periophthalmus modestus, assembly GCA_019594935.1. Lineage (NCBI taxonomy): Eukaryota > Metazoa > Chordata > Actinopteri > Gobiiformes > Gobiidae > Periophthalmus > Periophthalmus modestus. Next base: position 10,578,105 of record JAIEZT010000124.1, on the reverse strand, counting down.
AAGCTGCAGGTGCACCCCTAATGTAGGCCTGATCTGATCCAGGCTTAAATCTAGTAATACTCGGAAAGCAAAATATCATCATAGGCAGTCATAGGCTTACTGTAAAATACTACTACTGCTTGTGTTAGTGTTTTTATAAGGTTGCAAATTTGTATTTTGCCCATTCAAATCTGGATTACTGATCTCTCGGTTTTGAAAGCACAAAGAGTCCTATGCATTGGGATTTCTGGCCGCACTGATACAATCCTGTATCCAAACCTACTCAGAAGATGTTTTGTTGTGCTTTTTAGCATTAGTTGACATTTTTAGGGGTTACAGTTCTAAATGACACATTACTGGTCTAAATGTCCTCTCCTTTCTAATGGTAAACTTGTTTTCTTTCACGCTTGACTTGATATAATCTTCATTGCTGCTATCTCACTGGTGTGGCAGGTCTGTTGTGTGGGCAGGCCAGGGATCAGCCCAGAGGTTATGTCATTAAGTGGAGAGATAAGTGCTGCAGGGGAGTCTTTAGGGAATGACCTTGGTGTTAGCACAAGGGAAGACTGCCTCAGTTGCACAGGAGGGACTATGCTAAATAACAAACCACTGGCTTTTAAGGTTAAGGCTCTGCACATAGAATAACCTGCATTTGCTTTTGATCTCTGCAGCGATGATCAAAGGATTCTCAAAGGGGAGACTTCCTCTACATGTTCATCAGATTTGCAGTCCATTAACCTGACTACAGTGTTAAACTCAGGGCGTTCTCAATAACAAGTGCAGCAATACATCAGTGGAAAAAAAAACACCCTGGACAACACAACCCTTATTTGGATAAGCATGAGAAAAGCTGGATATTATGAATAATTCAGAAATACAACTCTGATCCTCTTTCAGGCTTAAAGAGGACACATGCTAACTTGTCTCTTCTGTTACAATATTAATGGATCAGTATCACTCCTCCACAGATCTGATAAAGTGTATGGTTTTGCCTAAATAAATTCACTAACTTTTGATATTGACTAGTTTCTGTGTACCCGTTTCAGTTATAATTATTAATTATATTTTTGCTTCTGCTTCAGACTGCAGGTTTTTATTTACAATCAATTATTCATATTCTGTTATTAAAGATTTCTAATCATATGGCTGAGTGGTATGCTGCACTTGCATTTGCACTGACTAGACTGTGCAATGCCAGATAACACCTGGCTTGTACACTGTGTCAACTTATTTGCTGAATTGTAAAAAAAAAAAAAAAAAAGCTGCACGGGATTAGAACTGCGTACACACCCACACACACACACATGCACACACATGCACACGCATACACACATACACACACATACACACACGGCCAGTGGTCACTCCAACATGCATCTCCCTGTGAGGTGCAGTTAAATCAAAATTGAAGAGAAAAAGTGGCAGAATCTCCCTTGTGAGATTTTTTTTTTTTCACTGAGATTTGTTCTGTTGTGTTTCTCCAGCAGGCTGTTGAGTGCTGTGGCAGGGGGATAGTCACGCTAGAGCTGCTTGTATGAATAACATTTCATGTGCAATAATCTGTGGCTTTCTGTCACAAAATTACACACGTTTTCAAACAGACACACACACACGCACACTCACACACACGGATGCTCACCAAACAAACACACACTTTTGTTGACGCGTCTAACTTCTTTTCTCACACACATCATTCTACCAAGAGACGGCAAGGGACCAGCAAATCCAATTAAAAAATATGGGCCTCAATAGAAACCACTGGCCCAACAAAGCTCAAGTTATGATTTATGACAGATCTATAAATACATGTCTGTTTGGATTTGCATCCCCGAGGTGTTGTTTTAAATGATCCAACTTAACTTAACCTTAAAGTGGAAGTACTGTTGTGGAAACATAACTACAGGAAAAGAAAATAAGTCTTATGACCAATGAACTTTATATCTGTAAGGCTAATTGTACTGGCATAACTCTAAGATCGTCTAAAACAGGGCCCAGGGGCCAAATGCAGCCCGCAGAGCAATTTTTCTTGGCCCTTATGCCTCCTCCTAAACTGGCCTAATTGATCAGGAAGTTTTTTTTTGTTTTTGGTTTTTTTTTACTACAAATTAAAGAGATTCTACCTCTAGAACCTGAATAACATCACATTGCATTGTGACCTAGACCTAAAAATAATCTTTCAAGTCTTATTAAAAGTACAATGGCTTTGTCAAAACTGTGTTAAATGCCCCATTTGACTCCCTGTATTGACACTAGTCTGTGGCCCTCCGCTTCAAACATGGTTCAGTCTGCGACTCTTGGTGAAAAAAGTTTGGACGCCTCTGGTCTAAAATTATACAATATTCATTTACTTTTACAACTATGCATATTTTTGTGGGGTTTTTAGGGGTTAGTTTAACATTTAAATATACTCATGCTTAAAGTTGCACAGGTCACCTTTTCTGATAGCGGTTTTGCTACCTACTCGTTGGAGATGTGATTGATTTGCCTGTAAGATTCCACATTATGGCATTACACATGTTTATGGCTCAAAAACACTTTGAAATATATGCATTGCTAAAGTGAGTGGGGTCATCTTTCCACAGTCCCAAACTTTAACTTGGCCTGGTGTCTACAGCTCCCCATGGAGATACTAAAATGCCATACTGTGGAACATTAACCAAAGCAATAACCTCTCCATGGAGACAAGCAGATGGTGAGAACCTCCATCAGAAAAAAAATACCTTAGGATACCTCTAACCACCTCTACCAACCTCTATGTCACTTTGTTTGTCTTGGAAAAAATAGAACATATTTGCAGGGCACATTTCTGATTCACATGTCTACACTTATCTGAAGCCAAAAAATTACGCAAGATGACTGTCTCTGAGCGTCAGTAGGAAGTCATGTTTTGTTCCAGAGAAGCCACAGAGACTTCAGTTATATGAAAAACTAGAAAAACTGGTTAGTAGTTCTGGTTATGTCACTTTCCAAACTAGAAAAAGTGCCAGTGTAAACAAAACAACAAATATTCCGGGCTAACTAAATAAACATCCTTATTCTTATTCAAATTCATTCTTATGCAACACCTTTTTTTGTAAGTAATTTTGTGTAATTTGAAAAAACAGGCACGCATTATCACATTTGCTCTAATCGCTTCTAAATTTAGATATGCCTTGTCAGTTGTTCCACTTTGCAGCTGAATGAGGTCATGCAGTACACAAGTCATTCCCAACAAGAAAAGCTACATAATGTCTTCATATCTCGACAGAGCCAGACTTGCCCAGTGTTCTGCTTTGGAAGAACTATTAACTGACAGATCTATTTTCTATGTCAAAATGTGTTTTCCTTGTCCAACCTGTCTCTCCGTCTGTGGCAGTGATGTCAGCATTTGTAAGCAGGCTACTAATGACCAGTGAGGTGCTAGGGGCCAGTGCAAAATGCTTCCCATGAGCACCATAAAGCTTTGTGCTGCTTGGGCATATGGGTCTATTTACATGGAGCAGGTGGTGAGGAGACAAGACCGAGGACATGGCATGCACGTCGACACATTATCTTGGCTCGCAACTTAATTTACGATTTAAGATCAAACATTAGAAAATAATGCATCTGCTTCTCACTGAGCAAAGATAAAATGAAGAGATGAAGACCAGCAGCTGTCGGCTAATTTACATTTTGTGTCTCTGATCAAAACCAGAGTGTCGTGTTTTATCACCAATCAGCCATAACATTATGACCACTGACACGCGAAGTCAATCATCTATTCATCATGACACCTCTTTGTGGGTGTAAGATATTAGGGAGCAACTTCAGATTTTGATATGGTAAAAAGCTAAATTAGGAGTGAAATCTTTGGCTTCCATTATGATTACTACGAGCAAGTCTGTAAGTGACAAAATGGAGATGTTATTGCTTTTTTACTCCATGTGACATTAAATTTATCTGTCTCCATGGAAAAAAGCAAGTGACGGCACCAGGCCACATTACAGTTCAGATCTGGGGAGGGGCAAGCCCGTTTAAACCAACAATGCCTGTTTTTAAAGGTAGTTTATGAGCAAAAAAAATGCTATTGAATAAATGTGAGAATCCTACTTGAGAAATAATTTGACTACTTTTTATATGTGCACAAGAGATATTATTTTAAGTAAACAACACTTTTACAAACACACCTTTTTGATTCTACACCTCTGGTAAGAAAAAAAGAAAGAAAAACAGGCTAGGTTTTCAGATTTTCAAGCCCAAACTGTGATGACTACTGGATCTGAGTATCCCTGAAATTGCAGCTCTCATGGTGTGTTCCCAGTCTGTAGTGGTCATCAGAAGTACTCCAAAAAAGTAACTTTGTGGACCTGAGACTCCCTTGTGAGGAACAAAGTAAAACTAAGTAAAGTTCCCGAAAGTTTCTGCACCTGCTTTGTATCTTTGCATGTAGGCTAACGTTTAACACTGACGCCAGCAATAACAGGAAGATCTTATAGCTATAGGTCTGATAAGGCTGCCACATCTGTTGCATTCTTCGTATGACAGAACAAGTAAAATATAAATAGACAAGAACAAGCATCCGCTGTTTGTTTGTCACTTGTGTCACTGTGGCAGATCATACAGATACAGAAGGGTTATGTGTTATGACCTGGCAGAGTGCAGGTGCAGCAGTAAGAGGAGAAGAAGGTGGAGGAGTTCACAGCTGTGGGTTTATGACTAGTAATTATGGTCATAACCATAACTGTCTCCGAGCTGCAGTCTCAACACATTGTAGGTACTCACCACAGTGTCTCAGCCGCCTCCTCTGTTTGACACGGGGCTTGTTCACTGGCTCTGTTCACGTGTATCGTCCCATTTGGAGAGTCACACTAGTTTGGCTTGTATTTCTGAAAGAGAAGAAAACCCAAACACATTAAACATGCAATCTGCAAATAACTGCTACTGCTAATGCTACTTTCCAATGTTAATGAACGCTATCACTATGAATCTAGATGTATGCATTTATTTTAAATGTATTTTCTGGACACTTTATGTTCACCACTGAAAGATATACAACCAGAATCTTGGAAGTCTTGTGCCATCCAGTCATGGAGTAAAAGTAAAAGTAGAAGAGAAAATCTACTCTACTACAAGTATTAAAGTACCTGTTTAAACATGTACTTAAAAGTAGTAGTTTGTGCAGCACTTTTAAGCTTCAAATCAAGAACGTGTTAAAAATAAACCCCTCAGACTAAGGAAACATATTTTTACTTTTCGGTCCAGTTCAAAAATGTAGTGGAGTAGAAAGCACAGATACATGCACTCAAATGGAGTGAAGTAAAAGTAAAAAGTACACTTTAAAATGTACTTAAGTAAAGTCCAGATACTTAAAATCTTTAAGTACAGTACTACTTTTACTTCATTACCTTCCACTACTGGTACCATCTGAAGGGTAATTTATCTCAGATGCTTTTTATCTTTTAATTTAATTTTTTTTACACATGATTATACTTTTACTTTTTCACTCTTTTATAATCTACGCTTTCAATAAGATAAGAAGATGTATACCCATACTTTGTGTCTCCATATGAAACAAGCACATGGAGAGGAAGAATGTATAGATGGATAGATTTTCCCATCTCCTGATTTAAAGCCATAACATTAATCTCGCTCTCCTCTTTCCGCGAGTCATTTTAACACCTTTAAAATCAATACAAATCTAACAAAATGTAAAAACAGCCCTGGTCATGAATACATATTTCAACAGTGTCATTTCCCTCTTATTTACGGCGCGCTGGAGACGCCACCACCGCGGGAATGACAAGCCTTGTTGGGATTGTGTCGCATCAAGCCGGCAGATTTGAATGCTAAACCCATTAGCCAAGCATCACTCACAGTCAAAGCTGGCCATGATAAATAACCCAAGCAGGGAAATCTGATTAGGAAAGATGGAGGCCGCGGATCTGAGGGAATGAGGAGCAGCAATGTGGCCCTTATCAGGCAGCAGTCAGATTGGAAATCGCACAGCAAGAAAATATAAAATGTTCATCTGCAGTGGCTTGTGTCGGCTGTTTGCCTAATGCCCGGGTTGAAAGCCAAAAATGGGGCTGAGTTTGTCTTTGGAGGCGGCAATTAAAATGAAAGCTGAACTGTGTGTGCATGTCGCTCGGCTGTGACAGAGTAAGTGATCTGAGCCCGGACCGGATGGTGGTAGGGGTGTGCTCTGACCTCGGTGAAAGCGGCAGTTTTTATGTGTGTCTGGGCGGTTCTGCTGCCTCCAGGCTCAGGCTGTGCTCCGGTGGATTAGTCAAACTCAGACGTAGTGAAACGCAAAGACAAATGATACTTCCAGCTCCTGTTGTTCACTAGTTTCAATGAGCACATCAGCTATTAAATTATCGCTGTTAATACAACTGACTCTTATGTAATGCTATTATTAACAGGCAACAACTTCTACAAAAGGTGCAGTGTAAAAATAGACATGTGTTCTCCCATTAGATCAAGTATGTTTCTGGAAACGGGCGACGAGAAGCACTTAATTACCTTGTTCTATAAATCTCTTTGATTAACTTTTTAGAAATCACACACCATAAACTTCTTGCTTTGTCTTAGCAATTAAGTAACAAAAGTAGTTTCTTTATATGAAAAACAGGTCTAGTTTAAACTCACAATATAAAAGGAACAGTGCAGTGAATTTTTAGGCTCTTGTTTGGCCTACTTTGACAAATAAGTCTAGTCCAATTTTAATGGTGAAGATGAACAGCCCATTCCTGTCCGCGGCTTTTCTCATAATTAGTTGAGTCCATCTTAAAAAGGTTATTAGTTTGTCTTTGCTATTTTTTTATTATATTACATTTGCGAGCTGTGGCACACTAAAAAGGTCATCCCTAGACTCAGCATGCAACATCTCAATGAGCCTATCGATTCACAGCCCTTAGCCTGGTCACTTGGGTCATGTCTGTACATTTACATTCATTAGCGCCTTATAGTCCACTCAGCATAATTCAAAGCGATCCGAAAACTAAGCCTCACACATTCGCCTTTTTCCTGGTATTTTTCATGATGACTAATTAATCGGTCATTGACAGTCTGAACTTAACATGCTAGGGAGAATTCCTCCGGTGGGGGTATTTTCATTTTCAAAGTGACTGTACTACAAAGAGCAGGGACACACATCATGGCATGTAATCACTTGATTACACATCATCATTAGCAGGAGTTCGCCCTACAGCCAAGTGCTACGCCACATCAAACTATCAGTCTGGCTTAATTATAAAGAGGCAAATTCAATTCGCACTCGCCACTCCACTGACAAGCTCATATAGCGGCAGTTCCAAGGGCCTTTATAGGTTGCATAAGCGTCCCCTTACAAACAATTACACCCAGCCATACACACATACATACATTGATTGACCTTTCCCACTGAGTGTTACTAATACATGCAGGTCGTATTAGGAAAGGTTAACGAGCTGGAAGGCCAACACTACGCACATGGAATAAAAACAAGAACACAAAAATTCACTGCAATATAGAGGAGAAATGCAGATCACATGACTTTTAGTATGCCTGAAATGTAATGACATCATTTACATTGCATGGCAACACTAATAGGTCACCGGAGAAGGGGATAAGGGCAGGCCCAGACAGCATTAGTCACCGCTTAACCATTTAAAACCAATTATTCTAGGCTGAGGTATAGGGGCACTATAAGGTAGATAATAACATCTCTGAACCAGCCACTGCAGGTCTCACTCTTAAAGCAAACCACAGAGATAATAAGGTACGTGTTTCACCATTTCATTATAGCATGTTTAAATTCATGTGTGAGTGAAGTAAGGTTGTTAAAAGAATAAAAGTTGATATTCGTTTAGTGAGCACACATGTTACTTGAACTATCACTCCTTATTCCTAATACTACTGTTGCAGCTCCATTACCCAAAAAAAGGTATCTTTAGGGGTTGTGCCTATGCCTCTAACCAAGAGATTCAGTCAGAATAGGCCCGGGTCAACAGTCTGTAACAGAGCGGAAAAATATTGAATTCTCTCACATTTCTTCTCCTGATTCGACACATGAAAATCTTTGTGCATTAATTGAAAGACAGGACATATAAATTCCCTTCAATCCGATCTAACAGAGAGGTGAGGGGGGAAGGACATATGAAATAGGTAACGATTCAGTCATATGCAAACCCATGTCTATAAGAATATTAATATCAATCAAGTCAGAACATTTCAAAGTGAGACCAACAGAATGCATCTTCATTAGTGCTGACCCTATATTTAATCCTGCGCGGCTATAAGTCTTAATATCTGGGGCTGTCTATGCCCCCCCCCCCCACCACCCCCCCCCCCCCCCCCGCCTCTGTGGAAGTGGGTCAGTGTGCTGATGGTGTGTCGCTGTCTGGACTGAGCAGAGGCAGCATATTTGCATCAGTCATCCCAACTAGACCGTGAAGAGAGGGATTTCCCTGCTCAGCTGTGCCTCTGAGTCAGTGAAATTCACCTCATACGAGCTGCTGTGGACTGGGAGCACACCCCGCTGAAACTTTCCCAGCTTAATCATTACAACTGCAGAAGTTTGGCTTTCAGCAATGCAGATAACATTGTTTAACTTATCTCAAGGTATAGATAAGATAACGAAGGCCAAGAGGAGACAGTTGTGACAGCTTTTAACTATAAATCAAACATGAGAGTCTTAAGGCATATGGCATATAGGTGTGAAAAATCTAATTAGCAAGGAGAGTTGTATTCAATGCAATTTTCTTTAGTATTACCAGGTGAAAAGATAATTAAACATTAACAGTACTATGCATACTCCACAACTGCTACTACTCCCCTGTTAAAGGTGGGATGCATCACTTTATATCATCGTTTGTACATTTTTGCTTCCCTCCCATAGCGTTGCCTGGGATCAAGAATACACACAATACTTTACAAAGACGTGATTCTCGTCACTCGTGAATCTCCCAATTTTTAAATGGGTGTGATTGACAGATAGGTTAGCCAATTAAGGGACACGTATGGTCTGCCTGTATCAGGGAAAAATGGGGAACAAACACAGGGGGCTGAAAAACATTGCAGAGTTCTATACAATCAATGAGCGAAGCATTAAATCAGGGGTGTCCAAACTATGGCCCGGGGGCCAAATGCGGCCCTCAGACCAGTTTTTATTGGTCCTCAGGCCTGCTGCTGAACGGGCCCAATTGATCATAAGCAGTACTTTTAACAGCAAATTAAACCATTTCTACCACTATATCCTCAAACATCACATTGCTGTGTGAAACAGACCTAAAGTGAATGTGTTTCAAGCCTTATTAATACACAGCGGCTCTGTCAAAGCTGTGTATAAAGCACTGCACTGCATTGATCACCAGTCTGTGGCCCTCCGCTTCAAATATGTTTTGAGGTGTGGCCCTCAATAAAAAAGGTTTGGGCACCTCTGCATTAAATTCTGTTAATCTGAGGTGAAATAAATTAGATTTTATTTGTAAATCATAGCTGACCAATGAGCTCCTTCTTTTACCCGTGACACTGAAAAAATGGATCTGACTGCACGATCACATTTGACCGGGCTCAAGAGGCAACGGAGGACGTAAGGACCAGACTGATATCAGTCTGTATAAAAATACAGAGATATATTACTTTGGATTTGCCAGGCAACCCATAGAGTATATTTTAAAAGCAACTCTAAAGGCAGCACTTCATTCGCAAATGAGAAGTCAATTGAATTTACATGGTAAAATATTGAATAAAGAAATAAATAAACTTTAAAAGAAAAATGAAACCTCTGAGCACTGTCTGCATCTAATTATTAAGTGTTTTTTTGATCGCTAACCCAGAGAAAAGAGCAGAATTTTGAAAGTCCATCCCTGCTTCACTTTACTGTCTGAAAACGCCATTCTGAAGCTGTGCACATGCCTAAAAATAAATGCATGTGAATACTTGCAATGCACCAAAAGGTTTGTGAGAACCAAGAATAACTTGTATAAGATTTACTTCTTCCTTATTCTGTGGTTTGAAAATATGGTAATGCAGCTTTAATAGTCAGTGCCAGATTACAGCAATTGCTGCATAAAAAGTTCAAGTCAAAACCAGGAAGTGAATATGCAAACACTGAACAATCGTCAAGTGTTCTTTTTCCCTGATTAGTGCAGCTTTCAGCACATAATGTTTTTGTTGGCTCTTTTCCATGTTTATTGTCAATTTGGTTATCTGTTTTATTCAACTTATGTACAACAAGACAACGTTTGCGACTCTAAATATAATCAACACATGTTATGCATTTAAATCTGCCGGGACAGCAGCACGGTCCCTCTGGTGGGTTTTTAAAAAGGGAAAAAGTCAGTGGTGCAGCCAAAGCTCTGCAACCAAAATCAACCTCTAATTAGACTGACTCGAATTTAGAAAACTGTGGTAATAATTTCCATGATATAAGCAGCCTCGGGACATCCCTTAACTACGAATTTTGGCTGGAACGGCAAAATTAATTAATTGCAGAGTCAAGCTTGTCGGGTTGTATCAAAAAAGCAACATTAGGGTGTGGGTGAAAGGTGGGTAATTAATGAGGCACAAAAATAAAACGTGGACTCGATTCTGCTTTTGTTGCACAAATTTTCCCTGTTTGGAGGCCTCCGACGTTTCAAACCATAGGCCTTAGACGGGTGCATCCTGATACACATAAATGCAAATTACATTAGGACCAGATGGTAGAGAAGTTGTCTGACCAATGCGTGTTGTTTCTGTGTCCTTGGGCAAGACACTTCATCCATCTTGTGTAGATGTGGAGATACGTGTGAGTTATCAGTGCTCAGAGAGGCGCAGATTAGCAGCCACTGTTTCTTCGGTTGAGTAAATGAAAGTAAAGCACCTTTGCTTGTCCTTTTTACATCATATAGTGCATTGTAAAAGCTGCTAAAATAAAAAAAAATAAAAATAAAAAACACCTTCAAGGCAAGGTTCTTTACATCAAGGAATCACTCCCCCATTCACAAACACATTGATACACCAGTGTACACAGACACTGGGGGCGAGGTGGGTGAATTGTCTTGCTCAAGGACACAATGGCTGTAATCATCTGTGGAAGCTTTTAGGTCAAGAGCAGGATTCGAAATGCCAACCTTCAGATCAGTGGAAAAAACTCTACCAACTGAACTATATACAATCTATTCACTTTATTTATCTTGTTATCACACAGGAAAATGCTATGTAAATAACTAATAACAGTCAGTAGTGCCTATTTTACTAAGAATAATGGGTCATGGGGGAGACAGGAGACTATAACGGAACAACTGCATGACACTCTCTCAGACGGTCCTTTCTGGGTCATGGTGCAATACCACAGTGACGGAAAGGACAAAGTGGGCGGGGTTAAAAGTTAAAACCAAGAAGAAACATGTTCCTGTCTCAGGGTTTTAAATCGGGTACGCCAATTCACTAGAGGGGTCATTTAAGGGAGGGAGCTCAAGTACGTAACCCAAAGGTCATATCCACAAACTTAACTGTGCTGACGTTCACAGAGTAAACTTCTTTAATTAGAGAGATAACTTTTTTCTTTGTTTTTCCACTTGATGAGAAACGTGCACATAAAAGGAGATAAAAATGCATCTCGATGGGTCAGTGCCAGCCCATTCCCATGTCCTGGTTCCAAAGGTTAGAAATGGTGTTTTTTCCTAAACTGTGGCCGCTGAAGCGTTGCTCTTGTAGAGATCAGTGGAGATTTGTCTTGATCCCAAACTCTAATCTCTCAAGTTGAAAAGACCCCTACTGTGTCTTTCAACTTTTGGACATACTTCCCATCGCCCCCTCCCGACTGCTGACTGAGTGTGAGCAGATAGCACCGGCTCAGAATTTGGTGGACTTTTGAGGAATTTCAGTCACGTCAGACAAAGAGTGATGAAAGTGAGAAAGTCTAAAACTTCTTAAACATCATTTTTGGTGAAAAGGTGACAGTAAAAGGCAATATACTCCTTAAAATCTTGGTTAGCTCTAGCATAAGAGTAACAAGACATTTCACAGCAAGTCTGGTTGCCAATTTTGTACGATAATTTTATACATAATGAAAAATGTAGATATGATAAATACATAAGTTGAAGTTAAATGCACAATAGCTGCTTGCTGATTGGTCAGTGCTTCCTGGAGTGGGCGGAGTTTGTATAAACAAGAATGCTCTGGCCTCATACAAGCAGCACTAGTGAATTACTCCAAAATGCATGAAATTAAACATAATTCAAGATATGATTTTAACAAGGGAAAACAATGAAGGTCTTATAGAAACTTGTAGAAAGTCAGTAAGTAAAATATAGTCCCATTAAAGCTCTTTAGTGAGCTGTGGGTTGGAAACAGAGGGACACGCTGCGTTTGGACACTACTTTCAGTCCTTTCCTAACTCATGAGTGCACACAACACATTTGATCAGTGGCAGGAGCTCTGGCTGTGCAAAAAGGACAGTTCTGGTGCCAAAGCGACATGCGGCTGGCCAACACTGCGAGGCTGTCACCCAGTCTTCTGCTCACTTAGCACTTCACACGCAGTCTGTCAGAGCCGGCATCATGCACTCAGCAAAAGCAAGACATAACCAATAGCGCTGGTACAAAGTCAGGGAAACTGATTGGAGTTTTCAGGGTGTACTGGGCCAGTTTTTATGTGAGCTGATGGAAAAGAGAGTCTTCAAGTTTAGCCTTAAAGTTTTTAAATAGTTGAAAACCATTTATGTACTCACAATCTGTACTTTTGGGTGTAGATATCATCACTCGCTAAGAGATAAATGTATTCAAGTTGCTGTTTTACTACTATTACTACTTCTAGTGGGAGATGCTAGACGACACAACAAATACCTACTGCACTCGACATGAACATTGGTTGGGTGGTCCGATCCACTGACCTAAAGGTTGGCAGTGCGATTCCAGCTCCCACAAATGAATACTGTTGTTGTGTCCTTGGGCAAGACACTTAACCCCCCCCCTTGCCCCCAGTGTCTGTGTACACTGGTGTATTAATGTGTGTGTGAATGGGTGAGTGGTTCCTTAATGTAAAGTGCTTTGTGTGCCTTGAAAGTAGAAAAGCGCTATATGAAAATGTTTATTATTTAAGTAAGTATAAGTATATAAGTCTAGGTACCACGTGAGCAAGCATCAATACTGAAATAAATCACATGACAATGTAGGAAGTTTCCTGAAGAGTTTTCGCATGGCCTTAAATATGATCACACAGCCTTATACAAGCTCTCAAAATGATCAAGAAACAACTATTATTTCATATTAAAAATGTCTTCTCTTATCTGTGTTTTTATTATCATTGTGATATCAAAATTGGTATTATATATCGAGTTCCCATAGTATCAAAATTGACTTTGAAATTGTATTATTGTAACAATACTTCATTTATAACCAACTATTATAGAAATAACATTGTAGTTTTCTTTTCAAAATATACTCAAATATTGATTTGTTCTCAAAAGGATCTTGAATACAAGTATCCAGTTACTTTCCACCTCTCCATGGTTCACTTGTAGCCACTAGGGGGTCGATAATACCCTTTTAAGACATTCAATACAACACAAATCTGCAGAAGGATGATGACACCACAGACCATAATGAGATCGTGGGATGAGTAGCTGAAAAGGAATTGTGCACTCATAAGATGCTGATTATAGAAAACCTGGTCCCCATTAACTTTTATGCAGCACTGACATCATAGTAGGTCACCCACTGTTGATGTACAAATACCATATAATGTAAGCACACAGAAACACTCCCATATGCTCTCACATCCCTCTCCTCCGCTCTCTCCTCTGCCCAAGTGCTTACTGTGCATGTCTCTCACCCACTGTCACCATCACTCAGTTTACACACAAAATCAATCACCCTGAAGCCGACACCTCTGGGCCTTAATTGGTGGTGACATAAGATCCTGATTTTGTGTACTTTCGTGCTGACTAACTCCTGTTCCACATTACCTCATTTTCAGTGTGTGTCACAAACAGGTACAATATTATTAACATGGTGCACTAGGCCTGGTCAAGTATCAGTGAAGTGTGAAGGTGTCTCAGGTAAGAAATGGTCAGAACAATGGCTTCTTTGTGAAACAGAACCATTGTCTCAACAGAGATGTCCATGGTCAATTTTGTGCGTCTGAAAAAGTGTACAGAACCTCTGGACTACAGGGCACATGAGGTCTGCCCCTTTTCCACTGAGGAAACGCTCTGACAAAGAGCAAAGTCAGCGTGAGAGCAGTTACACTCTCACCCTCAGCTCCTCCATGTTCACTTTCACAAGGTGTTTCAGGACTCACAAGTGAAGGACTACAGTTAAGCAGTGCATGAGTACTTATACGAGACGGCAATGGTGCGATCGTGAGTGATTGTGAATATTTGTTACATTGGCTTGACCTGATATTCAACCATGCACCCACACTTATTTTAGAAAGTTTGATGATGTGCCTTGCCAAGGACCCGCAGGGTAGTATACAATGACAGAAGCAGGGATTGAACCACCAACCTTCTAATTAATGAGTGTGCATCTGTAACTACAAAGTTCATTATAGGTTGTCTTTAAATGCGTCAACTGGAAATCAACCCTTGTTGTATGATACACTGCCTGGCCACAAAAAAGTCGCCACCTGGATTTAACTAAGCAAATATGTACGAGTCTATAGGTACGAGTCAGGTCTAGGTTCAGCAACAGTCTGTGCTCAAAGAATGAGGTCAGCTGACTACCTGAATATAATGAATGACCAGGTTATTCCATCAATGGATTTTTTTCTTCCCTGATGGCACAGGCATACTCCAAGATGACAATGCCAGGATTCATCGAGATCAAATTGTGAAAGAGTGGTTCAGGGAGCATGAGACATCATTTTCACACATGGATTGGCCACCACAGAGTCCAGACCTTAACCCCAGTGAGAATCTTTGGGATGTGCAGCGGTCAGACTCGACCATCATCAATGTAAGATCTTGGTGAAAAATTAATGCAACACTGGATGGAAATAAATCTTGTGACATTGCAGAAGCTTATCGAAACAATGCCACAGCGAATCAAATGAGTGTGTGACCCTTTTTTTTTGGTGGCGATTTTTTTGGCCAGGCAGTGTATGTTGTGGAAGATAAAATCTACATGAATAAATGCAGGAATGGACTTTAAGATATAATAACAATAAAATAGTTTCAAAGGGGGAGCAGCCCAGTAGAAATTCTCATGTAAAGGCTCACCATAACACTTTAAATACAGGCAATGTTGTTGACTTTTTGTCACATAGACATGACTTTCACAGGAACATGTCCATGTGTGACCTTTTACATCACTGACTTAAATAAACCAACATCGTCAGCTCAATACCCTTTCAAGTCTGTCTTGAATAAAAGCTATAAGCCTAAGAAAACATATATAAAACGTCTCTCTCGCTTCCCAGATGTGATTAATGAAGTGAGAGTTAGGGCCGACCCTCCTGACCTGCTGCCTGGCCGTGGAGCCCGGGGCGCTGTGCACGGAGCTGTGTGTTAATGGCTAAACAGGAGACAGAGGTGTGTGTCTACAGTGTGTACTTGTGGGAGTTGCTGCTTTCGAGTGTGTTTATGCATATGCAAGCTCGGGAGTGTGTTGTGATTGTGTATGGGCGTGCACGGTCCAAGCTACATGCCCTCAGGCTGTGACAGACGGACTCTAAACCACGTTACCCACACACCCCACTGCCTCACTTAATAGTGCATGAGATAAGAACATTTGGACTTCAAAACACCCCCATTCCACCCCCCATCTTCTCCCCTGGCCCTCTCTCTCTCTCGTCTACATGGGAAATTGAGTTTTATAGCTGTGCAGTTTAAGACAATGGCTCAACTGGCTTGGGTTCCTGAAGGGAAATTCCATGTCAATGATTAAAGATGTCCTATTTGGTATTGTGAAAAATCTTAATATAAAAACACACAACACATGCTACCATATATGGGCATCCGCACAGAAGCAACAGCATATTGTTTGTGTGCACAGAGCAAAAACATAGGCGGCAGGCGCAGATGCACAGGGAACGCAACATGTCAGTGTCCACATATGGGACGCACAAGCTGACACCAAACCAAGGCAAAGGAAACAAAAGCAGTCTTCAGCTGCCTACAATCACTGCACATGCAACCAGAGCATTCATACAGCTACATATATATTTGTGTAGAACTACTGTTGTTATTATTGAATACCCAGGGTGGCTGGCGTGTTTGTCACTGCCTGGACAACTCAAACCACTGAATTCCCTGACCCAGAAGCAAATCATCTGCCAATACAAGCCAATATTTTGTAGATATATTGATTAGAAATGATTTAGCTCAGAAAAAACTTATCTTGACATGTAGCCTACAAAAGGTGCAACCATGTCTAAACTAAGCCTATAGTCCTTTAGTCCATTATTCGGTTAATGCTGACCTAGGACTAGAATCTGGATTTCGAAAATAATAGAACACTTTGTAAGTTCTTTCGTTCCCCTAACTTTTGCTTTCACACTACCTCCCTCAAATCCGAACTATTGGACTTTCCCTGGCGCTGTCTCTACTGTAGTCATGGCAACGGGCCTCATGAATGTGGAGCATGGAGGAGCTGCAAAGTTTAGGTTTTTTTTATTTTGTTTTGAGAAGTAAACACAAGCAAGACGAGGATAATGGTGATCAGCTAAAATATAGATGGACAGGAAAAAAGACTAGTCAGAAGCAGCCTTCGGTAGGTGTAAAGAGTTACCTAACATTTCATTCACATTCACACTGTACCTGCCAGACCTCTGTCCAGCTCCAGACTGCCACTTTTTTCCTGGACCAAAGGAGCAGCTGTTTGGTCCAGAACATGGTCAGCGGAAGCATTCACACCTGGACTTTGGACCAAACCAAACGGAAAAGTGCGAAAGTCCAGAGCAAAGGTTGCAAGTGTGAAAGAACTCCAAATCTGACATCAGGTGAGTAATTATTTACATAAGGATTATTAGGATTCAGGTTTTGGAGTTACTGAATAGCTTAATCTGCCTTTTCACTTATTAAGCAGCTGTTTACTTGTATTTATCTGTGTATTTTGCAAACCACACCCCTTTTAGTTCATTAGTCGATCCATAGGGCTTACACAACGAGACGCAATAAATTAGCCCGGTTCAATAATAAACAAAAGGGCATTCCACAGCGCCTCATGTGGTTAGCTTCAGGCTTCATTTTCTCATGTCAACTTCATACACTTGTGTTTTGTCTCGATCAGTTGTTTCCAAGTGTTTTCTACCCTGCAGACTTTCAGAGTAACACATTCCCAAGGTCGTTTCACAAGCCAAAGCCCACACAAAGTATTTTAAGTGAGCACATGTCAGAAGTCACAGCGCTGACTCACCTAGATCTTGTAACAAATAACTGGGTAATTGACTTGAATGAGATAAGCGAGCAGCAGATACATCAGCGGCTCTCCAAGGCCGAGTGGAGTGATGGCTGTAACTGGATGAGAGCTGGGCTGTGCTGCACTGAGCTCTCACAGGGATCAGGTGAACTCTAAGCAGACTGACTGCCTCTGGAGCAGTCTGCCACCAGCGGAAGTGATGCATGCTACTGTAAGTACTCATAGCACACGGGCTTTATTGGTAATAGGATAGCAGCGTGGGGGTAGGGCGGTGTCATCTTTGGCTATGATGAGTAATAATGGGTTCAACAATGGCTTTTGGGAGTGCACAGAGAGCATCAATAAAGGCTATGTGGGTGAAGCAGTGAAAATCAGGTTTGAGTGAAATTTGGTTACATTAAAGGTGCAATATAGAGTCGACAGTGGCTCAGTTGGTAGAGCGTTTGCCCACTCAATGCTGTCGGTTTAAATCCCGCTCTTGACATAAGCGTCACTGGTTGAGCGGTCAGATTCAGTGGCCCACAGGTTGGCAGTGTGATTCCAGCTCCCACAGATGAATGGTGCTGTTGTGTCCTTGGGCAAGACATTTAAACCACCTCGCCGCCAGTGTCTGGAGTATGAATGTGTGTGTGAATGGGTGAGTGGTTCTTGATATAAAGTGCTCCGAGTGCCTAGAAGGTGGGAAAGCTCTATATACAAATGTGACCATTTACCAATATATAATTTCAGTTGACTGGAATGTTCCACTGCATTAAACTTGTATCCACGGAGACAAACAAGTGATGCCATCAGGCCAAGTTATAGGTCAGATCTGTGGAAAGGCAGCCTTCCTCATAGTAAGAGCAATAAAAATATGACATACTGTAGAGCATTCCAGGCAAAGCTGTAAAATGTCTGTGGAGACAGTTACAAATGGCACCTATAAAATAATATTACTTTTGTAGAGATTTGAACAATCCCTACTACAACTCATACTTTTAGTTACCTGGCAAATCCAGATTATCATCTCTGACATCAGTCTGGTCCCCTCCGTTGTGTCTCAAACCAGGCCAAATGACAGACTTGTTTTTTTTCAGTGACTCATGTGAAACATAGGAGCTCATTAGTTAACTCAGATTAACAGAGTTTAGTGTTTCTCTCATTCATTCTACAAAAAAATCACAATGTTTTTCAACCCCTGTGATATTTTTTCTGATACAGACAGACAATACGCATCCCCCGACTGGGTAATCCACCCGTCAATCATGCCCATTTGAAAACGAGACGATTCACCAGTGACCAGACTCACATCTTCGTAAAGTATTGAAGAAGTGTGTATTCTGGATCTCAGACAATAGTTTTAGTGCTACAACAACAAAAAATTAACAATAAAATACATGTATTATCTCTTCTATAACTTACAATTTGAATTAGTTACAGTTAGATATAAAATTATAATTCTTTAATTGCTATAGTGAGGTATAAATAATCAAAAATAAATGTGAAATTACAGAACATTTACAACATTATGGCTTTAAAATGCAATGTAGATGTGAGACTGACAGATCCTTTTTGACCTCATAGAAAAATACAGACACACGCAAATCTAAAAAGGTACGAAGGTAAGAAGAAGGTAAGAAGGTAAGGTAAGAAGAGAGCGAGCATACACCGAAGCCTCGATCAAGAATGACATGTGAAGAAAAGTCCACAGACAGCTACCCCAACTGTAGACGACAGACCACTGCACTGTAAAGAAACACCTAAGAGACAGCAATGCAAAACAGCAGCAACAGAATGAACAGAGTCAGATTTAAAGTGTAGCAGAGCAGTGACAGTGGGGAGGGATGGCTGGTGATCTTGTCTGGAGAGAGGAACCGAAATGAGACAGAGGGTGCAGAGCTCAGCGGGGGTCCTGTTTGATGCAGAGAGACTACTCCACATGACAAGGACAACACAGCTTTTGTACACACTCCAAAACTTCAGCCTTGACACGACAAGTATGAGACAAGGCAGTCAGTTTATCTGTCACAGCCTCTCCATAAAGATCAGTCACACATGCACCAGGCTTACCAAGCGTTTTGAGAGAACCAGGTCCATGGAATTAATTTCCACGGGTTCTGAATCTTGGTCTCAATTACACAAGAAATACGCTCAATTATCTGGCGCCCACACATGTTACAAATGTCCTGTTAATTGGTGATTATACCGTCATACCTACAGGATGTTACAGTGGCTAATCTAACACCTTTCTGGAAGAACTAATGGTAGAGATAGGGCTGTGCAATTAATCAAATGTTACTCCAGATCGAGATTCATTAATTTCTACTTGTCAATGATAGATTTGGGTATTTTAATCTGGGTACAGTCACTCCTCGGGCAGTAAAAGCAGACAGTTTGGAGTACACACTTGAATACTCTGCCTGTTTTCAAATGGACATGATTGACAGGGGGATTAGCCAATTGGGGACATGCATGGTCCATCCCTATCGCAAATAATAAAAGAAAAATAAGTATCATGGGGGCTGAAAAACATCACAAAATGAAGCACTAAACTCTGTTAATCTGAAGTGAGATCAATTAGATTTTATTTGTGAATCAAAGCTGACCAATGAGTTCCTTCATTTCACACGTGTCACTAAAAAAACAGATCTGATTGCACGACAACGTTTGCCCGGGCTTGAGACACAACAGAGGATGTGGGGACCAGATAGATATGAATCTGTATAAATATACAGAGAGATATCATTCTGGATTTGCCAGGCAAGAGGAAGAGAGTTAAACTGGACTAATCAATAGTCTGCATCGTTTATGTACAGGAAATGAATACTGGTAAAATCAAATTGAATCAAATGTTTATCTCCCATAAAATAGCACTAGCCTTGACTGTGCATCACCTGTCGCTGTTTCACCACTGCTCCCTCTGTGAATCACTTTTGGTCAGACTGAATACACATCATATGAGCTGCAGTTTCAGAGATGCTCTGCCCAAGTCATCTAGCCCAATTTTGCCTGTGTCAAAATGTTTACTACCTCCCATTTTTCCTGCTTGTAGCGCATGAACTTGAAGACAAAAGCATCACTTGCCATCTACCATATCCCACCCATGAACAGGCAGAACGCTGATGACATCATCTGTCTCATTCCCTTCACCTGTCAGAGGTCATAAATGCTATAGCTGATCTATGTATGCCCGTGTATACTATATCCAAACCCATGCCCACCTATGCCTTATAAACCTATTCATATCTGTCAAAAACAAGTCATCATCATTACCTCCTCCCAACATTTTAGGCTCCAATATGAACAACCCTGCGATATTATCCCATTTTTCTTTGTGAAGATAGTGAAATCTCTTGTGACTTGTGTGTGAGCAATTTAATGGGCACTATGTGTAGAAGGGGCTTAAGACAGTTGCAAAAAGCGTACCTGTGGGAGAATTTTGATAAATAAAAGCTATTAAAAAGAAAGGATATTTTTGGCTACTCCTGGGATATATGAGTCAGCAAAGTAACATCACTTTAACAGGCTAAAGCCCCAGCATGCCTTTGAGGTAAGAATAGTATAAAGCCTTGTCTAAAATGTCTGGATGAGTCTTTTGAAGCCCGCACAAATTGCTTCTTGAAGTTTTTGAGGAGGGCTGTTGAAAAAAATGAGTCTGCCACCTTTTGCTGTCACTGTCAAATTTGCATTATAACTCCTAACTTTATTCCTGTCAGACGAGCGCGGCGTGAACTGGTGATGAACTGAAGAAATAGCAAGCGAAAGATGGCTCTTACCGACAACGTTTTCACAGCGGTGTGAAAGTGAGAGGATGAGACAAGAAAATGTAGTCAGAGCTGGATAAAAGTGGTGGTATTTGGAGGGAGTAAGTGCGGAGAAAAAAAAAAGACACTTACAGAGTGGAACTAAAGGAATAGTAAGAGAGGAGTAAACAGCTATTTGCGAGTATGGCTGAGTGCCTATGCGGCCCTTATCTTCCTGTGAGTGTCTACAGTTCACAGTGTCAGCAGGACTCATTAGAAAACACAGAGGAGGGCATTAAGCGCGTTTGCTAAGGAGCTGCTTAAGCAAACCACATGGCTGTCTGAATACAAATAGCATAACAACAGGCATGCATGGTAAACATTAGCACAGCAGTAGAAGGTAACTGGATACGTTTATGCAAGTATTTACCTCCCCAAGTGGGTTGCAGTACGCATTTAAACAGAAGGAATAGTAGCAGTAGGAGGTAAGTAAATAACAATAGTGGTGGTAAAACTGAATGCACCATTTGTAGTCGTATTCACAATGCCGAATATGTGAAATATTAACTGCAGTAGTTACTCAGTTGTAGCAGTAGTGATTAAAGTAGTAGTAGCAGTAGTACAGTCTCCAAATCTCCCATGCAATTAGCAAATCAGTGGTAGTAACAAGGATAAGGGTATGAGTAGTAGTAGAAGTACAACAGTTTTCTTCAGAATCTCAAAATAGGTACCTTTATTTGTCACTGAGGTAAAAATACATCAAAAGTAGAGTGGTAGCACAAGTCAAAGAACACATTAACAATAAAGTCTGCATAATGTTTTTCACTACTAGACTACAGATTTACTAGAAGTGGATCCACCTCTGCATTTGCTCACACTTGCACGTATTTACTCTCTGGAGGCTTGGAGTGGATTATCTAGCTTGCACATTTGTGAACCAGTCAGACTGATGTACAGGGATTAACACAGTCAAAATATTCACATAAATTAAATTTGGAGCAGAACAAGGGCAGTTTCCTCCGGGCGGTCGGCGAAAGGAGATGCAAATAATTTGGAGTAAGAGTAAATGAGTCATATTAATGAGCCATTACGTATCCAGCAAACATGGCCAATTCCTTCTAGGCTTATTAAGGTGTTTACACAAGACCCTTTTCATTTGGAAAGTGAGCAAATTAGACTTGTTAAGATGTTAGGAGCCTAAGTGTAACATCACTAGTTACTTCGAGTCTTGTTAAAATGATTTACCAAATGAGCTTTTTCTTATAATTAGGCCAGAAGATTTGCATATTCTTAGAGTCTAATTTCTAGGGAAGACTTCCACAAAGAATTTCAATAGTAGTACTTTTAAATGCTGACAAATACAACCCTTTTATTAAAACAGATGCAGCACAGTAAATGAACACATGATTTGCATATAGATGGTATAATCTATATCTATTTTGCATGTATGTATTTTATGAATCCTTCCTTAATAGATCTCGCCCACTTAAGTAATTTTAAAAGTGTACTATGTAAGTGTTGTCTTGCATAGGTGCTTTTATTGCTTTAAAAATACTATGATGATGTCACCTGCTCGTCTCCACAGAGATATATATGTGTAATGCCAACAATGGGCAATCGAGGCAAAGTTATAACATCAGCAACAAGAAGGAGATGTTCCCTCCACCAGAAAAGTTACATAGTACACCTTTATTATGTAGATTTAAAAAAATTATTATCTACTCTAGCCTAGTCATGCTTTGAGGTATGCTGCTGACGTTAAGAAACAAAATATTACAATCATTAAATGTTAAAATCACAACACAATAAATGCTCTATACGGTCTTTCAAGCAATGGAAACTGATACATTTTTAATTTACTTTTAAGACGGTATGAAAATGAGCCTGTGTATGTATATATGCATAAGAGAGTGGCCTTGCAGGGTTATGCATAATTTAAAATATGACTCATGATTACTCAGATTCCCTCTCAACCTAAGCCTTGACCTTGTCTTGGTTGAATTTGTGTCCATTTTGATATCATGATGGATGGTTAAGACACCTAGCGTAGATATGGACTATTGCCAAAGGCTGTAGTAGACCACTGGCTCATAGCATCTAGCACTATTTGCCTTCACACACACACACACAGACGCACCACACAGCTTTTGAATTACAGTCTAATTTTATTCAGCAAGGACATTTACAAGTAGCATGAGGATGACCTTGTGAACCGGGGCTGGCAACGGCACAGTGCAGAATGGCTAACAGCTGACGCATAGTAATTAGATGCATAATAATGAAAGAGGGCCATGACTTGGTCTTATTCAGCCATATTCCCACCAGAGATTACACACTGACCCAATATGAAAAGACCCTCAAAGAAATATGTCAGCTTTTATCCTCCATAAGATCCTTTTATAATGCTCATAAAAAGCTCCAATAGAGATTCATAAGCATTTCTCTTCCATACATGTTTTTTTTTTTTTTTTAGGAGACTGGTCATGAGGAGTGGTGACTGTCTGGCAACTGTGGGCCTTATGGCAGCATGCATGGGGGACAATGGTGAGTTGGGTGACGGGAACACACATATGGCTGCTTACAAATGAGTGTAACAATAGGCATCCTCTGTTCATTTGGGAGATTGTGGGTGGATTTTGTTTTTAGAGTGGCTGTACCCTATTTTTTCATGTAATAAAGTAAAAATGGTTTTGACCCAGAACACATATATTGTAAAAGCAACTCTTACGGTGAAAATGAGATCACTGTGTGCTGTCTGAATCTAATTATAGAGTTTTTTTATTGTCTGTGAATCGGGAAGTAACAGTGGTGTGCTGTTTGTATTCTAATTGTTGTTAGCAGTAGCGTGATGGCAAAACTCAACTCTGGCCCCTGAAAGTTGTGAAAAACACTTATAAACTTATCACGCTGAATAATTAGGATGCTAGGAATATGTAAGGAAAGCGAGGAATGCGTTTGTGGGTGGTTACAAACAGTTTAAAATGAACTAATTCTGTTTTTCATGTTTTTAAGAGAGTGCATAATATAGGACCTTTAACCTTTTATACGCAAAGGCACTGTATCTGATTGTCAAACGTGATTCTTGGGAACTTTAACCCATGTTATAATGCTGTTACCCCCTCAAAAACATACCTGGAGTTGTGTTTCATTTCATTCACGCATGTTTGAATAACCCTTTATTATTAGTCTGTCTACATCTCCAAAGCTCAAAATGCTCTGTTCCACCTTGTGAGGTCATTAAGTGGTAGTTTTCAAATTAACAGCTACTTTTTACCTTTAGTTCAGTAGAGATGGTCATTCCAGAGCTGAAATCATCCAACTGATTCTAGTGAAGGTGTATGGAGTTTAAAAACACAATGAAGCATTTCTTGTATTACAGCATGACATCACAAGGTGGAACAGAGTGTGTTTTTTTTTCTGTTTGAAAGAAGTACTCAGCCTAAATATGCAGAGTTTGTGTGCTAAATATGTGTGAATGGAACAACACAAGTCCAGGTGTGTTTGTGATGAGGAAACAGCATCGTCACATAGATCTGAAAATGATGTAATATGGACCCTTTAAAGGTAGAAAAATGTGATGCTGGAACACTGTTACGGTTTTCCAGAGAACAGTTATCGAAACAATACACTACCATGATTTGTGAGGTGATCATCAAAAAAGAGTCAGAATACAAACACACCAGTCCAACCAAAAACACACACAGCAGGATAATCATTAAGCTATACCACTCCTGAGCGAGGTCCAAGCTCAAGATCTGTGGATGGGCTCCCGGGCAATGCACTGCGCTCGCCCACTGCTCCTGACAGGCGGCCCGAGGCACTAGGTGAGGTATAGGCTAAAGGCAGAGAACTGTTTCCCCTATAGGGACAATAAAGTCTCAAAATAAAACACTGGATAGCAGATATATAGTCTGATTACAATGTTATATTGACAGAAAACCATCCACATACAGCACATATTAATCCACTATAAAAAGTCAATATTGTCTGCAGTTCTATATAGACCAACACTAGAATGAATACTTTTGGCCAAAGCTTGGAAACTCTATAAAGAAAACTCAAAATAGTTCATGCTGCAAAAACGCTCTCTTTAGAAGCAATCACATTTACCGCCCTATGTCATTGATTTCTTAAGCACATGCAGTATTTAATGTAGAATAATCCATTGGGTTCCAGCATGCTCCTCTTACATGACTGAAAGCAGGTCATTTACTTATTCATCCCATTTCCAGGCACTCCGATTATGCCCACGCGCCAAAGAGAAGAGCTCTGCCACAGCACTGTCTGACGGGAAACGCATCCGCCGTCCGTGACTTAATCTGCCTCCAGGAAACACAACTTTATACATGAATCATCTCAGTAGGCTTCCCAGACACGAACGATGAAGAGCAGATTCAGAGTTCGACAATAACACAGATAAAACGTGAATCATCATATCACCATCAGAGAAAATTATAACTCTCAAAGCATGAATTGGCTTATGAAGAGCCAAAGGAATGCCTCACAAGTCTGCCCATGTCCAGTTTTTGCAGGATTCAACTAGAAAAGTATCTCTAAAAATCTGCCAAGACTACTGATTCAGAGTGCTGGCATAAGGGCGCAATGACAACACACATGCTGCACATGATTTTTTTTAATGATTTTTAGAATTTGATGAATATCTGAGACAGGAAACTAAATTTGTTCAAGTCCAAACTGAAGCAGTGAAATGAGGGATAATGAAAAATGCTCTTAAATACAAAAAGTACCACTACTTGATCAATTCAGCAGCAAGCAAAGGTGTTAAGATACTCTACTAAGGTTCAGCATTAGAAAGAGGGGTAATGCATAATGTATTTAAAGATTTGACAATAAACTTTTCAAGCAGAGAAAAGTTATTTAAAAATTATCAATACATTTTAAAATTTAACTCGGGCTACTGAGTGCAGTCGTTTTGATCGACGACTGACTGCAGATGTAATGTCAGTGTGAACTATTTGAGTGTGAAAAAGTTGTTCAGTCTCTAAAAGCTGCAGAAAAGTAGACAGATTTACAACCTAACGGCCAAAGGACAGTGCAGTGGAGAGTTCAGTACTCTCCTCCAGACTTCTCCACACTTTCTGACATAACAACTAATTTTTAACCTTGAGAAACACTAAATGTTTGGAAACAACTGTCAGAGCATTCTTTTCCACACAAGATTAAAACTCAAAGCTGACCTTGCATTTGCATTTTTACTTCTTTGGGAGGAGTCTCACATGTTTCTTTGATACTGTGTAATTTTCAGTCTGATTCACAAGGTTAGAAGTCCCAAAACCATGGTCGGACTAAATTCTGTTTATATACACAATGTTCTCTAGCAAAGTTTCTCACAAACATCTGACGGCATAATGTGGACGAGTGCCACAGAAGGTCTCTTGAACTTTCTGGGTCATCATCTCTCATCATCTGATTTGCCTATGAAGCTGCCTTCTACATTTATGCCAGGTGCCCTTCCTCACACTGTTAGTCTGTTTATCTATACTTGAGACAAAACAGTCCTGACTGTGGAAAGTGGACAGTAAGGTCTGTGTTCTACATCTTAAGTCTAAATGTAAGTGTGTCCCAGACTAATACGGCCCTGATCAATGCCACACCACGACCCCGTGTCTGTGCAAATGTTTTCACCAGGGTGAACATTTGTGTCAATAAAATCTGTTTTTCTAATCTCCTAACTACAGCAGACAATAACAGATTTGTGTGTGATCAAATCCCGGCTGCACACATGTTTGCTGGTCTATCAGACACATCTATAATCAGACATGAGTCCCTGCTCTGGGCTGAGGAATGGCATAGGCCTGTGTGTTTGTGTGAGAAGCAGCTTTAGCTTCCATAAAACCCCAGTCTTTAGAGGGATTATCAGCCCATCCCCAGACAGCGACATGCTGTGCATTTATGGAGGTAATAAGTTGACCTGTAATACACAGACAGCTAACAGCTAAAGCTGGTCCAGGCTGCATAGGCCTTTTACCAGAGTCCGGGACAGGATCTGGAGGGACTCAAAGCTGCAGTTTCTCACCTCTTATCCACAACATCCATTTGCCTCCATGTGCGCCGCATTACCTGATCTGACATGTTATTGTGTGGATTTACTGGTGAAACATCACAAAGGCAGTTGGGAGAAATTATCACACACTGAAAGGTATTACCATTAGAAGACATTTTTTCAGCTCTGTCCTTAGGATCCCTCTAAAGCTGCTGTCTGACATATTGTCTCTATAATGTTACCATTCTGCAGTGAAAGCAACTCAGACCTCTTTAAGTTTTTCAACGCTCTTATTGCTCCATTTTTCCAGGTTAAGTGCTGCTATTTCTCTTTACATGATTCCAATATTATAAGAGGGGAAATCCTTTAAAGGTCATATATTGGTTGATTCAATAGCTTCCATTCTGAAGTAATAACATCAATCCGAGCAGCCATTAGTTGCCAAAGCTGTGTGCGGTGTTGTTCCCGGGCACTATCAGTATTGGAGATATGGGAAAAGCTATCAGGTATCTGTCTTGTTAAAAAGAACAAACCGGGGCTCTACGTTTTGTGAAAACTCGATCACAGCGAGGATAAGATGAGTTTTACAGTTTTCTCTGCAGCAGAAACACCATTAAGTGAACAGAGAATGATTTTATGTCTTTTTTCCCATTGTGTCTCAATTCCTTCAACTTGCCTTCCCTCTCTCCCGCCTCTCATTCAGCTCTAGTCTTTCTCTATGTGTTATCTCACTATATTGGCTGTGAATCTCTCTCTCCTTCATTCTTAATGCTGTGTGCACACTCATAGCAGAAATTATTTATTCCCTCTCCTGGCTAGTATGTATTAGCATGCTAGTAGAGCAAGTTAAGTTAGGATAAGGACAAGTTGTAGACCTAGTTTGGAACAGCAGAACCAGAGAATGGCGTGCTGCAACAAAAATAAATTGTTCACCTAAAACAGTTACAAATCATAGGGTCCATTTCAAAACCTTTCAGAACTGAAAGTATTGGGTCAGTGATCTTCACAGGCCCAGGGGACATTCAACATAACGATAAATCAAGTCTGCTTCCAAAAGTCACAACACGTTTAAATTGGAACAAGCCTTTTCTGGACATTATAGTTCCACTTCCACCTTATGAGACTTGTTGCTGTCAATGGATTCAAAATAATGTGATAAATCATTCATGACATGGAAAAATCTCCCACCTCTCCCAGTCACCTGATATGTTTTTTATTTCTCCATAACACTATAAATACTGAATACCTAAGCCCTTGATCGCTGGTATTTCCATCATTTTGTTGTTTCATGAACCAGAAAATACAGCCAAGGAAAACACTGATGTACTAAAGTGGTTTCTAGGAGAGGCCGTGAAGTGCAATGCCCAGGGGCTGCATGGAATGAGTACTAAAACTAAACCTGATAGCTTTCCTCAGGCAGTGCACGGGACATCTGAGTGAATTAGACTTGTACTAGTCACTGGTTATTCCAGGCTTAATGTGGTATTCAGGTCCGATCACACAAGCTCAAGGACATGACAGGCGTTTCAATGGAACCACTGTATCCGTGCATCTTGGTAGCAATAACCAGAGAACTGACCAAAACAGATTAATGAAAAACGATCGTCCCACTTCACCACTAAAATAAAATTGTCAAGAATGTAACATGTGATAAAGATGTTACAGCTGTCTTTATTTGTATCACATTTGGTAATTCCATTTGTTTTTAACATTCATCCATTCTTTTCTGCAATTAAAGGTGTACTAAGTCACTTTTCTGGTATAAAGTTTGCCTCTTGCTTGTCTACATAGAGGCGACACCACCAGGCCAAGTCACAGGTCAGTTCTGTGGAGGGGCCTGCTTACAGTAAAATGACATGTTTTTTCCATTTATATCTTAAGCTTTAAAACCGACTGTCACTGAATAAATTCTAAAGAAATATGTGTAATGCGATTAGGGGTGGGACACTAAACAATAATATGGTTTATCGTGATAAAAAAGATTAGACTGTAATCATTCATAGGACATTTTATATAATTGTGATAATTACCAACATAGATAATGGCCGTTGTATCACCAGATACAATGTGCAGAAAAAAACTACTTCTC
This sequence comes from Periophthalmus modestus, assembly GCA_019594935.1. Taxonomy (NCBI): domain Eukaryota; kingdom Metazoa; phylum Chordata; class Actinopteri; order Gobiiformes; family Gobiidae; genus Periophthalmus; species Periophthalmus modestus. The sequence continues at coordinate 10,549,026 of JAIEZT010000124.1, read as the reverse complement.
CATGATGCTTCCTTCTATCATTGTTATTTTGACTTATAACAAAGTACAATAATATAAGAGTTGTTTAAATATGGAACTCATACATAACGTAATATTAAAATTATAGTTATTCACATCCATAACATTTGTAAACCGTCACATCCATAACATTTGTAAACTGTCAGCAACTTTAATAGTTATCTTGCTATTATCTGTAATCACAATTATTTTGGAAATGATAAAAACACCAAATTTCAATATTGTCCCATTCCTAAATGCCATAAAGTGAAAAATCTCAGCCATGCATTACACAGTTCACCTTTAAGTTGCTTATGTTATGTTGTAACCAGCTTTCAACTTTACACATAAGGCGGGTTGAGTAATCACTTTCCAGAAGCATCTTGATTATTAATGCATTACTGGTTGCTAATGCCCATTCCTCCAGTGAATAGGCCTATTTACTGAGATTTGCTTAGCGTATGGTAGCATCTTTGTAGTGGCGCCTCATTACAAATGTCAATAGAGTCTCGTGGTATCCTACCGTGCTTTGTAGCAGGAAAAGGATCTTTACTCTGGAGAAATCGCCAAACCAGATGAGCGATTAATGATTGAGTTGTGCATATGCTCATAAGACAAATTCTCTGACTTTTGAATGCGAACGGCAGCTGTAGAGGACGCAGGGACTTTGATTGCTGACTGGAGAATGCCTTACTGCTGAGATCAGAAACCCTTGTGAATCAGTGGATTAAAGCCCCCATTGGGATGTCAATATAAAAACATCTATGTCCTCATGCTGCCTTGACTAAATGGCATCTGTTATGAAAACTGCAGCAGGGAGAGAATTACAGATAAGAAATGCCATTCATCTATACACAGTGGAGTATTAGTGTAGAAATCAGACTGCATATCAAGAGCTCAATGTAGCAACTGCCAAAGTGATTAGTTATGCTAAAGATTAGGATTCTGTCTATAATAAGTCTATAGCTTCATAAACTGTACAGCTGAACGGCTCACAGTACAGTGCGATGCGTAAAATGTGTTTTACCACCAATATTAGCACTACAGTTTTGAATACATTTGCTAACATAAAATCTTTTTTTTGTGTGTGTGTGTGTGTCTTATTTTTAAATGTTTAATTTGAAGTGCAAATAAAGGGGAGGTACTGCAAAACTGTACTACATAACAGATGATTATGACAAGATTAAATACTGTCAGAATAATTTCTACTACATAACAACAACTACCACTAAAGGCATGACTGATACTACATTATTGCTACTATTACTATTACTATACCAAAACTACAATACTTTTTGTACCATATCATCGCCACTACTTCTGTTTATTTAGCTAAACCTACTGTAAGAAATATAAAAAGCATGCACAAATGTATGAATTCATTTGAGGACCATTGCATTTACATCGATACACATTCGCTTTATAAATCATAGTCAAAATGTTGCCTCCATCAATATCGTCCTACCACTCCAGCACACTGCACCATAGATCCCTGGCTCCCTGTGGTGCTGGGACACGCCCCTCCTCTCCTGCTCCCTGCTCTCTCTTCCTGTAAGTGCATGACTCACCAGCAGCCACAGCCGCAGCCTCAGCAGCCGCCATATTAAGCGGTGACCTACATGTGTGCAACCTGCGTGTCCCTCTCCTCACTGACCCACATTCTACGCTGATCCTGTCATTTCCAGGCTGCGACCCAGGCTTGTTTCATAACGCCACCAGCCGCCACACTAAATGTCTCTTCTCTCTCAAAAACAGCTCGTGTGGTGTGAAGCTGTAGTTCATCAGATTTTTTTCAGCGCATAAACATTGTAAAATATGTTGTCCCGGTGTGATTTACAAAGGGAGTATCTAGATAAGCGTAAAGAGTGTCATTGCCCTCCTGGTATCGCTTCCACACATTCCCCTTTAAATCTCACGCTTAATGGACTGAGTGTAATCGTGTAAGTAAACAAATAAAATGTCATCTGTGTTTATTTCTTGTTTGTCTTTATGCCATATGATTACAGATGCACTAGATAACTATGAGAAGCGAACAGCTCAGTCTCACATTAGTGCTCACCTGTTCCTCTGTGCGGCAGCAGCAGAGGCAGCAGCGTAAGCGTGCTGAAAATGTGATGCGGCAAGAACCATGTGCGCTCCCACACACCAAGCGCTTGGGAGGTGGGGCTTCAGAAATGACCACTCCCTCTGTGGCGTCTTATTGGCTGTCAATGACATCATTGATTAGAGGCTGTAAACAGTGAGTGAGAAGAGCTCACTCACACTCCTTTCATAACATCAATGCAGTGCAGTGAATTAATAATGAAAAGGCAATAAAAATATACTTCAGTTGCATTATTAATAACTTTGAGGTAAAATATTTTAAAGGTCAGCACATGGAGAAAGGATTTAAAAAAAACATTCTAAAATCCTTGTTCATATAATGCAGACAATACTTACTTATTGCAATACGCTGTGAAAGAATATTCATGTGTAAACAAAACTATAACTACAGGATGCAGCTATAACTAACAGCATGAATGATTTGATGTATTTGGTGGGGACAGTGCATATTAATTCACATGAATAATATACATGCTGTAAACAAGCCAGATTGTAGCCATCGGCTAATTTCCCTCTCACAAACACACTCACACACATTTGTACACGGACACTGGAGACAAGGTGGGGGAAATGTCTTGCCTAAGGACACAACAACGGTATGCGCTCGTTCATGTGGGAAAGTGTTCCAGCTGAGCCACTACTGCACTACTGCCCACAACAGCACCTGTTATCCCCAGCAGTCTGCCATCCAGTACTAACCAGGCCCAGCCCTGCTTAGATTTCAAGATCAGATGAGGTTGGGCATTCTCAGGGGGGTTTGCCACCATGGGATGGTCATCTACTATATCTGAAAGAGTATTGAAATCTGAAATAGACCATGTTGTTAAAGTAAGCTTAAAGTAAAGGTACAAATGACACAGCTTAACAGCTAACACACTACTCAACTATTATTCATATTTTTATGTGCTTTAAATGTTGCAATGATTTATAAAATATGTAACCGTGGCTTCTCATTGTAGATAGCAACTATGTCCACTCCAGACTTCTTCTTGAGGCCTACATACTACATATCACCTGTACGTGCATTTCAGCAAGCTCCTCCAAAGTTGCAAGCTACCTGTAACTCAATTGCACAAAGATGGAAATTATCACATCCCAGCTTTCCAGAGACAAATATGACATGGATCCTGATATCACATACCGGTCTCAAAACTAAAATGCCCATGCAAAAATCCTCTGAATATTAGCATGTCTTCTCTTATTTATAGACAGCACTCTTGCGGTAGCACAAAGTAGTAAATCTGACTATGTCCTGCAGCAGAGAATGATGCAAACTGAAGCAACCCAGGGAGGCAGGATTTTGTCAGGTAAGTGTTTGTGCTTACGGTGCACTGTGGAGCCTGCAGAGGGGGGGACAGCCAGCCCACCCCAGTGATTATAGAGTGCACCCACTCAACTGCAGGCTGCAGCTCTGTACTATGAGCTTTGCACTGAAAGAGTCAAGGAACAGATTGGAATTATATTTAGTGGGGATTCAAGTGGCTTTATCAATCCAGTAAAGGGAGATGAATACAGGTATAATAAAGTGATGAAGTGCCAATTTTGTGTATTCAAAAAATGACTATGTAGAGGCAAAAAAGCTGGGACGTCAAGCGTTTCTGAAAACTACTTACAAGTGTACATAAAAGCATAGTGTCCCTCACATTGTAATGCCACTCACAATTAAATGTAATCTGGACAGTATTTGTGAGGTCATCCAAAAATGTGTGTACAAAATACTCTGTACATCCATTTTGAGTATTCCTTACATTTGTCATGTGTATTATAACGGATAACTCCTACATTTTAATGGCGGGAAACATTCACAAAAAAAGTAAGTGCTAAAGTTACAAATGATCATAACCCAGTTAATCAAATGAACCACATTCATGTGTAACAAAGTCGGGCGTTCCATGAGAAGAGGTGAAAAAACTGAAGTGTTTAAGTTCAATGGAGTTTTCGGTATAAGTGCTTATATAGTGGTGTTGAAGTAGATTTTGTGTCATGTGACTTCTACATACCGTATGGTAAAGGAACGAAGGATATCCTGCCTTTATCCAGCGAAGTTGTAAGTGCCTCAAGATCTTTATAATCCGCAAAGTCGCTCCAAGAGTTGGAGATTTCCAAGTGTGCCTTAAACTCATCCTGCACGGTACTTCTGTTCTGCTGCTCAACTTTAAATCCTTCAGAGATGAGTCTTCACCTTCTCCAAAAATGAAACCAGGCCACTGTGTCTTAATCCGCAGAGCTTCGTCTTAAAGTGCTTGATAGGTGACTGGCTACATTTGCTGCAAGATTTGTGGAGATTTTGTGGAGGCTTTTTTATTCCTTTAACCTTTCCTGGGGAAATTTGGTGAGTCGGTTAATCTGGTGTTAAAATCCCACCTAGGGACAGAAAGTGGAAAAAGCGAAAAAGTCAAAAATTAGTTTTTTATAAAATAACTGTGGTAAAACAACCCATGAAACAGTAAATATGTTTTTTCATTGTAAGGGATTAAAACGATCAGCTTTAAAACTTTTTCTTTAAGATACTTTCAGGTGAAATGACAGGCATTTCATTATTAAAATAAGTTTTAAAATATATAGTAATAAAGCAAATAAATAGGAGCTTTGAATTGCGTTCGCTGCTCTGAGTGCTAAAGAGTTGGGCAAGTTACTGTACAATGGAATGCAGCATATTCAAACAAGTTGTTTTGCCACACCTTCAAACAGAAAAAAAAAACCTTTTTTTTCTTTCTTCTTTATGATAAAAAAATGTTCCAGCAAAATAGTAAAAACTTTTCATTGTATAAAAAAAACAAAATCTAAACACGACTGTAGGACCAAACTTCCATCCTTTTATGCAGAGATGCTCAGAGTCCCATGTGCTTAAAAGTTTGAAATTGATGTATAATAATGTCTTTTTACTCTTAGGACTTCTAGAATAAGGATTAGATACAAAATATGACATTATGATGTCCCGGGTGACACAGAAATGGGTTTTAGAACAGAATTACACAGCTTTCTGCGGAGTTTCTTTGTATGGACTATGGACTGAGAACAAAGAGGCTGTACTGTAACAAAGAGGCGCTGCGACTTATACCTGTTGCTCCGCTTCTAATTAGCGGCAAACAACTTATTTTTACACTTTTCAAAATGGAAATAAGGCTAACCTCTAGATAAATTCGTTTACTTTGCATTAATACAATATTTTGCTGCATAAGAACTTTGCGTACACGCCAGCGTTGTGTTTATGATACTTTACACCTGATGGCATTGTTCTGAATTCCCACAGTGAATTAGCAACTTCCCGTGACTAAAACACAACTCAATTACAACTATACCGTTAAGTCAAACAATTTTCAAAAGTTCTGCCAAACTTGGTACAAGCACTTTGTCTTTAAGCAGCGTGCGTAAGAGGAGCATTTCTCTCCGCCAACTTCTCCTGACAGGCAGCCAGCGCGTCGCAACATCACCAGGGACAAAAGCAGCACCAACTCCATGTGACGGCCGAGAAAGCAAACAAAGACATATAATCCCACAGAACAACAAGTCGTGCGTTATTGCGCGTTTTGGACATGTAAAGAGCATCCCCGTCAACTTGTCTTCCTCAAAGCGCCCTGCATCAGACAAAGGAAAGAGGGGGACCGCTCCTTTCCCTGCTTTGTGCTCAAGTTTGCGCGCTGACGCACCAAGTACAGCGGCAGACTCGAAACTTTTAACTTGCAAATGAGTGCGACCGCGCGGGCATGAGAGAGTGTGGCAGCGCGTAGAGGACTCACCTGAGGCTGGGTCCCGTCCTGCTCGTCGGTGGCGCGTGACGGAAGGGCAGAAAAAGTTTGAGAGGGCACATCTAGCTTTGTGTTGTGGAGTCCCCCTTTGTCTACACGTGTGATAGATGGATGGGGCTGTGTTTGGCCGCGCCTTGTTCGTTTCGCTCTCCACGGAGTCCCGCCCTCCCAAAGTCTTACAACTCTGCACTTAACTGCACAACAGATCTGCATATATGCACATAAGCCTGGGCCAGTGAGCTGTAAGGTGCACACATACAAATCACAACTTTGGAGGATCCCACTGATGGTATTAGGACTTTCAAATACATGGCTTATTGATTACAATATCCCTCTGTTAGGTTAAGCATATTGTTGCCACACCTAAAAATGTAAAACTTTGTAACATTATATTCCATGGATTTTGTTTGTGCTATTAATAATTCATCATTATAGAGCTATGTAAATCTATAGGCTGAACTTTGGCTCACGCATGGCTGCTGTTTCCATTGTGTCTGGCTGCAGCAGTGAACAAAGGCAGAGTCCTCTTTGTTTTAACACTCAGTAAATACAAATATGACAGCGAGCAGGAGACTAGCGGTTTAATTTGCACACAATGAGAGTAATTACAGCACTCCAGTCTCACTTATGCAATGGCAATATAATTGAATTAATGAGTACTCATATACATTGCTGTATAGTGTATGATAGACTTGACTTAAGAGGTTAGCTTCTCAAATTAAGTGCAGGCTTGCCTGTTGTATTCGCTCTACTGCTGGGTAATCATTTAATTACACGGACTGCATTTTTGTTTCATTTCCTTAAGCTTTGATTGTGTACTTGTAAATCTGTAAATTAAGTATTCATTTGTTCATTTGTATCACTTTTTATTAGGGGTTGGTGGCTTGAGGCGTTCTATAGCCCTATACGGTGGGATACACCCTGGACAATGGCGACTGCATGGTAGTAATGACAGAGACAAGGACTGTTCACATCCATTGACTAGAGGCTGTTTACAGTCACCAATTGTTCTAACATGAGCAGGCTGACAGACAATAAAAAGAAGCCGTAGTAGAGAAGTCAGGGAGAAATCAGAAAGTCTCTAAGTTGGGAACTGAGCCCACAACTTCCAACCTCTTGCTTTCTAGTTTGTAACTGCAGTCTTCTGAAGGCTTACATTTGGTAAGTGGATTCCACATTTGCAGAGATGCTAGGAATCTTGCACTCAAAAATTCTTCAAAATAAAAAAGTACAGACTACTGTATACAAATATTTCGTTTACCAAATGTTTATTTAATGAGCTGCAATCCTCAGGCGCCTTTGGAAACTTTAAGCATTCAATACAAGCTGGATATGCTATATTACAGTCTGTTATAGAAGGCTGCAGGTGTGGAATAAAAATCATATCCTGGGGGTGTCAAGTATTGTTGTATATTGGAATTGCTTACAGTGGTCAAAAGCTATTGTAATGTTTGAGCCAGAACTCAGCTTTAATAATTAATTTGAATGATCTGGATCAGGAGGGGCCTTGTGTAAGAAGTCGCAAATCACAACACAAACCCCTGCACATGTGGAGATAGGTGATTTGTGTTGTGGTCGGGGAACAGGAGAGCTGAAAAGAAGGAATTTGAGCATTTGGCTGAACTTTGGCCACTTGCCATTTTTAGATTTACAGCTCTTTTTTTCTTTTATGAGCAGTGAATAGCCAAGACCTACCTATTCAAAACAACTCTGAACACTGAGACCTCGGTAAAAGTAAAGGTTTACAATTCAGTCTTTTATGTCACACTAGGACTACACTACGGTGGCTCATTCTTTCATATAACAGTCAGAAGGTATGGGGTTCAGTTTCCTGGTGCTGGGTGAGGTTTACATGTAGTCCCCACATCCAGGTGGTTGCACTCCAGTTTCTCCCATCAAAAAATGTATAAAAGACTTATCCTATTGTAGTATTCCTGATCAAGAACTAGTAACTGGAGATGGATCTTTGGGCTCTGAAGTGAGACTCTAAGGATGGGTCAGATGCAGAAGATATGTTAACTTACAGTAATGTACACTAAAGAGGTTATTTTCAAAAACTGGTAAGTTTAAAAAAAAAAAAACAAAAAAACATAAGTTTGAAAAAAAAACAAAACAAAAACAGTACCATAGATGCGCAAAAAGTATACTATACTTTTTTGCTGTACATAATGTCTGTTTGCAAATTAACTCTTTACATAAATTGCCAAGATTACAATTACATTTTCCAACATATTTTGCTGATAAATATAAACACATCTCATAGCAGCTGTTTTCAAATAAGGAGGTGTGCGTGCATGCTAGTATGGCAGGATCCCACTGCAAAACCTTAAAATAGTGACGCTGTGGATTCATCCCACCAAGTGTGCACCGTCCATCTCCCCAGGGACGAGCTACAGATGCAGACAGCAGGCTGCCATAGAGCTCTTATCCCACCACTGTGACCCCCTCCACCCCTCCCCTCCTCACTCCTGCTGGGTTTGTATGGGCCACTGACTCCAGCCGTCCATCAGCTCTGCTCTAGTCTGCTCTGGTCTATTCTGCTGCATATGCCAGACATGAGACAGCACCCTTAAAAAGCCTATAGCAAAACACACAGAGGCCAGGATCAAAACGCATAGATCTGCTGGCATGATAGGGTATGCACCGCTGAAGACAGTTGCAGAGCTGTTGTGTGACAAAATTGTATATATGTTTGGCAGGTGGAACACCGGGTTATTATGCACAGCCAATTAAGTGCAGATAAAAAGCACAAATCTGCATATCGCTGTGGAGCTGCAAGGGCTTCATTATAGCAGCCTCATAAAATCAGTTATGTTTTAATGCTCCACTGCACATTCACTTTATTTCCTATAGCTACAGACAGCAATGCATCTTCCTACACATGCGTGCAGTAGCCAGTAAATGATCGTTATTTAGACAGTTTTAATGAGCGGGTGGTCTCATGCGGCTGTGTTTTTGCATACAAACTACCATAGGTTTAGGGCACTTTTAAATAACATGGAAAAGGCTATGGCAAAATCCTTTTGAAATACAGTTGAGGTCAACAGTGATGAGTAATTATAATAGTTTGATGAAGTAAATGAAGCATTCCATTTACTAAAAGCATTTGTCAAAACAATGCAATTTCTGTAATAAAACACAATGCAGCTATAATCTTGTAAGCACATAGCAGGCTTGTATATAACAGAACAACTGTACTTGACTTGAGTGTAAATCAAGCTTGTGTCATTGATTATTGTGTTTCATTGTGCGATTTGTCTACAAAGCTTGAAGTACATGTCAAGCATTAAGTATTGACCTGGCTTGTTGTGGTGATATTGTTTAATTTCATGCATAAATTGCCCACTACCTCCTATATGTAGACATATAGAGATTGGAGGTAGATAGACACACATATAGCTATAGTCAGCGATGCTGGAGGGCCCTTGGCTGACTGCTGCTGCGAGACCGGCCCATCCCCCACAATGAGGGACTGTCTGGAGAGGGGGAAGGGAACCATGACTGTCTGAACAGCAGACAGCAGTGTACCTCACCACTGCCTGCTATTTAACATGAAACATAAGGACTACCTATATACCTTTATCTTCACGATATGCACTTTGATTTTGTTAACCTGTTACTATTACATTAGAACATGATTTTAAGTGCACAAGTGGAAATGCCTAGCTTGCAACTGCAGCGCAGAGTGAGTACGATACACTAAGGATGAAAACTGCTTACAAGGGTAGTACATTAGTAATGAAGTAGTAGTGTTAGTGAGGAGATGGTGACATAACTGCTCATATTCATCATCTCATTGCTGGTCTGACATGGATTCTCTTATTGCATATGTAAAAGCATTTTAATAGGACAATAGGACAAGTGTTTCTACTGTAAAAGCAGAAGTACTTGTGTGTTGTAGAGTGTTTTGGTTCTTTAGACTGAAAATTGAATGAGATTAGATTGTAACAATGACATTATAGTATTGTCCTTATGTGTATTAGCCCTGAGAGTGTAAAAGTGCAGTACTTGCACAGCATGTCGGTTGGTACAGTGAGCCTCTCACAGGGAGGATTTGCATATTTTCTTTACTTTCACTGACAGTGGTTTAGAATGCGGTGACAAAATGATATAGTTTATGCATAATGCATGTGTGAAACTTAACACTTTAACACACGTTTTACATAACTGCTATCACCATAAAGACAGTTGAGAGCTCAAATTGTAAGATTAAACTAAAACATAAACTGTATTTCTTACATTTTGTGTCAAATTATTATATTTTGAAGAGTGCTGTGAAGTGTTGGGTCACTGAAAGAAGGTCACGAGGTCAAAAATCACCAAAGAAATAGTAAAGTTTCAGTTCCAGCTGATATTTATTTCCTTCTTTGAAAAAAGTTCTGTACACAAGTTTATATCAACAATCTGACAGGCAGTGAATGGACACAATTTAGCTGGCATGAGTCTCCCCTCCCTTTGAGCCCCTACGAAGGATGGTTCCTTTGTATATGGCATGATTAGACAATAAATGAACGAAATCTACACAGCATATTGCACAGGATGAATGAAAAATAAAGTTAATATATTTAAAATGCTTTGATATATATAAAAATGAGTCCTGAACTGACCACCTCATAAGTGTAAGAGTGTAAAAGATAGCAGTTCAAGACAGTGCCTGTCCTTGATAGCAACAACGTACATAAACACACAATCTTTTTGCTTTATGATACAGTCAAATATACAAAGATCGAGTTCACGTTTCATCATTTTTCGTTTTTCATTTTTTTCTTAAAAACACAACAGCTAATAACCTGAATCTGAAATACAAATGCTATTCACCATGCCATAAAGATACTAAAACAATTATTAGCTAGTTAGCCGACAAGTAGAAAAGATTATATATTCAAATACAATGAGAAACGCAGTACAAGTAGATGAACTCAAGTCAGAAATTTCAATATGCTTGTTGTTCTCACTTTTGTTGCTTGTTATTATGTAACCTGTTCCATCCTGTAGATCTGACATCAATTCATGACAAACAGTGACAAACAAGTCAAATTTAAAGCTACAATCTCCTCATGTTGTTGTCATAGGCAGGATTATCAGAAAGGAAACGCAACAAAACAAAGGAGTGGTTTGTTGGAGAGAGTGATGCTGTTGGAAAACCACGTGGTGCACAGGCAGCGTGTGTGCCTGCGCCTTTAAGAAGTCTGCAGACTTGGCACTGTAAACGTAGGAGGGAGGCTGATAGAAAGACTGGTGCTGCGTTCAAGTGCTATCGTTCATATCTAGAAGGGATCTATATTTAATATGTCACGAGTCCAGGGGTCAGCCATCAAAAGGGTGTCGGTCCTAACTGCTGGTAGAAGATTAGTTTCCCTGTAATAGTAGTTTGGTGCCATGGATTAATAAGTTAAAACAGTACAAGTCTCAGAAGTATAAGGTAAGCATGAGCACTTGAAGGCAGCATAGAAACCAGCCTGCCCATGTCTAAAAATTAGGAAATCCAATACAACTGTATTAGGCTACACACACCGATTGTTGACTTCCCCTTTTCCATATAGATTTGTACAAAAATACACTGAGAAAATAAACAAACTGTTTCTTCTCTTTAAGTGTCCAAAAGTGTGTACATTTAGTTATAAAAAGAACTTAAAAAGTTGTGTGTTCGTAAAACTCTAGCCCTTCGCCTGAGAAGGAAATGTGACAGACATACTGACAAAAACAACAGGACTAGTACAAGAAATAAAAAATGATCAAGTCAAAAATGCTTGGCCCAGTATATAAATACAATATCCAGTATAAAATGGCATCTGACACATGTACAAAAAAACAAAGCTCAGAGAATGAACCAAAATAACAGTGAGGATTTCTCTATAGCTATCATCTGAAATAAACAATAAACAATTTGGTCCTGAATCGTAGAGAAAGTGTATATAAAGTTCAGCACAGATTTGAAGTTGAATCCTGAAGAAGTTTGAAACATTACAACAGCTGGTGATTATTTCAATGTCCATATTTTGTCTTTAAAGAGAAGAACCGAAGCGAGCGCCACCTATCCATTTCAAATACTATCAAGACTAAAGTGTTCTCACAGAAAATCTCAGCACAAGATAGGAACAAAGTAGGCGATCATGCTTTTAACGTGTTTTTTGCGTTTGAAAATACTTGAAAACTAAAAAACGACAACCCACCTCGGTTTATCAAAAAAAGAAATCCCTCTTTGTGACACACAACAATAAACCTGTCGCACGACACAGCAGTCCTATTGTACCTTGTCAGTGAAGTTCACTTGGAGCGTTCAAACTCGTGAAATGTCCCTTTTTCTAGTTAAAGTGAACGGCGGACCGTGGAGCTATCGTGCAAATAAATCACAGTTTAAGTTGAAAACAGTCGGGGCTGAGTAGCGTGTCAGTGCGCTGCCGCTACAGGCGCCTCTCCCCCTCTTTTTCTTCGCCTCTGTTAGTTTTGTGCCCGAGTCCACAAAAACACAAAGTTTGTTTTACAGCGACTTTCAGGGCGAGGGAAAGAGGCTTGCAGTTGGGCTTTTTGCTAGTCTGGTGCGCAACACAAACTATAACGCCCACTTTTTTAGATTAAGTTAACATGGGTCACTTTTACGCGCTCAGTACGTGAACACAAGGTTGGAAATAGTGGACTCGAGCCAATCCCCGGAGATCATCTCACTGACTTCAGGTGTGCAGTAGTCGGGGAACTCGAAGTGGGACCCTCCGGAGCCGGACTCAAAGTTCAAATCCAAGTCTCTGTCCAGAACTGAGGACCCGAAGCCGCTGCTCAGGGACATCCCGTCAAAGCTGGGGCTCGGGTTGATGTCTAGTAAGTCATCCTCAAACTCCTCATCCTCCGAGGAAGATGACGAAGAAGAGGAGTGGGACGAGTGCGAGGCGGAGGGAGTGGGGGACGAGGAGCGGCGACTGCTGGTGTAAGTGTGGCCGCCGTACAGCCCTCCTACCCCGGTACTGCTGCTGCTGCTGTTGCTGCTGGTGCTGGAGCTCGGAGAGTGCACGTCCTCCTCCCTGCAGCCCGCCGCGTCCTCGTACAGGCTCAGCGGGTCGCTGCTCTCCGCCGAGCTGCTGAGCGTGGGGCTGGCCGGGACCACCACAGAGGAAGCGGGGTTGGCGAAAACGTAGACCCGCTTGGGCTTCTTGGAGTCCTGGCTATGCTTCGATGAAAAAGGCTTGGACTTGTAGAGAGAGTTGTGATGGTCTGAATCAAACGCTTTGGTGTTGAAAACTGATTTGTGTGGCTTTGGTGACTTGGAGCCACTCTTCCTGGATGAAGATGTTTTATTTGTGCTGGTGTTGTTAGAGCTACCGTTGACTTTCTCCGCCTTGTCGCCAGGTTTGGACGCGCTTGACTTGACTTTCTTCCTGGGCCGGTACTTGTAGTCGGGATAGTCCGCCATGTGCTTGAGCCTGAGCCGCTCTGCCTCTCTGATGAACGGGATCTTATCGCTGTCTCGGAGCAGTTTCCACCGCTTGCCCAGCCTCTTGGAGATCTCCGCGTTGTGCATGTCTGGAGACTGCTCCATGATCTTTCTCCTCTCGATTTGGGACCACACCATAAATGCGTTCATGGGTCGCTTGATGTGGCCACTCGGGGTCTTACACCACGCCGGATTCTCCCCCAGCTTGTCCCCCGCGGTGGATGACGCCGTGGAGCCCGGGGAGAGAGGCGACGCGGCCGCGTCCAGGTCCATGCATGCGCCGGAGTCGGAGCTGGAGTCCCCGCCGAAGAAGGAGAGCGCCTCAGCGGTGCTCTCCGTGTGGCTCATTTTCTGCACCATGCTGTCCGGTTAAAGCGCGCAGAGGGAGAGCAGTACAGGCTCTTTCTCTCCCCCTCGTCACTTTAAAGCAAACTCAGCTCTTTTCAGCCACTCTTCACAGTTTGCGCTGCGTAAAAACAGTGTAAAACAGTTGAGTCCTGAGAAGTGTGGTCCAGTGTAGCCCCCAAAGGCCCGGATATGTTGTTAAAAAAGTTAAATTTCCAGGGTTAGTATGTGCCGTACGGCTCTCTCCAGTCTCTGCCGTAGTCTGTCTTGTTCTGAATCTACTGAGCCGTGGAGTGAGTGAACACAAGTCTTTGCAGGGCTCCAACAGTGTGTAAGGTATCACCCCTGTTCCCTCTCCTACAAACAAAAGCCATGCATGCTGAGTAGGGAAAAGACAGTCTGGAGCGAGTCACACTGTCCGCCTTTCCATTTGCAAAAGCTGCAGTCGAGTTTCAAGCAACCTTCCAATACCGGCCCCTTGCTTCAATTTATCCCTTCCCAGATACAACAGCGATAAAAATCCACCAATGAAACGCTGTCACTACCCTGTCTCTGCGCCAAGTACACGCCCCTCTTGGCTCCCATTGGCTCAGAGAATCTAATAATAATCAGCGCGTGCAATGAGGAGTCTCGTGTCTGACCTCATTCCAGAATACAACAAGAAACTTCAATTTTTTTCAACAGACATGGCTTATGTTATGGACCCCTTCTCTGCTCTCCCTTACCACGAGCATGTGTGTGCCATTAGCATAGATCCATATGGGAAGTTACCATATGGAAACTCCACTTCGTACACTCTGTTCTACTAGAGTTAAACTTGTATAGTAGTAACAAAACTAAAAATTAGGATAGATCGGTTTAGAGAATTTACAAAATTAATTATTACGCTGTTATAATGTAGTTGTTACAGAAACAATAGGCACTTTTTGAACTAATTGGGGTTTTAGCCCGCTTTTTTGTAATATTACTACTTTTCCATACTTTTTAAATGTATTTCTATTCATTTTAGTCCACAGGTGGTTGCTTTGTAGGCTGTCACCCGCACTGTGTCTGAACAGAAAGTGTTTCCACTGTGCCTCCCTCACTGCGCCTTCACCAATGAAACGTCTCCCGTACGCAGCGTTATCGTTAGTCTGGTGTGAAGATTGGAAGCCAACTGTATAACCTCTCTCCCTCCCTCTTTCCCTCTCTCTCAATCAGGCGGGGCAGGGCGGTCTTTTGTCAAATAACGCACAATCCAGATCTCTAGCACGCTAAACCTAGCGCGGAGACAGTGGAGAGAGCTTGAAGGCAGCAGTGGTGTGTGAGTGTGCGCAAACATGTGCGCGTTTTAAGTGACAAACTGCCGGGCGCGCACTGACATAAACAAGCAACTCAGGTGACAGACAAATAAACACATGGCAAATGCGCGTCGTTGCGCACGTGGTCACTTTTACGCACAGGTGAATCCAGATTTTAGAAATATATTTGAAAAAGGTTCCATTACGCTGGTCAAGTATATTTTTTAAAGATCTGAATTCCCAATTATACAAGTGATTAATTCATATGATTCTTATGAGATTACTTCAATTATTTTAGCACCCTACAAAGAAGGCTATTATCGTTGTAATTTAATTGGCTTGAAATATATTAGTATTAATATATCAGTACGATTATCAATGGAGTGGGATATAAGAAACCAGAATTGTGGTACACGAGGTAGGAAGACAGCAACCGACTGTGGAAAAGGATCATGTTGAGAGACGCCGCTAGATGGCGTCGCAGAGCCAGACAGGATTTGGGGCTGAGGGTAAAAGGGATCAGAGACCAAGCTACAGAGCAGTTACCAGAGGTGAATTACATAATGTCTCAGTGCAATGGGGAGGGATACAAAACCTTTTACCTTCTCTCTTTCTTTCACCTGTCGGTGTAATCAGCCCTCATTGTGCTACAGACAGGTGACAAAGGACAGATTTTTCTGAGGTGTTAGCTACAAGCCTCCATAGCAATGAATGCATGTAGTTTAGCTCCTATTAGAGCAAAAGAATGATGTCTAATGTCTTCAGCGTGTGGTCACTGTCAAGGCCAGACTAGTCACATGATCATAAAGCCATTTAGCCAGCCCTAGTGCCACGGAGCAATCGTCAACTCACAGAGAGATAGAGCGATAATGCAGATCTGAGCATATGAGGAGAGAGCCAGAGGTGACTAGGATCACCGCAGGGAAATTAGTATGGAGGCATGCTACTCACCTTACCGGATGCAATTCACTGGCTACAATTATATTCAATATGGGCTCATATCTTCAGCGCATCCAAGTAAAGCATTGGGTAATTGGGCTCCAATTTGTGTGTTCATGGAGCAGAACCAGCAATGGAAATAAAAATATGAAATCATAAACTCAATGATTTTTAATAAGGAGGCACAGAAAAAGTTTAGCACATCCTTATCTGGCGTGATGGTATGTTCTAATTGTTCGGGAAGGTGGATGTAACTTTAATAATCCTCTGATCGTAAAATCATAAGGACCATTTGCACAACAACTCTTTAAAACTCTAAGGTTGAAAAGATGGGAACAACTGTGGGCGTTATTTCTGAGCATACACATATTTCTTACAAGTATAAAAAAAAATTACACCAAACTGAGAGCTGAAAAGTTAAACAAAATGAAGTATTTTAGTCATAAATATGTAAACACAAAGAGATCATCATTAAAAGTACAGTTACAGTGGTTTAATTGTGAACAGCCACTGAACAATCCCTTTTAAAACTATATTCACATGTATTTTACTTTTTTTATCCACAGAAAACTTCCACTCACGCAGTATTAGTTTAAATCAAGTACAGGTTTGGGGACTTCTGATAAAAGCTGTTCTATGGCTGTGCACCTGGAGGGACAGCTGAAAAGTTGATCAGTTGAACTACTCATTATTAGCTTGTGTGTAATAAGCAAATGTCGTCCATTGTGCTGGCTCCTATTTTACATGCAGATAATAAACAGGACCTTTCACCCACTTGGGGCTCATAGTTCACTTGAATGAGAGTCTGTCTTGGCTGCCCACACTTTTGTCTCTCGCTCTGTGTGTCTCCCTCCCTCTCCCCTGTGCCTGTGTCCCTGTCTCTCTCCCCCTGTGTGCACATTGGGATGCCGTGCACACATGACCTGCAGGATAAGTAGTGCATTCAAACTTTGCTCTCGCTGCTTTTTGTTGGAGTGAGGCGCAGCTGCCACGCGAGTCCGAGTGGGTCGCGTGCCAGCCTTAATCTCAACAGGTGTTCTTTTGGGCCACTCTCTCTCCACTCTCTTCTCTTTGTCTGTACTCGCTCGCCCCTCCCCCCCGCCCCTGGTACTTTGGATTTAATAAGTAGGCTACTTCTCAGGCCCAGCCCCCTCCCAGATAATCCAAACTTCTCTTTTGTTATTCTGATATTGGTTGGATTAGTCTGTTTATGAGCAGATGCTTTGTTGTTGATTATGATTTACCAAAATATACAAAATATTAGAAGAGTTTACTCAAAATCAGTTGTTATAGTCACTTTCTAAATAAAATGCCAAAACGATAAACACAAACTGGAACAATTCACCAAAGTTAAAACCCAGAATGAATAAAAACATGTGTCCTTGTGTGCACCTCCAGAGAGTTACACAGTGTCCCTTTTTTTGTAAACACTTGTCAAAACTGATTTCCAAAGACATTTCTACTTACAAGAACATAGCATGTTATGTAACGACATAAGTGGTCTGACTGTACATTATTATTCAGTCTTTCCTGAATGCAAAAGCCCAAGTTAGTGAGAGAAAATATGAGGTTATTTTAGTCTAAACATATTCTTTGACATTATACTGTTACATTATTATTGGCAGCTCTGCATTAGTAAATCTTCTGGAACATATCGTTACCCTACTTGCAGTGTCAATTACCAAAGGATTATTTTTCTAAAGTTTCATCTGGATAGAACTAGTTTTTCCCATTCCAAAACTGCTCTGATATTTTATTCCCTTTTGTTTTTATTCTAATCCAGAGATCCTTGTCGTAACCCTGTCTTTATCTCCGCTGCTCTGTTTAGCCCGGTCCGTTTTATTGGCATGAATGTTGGATGAAGTGCGTTGCCAAATCACCCCAGCAGCCCGTCCATCTTCTCCTGCGATAAATCTGATCTGAGGTCATCTGCTATTCACAAAACTGACACCATATGGTCAGCCACCCACTCACAGTACTCAGGCTTTCATGAAAACTTAAAATCTTCCCATGTGAAATATTGATGAACCTGTATTTTCAGTGTTTGTCACAGAGAAATATGAAAGTGTAACTAAAACTCACGGCATTATAAAATAGAATTCTGGGTATCACTTAATAATAACTGCACCTTAATTAGCCTTAATAAAGTATGAAGTGCTTGATTTATAATGAACATCCAATAGTTTAAAGGCGCTATATTAAGCAAAAAGAACTTATCACCTCCTGAAAAACATTCCCTGGAGTTATGTATTTCATTCACACATGTTTGAGTAATCCTTCATTATTAGTCAAGCTCAAAATGCTCTGTTCCACTTTATGACGTCAAGCAGTGGCAGTTTTCAAGTTAACAGGAAGTTTTACCTTTTGTTTAGTAGAGATTATCAGTGCCAGAGCTGAAATTTTTCAAATGATACTAGTGAAAGCGGAGTGGAGCACTTCCTGTATTACCACATGACAGCGCAAGGTGGAACAGAGCTTAAATATGTCGGGGTTTGTGTGTTAGACATGTGTGAATTAAACAAAACACAACTCTGGGTGTGTTTTTGATGAGGATACAACATTATAACATAGACATGAGAAAAGCGTAATGTAGGCCCTTTAAACTACTTAATTAAGGGGTATGAATTAGGGTTAGGGTACTAATTAAGTAGTTACTAAGCTCAGTCATTCTTAAACTATTTGTTGATTAGGAATTAAGTCTTCTTTATGTTTTATTAAGGCTATTAAACATATTATAAAGTGTTACCAAATGCTGTAATGAAGTCAGTGAGCTGCATTTGTATTCTATTGTATAATCCAAAAGTGTATGAGAGATTTGAAGTAATATAGAGACAGATGGTGGTCTTGGAAACCTGATGTGAGTGTACTGAGAATAGAGCCCAGGCAGTTTACAGGCCTTAGGGACTTGAGAGCAGCAATGACAGAAGAGCAGGGACTATTGAGTGGGGTTTCTGACATATGGAGAATTACAACGTTCTTCCACAATCAAGATGTGGGAGGTTTTAGATTCTATGCGCAACATACTTGATAGCCTATAGTAAAGTTAGTACTAAAGTGTAGGCGCAGTTAATCTCTTAATATATACCTATATTCTGCCCTGAGGGATGCAATTAAAAGGTAGTGGGTGTGGGTGTCTTGCTTGGGGACATATTCACAGCACGCTCTTTGGTTGCTGGGCAAACTCAGCCAAAAAGCAACCAAATATATTTCAAAAGAATTACTTATACAAATGTGGCCTACAGTATATGGAATAAGGAAACAAGAACAGCAGTACAGCCGGAAAGTCAACTTTGACAATGTAATCAATACGAAAGCGCAACGGCTTGTTTCTGTTTTCCAGGAAAGTCTGCATTTCTGCTCTTGTATCTCCACAACAACAACAACAACAACAGCAATATCACTGGAAAGCATATCCCTTTTTCCACAGGAATCTACCCGTATGTTTACAAGGATATGATCAGCTGATAAAAATATTGTATTGTGCATGCCACTACATGCCTTGCACCATATAGTGTAAGCCCCAGAACAGATAACCTTTGGAGAGATGTATTTCCTGGAGTAGCCTTTATTGAAAGTCTAATTTATAAAAACAGAAAGCTGCCCTGAATACAAATAGAGAATTAGCCGCATATCTACGAGTATGTACAAATCAGTCACAACCATTATTTACTGGAGCATTTAATTCAAAATCAATGCTAAGCGAGTTTAGCAAGAAACAAAATAAATTGATTGGTACCAGTGTATGTAAACACCTCACTTGAGTTTGTCCAATGACCAGTGTTAGTGCGCTGAGTATCCAAAGGTCAACATGGCTGATCTGGAACAACATCAGGTTCCTGCATTAAATCTAATCATAACTGAAGACGGATCAGGAGGATATGACCATACATTTATACATGCACTTAAAGGACAAGAAGCAGGGAAACCGAATGGGCTTTACTTCAGTAATCAGGTCAGAGACAATCATGCAGCAGCCACGACAGTCACATAAAATGAAAAAAAGATTCATTATGGCGTCTAGTGTGTGGGATATATATGTTTGTCCTTATACTATGTTATATTTGTATCCTTATCATAGAATTTATATATAAATGGACATAGCTAACCTGCAATTCGCCCCTGTAACTGCTAGTCTTAATGAGCTTCATCAGTCAAACACGATGGGTGACGTCACACTCACTTAGTCCATTTCTATGATCCTTCAAAATCAAAACCAGACCTGTAGATGTGTGCTGTTTCATGTTTTTTTCAGTCCCTCCTCAAAGCTATTTAACAAACTCATTGACAACCATTTTGTAATCAATCAGTCTTTCTGTAAAGTCCACACATCTTCACCTGACCTGTCATGTGCTGAC
The DNA here is from genome assembly GCA_019594935.1 of Periophthalmus modestus. Taxonomy (NCBI): domain Eukaryota; kingdom Metazoa; phylum Chordata; class Actinopteri; order Gobiiformes; family Gobiidae; genus Periophthalmus; species Periophthalmus modestus. The sequence continues at coordinate 10,528,832 of JAIEZT010000124.1, read as the reverse complement.
ATGCACAGTTCAGCATAACGTTATAGCAGGCATTGTTTTTAGATGCCATGACAACTGACAACATGATAACATGTCCTTTGAGGTACTTCCAAGAAATACGTGTCCTATTTCCAGTAACCCATGAAATATATAGTTCAAAGAGTCTAAAGTAGTTTATTAAGGCAGTTTATCATCATTTATCATTATTATTATTATTATTATTATTATTATTATTTAGATCTTATGTTAAAAGCAGGAAAGATTAAGTATTAAAACTTCCCTAAAATGAGCATAGATTTATTTGACTGAGTATGACATAAGATAAGAGCAAATGGTTATCTGTTTCACAGCGTTTGGCCATCCTCCAGTGTCGCATGAGCACATGTCAGGAGCAGTAGGCAAGTACAGAGCAGTGCCCAGAGACCAGTGTCCAGATCTTGAGCCAGGATCTTGGTCAGGAGTAACTAGAGGATTATCTTGCGTGCGTGTGTCTGAAAAGCCATTCAGACAGGCAGGTCTGTTAGACTGGGGCGTACTCGTTTACACAGGGCTAGTGCAAGGAGGGGCCTTCACAAAGTCTGTGATGTTCATTTTGCATATAGTAAACAATTGCAGTCCCATCAAAACGGTTTGTACACAAGGCCCCGAATTTTATGCTACACTCCTACAACTGAACTGGAGACTGCACTACTTTGCCACCTATGTATTTAAAAACAGTCTTTTCAAAACTATAGCAATAAATTACACTGTTCCTTTTGCTCTTGTAATCCTACAGCAAAACCTCGATCAAAACCTGCAGCTCTATAAACTCCATCAACTATTATATTTTTACTGTCATCAAAGTCAATGTTCACATCACACACTCCTTTACAGCCCCATAACAGACAGATGGTTGGTTACAGTATACGTCAAATGTATTTATTCAGTTGTATTTCAAAAGCGTTGTTTGAACAGGTGTTTTCAGGCACAGATACTGACAAAGATGCAAGTATAAACACACATGTACACGCACACTCTCGGCAGTCTTATCTTATCCACCACAGGCAGCTGCAAAGTAGAAACTCAAGCTTTAGCTGTTAATGATTGGTATTGTGTATCTCCAAGTCTCTCCCTCCAACTGAAAAGAGCTCATTATTAGTGAGCTAACTTTGATTTGCGAAGTTCAGCGAAGTGAGTTTGAACATCTGTTGCGTTTCAAGGTTGTTTCTGCATAAGCGAGAAGGCAAACATGGGTACTGCCAGAACTATCGAGGTGGTTAAATAGAGCAAGCAAACAACTCACACGTTTAGTGGGTTAGCGCATATTACACCAAGTATCATCAGTGTAAATAAGGAGGCTGCCTTGTGTTTTGGCAACAACTAAAAGATTTCAACGATAAAACTGCAGTATATTTTAAGAAAAGTCAGGTCAACTAAAGTTTAGTCGAAGTCTATAAAAACAAGAGACTGGAAAACATGAGGCTACACATTTCCAGGTAGACATTTTCCCATAAATAATAAACAAATGTAATATGAAACTGATATAGATGATCTGACCTGTAACTTGGCCTAGTGGCATCAACACGGTATCTCCATGTAGATATAATGCTATACTGCGGGACATTTCACAAGCAGGTGGCAGTCCCTCCATCAGAAAAACGTTACATAATGCACCTTTAAGTAGTTTGCTATAGTATATTGCTGAAGTAAAACTGAAACAAATACATGCAACTGACACAACTACCCAAGAGCAGATTTGAACCACCAACCTATTCTGAAAAATAATGAGCTGCAATAAATAAACAGCAGAATGAAACACTTAAGTACTTAGTTTACATCTGTAATGACTCATAGATGTTAGGAATTCAACCTTTTGCAGCTGAAATATTATCATAAAGCCAAAAAATAACCAAAAATGTCCTAGTAGTGCAAAGAAAATGTGCACGACAAATACCGTTCCACAAAAAAATATTGCTCCAGGTTTCATATGTTGAATGCTAAGTTGATATAGCAATTATTGTAACATCATAATCAAATCAACATGTATAAATCTTTCAGATTAGTAAATGGTAAATGGTCACATCTTTATATAGCGCTTTTCCACCTTCAAGACACTCGCTTTACAACAAGGAACCAGTCACCCATCCATACACCAGTGTACGCAGACACTGGGGACGAAGTGGGTTAAGTGTCTTGCCCAAGGACACAACAATAGCATTCATCTGTGAGGGTTGGAATTGTACCGCCAACCTTCAAGCCAGTGGATCTAACCACTCAACCAATGATGTTTATGTAGAGAGCGGGATTTGAACCGCCAACCTTTGGATCAGTGGACAAACACCCAACCAACTGAACTACTGTCGCCACTAGTAATATGCTGTTGCTAGTATGCTCTTTGGATAACTCCTGTAATGGTACTCAACAGGGCCAGGTAGAGTTTAGCGTAATGAGAGTTTAGCATTGAACTCCGATTCCAAGAGAACGAATCTTGAGCCAAGAACATATTTCCATGAATCTAAGTCTGAAAACCTCTATTAGCCTCTAGATAGTTATATAGCATACAAGTACCTCTAATGCCCTTTTTCATGTTTCCAAGACTGTTCTCTCATTAAACGCAACATATGTATGACTATGGATTTTTCTTTTCTTTTAATTCCACAGTGAAACAGTGACCGATGGACATAATGAACAGAGTTTAGTGGGGTGTGAAAGGCTGGGGCTGCTGACAAAAGGAATAATACGCAGGCTGTCATTGTGAGACTTAACCACGCTGCACACTTGACGTGGCACATGCATATTAAAGCACTTGACATTTGGCATACAGCCTCAGTGTGGAGGTGTGACACTGTGTGCTCTCTCAGGCATTAGGCAGGTAAGAATACGACCAGAGAGAATACCCAAATGTGCCATTCAAGGGACCTCATATCACTTTGTGCATATTCCTGCATATATTTATATCTGTGGCTACATTTGTACGCCGGCTTTTAAACGGCAGCTTCTTTGCGGCTGCGTATGTGTCCACTCAATAGTGACCAGCTCTGACAGGAACTAACCATCAGAGTCATGGTGTCACCTTGTCACCTGCCACCTCTGCTCCTGGGAAGTGTGTGCACGCATCAGTGTGCATGTGCGAGCGACCCCATTACCACCAGGTGAACAACTGACGGCCGGAGATTTCCTCTGCTCCTTATAGAACTATCTATCTTTTTGTGCACTGCTGTCAACAACACCTATACAGACAATTCATACAATGTTTTCTGTCTGATGTGTTTTTGAAATAATAATGTTATGGTTTTCAAGAAAGATGAAGCATGTTGTTTTTGGTGTGATGATTCAGAAACCTGCAGTATGGAAAAGAAAATATTACATTACTGCATATAAACTACCTGTATAATCTCAATCACAAGAATCATGCAAACATAAAGTTAATTGTTTTGCTATGTTGTACTTATATTTTAGATACAAGACAGACCTTTATGTGTTGCAGTAGAAGTAGTGTGAAGTATTGGCCATAAAAAAAACTTCATGCTGTATCCACATTACATCGCAAGACAGGGAAACATAACAAACATGCCTATCTTTTACAGATTGATTTAATTGTTTTTATTTGGCAACCCTCATGAAAACCATTTTAACGGTTTGCATTACTAGACAACACTTTTTATCCAGTTTAGGGATCTGTATAAAGGCAACACGGACTTGTAGCTCATTGTTGAATTGATTGAATAGATTTAGTTCATCTTTAGCTCATACGCATGGTATAGGGCAGATGATGAGGGTTCAAGTTGGGGACTGCGTGATGTCCCCTCTATGCTATCTGCTTCAAACACGTGTGATTGCCTTGGCGTATCCCCTCAGCAGCCTCCCTAACCTCTGGCCAGCGTGGGCCAACTGCACTCTGACAAACACAGAGGGTCCCTGGGGTGCAGGCAGGTGAAGGGGCAGCGTTTGTGTGTTCCTGAATGACACACACATGAAAAACCCACCCAGTTTAGAGCGGAAAGTTGAGTCCCCGGTGACTTGATGGTGAAGTCAGTCGGTATTAGGGTCAGACAGGGAAGAGAAAAGCAGGACAATGCAGTGCTCGGAGATGTTTAGAGATTTATGGAGTAAAAATGCTGTTATTGCACAGGTTGTCACAATGGGGGGATTTGAATGTCTATCCTGACAAAAGTGCACAAAGGTTGTTTTATTTGAAATGCTTAAGCTGAATTTGTTGTGACAGTCTGCATTTAAAATAGTGGAAGATGAGTGCTCCCAGCTGACAAGTATCAACGTAGCACGGGCCATTTTACAGTTTGTATAGGCACAAGAATAGTGCTGATATAAACACATAAGCCAAAACAATATGACCATGGACATGTAAAGTGAAAATAACATTGTCATTTATTTTGAGTGGTCTATAGGCTTTATCAGGCAGGACAGTAGTTGTGTGAAATGTGATGGTGAATTGATAGAACCATACCTCAGTGGGCCAATTTAAGTGGGTGGATTATTGTATAAGCAAGTATTCATTTAAACCCACATGTCAAAAGTAAGATAAGTATTTTAAAATATTGCAGCCTTAGAGGTTTGCACTAGTCCATATGAAAAGTATTCCAACAATGTTTCAGACCACAATTGTGTCGCTCAATGCAAAAAATGCCTCAATTTAAGGAGTACCCGACGACATAGCTCAGGGATGAACTGTCTGTGAGTTTGCCAATGGTCACATCTATTTTAAATTTGATTAAAAAAGGGTAAAGCCACGTGGGTATCATCCAACTATAGCAGCTTTTATCATCGTAAAAGTTCATGTCACAACACACAGAGCATCAGTGTGTCCATATGGGGCTTCACATTAGGTCATTCTCACAAAACATTACCACTATCAATAACCTGCCAGTGCACATAAAGTTATGCCTGATCTACACAAATAAAGACAAATAAAAGCCTCCATGGAGCAATAGAGTTGTGCTGTGTCTCCAAGTGCAGCATAAATAAGCAACAATCTATATCCAGCTACTAGCAGGGTGCAAGTGAGCCAATAACACTCTTATACATTTTTAATGGCTGTTATTGTTACAAAGCTGCACCTCCAACCAAGCTTCTAACATGCTTCATATTAGAGGCAGAGGTACAGTCTAATCCCTCCACGTTGGTTTGCATCCTGGATATAATTCATCTAGATTATGTCTTGGGTGAAATAAATGTGTCTCCCCAGCTAGATTTAATTGGCAGCGTTATTTTGGGTTAATCTCTAAATAATCGCACAAGAACGTATGGATGTTGTAATCGCTTTTCTATGGCTCATTTTCACTGACACAAGGAGGCCATTTTGGTTTGTCATGTTCACTTTTTGCCTTGAGGATTGTTATAACAAGGATTGATATGGTTTGGTTTGCCGTCCCGCTCGTTATTAGAAACATCCATCCAGGAAAGTGACAAAGTGCTTTCTCACCAATTACTGACTGCCATCTCTAACTTCACACCTGGCAAAGAGAGAGGGAAGTGGAGCTGAAATGTGAGGGTGTGTGTGTGTGTGTGTGTGTGTGTGTGTGTGTGTGTGTGTGTGTGCGTTAGAGGCAGACACATAAACAGGCTGAGGGCAAGGTTGATGTATTTTCAGATTTCATAAGATAAGGTGGAATATATGGGGCTTTTATATTTGAATATGTGCAATAGGGATGTTGCATTATCGCATTTAGTCTTGTTATTATTATGTGAGAAGAAACGTCACAATGATCATTGACACCATGACTGAATAACAGAGAAATCTTGAATTCCCTTTCATCATGGCCAAATAGCTCATTCATACGGGAACATTTACCGGTAACACAAGATCACATGATTGTGTAAGTCTAAGGACTAGCCGCACCAGAACTGACATGGGAAGAAGGGTTTTCGGCTCTTTTGCTTTCCAAAAATGGAATATATTTCAGAGACAAGCAAAAAATTTATACTTTGGTGCCGCAAATGCAATTTATAATCTGATAACAAACATTTATACCCAAACCTGCACCTGTTTTTATTGTTTCATATGGACTTATTTTTTATTAGTTTGTTTTTCGTTTGTATTTTTCTGTATTTGAAAAGGCAATTGGGCACTCTCTGTATAAATAAAGATACATAAACTTTATGAATGATAAAGTAAAGTTAAAGTGACATAGAAAGGTTTACTTTTTTGGAGTATATATAGAATTAACATGGGTTACTTCTGATAAGAAAATTCCAATATGTTGTTAACTTCACAACTTCCCTAACAATAGTGTAATATTGGAGAAGCAACATTAAATGTGTTAACTTATGTGTGATTATAAATAAATATAACCATATGGTATTAGTTGTGAGTTTACAATACAATTATTTCAACACTGTATAATATGTGCAGTATTTCTGTAAGATTATTATTGAAAGATTTACCACAAACAGAAGTAAAAGTTGTGATTTTGACCATTATGTTAAGGTAATAAGTTGTAGAATATTCATTTGATGTACATATTGAGATTAACTTCAGAGAAATGAACAGGAAACACGACGAAAGGGCTAATTCATATCGATGCCATCGCACGATTACCATTAAAACAAAAAAAAACAAACAAGTACATAAATAAAATGTCTGGTAAGCACTCTACATCTGCTTATGTAAAGTGTTCAAACTGTATTATTGTAACTGCAAACATTTCAATAAAATACACGCTTACAGCTGGAAAGCTTCAGTGCAATTTTTATTGTCAGCTTTGTTTATGTCAAATAAGCTATTCCCATATATTACATCTGTCAACTCCATAACATTACATTGGATTCAGTAATGCAAAATGAATAACATCAGCAGAGCCAAGTCTCAGTATTGATCACTGTGGTCAGACAGCGGCCGACTTCGGGCTGACAGAGCAGAAGTGTAAGGCTTTTCCAGGACCACAAGAATCACATTAGGAAAACTTGCGGTGGTTCAGGTTTGCTGTAGTTGCTACTTTTGGATAAAGTATCAATTCAACCTATCAGACAGTCCTGCTTACCTATTTGTTCATAATATACAGTATAGATGGATCCTGTTTGCGCATGAATATAATCTCTAACAGTGCACAATGGCAGAGTGGTTAGCTCTTCTGCCTCAAAGCAAGGAGGTCATGAATTCAATTTGTTTACATGAATGACACAAAATCTCTTTTGTAGAGTCTGCATGTTCTATGTAATGTAATGTTATATCTGATATGTACTTGGAGATTGATATCTCTTAACCGCCTGTAGTAAATGAAAGTGAAATAGTTGCTACTAAACCGGTACACTCCAAATAGCGATGTCAAGATTTGGTTTGACTTGGTTAATGAGAATCACAACTACTCCAAATTTAATATAATTGTAAGAACAAAAAATAGTAATCAAGAGTATAATAGAAGCAAAATTTTCCCTAAACTCCAAAGAAACCTTCTAAATGTGGAGTGTTGATCTAATTGGATGGAAGGAAATTGGATTGACTGGAATCGGATGGCCCACCATTTTAATCAAATAAATGAGACAAAAGGCTATTTTATGTTTTTTGCTGGTAGCCTTTTTTGCGTTTGGGAGTTGCATAGTAAAAGAAAAATCTGTCAACTGGACAAAAAATTGTAGGAGTGAAGATGTTTCGCTGCTCACGAGGTGCTTCTTCAGTTTAGAAGTCGCAAAAGTCAACAGAAGACATTATGAAGATCACGACTGAAAAACATTGATCATGAGAACCACTGTATTAGGCAATGGAAATACAAGTAAAGTAAGGAATTCTCTGCTGTTTGGTCATGGTGTCAATAATTGTGAATAATTCAAATTGTGACGTTTCTTCTCATAATAATGGCTAACTAACACCAACTTGTAGAAACTCAGCCAATCACAATTTAAAGTTAAAAGCATAAAAATTTTACAAAACTTCTAATTGAGGATAAAGGTATTTATCACCCATGATGTCATATCGACCAGATGCTATTAAATTCACTAAGCAGCTGTTCTCGGAGCATTTTCAGTTCATGAGGCGATGTTAAAAGCACCCAGAGCGGCTGTTAGCACCTATTACCGACAGTCCTCACCTTCACCTCTCCGGATGAGTTCAACAACAAGGTTGTGCTGGAGAGGCGTGGAGCAGAGGAGGAGATGGGCACCCAATAACAGGCTTTCCTTATGACAGATGTGTGTACATATGTCTATGTCTGTGTGGTTATGGCTTTATCACAAGATGAATTCATTTCCTCTGGCTTTCTGTTTTCTGTCCATCATTCAGCTCTGGAATCAGGGCCAGGCCAATTTCCTGTTCCTGTACTGAAATAGAGAAACACATCAATGCTATATGGGAGGCTTCTTCAGATTCACTATAGATTTCACCCGGCTTTCTGATGTTTCAATTCTGCGCATAGAAGGTTTTCAAGATGTACTTTTGTAAAATAATAGGATAAATACATGGTACTTACACTTTATAGGTGTGTATCATTAGAAATGCAAGGGCACAGTAATGTCAGAAAATCAGATGCCCCTGGCTAATCTTTTGACCTTTACAGAGTAAGTAACACGCTGATCTGGGTTCAGTGGGTTCAGTCTATTGGACTTGTAGTGGAAGTCAGTTTTGGTACAGTTTTAAGTATTCACACCAAGCACATTTAGTTATAGAAATGTAATTTAGCTATACAGTATGCAGATGATATTTACTTCATTGTATAAAACTTCATTGTCCTGCATTCAAGGCTCAGAGGGTTCAGAAAATGTCTGTTTTCATCTATCCTCTATCTCCACCCACAGTTCCTGCATTTACTTTCAAATATTCCAATATAATATATATGTTGACTTTGGATCAAACACATAGGGTTCAAAAATGACAAAGAGCTATTTTCAATAGTAAATAAGGAAATGAAAATCTTCTGCTTACTACAGTGTATTTTCACTATGACGAGGAGGAGTCTTTTCTGCAGTCAGTTTAAAAAATTAACCAATTTTAAAAAAATTATTATTAGTAAGCCATTTTACATCAATATTATGGTGAGCATTGTAAAATATAAAATGATGATCTATGTATGTAAGAATTCAATACTAAATACCTGAAAATATTCTAATAAGAGCATTTTCATAAGGCTACAAGTATACATTTAATATACAGCTTGGGATCAAATGTCTAAAAGCGACCACAAAATCTGCCCATTTTTGTAGCAGCCGTGCAAACTGTCCATAGATTAGCCTAAACAATGTTAGCAAGTAAACAAAAGAACAGCAGAACACCTTGATACGCTGCTGGCTCACTAGTGATAAAAGCATGTATCACTCTATAGTGTGGGAATACTTGAAAGTTTAGCATTTTGTGTCTTAAAATATCTATTGGTTTAACATCTGAAAATTCTATGATGCGTGACATCATAATCCCGAGCTCTGTAAGTGTGTGCAATGAAACCTGTGGGATTTCCAAATAAAAACCTCTTGCTTGACAAAGTGCTAAAAGTTGAATGATGACTAACTTCACCTGTCAGTTGTTTAGGAGTGCCGGGTGAGTGTGGTCCCTTAGGTGCTGAATGCGATGTCTACACCCACTTAGACACCCACTCACCCTCCCACAAATCCACACAGCCGTTTGTTATGACAAAAGAGCACAGGTGACAGTGATTGATGGGGGACTGGTGGCCTGGGTCGACGTGTATGCCGCTGCCACGACGACAACAGCCTAAATGCACATAAACACTTTCTGCCAGTCTGCCACCACAGAGTTAGCAACAGTGTGCGTTTTTCCTCCCTCACTTCTCCAAGCCAGTCGCTCTGCACTGCGGCAAGGCAGGGGAAGCAGACACACACTCTCCACTGCTCCACTCCCAGATTTTTTGGAAGAGGAGAAGGGATAAGAGCGAGACAAAAAAGCCCAGACAGCATTGCATTTTTCATATCTTTTTACGGAACGGCCGCGATATCGTGCCATTTTGTTTAAGGATCTCCAAGTTGTCTTTTCCTTCGCTACTAAAGTTTTCGGAATATTGTTAAGAGATGGAATATGTGCTGACAAAACACGCCAAAAACATACGAAAAGTGTGAAGATAGAAGAGGAATCGTGGATTGTGTGTTGTGGATTTTTTTGGAACATGGCAGGACAACATGATCCAGGGGTCTTTTGAGGATAACCCTGCCAGTGACGCCAGCGATTCCTTACAACATTGCAATACTCAGGCTTGAATAGAGTTTTGCAGAAGCTGACAATATGATATGTCTCCAGCTTTATGCGAAAGCTCAGATAAGGCGATGGAAATCTCTTCGGAGTTATTTAAGGACACGCGTAGAAGCCGGGCCTTGGCCATTGTTGCGAACTTGGCTATGATTCTCCTTCTTCCATATGCAATATCGATCAAATCCGATGTAGCCAAATGTACAAGTATCCAGGCAGTAAGGCGATCTGTCCAGCTAAAAGGCACGGAGCCCAAAGACATTGCAAGCCCCAATGGAGGAGAGAATGAATGGTGTGAGTGTGGGAGAGGAGGAGAGAGAGAGGGAGTGCAGCTTCCAGACAGGGTGACCTACATTCGCGCAGTGTCTGGAAGCACAGGCAGGCTACAAGAATGAACAGCAAGAGGGGTGCCATCCAAATCCCCAAACCTCCATGCATTTTTCAACTTTTCTATCCTTCTTGTACTATCCTCTTTTCCACTCATTTTGCATCTATTGTTCGGGATATCCGCTATCTTCGCTAGAGGCTTCCAAACAATTCGGCTTTGTTTTCCGCCTTCAAAAACTAATTTCTGTCGCCTCCAATTGGTTCCATTCTAATCCACATATTCTCTCACCTCCCTTAACCCCATGCTTTCTCTACGCACACTCCCTTTCTCTCTCCTCTCCATCTTCTCCTTCACTGTCAGCATTTATCTATCTCAAGCCTTCTACCAGGATTGTTTTTTATAGTGGATTACTTTGTCTAGCTAGCACGCAGATATCGAGCATTACTGCAAGGCTCCAAAGCAAGAAGCGGCAGCGGTGATGATGGTGGTGGTTTTATCTTTCTATATAATAAGTCTGGGAGCGAGACTTCACATCTACTCAGATATGACGCCTCCAGGACTGAGAGCTGTCTATTTTCAGCTTCCCAGAATAGGTTCATGTTATAGAGTCGACTATGTTCTATTGGCGGTACTGTGCAGTTTGTTTTGCTTCCTGGAGTGTTTGTCATTTTGAAATAGATGAAGAAACTACCTTCATCAAGAAAATGACTAAGGTGCTTTGTGTTTATCTGGCTGCAAAAATCTTTCTGATTGGCCGAAGGAAGAGCCAATCACGCCTACAGAAGCAGCAGGGTCGGGAGAGTAGAATGAGACAGAAAAGTTAATGTGGCCAAAAAATGACTAATTGTTTTAGTGACGAATTGGATGACATTTTTTATTTATGTAGTTTCAATATCAACAATTTTAGGAAAGATCAGAAAATTGGTCATTAAAGTCATTGTTTAGATTATTTTTAACTGAAGATAGTATGTCATTGGATTTGTTTTGGAGGATTTCCATATGATTTTGAATACTGAACTGTAAGATTGTTTGGATTTGAAGCAGAGGATTCTATGGGGTTTTGTAGCATTTTCTTTAATGAGCTGAATTTAGGAACATAATTCATTATCAAAGGTGATTGGCTGAAACAGATACACCACAGAGCAGGGCTTATTAATCCGGCCCGCCGAACGTCACCAAATTATATTAATAATTTATAATAGGTAAGGGTAGACCTTGTTCAATGTACCTTTCCTCTGTAATTCTAAACATTTAACGTTGCACTTCCTAAAAGATTACTCTTTTATTCCTTAGTCCTTTGCAAAAATGATCTTATCAAAGAAAAGAAAAGTGCATAGTGTTTAATACAGAGTGGACAACAAAATAATTTTCTCCAAAGTCCGATCAAAGTACCAAGGCAAGTTTTTTGCTGGAATTCAATTTAGCAAAAGCTAGCAAGCCTTTCTCCAAAGGCGAGTTTTTAAAAGAATTCATTTGGAAAACAATTTGTACAATGAGTCTTGCATATTCATGCTTTGCTACCGCTGTCAAATTTAAGAACCCACTGTGGCCCATATGTCAAAAAGTTTTGTGGATAGATTGAAAAATTGCCCTGAATTGCCCTGAAGTTGTTGTTTTAATTATTTTTTATTATTATTTTGTGTCTCTTTGGACAGAATGCACTGGAAATTATTGGTTAGATTACTACAGAAGGCTATAAGGACCGTGGCCTAGCGGAAATAGCATTTAACCCTCGAATATAAGCGGGTCAAATCTAGATCTGGTTGCTATGTCTGGCCATCGTAAGATATGAGCAGCATGTCTACAGCTTCTGACTGTCGTTTTATTGTGTATGTGTGTATGTTTATATGGAAACAGCTCTCCTGTCCATAGCCCTTTGTAAAAAGTCTTAGTCTAGTGTCTGGTTGTATTGTCTATAATTATTTATAAGGCAAATCTAGCTAGCCTGTTCCATATAGCACTTTGCTCCTGGCCTGGTCCCTAGCTCCCCACTTATGTGTCAGTCCTGTGGGATCACTGTTAAAGACATGAGAGGGGATTGCAGTTGAAGGAGAGGAAATGACATGCGTAATGCAAGGGGACACATAGGCACCTGTCAGAGAAAATCAGGCCTGCGGAGGGGGAGCCCATACATAATTCATCAGGCACGAATATGCTGCTTTCACCATTTAATATGCTTCATCAGAATTCAATATTTCTTTACAATTCGCTTTATTAGCTCCATCCCTCATTTCTGACAGGGTTATTAATCGCAAAACAAATACACTAATGCTGTTAATGCTGCTAATGCTTTGAGGTTGTTTTAAATCCACTTACACTATTTTTATGACTGCAGCTGGTCATTTGTGACCATTTTTTCAATATCACGGAAAGGTTGATTTATACTACGGTACACCTTGTGCATCTTGGCAAATATAGACAGTATTTGAACCCAAAGCCTCATTCTGAATGCAAAATGAATGATTTTACCTGTAGAATCTTGTTGTACCTTTTTGTAATACATTTTGGTTCATTTGTAAAAAGCTGTTTTGATCAAGAAATACAAGTTGCAAACCTCAGTCATACTTCATTCCACATTGTATCTGCCTTACAGCCTGTGGCAGTTAGTCATTTACTTATGCAATATGAGTCATTCTTAAGAGGAAGGTACTTTATGTTCAAATGCTGAAGTTCCTAGCTCATACAAACCCTTTAGGCACGTGAACAGCTTTAGAACATCTTTTTCAGAACACCAATACTCTATAATCCCAAGGCACTATATAGTAACACATATGTTCTTTCTGAGATTGTGATCAATACAATGTTTTACAACTGAATGCAGATACCGTGCTGTGATCTGAATTTGTCAGTGCTGCCTGTACTCTATATGGTCAATATGAATATTACTCATTTATAAAAGTGTTTTAATGTCATAATACAGTTTAAAGATGATGCAACCATTTAAATAAAACTATATCTATTGCATAATAATCAGAGCTATGAACTAAATATATCATTAAAGGGCTTGTATCACGCTATTTTCTGGTGTTATGATGTTGTTTCTTTATCAAAAACATACGTACAGTTGTGTTTTGTTTCATTCACACATGTTTAACACACAAACTCTGCATATTTAGGCTCTTCTATGAAACAGAAAACACTCTGTTCCTCCTTGTGATGTCACGTGGTAACACAGGAAGCACAGTGTATTTAACCTCCATACACCTTCACTCGAATCATTTGGATAATTTCAGCCCTGGAATCGCCCATCTCTACTGAACTAAAGGTAAAAGGTAGCTGTTAACTTAAAAACTACCGCTTTGGAGATGTAGGCAGATTACTGGTAATAATAAAGGATTACCCAAACATGTGTGAATGAAACAAAACACAAGTCCAGGTATGTTTTTGAGGAGCAAACAACATTCTAACATGGAGAGTCAATTCAGTCTAATATAGTAATAAAGTAGTGTTCACTCTCTGCTTTGACAACACACTACTTTAATTTGTATTATTTAATTTGTACTATTATCTTTTCAAATTGTGCAACTAACAATGCAGACAACATTTAAAATAATTACGTCTCTTCACTATAATTCACATGTACATTCTAATAGGGTCCTCTCTAGGCCATTTCGCCCGGTGTCCATTAGCCTATTTTGTGTGTGCACACTGTAACCCTGACAGATCCGCTGTTCGCCTCACTTGACAAGCTTGTTTAGGACACTGTGCTCTTTCTATATCCACATAATGAGCCTGACCTTTCTATAAACATGCATCCAATGAGCATCCCCTACTTTCCATACTGCCTTTTTCTCACATTAGCTGACAGCTCCATTATTTGTAAATGGCAAGTACACACATAGCATTTTGAGTCAGTGACATCACCTCTATTTGTTTGTGTGTGTCAGTGTGACTTGTTATTGCATGGACTTTGTGTTTCGTCTTTCGTTCCCAAGGCTGTTTTGTAAATGCCCCTAAAATCTTTGGCTAAATTGGGGAGAAAAGCTGGCATGATTGCTGCATTATCCGCTGGGCCAGTTCAAAGCAGACAATGCCACACGCCAATTACGGTCCAAAAAGTGCTACAAAATGGAGAGAATTGCGACGGGGCTCAGAAGAAGATGATGAATGCTCTTTGCTTTGTGCCTCTTACAGTAAATGCCATCTATTTGTGGAATGGCACAAGTGAAGGTCTATAGAGAGGCTTTTTGTAGTTTCGCTCAACCTTATAGCACTGCAGGTACCAAGCTAACTCATTCCTATATGACATTTTGTCGCCAAATGCCTTTTTCATCCCATAACCTTTTCATAATCGGCTCTATAATTTTAAAAATGCACAGTTATCAGGGAGCAGAAGGCTTTATTTTGTATCTGATTTTTCGCATCATTCCTAGGTGGCTGACATTTCCCTGAAGTTGCATAGAGACATAATGTTCTCTGACTCATGTGTCCAAAGTCAAAGCAGTCAAATATGTCAAAGCAGGGCGGGAATGTGTGAAATAGTCCAAAGCAAACTATGATGCAATTTTTTTTTTTTTTTTTTTTACATCAAAATGTTTTTTTCCATTCATTTTTCATGTTGTCACTAAGGGCTATAGACATGCAAAAGACGAATCATTACTGTCTCAACAAAAGACAACACAAGAAAAAAAACTAGTGAAAATAGCAAAACACAGCTATAAACTGATGTAGGTTTTTCTGTTTTTTTTCCCATTGTGTTAAGCGAATGTGAGAGTCTACCAAGGTTTGCAATCAAGATATGAATAAGTTAGCTTTGCACCACTGTCCCAAAGTTTGTCTACCTCCTGCAACCCATCATTGAGATAATCAGCAAATAAATATTTAGAATTGTGCTTACTACAATATCAGAGAAACATGTGTACTCATATAATCACACATGACAGTTACTCTAAGTTCTATCACTGGCAAGTATCCCCTTTCTTTCTTTCTTTCTTTTTTTCTCATCCCAGCACCAGCATCATAATAAATACTGCATGATACAGCTGTGTTCACCAGCAGCTCTAGAGCCTTATGAAATCCTCTAACTCATCTGCATAACACCTTGTATCTCATTCCACTTCTTCCAGCTCAAATAACCCAAATGTGTTCTTTTATGTCAATTTGTTAAAAGGCTATATACTTTTAGAATCCTTTTCCCTGTGCCTATTTCAGATTCATGGCTATTCATTTGTGATAAGATCTATTAAAGATTTGAGTTAATAAAACCGATCCAGTCTTGTCACTTCTTTTCTTCCTCACTGTCTTTGGCACAGATACGCACATATTGTTACGTCTAACTATATCAATTTAATCACAAACTGTCTCCTGTTAAGAGCCAATAGACTAAAATGAGGTGAGTATTAAATCACATTGTAGCTGGTTTTCTGCTCCAGTCTACAGACATATCTAATCTTGTGTGTGTCGTTTAGCCTGATCATATGAGGCCTAAATGAGAAGTGTCTGTCACCTGGTGTAATGAAACAAAGAGCAGTTGACGAGGCAGTGTTTGGGAGGTGGTTTTTCTGTACCTGTGCACCATGTAATAGCCATATCCCAATCATTTGAACACATGTGATACAATCGTCTAATCACAAATGCTGCTTAATAACTTTAATTATAAGGTAGCTCCGAGCTGCACGGCTCCCTCACTGTAATTATGGCTTTCTCAGATAAAACATGTGACACTGAAGCAAAAGAATATCTAAACACATGTCTATAAAATAGACATTATAACAAAGATATATGTTGCATTAAAGTAGATATAAGTCATTTTGCATTCATATGCGTCTAACAGATTTACAACATTAAAATTTAAAATCTGGATTTGATAAGGACACATAACCAGTTCTGATTTCTATACCACAGTGATCACACATCACTTTTGTAAACAAGAGAACTACACTTTTAATACAAAATAATAGTAGTTCCTGCCATGCAGCCTTCTAGAGCTGATGTAGGTCAAGAAGATCATTCAAAAACTATTCATTAAAGGTCCAACAAAGGTCTGTCAAAGCATTATTTCAGCACTAGATTTGTTCAAATGAGTTTTGACACTAGTTTTTGTGTGGATTAGTATCTGGGTATACATTGTTTGGACAAGTCTATGTGTCTAATAAATAAGACAATGAACAGGAGACTGCTGATCTGTGCATGCTGTTGTTTACATTTTGCTTGACTGGGGAATATGTGAACACGGTGCAGTTCAGGAGGGAAAGGCCTGCACATTGACAAACAGGTTTGACCAGTCTCTAACCACTGATTCATCAGAAGTACACTCACATTATATTGTGTCAACAGACTCAAAGATAGCAGCTTTAAACTTGAAAAACAAATCCACAAGCCACAGTCAGGGTCACATAAGTGGAGTGTAGAAATATCAACAGATAAAACAGGTCTGTTTGTTCACACAACTTCAGTTCAACTGTTCCAACTGCCAGTTTAAATTGGCTTCCCACAGTGAGACTTATTATGGAGTTGCCTCTGTGACATTCTTGACTTAATAATTTACATATTGCCAGCCCTGTCTATGCAGCCCTGTGCTGGGTTTATTAGCACACAACAAATGTAAGTAACATACATTTTAAGGTGTATTAAGTAACTACTTTGGTTGGAGGTCCGTCACCTACTTATTTCGATGGAGATGTGATAGCTTTGCCTAAAATATTCCAGTATAGCATTGAAACTGTGAAACATTCTTGGCAAAGCAATATCATCTTCACAGCGATATACACAAGCATACCCTCCACCAGAAAAGTTACAAAGTGCACCTTTTTGCATAGATTTCCAAGGCCCTATTACTCATTATATCCACATCTACAGAGTTTATTATATTTGTGTAGTACTACGGATACCATCGTCAAATTACTTCTTACATATTCCTTCTTAATTCATCAACTGCTGCATATTTGTAGAGCACATAAGTGAAATTAAAACAACAATGTAAATATCATTCCTGTTTGTAAGCAGAGCATACAAGTTCACAAGTACAAGTGCCAGCTCCACTGCAGTATATACTCTTTGTCATCTGCACAATGGATGTAAATATAACTCTATGACCTGAGGCTGTGGTGTACTGCAGCCCATAAACGCATCAGTGCTACATGACTTCCTGACAAAGAGCCCGACTCCATACCACCCCAGCCTACAGTCATAAGCTATATGTCGTCTGGACCATTTTACAGTGAGTGTATAAAATGCCATTGAAGCTATACTTTTAATTAACAATAAAATCAAACTCCTCAAAGCAAATGCAACAACGGCCGTGGCGGTTGGCAGGTTCACTGAGTTTACACAGCAGGCAGTGGAACACAGGCCAGCTTGTTCTTTCTCTCTCTCTTACAGCAAGGTCCTAAACACACACGCACACAATGAGAACATCAATATATCCAGCTACTACAGTGACTTTGTCTGCACCCGGCACACCGCAAGCTCAGCCCTCTCCCAGACGCTCCCATATGGACTCATTAGGGGCCAGTCTATCGCCACCTGTGCGCTCAATGGCCCAACGGAGCGGCTTTGACACTGACAATGGACAGGAGGTGCGCAGGGAATACACACTCACACACAGGTGCAGCCCATCACCTACACACACAGAGCAAACACACACACACACACACACACACACATACATGCACACGCACACAAGCTAAATGGGCAGGTTCAACTGAGGGAGTTAGACAATGTGCCGCAGCCTGAGACTCAAAGCACAGTGCAGGAAAGAGTTTAGCAGCTTAAGGACAACATACTCAATAGAAACACACATTGTTATATCAGGCTCTAAGCAATTACACAATTCGGTCTTGCATAACTAAGGTCTAGCAGTATACAATGGAAAGTATCTATAGTCAAATATATATTCAAAAGTATCAAACTAATAACTGGTAGGGCTGTGCCAAAATACTCAAATATTGACATATGGGGACAGTAAATTTGGTGATACAGTATGAGTATTGTGGGCTGCTGTATCGATATATATTGCCAATATACATGTTCACTGTTTCCATGATTAAAAGTGGCGTATATCATGGTTTGTCTAGGTAGTGGTTTAACACAGAAATGGTAAATGGTCACATTTTTCCACCTTCAAGCCATTCAAAGTGCTTTACATCAAGGAACCACTCACCCATTCACACACACGCTCATACAGCAACTGGGGGCGAGGCGGGTTAAGTGTCTTGCCCAAGGACACAACAACAGCACTCATCCGTGGGCGCTAGAATCACATGGCTAACCTGTGGGTGGATCGGACCAGTGATGTTTACGTCGAGAGCGGTATTTGAACCGCCAGCATTCGGGTCAGTGGATTCTCACCACCTGATCTACTGTAGCGCTGGTAAGAAAAACCCACGTTCTTAAAGCGAGACTTGAAGTAAGAGTACAAAGGTCATACAAACACTTTAATTAAGATAATTATTCTGAGGATGTTTGTAGTAATGGTTAACTATCTGAAATAACGATGAATAACGAATCTGAAAATAGCTTTGGATGTTTTGAAAGGGTTTACAGTGGTCCCTCACTATATCGCACTTCACCTTACGCAATTTTGAATGTTTTTTTTTTTTTTTTACAGTGTATGAATTTGCATTGTCTTCTGTATCCTGATTGGCTAAGGGACTGTAGCCCATTGTGAATTAATTTAGTCCGTTCCGTGTCTCCTGTACAGTACAGAATGCGTTCAGCCAAATTTACATAAATGTTCGATCGCAGTGTGACTCTGAAGTGCTGTATGTTTGTAAGTTTTCTCCCCAACAAAACCCACAATGTCAATGAAGCATTCTGCACCGACAATTTCAAAAACGCTTTGGATTTCAAAGTGTTTCTTTGCATGGAGAGGTGCCTCTGCAGATACCGGTGGAGCAGAGGCACGTTAACAAAACATTTTAAGCGATCATCGAGGAAGAGGGATATAATCTATGAAGGTTTGAACTTTAATAGTTAATTAGTTAATAGTTAGAAAATCTGAGAAAAGTGTATGTGTGAAAAGTGTGGTTAGGCGTTTTACAGCCTTAAAACATATATCATTTCGTGGATTTCGCATATTGCGGGTTATTTTTAGAACATAACCCCTGCAATAAATGAGGGACCACTGTATATAAATACTGTAACTGCGACCTGTAATACTGCAGTCATATCTCAAAAAACATTATATTATTGTAAGAGTATCAATAGTGAGAAACCCTCTGATTTCCAATGCTTTACACAGCATTATAAAAACAAAATAGTTAATTTACCTTATCACCCAAAGTAATCAAACCCAACAGAACCAAGCAGTAGCATGACAGGAAAAACAATACCTTGATATTCTCTTTCCAGTCTGGCCCACTAAATTCTAAATATAAAGCAATGCGTCACATACATACATGCCCTGTGTTACAGTGGGTTCTCTGTGTACTGCATTGTCCATAAACGTGCATGTGTTAGATGAATTGGTGACTCTAGTTTCCCCCCAGAGAGTACATTTGTAAGTGCAAGTGCTAATGAGTCATAACCTCTGTAAATTTATATCTTTAACTGCCCCGTGACTTAGTGTCCAGGGAGTAGCCGTCTAAAGACCATTGTGGGAGCGGTTAGCCTTTAGTCATCCGCACGACACAAAATGCAATACAAAACTCTGAAATAGTGAAAATAAATGAGTGATTTACATTAGCTATAAGTTTTGCTTTCTCGGCTAATGGGAAATTAAGTGGCTGTACCCAAATTATAGAGCAAATTACAGAGTGTTGCATCGTTTAGGAATCAGGAAGTGCTTAGTTAGCATTTTTGTATAAATGACGGTGAGGGACTTGTGAAGCTTATAAAGTCAATGTGGTGAATAATAAAGATGCTGGGAATGCATTAGGAAAGTGAAGAAAAGCTTTGGACCATTGCAAACCTTTTATTTTATTTAACTGATTATATTTTTAAGTGAGAATCAGGTACTGCATCTTTAATGTGATCCAATCCTTAAAACACAACAATAGAAGACCTATTTAATAATTGCGTGCCTTTATAAAGAACTTTTTGCCATGTGTGTACTGATGTAAAACAATACCCATGACTCTTGGCCTTGTGTCGTAAATTATCTGATGTAATGTGTTTATTCTTACTTTATGCTATCGAAACTATTTTGTCAACGTCAGCAAAAGCATCCATGTGAAAACACTGCAGCCAGCTTTTCTTACAAAACTGACAGTTGTGCAACAGCAAAACCCTGTCAGAAACCAAGACGCGGGAGTGCAAAACAGGAGGCAGAGGCAGGCGGCAGATGGAAAGACAATAAAAGAGGACGTTAGCTGGAGTCGCCCGTTGGTTCCGAAGCTGTTCTTGTCATTAGGGAAGGTTGTAGCAGGCAATCAGTTGTGTCAGAGATCCCACAGGACCTAGCGCCTTGGGAACTATCCTACCTGACTATCCTATATGAGGTATAAGTGTGTATGTGGAGCAGGAGAGACAGTCTATAAGCCATGGATCGCC
This sequence comes from Periophthalmus modestus, assembly GCA_019594935.1. Classification (NCBI taxonomy): domain Eukaryota; kingdom Metazoa; phylum Chordata; class Actinopteri; order Gobiiformes; family Gobiidae; genus Periophthalmus; species Periophthalmus modestus. The sequence goes on along the minus strand of JAIEZT010000124.1, from coordinate 10,507,971 downwards.
TTACATTGAGAAGAAAAGAGGTGTGTATTGTGGTGAATAATCCCAGGAGAGGACAGGGTAGCGTCAGGCAGGAAGTCTCTGGGTACCTCTTGAGCTACCTGCATTAGGGGGTATTTGCGTGTGAGAAGGGGAGGCGAGGCAGGAGGAATTAAGGTGGGCTAGGTGAGAGCGGGTAATGAGTATCTACAGTATGTGAGAAAATCAGACTCCAGCTCACAGCAGATGTCTTGTTACCACAGTGTATAGCTTATCAGCCAGAATATCAATATGGGAAGGAGGTGTATCTCTGAGAATGGAGCTTCCTGTGCAAAAAGATGAGTGAAAAGTATCTGAACATTTATACATGTGTGCAGCCTAGTGCAAGAATCTATGAATTCAGTGACACAAGGCAAAGTGTAAGTGGAATGCGATGCAATTTAAGCACATTGGGCCTAAATCATGAATTTTTTTTTGTTTTTTTTATGTTTTTAAATGTAACTTCCGCTTTAAGAAGATGTTGAGAGAATCTGTTCCTATAATTTGTTCTTGGTTCATATAATTTGTTCATATAATAGCTCAAACACAGGTCTCAGTGCAGCTCAACAGGAGGACTGGTCAGGTATGGTTAGCAGGTCCTGTGTCAGTGTCCAGTCTGTGTCTGAGCCGTTTGAGGAGAGCAACAGCCTGTGGACAAAAGTAATAATACCCTATAGAGGTTGTCTTAAATTATTTTTTTTCCACCTTCAAGGCATTCAAAGCACTATACATCAAGAAACCACTCACCCATTCACACACACGCTCATACAACAGTGTACACAGACACTGGGGGCGAGGCGGGTTAAGTGTGTTGCCCAAGGACACAACAACAGCACTCATCTGTGGGCGCTGGAATCACATCGCTAACCTGTGGGTGAGTGGATCTGACCATTCTACCAATGATGTTTACATCGAGAGGGGGATTTGAACCGCCAGCCTTCGGGTCATTGGACACTCACCGCCTGAGCTACTGTAGCGCTGGTAAGAAAAACCCAAGTTCTTAAAGCGAGACCTGAAGTAACAGTAGAAAGGTCATTTTAAGGATGTTTGTAGTATTGGCTGTGGCTATAGAGTAAATGAATAACAATCTGAAAATAGCTTTGGATGTTTTGAAAGGCTTTACAGTGGTCCCACGCTATATCACGGTTCGCCTTTCACAGTCTCGCTGTTTCGAAGATTTTTTGTTTTGTTTTGTTTTGTACAAATTTAGATGGTTTTTGGTTTTTTTTACAGCTTATGAACATACATTGTGTTCTGCGTCCTGATTGGCTAAGGGACTGTAGACCATGGTCAATCAGTCTCCTCCATGCTGTGTCTCCTGTACAGTACAGAATGTGTTCAGCCAAATTTACATAAATGTTTGATCGCAGTGTGACTCTGAAGTGCTGTATGTTTGAAAGTTTCCTCCCCGACAAAACCCACAATGTCAATGAAACGTTCTGCACCAACAAATTTACTACGTGTATGCATACGTGAACAACACATTTAAAGCGATCATGGAGGATATAATCTACGAAGTTTAATGGGAGGACTGGTCAGGTATTGTTAGCAGGTCCTGTGTCTGTGACCGTCTGTGTCTGCGCAGTTTGAGGAGAGTAACAGCCCTCTGGACAAAAGTAATAATACCCTGTAGAGGTTGTCTTTAATTTTGGTCTAATCTGACCACAAAGCAACAGGTGGTCACTTTGTGTCCAAATTCTATTTAGCTTACAAAATGGTTAAATATTGCCTATCTCAGTATGTACTACATTGGCACTGTCACTTTTTTAAACAATATGGAATATGGTGACTGAAGATGGTAACTGAATAAATGGTTTGACTTGAAATAAAGTTTTTTTTTTTTCTTTTTGTTTTTTTTTTTTACTATTTACAAAATGTTATGTGTATATTAAAAAAAAAAAAAAAAGTTTATTTGACCCATTTCAACAATACCTATTTTTATAGAAGTCCCTGAACAAGCCCACTGGGAAATTCTAAATCAAATTCTCCTCTGCCACTGTACTGCAGTAAGTTCCAGCACTGAGCTGTCCAATCAGAACAGACTAACCCCTGGTCCAAGTAGCTCATAGTGCGAGCACACAGTTGCACATTCTTAATGACCTGTCAAGGTCATGCTCCACTTTGAGTCATTTCCCTGTGTTTCTCGAGCTCCCAGTGGACAAGGCATTCATACTTCATCACAGAGGGTCATTGCCATGACTCCCCTCGCTGTGCACTAGGGTCCACTGTCCCCCTCCACGTCAAGGTAAAAACTCAAACTCTTCACATAAACATGCTCTGGCCTAATAATAGTGTAACCTTTATGCTGGAGCACTTGCTGATATCTGGGGATATTTCATCACGTTGAGCTAAGGTTAAGAGATCCTTTCTCTTCATTCGCAACTTCCTCCCTGTGTTGCTCTGACTCTCTTGATGTCACTCCCCACACCTCAGCACCCCACCCACCCCACCAAACTGGCCTTTATATGTGAACTTAGCTTGACCCTTCTCTGCTAATCTGCCATGCTCTGGGGAGGCCTGCGTCAAAATGCAGCACTCTAATAGACTGTGGGAGCTAAGGGCTGGAGTAACACAGACAGTAAAGGGAATAGGAGATGGCTGCTTATAGCTTGGCTAATGTCATGGCTCCTCGGAAAGGGCTTTGCCATCATTTATCAACTTGTGTCAACGTGAAATGATAGGCCTTGTTATTTTCATCAAATTCAATGCTTTTCACTCTTAACTTGTCTCAAAGTTTGCCTCTATTAGAGCTTTGTGTTTGGCCGGCTGTCATTGTAAGTGCACTATATTGATACCATTTGTACTAACTGGATTGTAAAACTTTTCTTTCTTCCAGAGAGGCACAATCTGTTGAGAAAGCGTGGCTGAGAATTGACACAGTTACAGTTGGCAATTTGTCTCTATTCACCAATGTTCATGGGCTAGTCATGCCTTATTGAGCTGCACTTACGCCAATAAAGTCCGTTTTAACAGAGCGAGCCAGTGGACTGCAAACGCCACAGTTCACACCATGTTTGTATTTTCACGCATCAAAATCAGTTTAAACCAAGTAACTTCACACTTGGCAACTTTACTATGTTTTATTCCAAGTTTTTGCACTGGCTGTTTTAAATACACAGCAGGGTTCCTGTTCACTTTTCTTTGCAAGACTTTGCAACCTCAAAGGGCAAGTGCATGTGTGAGTGTATGGTACATGTCTTTAGAAGAAATATCTGTCATAGCTGCTCTTTACACAGCTTCAAAACCCTAAGACTCCCAGAGAGAAGAATAGGAGGAAGTAAGGACACTGGATATAATTATATTTAAGTAGGCTACACTTCAGTTTAGGGACATATTAATGATAACTGATGGTAAAAGTCATCATTTGTGCTTAATTATGTCTCTGTTAGTATTTGCACAAACTTTTTTTTTTTTTTTTCTAATGCCACATTTTACAATTCAGCCATTAACGTTTTGTCTCATTACGACTCATGGTTAGCATTGGTACCTATAGATTTACTACAGTCTTAATAAGCATTGTGTAAGTATTTTATAAACACTTAACACTGACCAGCATACCACTTACCACTAAATAAAACTATAATACATATAATTCCCAGACAACCCAACATGTTTCATTGCACATTTTCTTATTTATATTACTTTTGTGTGACAACAGGTAAACAATTCACTTTTTATCAGTAACGTATAGGTTGTTGTAAAAGAAGTAGCAGATGTTATTACTATAGTGATAAGTGGCATGAGTAGAAATGGTGCAAGTACATAAGTGCTAGGAGAAGTATGAGCATTCATAGCCTAGTAACAGGGGCAGTTTTAATGCAGCAAAGGATGGTCTAAAGTTGGTTTTATTTGTATTTTACATTTGACTTTTTCATTGACACATTGTAACCTATTGGGGAGCCATTGACAAGTGCTGTACTCCATCCATTAGCAGATAGTTGTCTATTATTTTCCACTGCATGAATGCTCCTCGCTGATACAGTCCTTGAACTGTAGCCCGTGGATAAAATAAAAACATCACTTTGTAACATGTTTTGCTTTCTGTTTCTGTTGCTTTGCTCCTCTCCCACTGTGTCATAATGTTTCACTCATCAATGGAAACATATTACACAAGACCTATGTGTCAAGGAGAAGTGGGATAGAAGCACTCGGAAACACAATACAACAAATAACTTCAAGAATTCCTCATGTGTGTTGCAACATGCATGAAGGGCCTATAGAGATCCAGCTCATAGTAAATACATAGTATAATAGTGTATACATCTTAGGTGAGAAGGGGGAAAGGAGCCATTTTTCTTGTTCGGTTTGTACCTTGAATACGATCGTTCCCATTGAATGCATCTGGGAACACGTCCAATTTAATTACATTTAAACTTGCTCGCTATTTTTTCAAAGTTGTGCACTTTTTAATTAAAATGGTGTTGCTGATTGCAACAGTGGGCCTGAAGGTGAACGGATTTTTCATAAATTTACAAGACTACAGTCATAAATATTTACACAGAAGTCAGCAGCCTAAAGATATCACTGCGCCAACTCATAAATCATTGGTTGAGAACATATATTTTTAAAGAGTTGTCTGTAATGGCGAGAATGGCTCATTGCATATAGGAAGAACCTGACATTAGTTCTTTAAATATCAGTGCAAATATATATATGTATGAATTTGCTGCACAAGTAATTTGGCTTAAATTGTGCGTGTCAACAAGGTGCTTGTGTTTAAGTGTGTATATACATTGGCGTGCATGTGTGTAATGTCCTGGTTCATTGCCAGTCACACTTCTGCCTTCTGCACACACACATGTTGGGTTTCCCCGCTTCTTGGGGACATTACATTGACTTACATTCATTTCGTGGAGACTGATCCTAACCTTAACCACGGTTACTACAACTAATCTTAACATAAACCCTAACTTTAACATATTTGAACCCATATCTGAACGTAAAATCATGTTGTTGATCTAATATGTACATCATGGGGACCTGATTTTTGTACCCATAAGGGAGGCGAGTCTCCATGATGAGAGAGTGCATTCACTGATTTTAGTCCCCACAGAGTTATAAATACCCGTTCACATTCAATATCTATCCAACCCACACCAACAAACTAGGAGCCAAAGCAGCTCTGCAAGCACCTCCTCGTCTCCCATTTACAATCCCATTCAATTTCACACATGTCAGGGGAGAATCCCAACCAGGCAGTCATATTAAACCTCCTCATTATTTATGCAAGGGGAGAGATTGCCAGTCCCCGATTCGCCTCATAAAATGTTAATATATTCATCGGGAAATTGTAGTCTTTTAATCTGCCCCACCAGAAAAACACTTATCTGCCACTATGGCGCCATGTCACACAGGCTCTCTGCTTGTGCCTGCTTCCATATCAGCCCGCACCTTTTTAACTGTCAGCACTGGAGCTGTTGTGCTACACTTAGGATGGTAATGCCTTTGTCTCATCTTTTTAATCAAACGTGATCTGATGGAGTCAAACTGTCGTCGTGAAAATAGCGCTCAGCATTCACAATTAGCTGTCACAATTTCTCAGATTTGATTAATATGTGTTTCTTTAATTAGTTCAAAAACACTATGCACAATATCTGTTCCTTATCTGCATGTTTTTATGTGTTCCTTGTACGTTCCATATTATATTATGAGATTTTTTTGTGTTGAGTTAATTATTCAACCAACTACAGTAACTATTTATAATGATGCTCCCTTATACATTTCTTCTACGTCTCCTTATGCCTTGCAGACAAAAATATCTACAGTGCTCATGTTTTATTAAAAAAAAATACCTAAAATGAAGCAGCGCTAGCTTGCTGAAAATTACCTTGGTTGCTAAGCGACAACAGCATTGGTGTAAAGCCCTGTCATTTCCCAAGCCAAACTAATATCTCATAATAACCTCAAATAGGCTCTCTATCCATGTGGGCGTAAGTGTGTGTGTGTGAGTGGATATGTGTGTCCGCTCGTACTGAACTCACCACCATCAACATCTACAAGACAGTTTGGATGCACTTTTGTTTAAAACCAACTTCAAAACATAGATAATTTTCATGTGTGTTGCAGCAAAGCAGTTGGGTCTACAAACAAGTCGTCATAAATCACATTTTATTGGCAAAATCTGTCTTCTTTGCTATCAGCAGAAAATCTTTTGCGTTGCATCAGCCAAACTGATATAAAACTGTAAAAAGAAAAGAGCCACAGTACAACCCTATAACTGCTGGATCACTACAAGTTTTACACTATGATGTCAGAATAATTTTGGGTGAACCCTAATTTAAATAGTTAGCATTTTAAATCTCTTATTTGTTACTAGGTGACTTCAGACGTGACACCACAATCCTGATCTCTGTTGCCTCTGAGCATGTGGAGTGCAGTTCACTCACAGTGTTTGGGAGTGAAGGTTTAATGTGCTTTCTGTCCAGACACGGGTGCTGACAACTCCAAAAGGCCTGATGATTGTCTAACAGTGTATTGGTCAGCTAATATGCAGGTTAAAGTATTGTGGAAAACAGAAAAATATTGCCTGGCTAGCCAAAGCCACACACCTTTCCTGTATTATGCAAAGATGTGTACTCTGGGCCCCAGTCCCAAAGGAAACTGATAGAAAAGAGTAGGACCAGAGGAATGCAATAGGCCAAGAAGAATGTGAATATTAAAGGTAGATATACAGAAGCAACATAAATTTGATTTTAAAAAAAAAAGAAGTATAACTGATGTATTATTATGCATTATCATTCTTAATGGTGGAGTCTTTTAATGGGGTATGGATGAGGGGGGAGGGGGGCGGGGGGGTCCAGATGACAATACATTTTAAAAGCTTTTTTTTTTTTCTTTTGTGTAATTCTTAATGATGGAACATCTAATGCTAATGGATATTTACACACACATATGCATCTTTGACCCTTTGGTACACCTCACTCGGTGTACCATCATGCTTTTCTTTTTCCATTTGTGATAAAGGAACTTAAATTGCTTTATTGAACAGAAATTACATTCAGACAAGCTCTTTCACAATAACATCCACAGGGCAAAGGTCACCATCATCCTACAAATACAACTTAAAGAGTGGATACATCAGTGGAGAGAATACATAATACAGAATACATCTTTGGCATGCAGTATATTTCTATTTGATTGAAACCTGCAAAAGCCTTGAAAATGTGTATTATTGAGTTCTTTATGTGGAAATGAAAAGTTCATTCAATGTAAGACTAAACAAAGCAAAACAAAACACAACACCAGACTCTCAAATAAAATGTTGAAACTTTGGGGAAATACAGTCATGTCAGACTTATATTATATTGGTATTACTTGGTTACCATTAAAATGTGAAAAAGTCAACGGCTGTAATTAATGTCATACAGAGAAAGTAGACCCTATGTTGAATGTTTTGTATGGTGCCAGCATTGAACAAGACAAGAAACGGTCCCACTTTAGTTCTTTTCTTTGTAAGAATAATATGTCACATGTATTATGTGAAAAGCGGAAATACATGCACATAAAAATACTATGACACAGGAAACATACACAATGGCAGAAAAACACTATAATAGTGTTTATGTTTGAAGCTAGAGGAACAGACAAACTGCAATATGCCTCTGCCGATATTATTGATCCAATTGTCCGCACACAAAGGACAACAGTAAACTCACAACAGCTCTATAGGTAAAAGCCTGTGTTGCCGGTGTTGCTTTACTTTCATGTGCAATGTGAACAGCGAATACAAAAACATGGCTTTGAACTCTCTTAGTTATTGAAGTCCAAGTCGCACTCGAACAACTTCAGTCTAAACTTTCTTTAAAAAACCACAGGCGTACAGCACACAGCGCTGGCCCTGACAGCATGTAACAGGCTGACCTTCTGTACTCCTCCAAATATCAAAAGACTCATTTCAACACCCATTCAGTCCCTTTCACACATTAATGTAACACATTCTCTGGTACAATAGGCCAACATACAAACACACGCAGATGGCAGGCGCTGGGCCCAGTCCAATACGTGCATGTGTGTCTATGGAGCCCAGCCTGTGGGGAAGGTTGATAGGCAAGTAGTGTGTCTGTCCAGGCCATTTCTGTCTGCAGAGCGTGGCTTTGAACAGCACTATAATAATGCTACAATATGATTCCATATTAGGAAGGCATTGTTGAGACATTATTCTAAATGTTTAAATGTGTGCCTCATCTTGCCCACGGATACAACAACACTATGCTATGCTGATAACAAGGACTAACCCACCCCTTCCCACTTCTGGAGGGCGAGCTACCTACTGCACAACTGGACTTAATGCAATAAAACCACATTACAGTAAAAGACGACCAGAGCCATGATTATGAAAACTAGTACCATTATTGAGGCTTGCACCACTATTCCACATTTGAGAGTAAAATGGGCTAGACTTTGTGTTCAAACAAGTCATTTGAACCAACTTCAATCATACACTTAGTATTTCTGGCACAGAGACACCACCAGTATGACTAATATCCAACAGGCTCAGTAAGCTGGCTCCCATTCTCCAGCCAAGCCTCTCCAGCTCTGATAAGATTGTGCCCTAGACTTCAAACACTTACATATTGCCCAGGAAATTGTCACACACACAAAAAAATGCGTCAAACAGATAAATTCATCCCTGATCGTACATCTTGCTTGATTTATTTATAGTTGCAGCGTCAGACGGGGAAAGAGGAGGAAGAGGAGAAAGAGGATGAGGGATGATGGCTGGAGGAGGGCCTAGAGAACAGCTGGATAGTAATAAGAAAGATGGAGAGATGAGAGTAGAGACGGATGAAGAGGGATGTGGTTCCGTCAGGTTCTGAGGAGATATAGTATGTATAAGCAATGAAGTATCTTTTTTCTGAAAGATTACACTGCAAGTTTCTTTTCTTTTTATTTTGATCAGATCTTTGAAAGACTATACTTTTGTAGACAATATATATCGCCCACCTTAATAACACAGACAAACCCATTCTAACTAAACCATAAAAACAGCTCAAAAAATAGTTGAGTCAGAATGAAGAAAAAGCTAAAATAAATAGATGGATAATTTTCTTTACTTTTCTGGAAACTGCATATAAACCTAAGAGTTTCTTTTTGACATTACAAAAGACCAAGCTTCATAAATAGAACATTGAATGAAAGGCATATTCAGGGACATGGTCAGTGGTAAATGGTCACATTTTTATACAGTGCTTTTCCATCTCCAAGGCACTCAAAGCACTTTATATCAAGGAACCACTCACCCATTAACACACACACATTCACACACCAGCTCATGCAGAGACTAGGGGCAAGGTGGGTTAAGAGTGTTGAACTAGGACAAACAACAGTATTCAGTTGTGGGAGATGGAATCAAACCACCAACCGGTGAGTGGATTTGACTGCTTTACCAATGATGTTTATGTCAAGAGAGGGATGGGATTTGAACCGCCAACCGCCACTCTACCAGCTAAGTTAGTGTCACTCAGAATTTCTTTACCTAATGCTCAGAATAGTTTTGCTGTAAGTTTTAGGTGTATCATGCAGGAAAGTCACAATTTCATCTTGAAAATGTACATTATCACACAATTAAATAATATTCAAATCAGAGATGGGCAAAGATACATGTGGCCAATAGACAACTATGCATCAAAGAAGAGATATTGAGGAAAAGAAAACAGCATTTTGACAACTGAACTCCTAATGGGGCTTAGTTTTAGCGAACAGAAAAAAAATCTTTCTAGTCTACCTTGTTGTAATTAGATAACTATAGACATGGGCAAACTACGGCCCGGGGGCCACACACGGCCCTTTGGCCTTATTAATCCGGCCCACCAAACAAGACATGACCAAATTATATTAAAATAGGTAAGGGTAAACCTTTTTCAAAGTTTTTCTGCTGTGTTTATTAACTGGATTTTGATAATTAGTAATAATTATCAATATATATATATATATATATATATATATATATACACACACACACACACACATTATATATATATATATATATATATATATATATATATATATATATATATATATATATATATATATATATATATATATATATATATATATATATATATATATATATATATATATATATATATATATATATGTATATATATATATATATATATATATATATATATCCTGGCCTGTGGCCCGTGTGTCAAAACTTTTGCCCACCCCTGGTCTACTATGTAGTCTAGTTATTTAGTTGTATAAATGACAAGGTGAACTTACTTTCATATTAAAGCTATGTCAACTTCTCGCTGTAAGCTCTGAGGCACTTCCTGTTTACAATAGCAGCAGGTATGCTATTTAAAAACTTTGGTAAGCAACGCATTTTTCCCCCAAACCTCAAGAACCCATGCATGCATCGCTCTAGTTAGCTGATTTAGCACATTAGTTTAAATCTTGTAATTGCTCTCTGCATGTCAAAGACAGCAGGCAGCCACAAGTGCGGGTAACTGGCTGGTTTCTCACCGTGTGATAAACACAGATGTCACCTAGTTTGGAGACACAGCACCATCCTGTTTGCCTCACACTCTGAGTACAAAACAACACAACCTCCTGGTGCATTCTCTGTCACAGTCCTGCCTTTTGACCTGATTGTACCTGCAAGGCTGTGGGAGCATCTGCAAATATGTCAGCGCGTCAGGTCTTTAGCTCATATGTGTCCAAAACTCACACAATTGGAATGATGTATTTCACAAACATGGGAACAGAACCAGCCGTTTTCCAGGCCGTAACAAGGTCAGTGTATGAGGATTGAAGAAAGGTGCACGTCTGTAAGGAAAGGTGCACTTGACATCATGTCACAGCTGTGTGTGGGAGGAGATGTGGCGTCAGGGGGCTCGTCTGACTCACAGCTCTGCATAAATCCACCTTAACTTTCTTCATTTCACTATTTTTACTTTCACCGTCACTGTCCACTGGAAGGAAAGTATCATTTAGACATGGATTTTGTACTAAAGGATGGAAAAGTACTCCAACCCGATACTATAGAAACTTTACCAACTCAATTAATACGTAATACTAAAAATATTCTGTTAGAAATGTATTCAGTGATACTTCATTGTAATGACAATAATGTCTTAATTGCATATCTGTGTAATCCCACAGTCGTCCAGGTATGATCCATAGCAGATGAATCATTCTGTTCTGTCAATTGAACAAAAGTTGTATCCAGTTGACAGAATTGAATTTGCGTTTAGTCGTATAGATTATCTAGGCATTCAAAGGTGCGTTACAGTTTAGCAGATTGAAATGTGGCTGGCAAGGTCACCACCAATCACAGTCACAATCACAAATCGAAGAGGTGGGTAAGCTGTGACACCGGCAGCAGGGCTCAAACCTACCTTCTGGTTTGTGCGCAAATGTCTACACTAAGATATTGTCATGCTTAGCAATCAGTCTAGTGAAGGTGTAGTCACACTTTTTCGGTCCTAGTTTTAGCCCAGTTTGAGTCCAAATGTAATTTTTTAAGCATATATCTGTCTATATCTATATCTATATTTATATCTATGTATCTATGTATCTATGTATCTATCTATCTATCTATCTATCTATCTATGTATCTATCTATCTATCTATCTATCTATCTATTCTATATCTATATATATATATTTTTAGTTTGTACATGTCCTTATTTGTATTTATTCAGTCTTTTTATGTTGCACTTCATCACCAAAGAAAGTTCCTAGTTTGTGAGCTGTGTTCATTGACAAAGACAATAAAAGTCTTCTGATTCTGATTCAAATTTAGACTAGGTTTGGTCCTTGTCCTGGTTTACTCCAGGTGTAGTCCAGATTTAGTTTCAGGTTTAGTCCCAGTTTAGTCCCAATTTTGATGAGGTGATTGTGCGAACACACCCTGAAACAACAAAAAGCTGCTGGGCAAAATACCACAAACCATTGTCTGTTTGTGTCATTTTGCTAATGCTAATGCAGTTTGCCAATTTGACTGAGAGTTTGTGGACAGGACAGAAATATGTGTGAGGAGGCTGTGTTTATGCGCTGTGTGAGAGCAGACAGAGAAAACATGAAATATCATGAGTTTGGCTGGGAGTCAGGCCCTGCAGAGTTGTGTGCTAAACTAAAGTTTATAGTTGTGCTTTATGTGTGGAGGTGCTTTATTAAACTGGGACTGAGGGACTGTGTATGGGAACAGCAGCTGTCTCCCTCAAATCCTGAAAAGCAGACAGCTCCGACTATGAGCAGCTACGGCGATTGTGTTTTTATTGGAATCGAGATTAAATCCATGTTCGGAAATATAATGTGACAGGAGACTTTTGGGAGGTTCTCAAAGGTCGGAGAAAGAATAATTTATTTCAAAACAAAAGTACTTTACTCTTTAACAGTATAGTTGATGTCCTTAAATGCATGCATCCCATATATTAGACTGTATGTGATTCCCTGCCTTCTTTCTTCACTGTGTAGACACATGTGAGAGGGGGCACAGACTACATAAGGCTGACAGTTACCAGGACACACTCTGACAGTTATGTCTGTGCATTATAGCTGCAAACTCGCTTCCTCTGCGGCGCTGACATGGTGACCTTTTCAATATTGGATGTTCACACCGCTGTGCAGGTGACAGCACAAGTCAGGTGACATGCAGCTGCACTACACCTATACAGGTCTAATAAAAAAACTAATGAATGATTAATTGGAGCAAGCTCAGCACTGTGCTACAGACGTGGCAATAAATGGCCAACACAATGTATTAGAAGTTTGTGGAAGGGCTGTGAGGATACGAGTTGTTTTGGTCTGAAAGGTTTACAGGAAATGTGTGGTGCCTGTGTCACTTTTATTGTGGTAAACAGATTGTGATGGAATAGTTTAAACTTAATAAACTTAACAAAAGCAACTATTTTCAAACAAAATATCCATCTACATATAAAATTTAATGTGTAGCGCTTTGGAAACGACTTTTCTTTTTGCAAATTGTGCCATAAAAATAAAGTGGACTGGATTGGATAAAAGCTAAAAGCTACTGTGCTAATAAAACAATGTAAAATAGGCAGATGGGTTCTGTAATCTTGTCTAAAAGTATAGCATTTCACAATAAATGACTTCATCTCATCCAGTTCAGTATTGTGAAATACCTTCAGAACTTAAAATGAGACAATGATTTGGTTTAATGTTATGGTGTAAATGTGGGAATGATTCTTGTACCAAAAGCTGCTATAAATTTGTTGTAAAATGTACCTTTAGGGAATGTGAGCAAGAGTAGCTGGGCTTTAGTCTATAACGGTAGAATACCTCACATGAACCCAATTTACAGTCAATTATGCATGAATCAAATTTACACTGCGGTTAATCAGGCCTCATTGTCTACTACTGAGTTAATTAATGAAAACTGCGATAATGAAAGACGCTGATAAATGCCGGAATAAATGAATTGTGTGGAAAAAAACTATAAGAGCTCTCCAGTCAAGCTAAGGTACGTCACTAGTTTTGGAGTGGGCTTTGCAATGAATCACACATTTCCACTCTGTTGTCCCTGTCACCACTCCAGTGTATGTGGACATATGAGCCTCCAAATGGAAGTGTAAATTAGAATAGAGTGAAGATGGACAGGACAGAGGGGCCACAGAGATGGATGTAGTGAGAAGTGCCCGACCGCCCGCTGTGACTGTCAGAGGGGAGATGGTGGGGGCAGGGACACATACATGCAGGTAATGAGTATGTGTGAGTTATGAGATAGCAGCACCACTGTGGATCAGTCTGATGGCCTCAAATACAAGAAGACAAGGCGTAAGTGAGAGTGTGTCCAGGGGGCATCTGCTAATACATCAGGCCCTATAGTGAAACATGCAACTGTGTGCTTTCAGACAGACAAGCCGGCTTCAGAGCTGTACAAGATTGAAGCAAACTATTAAAACCTGAAGTCTATTGTAATGGCTTTCATGTTGTACGGCACCAGTTACATAAGAATATAATGGTATATAACTTGTCTGTCTGATTGAAGTCATAAGAGTCACAATTTATATACATTCATGGTCATACTTGGGAGATGTGGGTCATGACCAAAAGAGCATGATCTTGGGTATAGCTGAAATGAGTTTTTTTTCATGCAGTGTGGCTGGGCTAACCCTCATTTAAACGCACAGTAAGGCCCTGCGAGGATGAGATGAGGCTGATAAAAGATGTTTTTTAATGTAAACACACATATGGTCTGGAATCATATAGATGTTTATATTAATCACTGATAGCAAAACATTCATGGACTTAAATTTCATGTTTATGGACAAGTTATCATCAGTGTGTATATATATATATATATATATATATATATATATATATATATATATATATATATATATATATATATATATATATATATATATATATATATATATATAGATAGATATACATATATATAGATATAGATATAGATTTATAGTTTTTGTTTTTTTTTTGTTTTTTTAAACCACAGACTGGCAGACAGAGTATAATGATAAAACAATAACTAATGGATTAAATACATTCTTGGCTGTACTTTATTTTCAGAGAACACACAAATTGAGTTTTAAAAGCTTTTAACTATGCTATAATATTTCTCCTTCTCATTTACCCACTATCCAGGTATCCATAGGCCCTCACCAGGTTCAGCAGCACGCCACTCTGCTATGATGACATTTAAAGTGACGTAAAGGGCCAAGTTGTCTTAAGTTGTCTTAGATCAATATTGTGAATGTTCAGAATATAATATTTAATATAATGATCCATGTGTCTCATATTAGAACTATAGCAGGCAAAAGAGTATGTCTTATAGAGAGACCAGAAGTCCTTCTACTTGGATGAAGACAGTGAAGTGTTTTACAAAGACATGTTGCGTGTCTAAGAATTCTCTAGTGTGGATTTATGCAATGTTGTTACAGAATGTAAAGAGGTATGGGGAAAAAAACACAAAAAAAAAACCTGAGATGTATGGGGACTGACAGGTCGCAAATGTTAGTAGGGCATGGAGTCAGTGCGGGGACATAGGGTCACCACATATACAGGCTGTACATTGTAACAAGTGTCCAGTAATGTAATAATGTGTGCAGAAGTAATTGTGCTTGCCTCCTGTATTTTAGTTCAATAGAAGTAAATAGCCTGTCATAGCATATACTGGTACGCTATAATGTTTTACAACAGTTTTCCTAACCTGAACAATAAACTACATTAATATTAGGATACATCTCTAAGCTGTGTCAGTGAGTTCCCTCCAGAACAAATTGCATACCTTCAGCTTTACCTGCTCCCCAGTTTCAGAAACATTATTTCCACCACTCCTGTTTGTCTGATCCCATCCATCTCCTGCTCCTTAATCATTAATCCTGGCTCCTTTGGCCTAATTCCCTTCCTTAGATTTTCACCTCTGTTTCCCATCTTTTGTTTTGTCCTCCTATACACATCGACTCCCTATAGATCGGCTCCTGTTAGCTGAAAGACAAAACACAGCCACCATTATAACCAATCCCATTCACCTATTTAACCATTCATTCATTTCCTCCTGCCTCCTCCCACTCCTCCATCATCCCTGCCACCTCCCGTTCACCCGAGCACTGTCTCATTCACCGGAGATTCGATAAAAAGAGCAACAGGATCAGGGATCTTAGAGCTGGAACACGGTGCCTTTAATCACGCTGATGTTAAAGAGATTATCTACGGATAACAATCTGGAGCTGCGCGTTATCTAACCTCATCCCACTTTAGAATGGAGATAGCCCACAATAGGGATTTGATTAATATGGGAAGTGACATCCATATGGTATAGAGCCTGATGTTTGGTGGGTATTTACATATATACTGCAGGTCAGGCTGGAGAGAATGAGAGGGCAGAGGCGTGATGTGAAAAAGAGGGAAAGATAATGTCAGGCGAAGGAAAGGGCACGAACAGGTGCTAGAAAATGAGCCTTATGTTTTCTGCTTGTGGAGAGGATGACTTTTTCCTGACTGCCAAGACAGCCATGTTATGAATGTTGCATTGGTTTAGACAGAAGTAAATTAAAATCTGTTTTAGATATTCATAGTGGGAATTTTAAGCGGATGTGCTTAGCCTAAAGGGTAAAGGCTATAATGTGTTACCTGACTGCATCACTATAGAAGGAAATTCAATTAATCCAATTTATGCTTGCCCAGGTTTGGGGTCATGGACTAGAATCAAAACAATTGTGGGTTTTAAGCTCTGGATCACAGTTGTGTAGGGCTGACATGATCAATAAAGCATTAGAGTTAGATAGCGTAATGAATATACCAGTATTGGAGGGACAACAAGGAGAATGTCAATCAGAAAGGCCTAAATAGTAAGCTCACAACCTCCTGTTACTAACCACTCTGCCACTGCATCGCAAAAGAGTGTTAAAAAGTAACAAAAGCATGTACCAAACCTGAGGCAGCAGAGATATTACAGTAAGATTCAATAAAGGGTTAACATTATAGTCTCCATTGTTCTTGTATCACCCAGGATCTACAAACAACAAAAATAAGATCTTTACTAACTCAGTCAATTTAAGTTGTCGACAAGTTGAACTGAATATATTGCATGAAAAAGAAACTGTATGATCTTGTTCTTACTTTACCAGTTAATGTAAAGACATTTTCAGAATTCGATCTTTTCCAACAGTCGGCTCTTGACATCTCCTGACACAATAATTACTTCAGTGACATTGTAAATAACAGAGTGCTATGTGGCAATACAACTGTTGCATTTTCACATAGATATAGGGCCACAACAACACGCATATGTACAAATATGTATTATAAAGTGCATACACATATTCATAAGATATAATGAATGCATAACATGGATTTTTCAACTGTAAATATAGTGCGGTAAGCTTGTGACTTGAAATCCTACTTTTATACATTTAGATCTTAATGTGTTTTACCTGAAGCCTGTTGTTTTCAAAAGAGTTCCACCATAAAGACTTTAGTTGTACCCATCAGAAATCAGAATGCAAAAATGGCACCTTGATAATGTACTCTCTGGGTGTCTGTGTCTCTGGGTGAGTCGCTCTAATCCGCTGAACGGCGCTTTAATCACATCTTGGTGGGCCTCCACTTTTTAATTAAAGCCGTGTTTCAGCTCATTTCACTGCGCATATTTAGAGAGCCGGTGGGACGCCAGGCATTCATCAGGCTGATGGTCTGACAGTGGCACAAGAGCGCGTGTGAGCTCAGAGTTTAAAGACACTGATTGAGTCTGGAACCAAGGGCACGCCAAGGCACACACCATTATAGACACTACAGCCACTGCAGGTGCCTATATGTTTCACTAGTACACACACTGTTTGCTGTGTCACCACTAGACTAAGTGGAGAGCAAAGGGCAGCACAGACTTTAGCTCTTGGAAAAATGCCAATTGAATTATATTTATAGATTCTTAGTGTACATTTTGTTCATGGTAAACTGTAATATTGATCTGAAACAGCTTAATAACATAAATGCGACCACTGACTTCTGTTAAAACTGCAGAACAGAGAGGCCACACACCCTCATAGCATCATTTCACCACAGTTACTTGCTTTTTTTTTTTTTTTTTCTTCAGAAAAATAGCTAGTAATAATAATAAACCATTGAAACTTAAATGTTGCAAAGGATACAGCAACATCATGAAGTTTATGGTTCGAATCCGAGTTTATACTACCAATGTGACTCTGAGCAAGACGTGTGACTGTAATTGTGTGTTTGGTGGTGAATGGAGAAAACAAAATGGCAACCACCTTTTCATGAGTTTGCCCCAAAGCACCCACAGGAGACAAAAGTACCGTACTTTACCGAAGATTGCTACCGGGGAGTGATGAATCATTTATTTGATTGCAAAATTAGATTAGTGTCTCGC
Source organism: Periophthalmus modestus (assembly GCA_019594935.1). Taxonomy (NCBI): domain Eukaryota; kingdom Metazoa; phylum Chordata; class Actinopteri; order Gobiiformes; family Gobiidae; genus Periophthalmus; species Periophthalmus modestus. The sequence continues at coordinate 10,490,139 of JAIEZT010000124.1, read as the reverse complement.
CAGGGCTGATACCTAAAAATATAACAATAATGAAACCAATGCAAAATGAGCAAAACATTACTAAAACCTACCTAATGTGTGTTATTCTACAGGCTTACCAATATTTTTTCTTTACCCAGTTTCTCTGCACTACATTACCCACAATTGCATCTGCCTTAATTGCGTTCCGCTTTTAAACTGTTTGTGCCTAAATGAAATGTTATTACTTTAATTGCAGCACCTCTCTCCCGCTGTATCTCCCAACTTCAAATTAAATATATTTGTGTCCCACTTGTTTTTGCCAGCTCACAAAGCAGCAGCGGATTCAAATCTAGAGCACAAGCAAAAGGGCAGATGCACAAACAGTCCAAATCGCATAGACGTGCCTGTGCAAGCATATGTAACCTCCACGCGATTGGAGACCTATTTTCTGGTCTTAACTTGGGCGGAGAATTGCATATTGCTCTCTATCTTACACCTCCTCTCTCCTCTCTTTATCTCTCTGTGTCGCACCCACCCGCACTAGCCCCCTTGCTCCATCAGTGATCATCGCACCGTTCCATTAACTTCACAGCAAGCGCTTTTCCATCTCCCTCAGATTGTTCTTGTTTGTCGTCCTAAGCTCTGCCTTCAATCATATTTGCCCACGCCTTTACAGCACATTGCCCATTTAATTGGATTGAGGAGAGTCTTTTGAATATGTAAGAGCAGGGGCTGCATAATAATCAGGAATATTCAAATGGGGGACAGGCCTGTTAATTGACATCATGGCTGGGTTTGGGGAAGGACAGAGGCTTTTTACAGAGGGCTAACACTGAGGCTTGCTGCTGTCTAAAGGGTTCTTACAGAGTAAAAAGGAAATTTTAAAATAATCATTGCATTAAGGAAAATATTAAATTTCTGATGTGTTTTTATTGATTTATTTAAGTTTAGACTTGGAATATGTTGGATATAAATGTGTACATCTAAATGCTATGTTTTTTGTTACATCTTGAATGGAATATAAAAAACATTTTTATTTTTTTTTATTTCAGTGATGAATGGGGTTCTTTCTGGAAGCACAGACTGTCAGAGAGTAAGTCGATGCTTGTTCAAGGTTCACATTGTAGTTGTGTTATGACCTTCATTGCCTTCTCCAGTCTCAGTAATGTGGCTGATTGTGACAGGAAGGACATCCAGCTTGTTCAGTGTGAGTCCTCTGATAGGGAGCAGCTGAATAATACCCTTAAATTATTAATGTATTTTTTTTCTATATCGCATTGTTAATATTATTGTCAAATTATTCATTCAAGTCCCAATAGTTAAATCAAGTAAAACATATACTTATGCTATGAAATATTTCCCTATGCGTCCTCAGTGCATGTTTACATTGTATATATTGATTGTTTATTGAAGATGTGTTTTTCCACAATATTTAATTATTGAGGTGCACTTGGCACAGTACATTTGTTGATATTCCATCCCCACAGATTCATGACCTTGACTTTACCTTATTCTACAGCATGTCAGAAAGATGGGTGAATGCATAAAAGCAGCTTTTCCTTGACAAATTGGTCACATAAACAATTATTTTGGATTCTGGAAAAAAAAATGGCAATTTACATTTCTCCTTGAAATGTTGGTCCATATGAAACTAATGGTACTATGATGTAAAGAGGGAAGTATTATTGTGAATGTGTGTGATGGATTTATTCAACTGGAGTAATGCATAATACATTTAAGACACAACCTTCAGGCTGCATAAAGCGTGGCCTTGTGCCGTGATTGGCACTCGGGCCAGACTTTGAACATGACTGATTCTGCCTTTAAATATGCAGCTGACACTTTCCTCTACCTTTCACTGCAATTCTTCCAGGAAGTAACACCAACCTCATGCAGGCCGTCTACAAGGGGAGGATGATACTAAACATTAAGCATTCACATATGGAAATATCGTTATCTGCAAAGTCGTAAAGAGACCTGCATGAGATTATCAAATACATCTGTTTTAGCTTGCTACAATGTAACTCCAACTGACTTTTTTTTTCCTTCTGAACCAAATTCTAATTCATTCTTAAAATTCCACAAGGACAAAAATTGTGAAAAAAATCTGACACTGATCTAAACAACCACCTAGATCTGCACTAAAATGAGAGGTTTTTATGAAGTATGTAAACTGGGCAAAATGCAATAAACTATAAAAAGTCGATTTAGCCATTTAAAAAAGATTCCACCGTAAGGACCATGTTTTCAAATGTCTGCTATTTCAGACCACAAACCGTGAGCCAGACTGCAGTGAAGTGGACTGGACTGTGAGTGAGAGATTGCTGTTTATGTGGATCCAAATGCAGCCAAACTCTTCGAAAGCAATCTAAAAACATTAAAGTGGTTTTGTTAGAGCTAATTAAAGGCGACAGTGGTGTGATTAAAACACACTCTATGTAGCTGGCTGCAGACTGTGAATGACAGAAGGCTCGATATTGGCAGAGTGGCTGATGGCTGAGTATTGATGGTACTGGAGGGTTAACTATAGGGCCAAGGAGTCAGAGTTCACACAGTGCAGTCCTATAGGAGCACGCTTTACTGAATAATGGAAGAGAAGTGTCACCGTAATGACTCAAGTATAATTAAACAGATCCCACTAGCGCTCCTGTGGGTAATGAGCTGCATAAGACAGAGCAGAGGGGACAGACATATACATATGATACATTTAACAAGGACAAACCATACAAAGCAAAGAAACGGAAACAACATTCTAGCATTTGTTAGATAAGAAATAAACATAATAAAAGTTTACATTGTATAGTTTCACCACATGTTTGAATAACAGCAAGAATTGGCCTGGGCTTACATTTTAAGACAGTAGCTCAGTTGAGTGTTTGTCCATTGATCCAAAGGTTGCCGGTTTGAATCCCCCTCTCGACATAAACAGAATTTTTCAAGTTGCCAGATCCACTGACCCACAAATTGGCTGTGCGAGTCTAGCCCTTACAGAAGAAGGCTATTGTTGTGTCCTTGAACAAGACGCTTAACCCACCTCGTCCACACTGTCTGCGTACACTGGTGTATGAATGCGTGTGTGAATGGGCGAGCGGTTCCTTGATGTATACGCTTTGAAGGTGGAAAAGTGCTATATAAAAATGTGACTATTTACCAAGAAAGACATTATTAAACTATAACATACGTAGATCATTATTTTTCATTTTGTTTATTGTCACTTACAATATTGATCTAAATCAGCCTAATAATAGAAAAAAAACTGACAGGCCCCACTTCTTCATGGTGAAATTTCTCTGTATTTTCATTCATGTGTTTTTGTTGTGGAAAAGCGACTTCATGACATTTTAAACCCTACAATGACCCAGAGGCTGATTTACTAAGCGATTGCAAGTAAGTACAGAGGGTGAGCAGAGATAGGACGTAGGTGAAAACAAAAATGATCAGAACCCGCAAGCCTCGGGACAATACAGGATTACTCAAACATGCATGAATCAACCAAAACACAACGTTGAGCACCACAAAGACTAGGTTTAAGTCTGCAGATTGACAGAGCCGGTCTGAACCCTTCCCCCTCTTGGCCCTGATGAACCCTTTGATGATGTTTTGGGTCATTCTCTTGTGTCGCGATGAAGGATCTCCAGTTTCTTCTTCTCAGTTTGACTTATACCAATGAGATGCACAGCAGATCCAGGTGGTCATATATGATACTTAAGGCTGCACAAACTAATCAGAACTGTGACTTTTAAAATAACTGGTTATTGTCACCTTAGTAAAAAGACTAACACATGTCGTCTGCTTAAATATTCGTTAGCTGCAGGCCTAATAGAATTGGCCTCAGCGTTGTAATATTTTTAATGGAGATTGCAAGGAAGGCAGATTTCATTCAAACCAACAGGATCATAAGGTAATTCTTGGTCTGTGGAAGACGTTGCAAAGCTTCAATCCTTCCCATGTGCATAGAGATCAAACGCTCTTTAATGGTGATTAGAGCTGCAGGTTGTAACAAGACCACATGTGTAGACCCATGGGCCAACCCACCGCATGTCATACAAATAATTAATCCCACTTCATTTAAGGAATACCCAAGTTCTTTTAGGTGAATAGGGGTAAAAGAGGTAAAAAAAAAAATCTGTGCGAATGAATTGACCAAAGTCAGAAATAGTGGCGACAGTGCGGAGCGGTGACTTATAGAGAAGTGACAGAGTTCAAAGCCTGCCGCAGTGCTCTTGTCTCCTTATTACGTTTGTCATGTGCACACATACACACACACACACATACATACAAGGCTGTGACAGAGGGGAGGCCGCAGCCATTCCTCAGAGCTGACATAAAGATCAGCGTTGCATGGCCCAGGCGGCACAAGAAGCACACTCACTGTCTGCTTCAATAGCTTCTGACGCTGCCTCTACTCCTGCCGCTGGGATCCTGTCTGTTATCATACACACGCTAATGTTTCACTAGCACTGTGAGAACACTCAAAAGCACAATGCATTCTCTAAACTTATAACTTGTTCTGCCCCACTCACTAATATTTAAGCAGAAGGATCAAAAACCATTATGTTTTCCCTCTTACACTAGAAGCAAGGGGTCAAAATGAAACCAAACGCAAAAGACTACGTAATCTCATTTGACTGAAATTATTAGACATCAATATCGGTACATCCAGGTCATTCCTGTAGTCCTATAGTCCAGAATTTGGTTAAAAAGTCCAGCTGTGAATCAGAAACCTGGCCCCACAGGGGACTACAAGTTTCAAGCAATCACCAAAGACTAGTCAGGGTCATTTTTAAGTCAAATCTATGTCAAAGTTTGATTTAAGATGAGAGTGCAAGTCACTTCAAATCAACCTTCAAAACATTCAGCCCTGTCTGAAATCATTCCAAACTGAATACTTGAAGTTTAAAGTAATAGTTATAATTATAAAAACAAGACCCACAAACACTTGATTAATTTACAACTACATGAAAAATACAACCTTTGTGTAGGTCTATAAATAAGTAAACAATGAGATGTCCGTTGATTTCCTGCCCTGTACCTATGTAAATAACACGTCAGTTTAATATGGTGTGATTTAATCTGTGTGACACTGCCCTTCTGCAAATGCCAGCCCAGAGAGTAACTGTCAGAGCCAGGCTCCTAATGTAAACGCTGTGATAAGGGAGAAGGCCAGCTGTGTCCATGGGCACTGCTGTACTGTACCACAGCAGATATGGAAAAACACTTGTGAAAAGTTGAGATAGTGCAAAGTCAAGACTGCTGCTGCTGATGGTAAAACCTTGTTCAAACTCCGGTTAAACATCCAACATAATGCACTTTCAAAAGCTGCACTTTAGATTTATACTTGTGTTCTGCAAAAAGAATTACATTGTCGAGGATTCAACTCCACCTGGAAGATGTCCAAGGTTATTCTTTATGAAAAACTGAAAAGCACTAAATTGTTATTGCATACTGTTATGTGAAGCAAAATATACTTGCATTTTGGGTTGTCATATGGATTTTAAAGTAGAAGTTATAACTTAAATCTTTTGGAAATGATAATAACAGTTGGTCAATAACATAGATGTGGCTCGGGACAATGTGGCTAAATATAAATATGTCAGTGACAATAGTCCGAACTGGTGTCAGTTATATGGCATATGACTAAGAAGATTACCAAAACTAAGAGGCACGACGGTTTGTATTATAGAACAGACCAGTCAATAGGATAGCATTAATACAACGATGGCGGTAAGCTTGGTTTAAGGTGCATTTCTGTGTTTACATATTGATGTCCATGCCAGTTTCCCTCTCCGCCTTCATTTTATTGGTTGTGTGTGTTTACCCATAGCGCAGCACGATAAATGTGGACACACATATCAAATGGGATTGAGGTCACCAGTGTAATGAGCTTTGTTGTTCCCACATGGTCACTGTGTATGAGTGCAGGCAGCACAGGAGCAGACGGGAGCGCACTCACAGGTCCCCCTGGAGGAGCTACATATAGGCGACATGTTGGCACTGATGAGGCCCGACAGCTCGCCCTGCTCACAGACAGGGCCCTGCTCACAGACAGGCCCAGACAGGATGGCACTGTGCCAACAGCAGCGACAGGAGCAAGTGTGTGTGTGCGAGTGTGTGCTCCGCTGCCTCCAGTGTCCTGCTGGGAGTCAGGGATCAGCCCACAAACAAACAGCACACACCCTCATGGCTACTCACACAAATACATACAGATATGCTCTCTATGTTTGCCTGTTTTTTAACCTTGTTTGGTCACACAAAAGTCTTATTTTTATTTTAGAGAAGGTCTAAGGAAGACTGTACTCTTGGCAGTTTAAACAAAAGCCCAGCCTAAACAGTGGGGTTTTATCGGTGGATGTGTTATGAAAGCTGGTTGTCACGGCGCCCTCTGGACATGTCACCCAATGCACCGGTGCAAGCTGACAGGCCCGCAACAGAAAAACCAGGCATCCGTGGATATTTTTCCAACAGACTGTAATGAAAGAAGAAACGTACCACTATAGTGCTGATAATGCACCATAGGACCTGAAGAATCTCTAGAGGGCCTATTGGAGTGGAAAGGGGCAGCAGGTGAAAATTATATCTACATCAAAAACTCATTTAGCTGCATATTTCCCATAGAGAGAGATCTTTGGTCCACTGAGTGACCATCTTTGATTCAGTGGGCTGGCGGTATTACATGATGAGTCTGTATTAAAGCCAATAAAAGATGAAGGCTGTATGATGTGTCAGGTCACATCACCTGTCAGGTCCCCCCTGCCATATGCTTCAGAAACAGTGTGACAGAGCTGCTCCCACCTCTATAGGTGTAAATGAAGGTTCACAAGAACAGGGCTGATGTCCTCTGCTCTTCGTAAGGCTCTGCGACTCACGTGCACACGCCTAATTTATGTGCACACTCCTAACACATGTGCACTCCTCACACATGTGCAATCTTATGTTAGGTTTCCATGCATTTTGGGGACATTGACATTGACTTCTTTTCTTGAAGACTGATACTAACCTAGTTGTAGTTACTAATTGCCTACCCTTAACCTCTTAGACTCTTAAATTTTAATGATGTTGCTGATCTAATAATAAAGGATTTGCGTCATGGGGACCTGATATTAGGGAGGCAGGTCCTCATGATTTGAGTGTGTGTGAGTTTTTTCATCTCCAAAATGTGATAAATACCCATCTTACATACATGCACACACCTTCTACACATGCACACGCCTCTGGCATGCGCATTCCTCACACATATGCACACACCTACACTGCATATGAACCACATAGGCCCCCCGTAGTGAGCTGCTCTAGCTAGTTATGCTAATGCTCCCTTCAGTAAGACTGTCAAAGCGTGGAACAGGATTAGACTAAAGTTGATTTCAAAGCGTGTGCATATGTGCTCACGTAAACACTGGCATCTGTGAGCTAATTTAAACTAATCACTCTTCAGACAGTGAGTAATCAGAAGATCAGGTGTAAAACTATATATGTACACTTCATGTTGTGCACTGTCTCCCTATCTATATGTGATAACCTGGAATGAAAATGGCCTACTTTGACATTCTTTTATTAGGGTGATATACTATTTGCGTTCACATGTGCCTTACTTCAATTTAAATAAGGCTATTTAAATCTTAAGTCTATAATCCATTCAAATCTATAAATCCCTTGACTGTACTTAGTTTTAAAGTGTGAAAATTTAAAATTAAAATTTAGGCAACGGTGATGTTTGATCACAAGCCAGTGTGCACTGCTGGACCCCAGCCTGGATAAGAGGAGCTTCAGTGACAAACATGACCTGATCATCTTTATCTAAATCTGCCTCAGTGGTCTTTGTGTAAACCCAGACAGAATGAGAAGAAACTGTTAGGAGTCAAATTTCATTACATAAATATGAGGTGAGATAAAGTTTGTAAATTCTTGGCAATATTCTTAACAGTACATAACAATAAATGTTACCCTACTCACATATTACACAACTACTCACACTCTGTTGTAAGCTGTGTAGAACTGTGCATGTCACTAGAAAACAAAGACACATAAACTTACTTTCAAAACATACATATTGCCAAACTATTTTTTGTTTTTTGAATGAAATACAACAGCACTCTCTCTCTCCCACACACAGTCTCTCTCTCTCTCCTGCAGCATTGTGTCTTTCATCAGATGTTTAACTTATTTATTCTCTCACACTTTTTTCACTTCTTTTCCAGTAACCACGGGAAACGACAGATGGATGGAGGAGGAGCGGGGTCCTAGGGTGTTTTTCTTCATTCTTCTCTGTTTTAATCTAAACTAAATCTGAATTCTGTTTGCTGCCATATGCTGACCTGCAGAGAAATTTACCATATGCTCATAAATTCATCAAGGAGAGACTTGAGGCTAACACACACCACAAAATGGATCTTAATATTAAGTAAATCCAAAAGCCAGAGACCTTACAGCTATTCACCAGCAGCTGCGAATGAGTGGTGCAATTGTGTAGCTTGCAAAACACATTTGTAAAGTGTAGCAGCCTAGAGAGGAGGACTCAGAGGTGAGGGAAAACTTTGAATGGGGGAACACTGCAGACGCCTGACAAATTGGAGAGCAAATTGGAGCGGATAATGGACCAGAACACAGTATACAAAGCTACACAAGACGTTGTAGAGCAGGTTACAATGAATGAAGGATGTTGTGGACCTAACAACGTACATGTCAAGGTGCATCCAAGCGGTCACGTTAAGAGGCAGCGAACTAACAGCTTTATAAAGACGACACAGAGGCTTTGGGATTTCGTATAAAAAGTGTTTCATTCAAAAATATTATAGAAGAAGCAACGGGAAACAGCAACTATGAGGTCAAGGCCATATTTAGTATTCAGATTTGATAAAAATTTGCTGTGACTTAGTAAAGTGCAAACAGGGTAAAACATGCTGCAATGGATCAAATTGTAATTTTGTGGAAGTATTTGTTCATTTTAGACTTTCAGTTGAAAGAGGTTGATTGCTTTAGTGACCCTGTATGCGCAGAAGCTTAAAGAGACAGTGTAGATTTTTCAGTCACCTTTTGAAATGAACTATTCAAATTTTCTTTTTCAGTCCCTCTCTGTATTGTGTAAGCCAAACTAAATGGAGAAAAATAGACTGACAATACACTCTTTGCACAGCATCTTTCCCTCCATTCCCTCCATCCAAAGTGCTCTGTTAAATACTGCTCAAACGTGAATGTTTACCACAATAAAGAAGTAAACATGGATTTACTTCTATATGTTACAGCAGAAAATGTTCTTTAAATCAGAATAGCCATGATGCTACTCACTCTGGTATACTCTTAAAGGTGTCCTACCACAAATCTCAAAAGGCCTGGATAAGTTGTTGTTGTGACCAGATAGAAATAGATGAACGATTCTCAAATGCTGAACCAAGAGCATGGACCCATAATAAAATCTGCAAAGGGCAGATCTCCTGATGCAAGTTTGATTAGTGGCACAGAAAGAACTCTCCTATAGAAGGCTGACAGATCACCTACAGCTTTCAAAAAGGTCACATTTTTAAGGTTTCTTCACTATATTCACATAGCAGTTAATATTTTCTCTTGTGAAAATCCCTAAGGAGCCAAAAAAAAAAAAAAAAGTACTTTTATTGGTCTTGCTCTAGCTGCAATGACAGGAAGTATGCTTAACAACAGCTTTGGAATAGGTACAAAATACTTGCAATAACAGTGGATGGAATAAAAAACGCCTAAAACCCCTTTGGAAAAGTCATTCTTAAAGTTGCATAATCTATGTGCAATATTATTTTGTGAATGCCAAATAGCCACAGGGACAAACTCCACAACAAAACCAGAAATGCATATTTCCTCATTCTTATGCTTTTTGATGCTGTTTTTAGCTTTGAGAAAAAGACACTATTATGCATCCAATATGTGCTTCCTCCTCACTACAAACAAATGCAAGACTTTTCAAAGGTCTTTCCCTCACGTTTTGGAAATGCAGAAATAGTTTGAAATACATATACTTTGTGTTTAATATCATTTCTTTCTCCTCCCAATCATGCACTGTGAGACGGAGATGCCCCAAAGGCCTCTCCTTGATCCAGGGTGGAGGTATAAGCACCAAGCTGCCATTTTGATCCTCTCACACACACACGTACACACACATATGCACGCACACACGCATACACGCACAGATGCACACACACACTCACATTATGATGAGTGATACGGGGGTGCACAGATGTGATGGGACAGGGGGATGGGGGAGGGGAGTTGCGAGGGCTTTGGGGGTTGCGGGGGTACCCAGTGCTCGGGCCTAGCCTGTCTGCCACGGGTGTCAGTACATCTAAAAGGTCTCTACATAAATGGGATTAATGCAGTTTCTCCCATCGGCAATCATTAGGCATTCTGTTTAAAGCGCAAACACACTCAAAATAAACGCACTTCCACTCTCCCCTGCCGCTGTAAATTATTCAAAGAAGAAGAAGAGAGAGGAATTAAAGGAAAGAGAACCAGGAGAGAGAGATAGAAAGAAGAGAAAGAGAGAGGGAAAGAGAGAGAGAGAGTCTGGATATGGTGCACACGTGTCTCTTTTGGACATCATACATAAATGCTTGAAGAATAGTTTTACTGTGGAGGATGTGAGCAGCAGTTAGCACTACTTTATCCATTTCCATAAGGCTATGTTTTATAGTATTATTATAATGTTTCTCTGTGACGTGGGTCTGTCTGTATCTTTAAAACCCCGCCTCTCCATACCTTAATAACTGTTTACTTCCTGCTGAGAGCAATTGAAATGACAGGGTTGATTAGATCATCTGATCATATTGTTGAACTTGTGGATGCACAGTGTGAGGTCTATTTGTAGGTGGTCAGTACTTATAATTGAGCATATGCTTCATGACTATTTAAGATCACAGTAGAAGCTGTAACTAATACATGTTCTGTTTCTTTTATCACTGAATGTGTTTGAGAGTTGAAAGTGAATTGAATAAATTCTATTTTTCATTAATGCAGTTGTTTTGATGAGGTCTGTCTATGATTAACTTTTCAATCTAACTAAAACATCAACTTTGCACCATTACTGTATAAGAACTGACTTCAACACAATTCACACACACACACACACACCTACACACACACACACACACAGATCTCTTAAGGAGTGATGTTGTCATGATCCCTGTTCTGTCCCTGCCTCCTGTGTGTGCCCTGCCCCTCCCTCACCTGTCTGAGCCTGGAGCTGGGAGGAGTCCTGGCTCCTCCTACGTGCACCTGGACTCTATCAGCGCAATCAACACACCTGAACGGAATAAGAGGAGCCAGGAGCCAGCACTCTGGGCCAGATCGTCTGTTTGTCTCACCGTGGTGCTACCTGTGTGTGTTGTCCTGTTCGTGTTGCAGCTCGTGTTCCTGCACCTCTGCACCCAGCTCCTCGTATGTTCTCCCGTCACTTGTCTTGTTCTGTCAATAAACACCCTTAAACTTGCCCCGAGTCCCGCATCTTTTGGTCCGCCTCACACCCCCTCTTTACGACAGATGTAAAGAAAACAAATGTTTAATGTGGATTGTATAATATAATTCCACTAACAGGTAATTGTAGAAAACCCCTAATGGCTCACATGTTCTTCTTGTAACTTAATTGCATTTGCACTTGAACATACATGGACATTCCTCTTGTCTATTATCCATACACAGCATTTCTTTAGGTTGGCCTTCCATTCCCTATGCTTTCATCCTCTTCAATTAACGTCATGTATTACACAACCCTGCTCACATTATGCACATAAAAGTAGTCCTTCTTTTTTCCAATTAGCTGAGACTTTGTTGTGGTTAATTACATTCCTGTGGGTTGAAAAGTGTTTGAACCCGTGATACAGACATTTATACAACCTGTCTATGACATCTCTAGCCATGAGCTTTGATGAAATATAGTTCAAGGGATGAGCTCTATATAATATCCATACCTTCTCCTCACATCTCTCTCACACCATCTTTTCATTCATAAGTAATGGTACACAGTGAGCTTCATCAATAACCTAGAGCGTTCCTGTGTGAAAAAGCATCATGCTCATAAATGTTATCATTACCCCCAAAGTGTGGCATTAGACGCATCATACATCAGACAAGCGCAATGTTAAAACAGAGGACACAAGTCAGTGAAGCACAAATGAACTTATTCTCATGTATATTTTAAAGCACATGTGTACAGTCCCCAGGGTTATGGCAGTGCAATGTGGGGCTCTCTTTGTTAATGCTATAGAGCAAACCTAATATAGCCCCACCGCAGACACATTTGTTAAAGCGTTGTGGCCATGTGACAGTTTGCACTTGAGAAGGTTTTGATTCATTAACTCAGATAAGGAGCATAAAACTCACAGGTTTGGTTCAGCCTCTGAACATCTCCACTGCGCATCTTACCTTACTTTATTATGTCTCCAACTGAATTAATGTTGTGTTCGGACACTGGGAGTTAATCAGTAACTTAGATGGTTTGGGCCAAAAAACAGCCCCAAGAAAAATGAAATGTTTAAAAGAAGAAAATATGTGGTTATAGGTTTCATTTATGTGGTCACAGAAAAGATCTTTATTTACTTAGAATCAGATAATTTAAGGTAGCACAGAAGCCAAGATATAGTGAACACAGATAGAAGATTCCCTGGGACAAAATGGCGCATACCTTGCAATAAATGAATTAAAAACATTCAAAATATCCCATGTTTCCCCCCAAAAAACAGAAATGTGAAATATTTTTTTAGGAACCAATGTATGGTTAAATTACTATACATTTCTTTCTTTCTTTATATTTTATATTTTATATATTTTTTTTTATATTTTATATTTTTATTTTATATTTTATATTTTATTTATTTTATATTTATGCAGGAGAACCCAATGAGAGCACTTGGGCTCTCTTTTTCATGGGTGTCGAGTTTAAATCTAACTCTATCTTAAAGAAAAGGTGCTTGTGAATAAACCTCAGACAATAAACGACTTAAAACATAATACTGAGGATTCAGAGCCGAACCGAAAATGGTGGACATTTAAAAGTCATTATTTTTTTAAATGAGGTCATTTTTACTTCCACTAGTTTAAGTAGTGATAAGTTCAAGTGTAAATTAACAATTATAACCGTATATATTGCAAAAAATCTCGAAAGGTTCAGTTTATCTACTGCTAAAATTTGGTGAGTATAACTTAAGAATCATAGGAACTATTGAATATTTAAAAGCGTCAGTGACTTTTGGGCTTTGTACTTTTCATAAGGTGATGTTCTCTTCTTATATACAGTAATGGCCAGTCCACTTTTTCATAGAGAATACAGAATAACTAAGAAAAGGTGGATTCTAACCAATAAGTAACCCCCATTTTACTGCTCAGCTTTAAATTCATTCTAGATGTTTGCTCAAATCAAGACCAGCTACAAAAACAGCGTCCTTACAAAGGTCACTGCTCTACAGAAGTGAAACATATCATATTTTAATTAAAAATTCCAAAGAGGAATTTTCAAACAGAACATTGAAATTGCAGTAATCTGCTGGTCCATGTATTTGCACAATCATCATTTATTTAATGTTTGTGAGTCTGTCGTAATTGCGGTCTATATGGTCATTTATCTCTGGTCAGAGCCCTTAATTCCACTTAAATTCAAAATAATCTCATTTTTCTTTCATCAGTGGCCGTCCCGTGGACATTAGGGAATACAAAAGTTCACAGGGTTTGCATTAGCAGGGGGACTGATGCGGTGGTGGTTGGGGGTTAAAAATCAGGGGGAATACTTTGAACATATAATTAATAATACATGTCAGGCTTATTAGTCTATGTGAATTTACAAGGGACCAAGGGGCACCATTGGGATGTGGTGTGAAGGAACATGGCTACAGTCTTAGCACCAAGAGCTACGTCAGGACAATGGCTTTTATGAAGATATTCTATGGAGAGAATCATTGCATCTTAGTTTGCTCATTTATTTAACTTTGACCATGAAATTGTGCTTTATGTCCAGCTGCGATTCTTCATTAATTCAACCTCTGATGCTTCTAGCCCATTAATCAATCGAGGTGACAGTGGAATACAGTCTAATTGAATTTCAAACAAATCTAATAAAGTTTTTATCTGATTAAACATCTTAAAGGTTTTCTGGGGTCTTAAATTGGCATTTTACTGCAGAAAAATGAGCGGCTATCTGCTAAGAAATCATCAAATGTGGTCCAAACATCACATGGCAAAACACCTTGAAGCTACCGTGGCACTATAGCCAATTTAATTTCCATACGCTTATGCTAATTAGCCAGAAATAATCAAGCTAATTTAGAAAGATGCAAATGCGTTGGAGGTAGGGTTCATTAGTTAAGGGGGCCAGAGTGTGTGTGTATGAGAGGGAGACACGTGGTTTCATTAGCGAGGGGCCCTAACGTGTGTGGAGGGGAGAGTCTGGAGGAGAGGCTCTGGCAGGTACAGCCATTTTGGTAGATATGACTATTACACATTATATTTAGTATGGTTCATACAGTATATATAACAGCAAGGCAAACCAACTTCATTTATGCATTTATTTATTTCATACTAGTGCAAGTCAATGTGCAACAGTTTATTATAAAAATGTGCAAATAGATATTTTATATGGACATTTTAACCCGACCAGTTATGGTGAGCTATTTGCAATCATTTAGCCTGGGCTGCACACTAAATTGCAAACATCAATAGCACAATATATAGCAAGAAAATAAATATTACATCTGACAGAAATGTACTGTTTTCATTTTGATTTTTCCAAATGTAGCCTTGTTTTGGTCTTGGTTTATTCAGTGATTTTTGTTTTAATTTAACTGAACTTATGTCAAAAATAATAATGCCTTACACTTGTAATGCGCTTCATCAAAGCCTCTCAAAGCGCTACACTATAGTCATTATTTGTTCACTCCATACTTGGTGATGGTAAGCTACAGCTGCCCTGGGGTAGACTGACGGAAGCGAGGCTGCCAGTTTGCGCCATCGGCCCCTCCGACCACCACCGATCATTCACACACACACACACACCACACACACACCACTTTCATACTAGGCAATGTGGGTGAAGTGTGTTGCCTAAGGACACAACGACAGAACTTGGTACTAGCTGGACTCGATCCTCTGACCAAAAAAAAAAAGTAAAAAGTACAAAAAGTAAAAGACCAAAAAGTATATTGAAATAATATTATCACAATGTAAAAAAAAAATACTGAATATAGCGTATTTTTATCATGTTGTGCAGGTCTAATATAGGCTTGTAATATATTCAGCTGGCCTGAACTAAACCCTAAGCCTTTTATAACTACACATTTGGGCATTGTCACTTTAAAAACATCATCCTTTTCCCATTCTCTGTAGCATCTCTCTAGAGTCTTCAAGTAGGAGTGTGTTCAAAGCCTGCCTAGTGGCTCTTTGGGTGTTATTCACGCCACCAAAATAGTCCTTTTTTCATCTCCTAACTCAGACCTTGGTCACTTGAGTGTGCATCCTTGACTGGAAATGTTACATCTCTGATACCCTATAACGCAATAATGTGCCTTGTAACTTTTTTTCAGATCTATAGAAGAAAAAAATATGAGAAGAGAAGTTTGATTTGTCCCGCAATGGAGAAACTGCAATGTTGCGACCATAGATTGTATAAAGAAGCGAACAAAGTAAGTGTGACGTCAACCATATCGATCAACTCCACTCAAATAAAGCTCATCAAGTTTAGCAGTTATAGGAGTGAATTTGGAGTGAGGTTTCATATTTGGAATTACAACCATGAGTATCATAGCAACCAAAGAGCCAATCCGGAGCGAGAATGTTGAAGGTAATGAGAAACCAAGAAACATTACAATAGAACAATGAACAATGGGTCAACGGTCATTTTAAATACAACATACATTTTTTCACAATGTTCTTCATATTTTTTCCTTTGGTAACCTTACAATATGTGGAAGTCTCTCCATAACGCAAATTTCTTCCACAATGTCCTTCCAGTTGCCAAGCGTAGGGGGTCTTCCTTATGCTATTTGCTTGTAATGTCTTTTTTTGATACTGCCAGTAATATCTTGATTAAATAGCCATCCTTTTTTGGGATGTGTGCGTCAGTGGTTTGCCCAAATACATCGTTATGCGTGTTCTTGATAATGTGTACCTAAATATTTTCCCCATTTCTTTGCCCAAAATATCCCAAAATTGTGACACTTTGTTGCACCACCAAGACAACCCACATTATACTCCCCGCATTATTTCCAAAATGGTCGATCCACAGATAGTGATGCTTTTTTAATTCTTGGTGTGATGAAAAATCTGATTATGTTCTTCAAAATAAAAACTTTAAACTAGCAGGAGGTGCCTGATTTGTTAATATTAATGTTCATATCTTGATTTACAGACAAAATAGCTAAATAAACACATCAGGAACACGCAGAGTGGGTTAATATCAACATTTTAAGGCCAAAATGATGAGCCTGACAGCAATAGTTACAGAGAGAGAGGGGTGAAAGTGATTTGGAGCCAGAGTTGATGGAGCCGGAAGCGCGCCCATGATGACTTCCTATTTGGAATGTAATGAAATATGCCATCCAGTTACGATAAATACCTATGAAATAACCACTTATTTTACAGAATATACTTTAGGATACAAAAAGTCATAAAAATGTTTCAATGGGCATATCCAAAAAATCAAAGAGATGCAAAACTACATAATTATCTGACAAAATATCAAAGACGTCTCATACCTGGGTGCACCTCATGTGTAACTGCATGTGTTTAGTAGCTGTAAAATGTAGAACTATTTGTAGTTGCTAATCACATGCAGAATTCTCACATCTCCAGGAAACCATGCGCCGACACACGCTGCAATTATGCTTATTGTGGCATGTTTAGACACACGGCATCACGCACGTTCATTTCAATGCGTTTACAGTACATATTTGTACATACAGATATAAGGCTATGTGCTCCCTAAAGACCCAGCTCCGGTGCCACTGCAGGTTGTACCAATTAAAAACATCATACTCCACTTGTCACAAACATGATGAATATGTACCAGCAGAGCAGTAAGGCAGAACTCCAACAACTCGCAATATGTCACTATTTCTGTCGCTTTGGGTTGACATGATACCACTGTGCTAACACTAATGAACTTCTTTAAGGCTGAGAATAGAGTACAGATTACAGTATACCTCACAGCCTTGACCAATTATTTTTATTTTATTAGATTGGGATTATAGTGCACAGTGCTTAGACACTTCGCTTAGACATATTTCTATTGCAGTTTTTGTTTTTGTGGTTGTTTTATGGTGCACTTTTTTAACTACAAATGTCAAATAATCTCACATAAACCTACACCTATAATCTGACACATGCTCAAACTTGAAAAATGTAATTGGTGTTGCATTAATTTTTAATATTTTCACTCTTGGTTTTATCATTAAATTATATAAAATAGACTTTTGATAGAGCATTAATTATTGGTGATTCACTAAAGAGGAGGTAAATAGGCAATTTTGTTAGGAAAGACAATTCTTATTTGAACAGGAATGTGGGATTTAGGCATCATTTATCTCCTTTTTATAACTCCATCTTCAGACCTAAATCAAAACAAGGAAAACAATAGTGATAGCCAGTATGTTAAGGCAGTGTCCAGCAGCAATCTGACCACAACTGAAGAGACCACTCGGATCAGCAGTGAGAGATTTTCACTCTGAAACTTTTATCCAGTTGACAAAATTGATTTTTAGCTTAGAAAATCTGTCATTATGCTATATTCAGAATTGACTTGCTTCCCAGTATACCTCTGTTCTGATGCTTATTACCACAGTAACTCCAACAACAAGTTCTTATTTGCAATTTGGTTTGAGGACTTGATTTGAAATGAATGATATCTGTTGCAGCTGAGTGTCCAGAGTACTTATTATAGCAATTAAAACTGTATATCTGTACAAAGTGCAGCTACGTTGAATATGACTCGTTCTCTGAGTAAAAGGTCTTTCTAATAAGCACTACAACTTGTAAGACAAAGTGATTCCTAATAACTATATCTCATTCTGCAACAGGGTTGGTAGACCTAAAATTGTCAAAAGAGATTACTACATCAAGTTTGCAGCACTGTAAAATGCGCTCTCTAATGAAGATCTTAACTGGGATCCATAGCCATGCTTCTATTCACACAGTTAATTGTCACAAAGTGTTGGAAGGGAGCATTGAGTTTGTACACGAGCTGTCTCTATGTCTTCACACAGAGATTTGTCTGGGCCATTTGAAATCGGCTGACGTCCGCTGAGGAGATGAGAGTGTCTCGATCGCCCGGAGGCATCATTCTCCCTCTCTCGCTCCCTGCCTTTCATTCCATTGCTCCTATATATGGTCTTGGTGTGTTTGATGGTAAATAGCAGAACAAAAGGCAGCGAGGAGCACAGAGGGGCTTTAGAAGATCGACTTCAGACCAAGCTGCGCAAATGTCTGCTGCTTTTACGCTCACTTTGTGACAAGGAGAAGGCTTTATGGTGATCACACAGACTTCAGGCCTCTTTCTGTTCTCAACACTTACTATTCAGAAACTGTTTGCCAATGATTCATGTTACAATGTGATTTGCAGTGGTTATTTTGCTTGCACAGCTCAAAGTAATTGGCTGCTAAAGGAGCTGTACCTGATTTTTACTGTCTTAAAAATGTGAAAATCAGAGCTAGTTCAATTTTTTTGCAGCGGTTCAAAGTAATTCTTCACTTATGCATCCTAATTACTCACTAACTTTAACGTCACCGGTAAAGCTAATGAAAAGTAGCATGCTAACAGTGCACTTCCTCATTATCAGACCAAAAATAACACATTCTAATTAGATGCAGACAGTACACAGTGGACTTATTTTGACCTAAGTATCGCTAATGGGGCAAGACAAATTTTGCTCAAATACATGGGACAATGATTTGATAAGTATTTCAGTGATTTCTAGAGTCATTAATACTGTATATTCAAACGTTTTACTCCATTTACTCTTTATCACATTAGGAACAGGGAACAAGTGTACAGTCTGACACTGCGCTTGCCTGTTGTCTGTGTTTTGTTGTTTTGTTGAGATCAATATGTATCTTTATTATATTTTATTCCCAAAATATGCTCTCTCAACTCACATTATGATGTAAACTGTATACTGTTAATAGGAAGTATTGGATGATTCGATGTGTAAAGTATTGCACTGTTTGGAAGTGCTCCAACTTTGTTTTACAAGTGCGTTTGCATAATGACTTGCACAGTGCTCATATTGGCAGCGTCATTATCACAAATTGTAATAATGGTGATAAGTTGCTGTCATACACATCTTCTGCTCCAGTTGGGAATTCATCATTAGGCTAAAATCGCCCCCTAATGTCAGCCATCGTTAAACAATCAGAGCTTGTTAGGCCCCTTGTTTGTTAATTGGGCACTTGCTTGTTAGCTGGGGGTGAGATAATAGACATGGAGCGTGTACATGTAACATTTTAGGGAATCTGCTGGCATGGTTTTTGTGTTTCCATTTTCAGGCTCTTTTGCTAATTGGTTTGCCTTGTAGCTCTGATCAAGTCTGACAGGTGAGACTTTACAATAATGCATGACAATTGTATGCCCACTTGCCTATAGCGTCGCATAAAGTACAAAAAAATGGTACTGGTCTCCTTTGATTGACACTCTCCTGTCTACTTTGAGGAACTGCAAACAGGATACGCTCAAGAGTTATTCTGGAAATACCCAGTCATTTAGCTATCCAAAGTTAGACCTTGTCAAACATTTGGAAGTCCTTAATAGCCCTGTACCTGATTTTTACTGTTTCAACAAGTGAATCAGTGTTTAACTTTCAGGGGGAAAAGTGCAGTTTGCGTACAAAACTACCCAGCTAACAGCGCAATAGCACAACTCCCGGGTTTGTGGGTGATAGCAGCTCAGTTGGTTAAGTGTTTGTCCACTGATCCGAAGGTTGGCGGTTCGAATCCTGCTCTTGACATAAACATCATTGGTTGAGCGGTCAGCTCCACTGAACCACAGGTTGACAGTGCGATTCCAGCTCCCACAGATGAATGCTGTTGTTGGACAAGACACTTAAGCCACCACGCCCTTAGTTTCTGTGTACACTGATGTATGACTGTGTGTGTGAATAGGTGAGTGGTTCCTTGATGTTAAGTGCTTTGAGTGTCTAGAAAGTGGAAAAGCGCTGTATAAAAAGACCATTTACCATTAATTATAGACAGTGCATAGCAGTCAGATGATCTTTTTTTTTTTTTTTTTTGCCATATATATTGTTCCATGGCTACTAGATTAAAAAAACTGGCACAAAATCTGAAAATTTCTATATTTTTAGTAGTTGTAGCATCTTCTTGTGGGTACATTTCTCTCTCATATAATATATCCCACCTGCTAACAGTTTTCATAAAGGGATAATCTGTTTCCTGCACTACACCTGTCAGTGGTCATAATATTATGCCTGACTGTTGTACAATGTATTGCCCTCATTTGCTATGCTAGGCGTAATCTCCTGCTTTCCGGATTCCATAGACAGCCATGTCCTGTGCCAACTTCCCATTTCACATTGTTCTAGGCTTTGAATTGTCTTGATGAATCTATCACAACATGGCAGGCTTTACCTATTATGCAAACAGCTCATGTATTTGAACACTGACTGTGCTACTGCATCTACAATGTTACCAAACCCACATAAACTTCCAACCTCCACACCTCTTGACATCTTTAGCAGGCTCGCTCTTTCTACATCAGCCTACGTTACCCATAATTCCTAAATCCTGAAACAAGGAAGCTTAAGATGGAGAGGTGTTTTAGATTGTTAAGAAGGAAAAGACGGCGCAAATCCTCGTCAATGGAGACTTCAAACCTTTGCAGCATCAATTTGATCAGCATGACTTAATATGCCACGCAAGCAGAGGAGAGAGGAGGTGTGATCTTAAATGTGGTCTTGCTGTTTCTAATCATCCTTTTATAAAGCATTGAAGGAACAAGCTGCCTCGGTTTACATGAGTGTGAATACTGCAGTTGTTTTGATGTTGTAGCAGGTAATTCATTGGTCCAAAGCTGGCCATAGAGCGGTGCCAAGTGATATATAACACGGATTTAGTCAATGATGTCTGCTCCGTCAGTAAAGCCCTTTCTCTCTCCCTCGTCGGATTTATTTTTCTGAGAGGCTCTTAGAGAGAAATTGTCATGTTTTTATGTCAAAGGCGCGCTTTTATCTGTTTGTTTTTTCCAGGCCGCTTAAAGTTGTTTATAGTGCCGCGAGGGCTGCTCTGCCCGTGTTTACGAGAGCAACACCTCAAAATGATGCAACAGCGAGGTAGGAATTGACATCTAAGTATTTGGGGGGAGAGAGGGGAAATGTGCACTGACCTACTTATCTTTGATGAAGGAAAAGCTGCTGTATTGATTCTCAGCCAAAGTATTAGAGACAATATGTGGAACATTCCTAGATCTAGAATGTCATCTGGATCAACGCTAAAACTAAAGTGGGTTGTTTGTGTGAATCAGTTGCAGTGATTTTTATTGTAATGGCAAGTTTAATGGTTATGGATATTAAGAATTAAGTAAAATGAATAAAAGCAACTTGTATTTAAAGATCAGATATTACACTGTTTTGTGATCTATGTTATAGTGTTATTTTCTCATGTATTTTGTTTTATTGCCACGTTTAACACACAAACCTTGCATATTTAGGTTGAAAACACTATGTCTGCATATCATGTGGTAATACGAGAAGTGCTCCACTGTGTTTAGAACTCCTTCACTAGAATCAATTGGATGATTTCAGTTCTCGAATTGCATATCTCTACTAAAGGTAAAAAGTAGCTGTTAACTTTAAAAGTACCACTACATGGAATAAAGTGTTACTCAAACATGTGAATGAAACAAAGCACAACTCCAGGTATGTTTTTGATGAGGTAACAGCATTATAACATGGCTTAAAGCTCCCGAAAATCAGTTTTGTGTAATATAGGAGCTTTATGTTTGAAGTATATATACTGTTTTATTGTACAGGTGTTTCAAGTTTCTTTTTTATTGATATTTTTTAGAGTAGCAGTATTTTTACTTTTACAAGGTCTATCACTTCACCCACAAATGTTACAGCCAGACTAGTTCATCCTTTGGGTTGTTGTGGTGAATATATGGAAGGACCAGAAGCTGACATAACAGTAGCAAAAGACAAAAATACAACTGAAGTACACTGTAATTTTAACTTTGTCTCGCTCAACTTAAAGACACAGTTTTACAATTTTATGGTAAATAATAAAATATTGAAAACCGTTTTTTAACTTATTTTATTTGTTTCCATTTCAGTGATGGATGCTCCACACATGAATGATGCAAGACCGAAGTAGAAACTGACATCTAAAAGTATTTCGAGGCAGAGGAGAGAAGATTTAGCTGTGGCCTACTTATCTTTGATCACGGATAAGCTGCCATTGATTCAGAGCCAAATGTTGACATAAAATAAGTTAAATGTGCCGATGACCTTTCAGTCGTTCCCAGAGCAGAGCCGGGCCAATATACCAAAGCTGGCAAAGTATGTGATGAAAATTATTCCTCCTTGACATTTCGGGGACCTCGGCGAACCGTCTTTCTTAGCATTCCAGTCCAGGCACCAAAGAGAAAATGTCACCTTTTTATTTACTTGGGGGAATACACCAATTAAAAGTGACACTAAGGCCAGGAAGTGATACCTGTGGTTGAATAGCAGCACGCTCACATTCAGTGCAAAGGCAAACAGTCGTATAGGCCACATTTTAAATAATGCTGATGCTTGACCTTGTTAGGGTAACCTTTCTCATATATAGGCCATTTAGAGCCAGTCTGCCCATAGGTGAAGTGAACTAACTCAGATGGTCTGGAGAGCCATCATCGCACCTGTCTGCACCCGTTCTCCAACAACTACAACTTTTAGTAGGATACAGGGAGCTTATATTGATTCTTTGTGGCAGTGTGCAATACAAACTTTACAGAGCCGTGCAGAAAATTACAAACAAGTAAAGTAAAAACAATTCCGGATAGGGCAAAAATTAAGTTTGCTGTATAAAGGCCAATGCGTTTCAACTCACACAGAATCTCTACAACAACAACTATTATTTCTGGATACTAATATAACAGGATATTATTATTGAAACACCACATTTTGCAGCAACAGAAATAGTATATGCAGTTAACATAATTAAGTCCAATTAAAACATTACTGTGAAACTTTTAAATGCTACGCAAAGTTGGGTTTTGCTGTAGTTAGGTCAAGACAAACAAATAAGTAAATCTATATATATTGAAAGATCTGTACATTTCTGTATATTTATGTAACTTTAAAGGCTGTGTAACTAACATTTTAAATAAGGCCGAGTCCTGACCTTGCTAGGATACCCTTCCCTGCCTCCTCTGACCTGTGAGGCCATCCCTCCTCACCTGTGTACACATCTGTTACTCCTGAACACTTTTCTCCAGACTTAGTAATGAGAGTCCAACATTGTTATTTGGACCATCTTTTCTCATTATTTTCTAATTACTGTTAAAAGCCTGAGCCACAACTAAATGCCTCTTGTCTCTTTTTGTCCCTGTATTTCCAATGGGCTCAAAGGCTCAATCAATCTCAATTAAACAGATTGTCCAGGAGAGCAATATGGTGTCATTAAGTGTATGTGGTTGGGAGAGACGGCCACAAACCACTGGTCAGATGAATACTCAGGAGGACCAAACAATTTGAAACCCATTAAAGGATGGCTGCTCTTTTGCATAAAGCTAGCTTGGGTGTGCAAAGTGAAAACCTAATGACTTTGCAAGGATGAGTCCACAGGTCCACCATTGTTAAGGTTCAAGGTTTATGGACTGTGTGACTTAAAAATTTTGCTGAAAAATTGACTACACGTGTTATTTATACATGTTTGTGAATTCCCTAATAGTTTGGTGAAGTTGAAAGGCAAAGGCTGTGATTGGCTGACCGAAACTAATTAGACTATGTGAAGAAGTGGACTAAGTGAGTGTGACGTCAGCCATAGCGTTCGGCTCCAGTCAAATGAAACTCGTCAAGGTTAGCAGTTATAGGGGTCCATATTTGGAATTCTGACTGGGAGTGTTACGGGCCAGTCCTGTTTGGCCTTGCCTCCCTTTAACCAGATCCACCCATCGGTTGAGCCGCACCTGGAGCAGCTCAGCAATCAACTAGGGGAATAAAGCCGGAGCGCACACCCCATCAGCGACCAGTGGGGTCCTCAGCTGCGGCAGTTTTGTTTGGTTATTTTGTTTATTTTTTTCTTATCTAGCTGTTTAATTTGCATCCACCTTTGAACATTATTTTTGTAATAATAAATTTACGTTTTAATTTTTTTTTTTTTTACCACGTCTCCACGCTCCTGCTTTATTCTGCGCCTGGTTATAACATAATTTTGTTACATGCCAGCACCCCTGGACAAAGTGGCATGTGACAGCGAGTATCATAGCAACCAAAGAGCCAAGCGAGGCTGATGAAGGTAATGCCCCTTCCCACCCACATTGCTGGTTTAGTACGGAACGGCTATTTAGCAACACTGTCAATCAAACCTGTTGCTAACGGTAGCGGGAACAACCTCAGGGACAGATTAGATTTGATTTACAGACACAATAGCAAAAATAAAAATACCAAGATCATGTAGAGCACGTCAATATGAACATTTTAAGAGCAAAATGATGAATCTGAGAGCAGCAGTTACAGAGAAAGACAAATTTTCAATGTAAAGTGAACTGGAGCCAGAGTCAATAGATGATCCCCTCATGATCACGTCCTATTTGGAACGTGGTCGCTCGCAGGTATACGTCCATTTATATATACAGTCTATGAGTGAACCATATATTTCAAAGATGTGGATACAATAGGAGACAATTTCCTCACAGTCACTCCCAATATTGAACAAAACTGCTCCAAAAGATTTTAGAAATTTAATTTTGTTGCTTGTATTTTAAAAAGTTTTTTGCTACAGAGTCAGGTGGTTCAAAAATAATTCCCCATTCACTAAGAGAACTTGATATTTTTACAAAAGGAAAGAAAACAGATTTTCTTGTTGTAATTAAACCAAATAGACATTAAACACGGCCATTTTCCAGTTTGACTCAGTTTATTTGGTGTAAAATTATCAATTAGTGTTTAAACATCAAACTCCTTTCAATCACATTAAACTGAATACAACACTCACAGTCATTATCTCAGTGACAATAAAGCAATTTTTATTTCATTTCCTACAGCGCCCCACACTCTAATCACTGCCAACTTTCCCTTTTTAATTTTCGCTTTAGGTGATTTGGACCGGGTTCAATCAGCAGACCCAGTGGAATCATGACTTGATGTAAAAATGGAAAAATTATATGCAAGAAACAGCAGATCAAAATAACTGATGCAACATATTAAATTGGATGGGAAATGTCTCGGAAGCACAAGGGATCTTTGGCTCGGCCCACTCTACCCTCCCCCTCCCCAGCCGCTTCCACCCATCTCTCTGTAATTAGTGCGTTTTCTTGGATTTCCACTAATGTTTTCATCAGTGGTGTTGTTGGTTAGAGAGAGCAGGAGTGGGGAGTGGGCTTCTCCTCTGTGGTTCTTAATAGTTCTCAGCTCTCCCCTGGACTCCCTGTTAATTGCTCTACTCTGCCTGCAGGTCATTATTACTCTGATCAACCTGGTTTTCATGAATATTGCCTTTTTCTATCTTTGAAAAAAGGAAAAAAAAAAATGCTCTTAGCTCAGACAGGGGATTCACTCTCATCAAAAGAAAAGCAGTAGCAGATTTGGTATTCTACGATGCAAAATATGTCCAAACTGTGTAATTTTGTTAAGACCCTATTAAAGGAGGCATATTAAGCAAAATATACTTTCATGAGCCTTTATGTTACAATGGTGTCCCTGTCTGATGTATTAAGTTACTCAGAGTTGTATTTTGATGTATTCTTGCACATTCGAGTAATATCGTCCTGTATTTGATTTCTGGGTCGTACACATTGGGTTAAAAAATGTTGTGTGTTGAAAAAATAAAAACACAAATTAATATTCACTGCTTACAATTGGTGAAGTGCAATATGAAGAGGAGGAGATAATATAGGATTTTTAACAGGAAATGAATGGTCCCAGTAAATGGACATTCAGAAGAGTACACATTTGAACTGTGAAGAAAAGTTTAAATTCTTCAGTGAAACGGTGCTAGCAGCAAACCAACAAAGACTTTCAGCATTCCAGGGTCATAACTCTATTGGGCTTATGTGGGTTTATGGATTTTAAGATTTGTTTTTTAAAACTCTGGCCTATGATAGAAATGTACTACTGCACTGTGGTATTAGATGAACAAAAATGAAATTCATGACATCTCAGTTTTTGTGAAAGTGAATGAAAAATATTTTTAACCAAGGTGTTCTTGCCATAAGAATATGTACTCAAACCTGGAGCGTATCTGTACCTTTTGAAAAACTACTCAAAGTTTCAGAAAGTAGTACAAAGACAACTTTGTTATTGTGATGTGAAGTTTTGAAAGGATTTAAGGATACAGATACAAGGTCTGAATTAAGGTTAGGCTATTGAATCTCAACTAATGCAGAAATTAGATGGTTTCCAGAGCTAAAAACATTACTGAAGGAAAGAAAATATATATAAATGATAAAATACATTTTCTAAACTAGGCCTTTATCTCATTCTCTACGACAACCAATGCTGATGTTGTACCACGGCTAAAATCATCTGGCCCATTAGTACCGTAAGGCCGTGCTTTGCATAAGAGCGCTGACGGGAAGTGACGTGCTAGTATTATATTATTGTATGAGGCGGCTGGCGGCTTTGTCCATGAACAAAGCCGCCAGCATTAAAAGCAACTATATTAGGTTTTATCCTTTTTTTTCATTTCTGAACTCCAACGCTAAAGAATAGTTGTCTTGGCCAGATGGTGTGCACTGAACTTGTGACTTAAAGCTATGCATTAAACACACATAACCTATTGATTACTTCTATCTGAATAATGTCAGCACTTGACATTTCAGTTCAAATCAGGCTTTTCCTCTATCAGCACTGCTCTTGTTCTGGTCCCAGGCAGAGGGGACATATTTGAAGCACATGCTATTTCCAGTTTGATTTCCGACATGTTGACAAGATAAGGATCTGTGAATGCACTGCCCACATCACACGAAACACAATAAGCAGCTATCTTTAAGACAAGACTCAAATGTCAGGACAATTTAAAAATATAGACATTTCATTTTGCCATATTCGCCTTTAATACTGTACATACAGATTCAGCAAACAGGTATTAGGCGCTAAGTACGTAGGAGCACAAGTGACTTATCCCTTCTGCTGTTACGACTTAAAAAACAAACTGTGCGCCGCAGTTTGCCAATAGGAAGTCAATCACGCAAAAGCTGTGCGTATTGCAATCTTCTCTGCAGTAGTTGTCAAATAAACAAGTGGATTCTCAAATATGAAGAGGATTAGGGCCGTGAGTCTTTCCCTGGGTACTTTCTCATTTAGATGGCCTTAGTGACGAGATTCTCTGCGGCAGGTTTTGGTGGGTAAACAACACCATCTCCAGAACCTCTGCTGGACCCAATTCAGTAGGATTAGGCTTCATCTGAGCACAGCCTCTCTCATATGAATACTCCACATATCTCAACTGTAGATCCAAGTTCCTCTGACTGGAGAAAGATTTGGTGGAATAACGATAAGGATGCAGGAGGACTTTGAGTTGGAGTTAAACTGAATTCTACATTGATTTTGATGTGTCTACAATGATTCAGTTAGTAAGACATTACCCTGCCACCATATCACAATATAGAAAGAAATATGCAGAATGTGTACAAGCTAGGGAGGCATACGAATGTCAATGTAATAACTCTGCTAGAAGAGATGGTGTAATTCAATAAGATGTTGTCTTTTGATCATTAAAAGTAATGCTGAAAGCTTGTTTTTGTTCTTCTGAAGCCTAAAATGTATCGAAATAGCATCAGCATAACATGTACTGAGACACACTGCAAACTGTGAGAAAATTATATTGTTGCATCCCTATATATAATACATCTCTCTCCAGACGGGCAGGCCATCACACCACCCCTGGGAATGAATATGAAATACACAACCCCCTGATTTACATTTCAAAAGTAAATATATTGATAATAAATACACATGTAGTGCAATAATAAATGAATATAAAATGTACTAGCATATTTAAATATTTGCATTATATCTATGATAAATGAAAGCTTGTCAAAGGTGTGTCCAGCTGCCACAGTAATGAACATGTGTGACCACATGTCAGTCCACACTAAGCAGCACCTTCATTACACTGTTTTATAATGAGCCTAGGAGAACACTGTCAAATATGAGGACATGACCTTTGACCTCTCCAGTACTGTTCCCATTAAAACAACCAGAAGATCATTTACACGTCAAAAAAGTGCCTGTGCAAACAGTGCCTGTATTGATTTGTTGTATGTACCTTTATTTTGCTTTCAAGGTATATCTCAATCTTGCACAATCTCACATTCATTTGAGTCAGTAAAAATGTGATGAAACTTCAAGGTACAATGTGGCTTACCCAATCACCCTCAAATTAACAGTTATTATTATATGAGACAGACCCTAAGAAATACTTTTCACTGTTGAGTAGTTCCAGTTCTGTAAAGATTACACTATAACATAGACAGTATAAAAGGTCATATTCACAGGCAAGGCATATTTTACCATTTTTCTACTCGTTTGGCTTCATAAATATCCAATGAAAGATGAGGGTTAAAAAGCGCTTAGAGATCTGAAGAATTAACTGTGTCTCACACACGGGGCCCGGTATATGAACTGCACGCTTCCCTCTTAATTAGACATTAACATTTACCAAGTGTAAAAACACATCATTACTCCATCCTTAGAACATTACGCAATTAGCCAGTACATAAGAAGAAGCTGTATGTGATTGTATGCAAAGGAACTAATTCAACTTAAATAGTGCACTTTTGCCTGTTTTTGTGAAAATGTCGTATAATTACTGGTTAATGCTCCGAGCTGACCCCTCTGTACTTAATAAATACAATACAAAGGCTTTAATTCCCATTAGGTGTGTCCGGAAGCAGTGAATCTGAACAGTAGATTACAAAGCATGTTTGACATTCTTTTTTTTTTATGTATGTAGACCAAATATTTTAAAATACATGTGCGAGACAAACCATGAAGACTATAGTAACAACAATGACTTTGTTTAGTTGTATTGCACTGCATTAAATTAGTAAATATTGAGTAGATTGGATCTGTAAAGCTACAAAAAGACAAATGTGAGTAGACAGTACATGTATGTTTCTGAAACATACATGTACTGTCTTGTGTCATTTATAATCACAAATGGCCAATTAAAAAAGCCATTATTGTGTGTTGCAGTCCGTTTGCTGGTAATAATAGCAATACAAACCCAAACTACTCTCCTCCACACCAGACTCCCCAAGTATCTCAAAGACAGGAAGTCAATAAATCAAATTTCAAATTGAATCTGCCAATCAGATCACTTCCCCCCAGGTCAATCTGCTAGTCATATTGGTTTTCCAGAGGTCAAGGTTCATTTGGCTAGATCCTATGTGCTCGATATATCCTGGTGTAGCTTCCCGTCAGTCTGTGGTACATGTGTGCGGGGGCTCCCAGAAGACCTGCCACGGGCCCTGTTTCCACAACACATGTGTGAGTGAATCCAGCGGGGAACAGAGTTGCCCATTGATCGGGAGCATGGCAGACATCAAAAGATCCATAGGAGAAAGAGCATGAAGAAGGAGCAGAGTGAGAGCAGAAAGGGTGAACAGCTCAGAGACGTCTTAGCCCAAATCTACACCTTTCATTGCCTCATATCTCAACGTAAAGGAAAGTGGGAATTTGGGATCTAAGGGAGAGCTCGGATGTGGAATAGGGTTGTATTGTGCTATATCCGCCAATCCAGGATGTACGATGAAGGTGGAAGAAATCTCTTCTCTTTACTTCCTACTTAAATACTCACTACAAAAACAGCCAGGTAAAACTACCAAACTAGAACTACTCCAGCACCAATTCAAGCTTATTACAGTAATACAAAAACATTTGGAATCATGGCAATATATTTTCTATTGCATATACAAAAAAATGCGATAACCCAGAGGTGCCCAAACTTTTTTTTTTGGGCCACATCTCAAAGCATATTCGAAGCGCAGGGCCACAGACTGGTCCAATGCAATGCGGTGCTTTATACACAGCTTTGACAGAGCTGCTGTGTATTAATGAGGCTTGAAACACATTAATTTTAGGTCTGTATCACAATGCAATGTGATGTTTGAGGATATAGTGGTAGAAATAGTTTAATTTGCTGTTAAAAGTACTGCTTATGATCAATTGGGCCGGTTCAGCAGCAGGTCTGAGAGTTGCATTTGGCCCCCGGGCCATGGTATGGTATGGTATGGTATGCTTTTATTTGGACAGGCACAGTGCACAACAATACATTGATCTTAAAAAAGCAGGAAAGATGTATGGTGCCAGGTTATAGTATAAATACTTATTTCCACCGGTAGTCCCTGGGCAGGCTGATGTTAAGTTAGAGTGACAGTTTGGTGTAGATGGATGAAAGACCTGTAGACATATAGTACACACACCAAATACAACACCTCTCGCCCCCTCAAATACGCCATGTCGAAAAGACATTCACTTCACATACACACATACACAACCATACCAATTTGTTTTTACCATAGTTTGGACACCCCTGCGTTAACTCATTCAGATAAAAATTGCAGAAAATACTGAGAATATTTAGAATCACAACAAAGTGAGTCTGGCGGCTTTCTCAATCAGATGGTCGGTCCTCTTTAATCTTGCACACCTGTTCTTATTTAGATGCCAAATACCAAATAGAATAAAATCTTTATAAAAGCATCAGGTTCTAACCATAGACTGTATATATAAAAGGACATGTCTAACCTGCAGGCCGCTGCGTTCCAAATAGGAAGTGATTATTGGCGTACTTCCGGCTTTATTCACTCTGGCTTCACTTTACATTGGAAAATTTCTGCCCCCTCTCCGCTGTTAGGCTCATCATCTTGGTCTTAAAATGTTCCTATTAACCCGCTCTACATGATCCTGGTATTTGTATTTCGCTATTGTGTCCCTAACTCAATATATGAACATTAATAACAGACAAAGCGGGTGTCTTTTTTCCCCGAGGTCACTCCCGCTTGTATTAGTAATAGGTTTGATTGACAGCGTTGCTAAGTGCCCACTCCTTGCTAAACCAGTGGTGTGGGCGGAAGGGGCTTTACCTTCAACAGCCTTGCTCTTTGGTTCTTACTTGCGGTTGGAGTTCTTAATATGCAACTTGGCTCCAAATTGGCCCCTATAACTGCTCTAGCCTCGATGAGCTTCATTTGACAAAAGCCGAATGCTATGGGTGACATTACACTCACTTAGTCCACTTTTTTATACAGTCTATGCTCCTAACTCAATTCACTGTCTATGAAATATCAATTGAATTACTATTTAGCACAAAAAGAATGGATAATCATACTAACAAAGAAAGGGGTGCCAGATAAACACTGCCACTGGATGGAGATGCAATCCTTTTTCGAGTCACATAAATATATTGAAAAATCCTTTCAGTGTGTACAAATAAATTACAAGAACAAGTTCAAGACTACCTTCATTTATATAATTACCCTGTTACATGGACCACTGCCACTCCAAGCACAACACACATCTGCACAGTAACACACAGGGACACACAGCACAACAATATGCATTCACCTTCTTCATCTGCTATTTGTAGCAAACACACAAAACCAGAAGGCTGCCCATTATGTGCACAGAGAGAAATGGATAATAAAGAGAAGACACAGATGAATAGGAAGCTGTGGAAACCTTGACTTAATGTGAGCACTCTGAGCTCTTAAACTCTAAACTTTTCTCAGAGATATTTTGTCGTCTCTTTTAAAAGCATTTGTAAGAGGAAAACAGTGAAGCGCTCTTTTGATTAAGGGCTTATAAACTGCGGTGTCTAGAGAGCAAACTAAATTAGGAGAT
The DNA here is from genome assembly GCA_019594935.1 of Periophthalmus modestus. NCBI lineage: Eukaryota > Metazoa > Chordata > Actinopteri > Gobiiformes > Gobiidae > Periophthalmus > Periophthalmus modestus. Next base: position 10,458,187 of record JAIEZT010000124.1, on the reverse strand, counting down.
AGTGTTGTTGTAGACACACAAAGAAGGTTATGCTTGCTTTTTAAATAGTATCACGAAAAGTACGAAATAGTTTTTAGCTAGAGAAGGGCACCAAGGTCCAAGGGCATCGGTAAAGTATTTATATTCTGGTTACCACTTGCTCCTCCTCTACGTCTAAGGCCAAACTCAGATCAGGGTCAATCAGGTTTTTTTTATTTCAGTGAGCTCATTGGTTTATTCCTTTTTTTGATACTGCCATGTTTGTTTTGATACAGATGAACCACTCTGTGACTGGTTAATCCGCTTGTCAATCACACTCATCTGAAATTGGGGAAATATGGTCGGTGCTCAGTCCTAGTCAGACAAAGTCCAGGGTAACTACATTTTTCCGGCAAAGCTGCTGTTAAAATCGTTTACAAATGTGATATTATTTTAAATTTAAGTTCTGTGGTAACCAGATGCCCCTCCTGCTGCCCTCTCCATGACTTGGAGCCAGCACAGTTGTAATGTTTGCACAGGGTCTTGTTTTGCTTTATTCCAAATGCCATTTCTCAGTATTACCATCCCTTATATAGTTACAAACATCTGACAAGAGTAACAGAGTTTATTGGGAGAACAATTCCTTAATATTAAACTTCTGTTTTCCTCAGAGCTCATTATGGTAGAAAGTCTTCCAAGTAAAAGTGTATTTTGTGAGTTTGAGATCCACAAACACACTCCCATTCATTAGCTGTTTCTTAGTCTTTAGCCGAATCCATCTGTTGCCTGATGCAATAAGAGGTAATTGCTGCGAATTATCTCTCCACTGCTTTGCTATATTTATTTACTGCCTGGACTCTCTCCTCCTCTCTCTCTTTTTTTCTTTTCTTTGCTCTCTCCTCCTCTCTCTCTCTTTTCCTCTCTTTCACTCTCTCTTCTGTCTTTTTCTCTTTTGTTCTCTCCTCTCTTTTTCTACTTTGCTTTCTCCTCTCTCTCTTTTCCTTTTCTTTGCTCTCCCTTCTCGCTCTCTTTTTCTCTTCTTTGCTCTCTCCTTCTTTCTCTCTCTTTTTCTCTTCTTCGCTCTGGCCTTATCTCTCTTTCTCTTCTTCGCTGTCTCCTTCTCTCTTTTTTCTCTTTTTTGCTCTCTCCTCTCTTTTTCTCTCCTTCTCCCTCTTTTTCTCTTTCACTCTCTCCTCTTTTTTTTTTTTCTCTTCTTTTCTTCGCTCTTCTTTTTTCTTTTTCTCTCTCTTTTTTCTCTCTTTTTCTCTCTTTTTTTTTCTCTCTTTTCTCTCTTCTTTTTCTTCTCTTTCTCTCTCTCTTCTCTCTCTTTTTTCTTCTCACTCTCTCCTTCTTTGTTTCTCTTCTCTCACTCTCCTCCTCTCTTTTTTTCTTCTTTCGTACTCCTCTCCTCTCTCTTTTTCTTCTTCATTGCTCTCTCTCTCTCTCTTTCTCTTCTTTCTGCTCCTCCTCTCTCTTTTTTTCTCTTTCCTCTCTCCTCCTCTCTGTTTCTCTTCTTTTTTCTCCTCTCTCTCTCTCTCTCCTTTTTTTTTCTTTCTTTCACTCTGCTCCTGCTCTCTCTCTCTCTGTTTCTCTCTCTCTCACTCTCTCTCCTCTCTCTTTTTTCTCTTTCGCACGCTCCTCCTCTCTCTCTTTCCCTTCTTCACTCTCTCCTCTCTCCTTTTTTTCTTTCACTCTGCCCTCCTCTCTGTTCCTCTTCTTAACTCTGTCCTCCTCTCTCTTTTTTCTCTTTCGCTCTCTCCTCCTCTCTCTTTTTTCTCTTTCATGCTCTCCTCCTCTCTGTTTCTCTTTTTCGCTCTCTCCTCCTCACTGTTTTCTCTCTTTCGCCCTGCTCCTCCTCTCTCTGTTTCTCTTCTTCACTCTCGCCTCTCTCTTTTTTCTCTTTCACTCTCTCCTCCTCTCTCTCATGCTCTCTCGCTCTCTCTCTCTTTCACTCCCTTTCTTCCTCTCTGTAGATCACATGGACACACAAAAACCCCGGCGACACAGTGGGTTAAAGCTGGCACATGGTGAGGGCACATGGTGAAGGCGCTGGGGTCACAGAGGAGCACATATACAGGGGGATGACAGACAGGCAGACGGGGATAGTGCATCTGCTCTTTAATTAAAGTGAGAGGGGCCCCCAGACACAGGCCCCTATTCACAAAGGGGCCCGTGAGCTCTCTGGACATAGACGTCTTTTCAGCAGGGGGCCGGGCCAGGCACAATCTGGGCCAAGTGGGGAAAGAGAGGAGAAGTAAAATATGAAACAGGAATGTAGTTAATAGTCAGATAGTGTGTTATTTGGAGCAAGTGGATACAGTCTGGGTAGTTAATGTGATGAAAGGGGGTGATCGATGAAGGATTCACTACAGAAATGTGTACTGCCAGGGGCAAGTCTAGGACATTTCAGCACTCCCAAAATTAAGAGATATTTGTGATTTTAGCTGACTCTTTTCAGTATCTGTGCTGAAATGACCTGTATTTCGCAGTATCTGCAGCTTTAACAGTTAAATGAGATGATTTGAGATCACTCTGTAGCTCTGTCTCGCTGCAGACACATCTGTCCCCCCTCTGTAGAGCAGGGACCTGTGCGCACTCTCAGCCAATAGCGCTGTGTACCTCAACTCTAAGACCCGCCTTTCACCGTCTGATTGGTCAGAATCATATTTCACACATGCACAGGCAGAGGAAGCGCTAACTTTAGTAATCAGCTTTGGGATCTGGTCCTATCGACAGAATATATACTTTTAAAAATAGTTTATTATCCTATTAAATGATGAAACTGGGCTTTTGGCACAAAGTATGACTGCTGACTGACTACAGTCTGGATTAAACCAAGGAAAAAACAGGATTCGGGGCCAGATCTATAGGCAGTGACAGTCACTTAAGAAAGTCAAATATTCTACAATTATTCATGTATCTCTATGTCTGTCACAGAAAAAAAGAACAAAACACAGGATCTAATAGGCAATCTACAAGTAATTAGGCCTATTGTGTTTTATAAGGAAAACGAAATGATGTGATGCTAATATCTTAATAAGATATTAAACCTACTACCCATTTACTATGATTGACAGCATAAAAGGCTAAGAAAATGGCACAACATCCAAACCTAGTGATTACGGAAAAAGTGAGAATCCAGGTATGACACTGACATAATGAAAACCTCTGGCAGATGACAATAACACAAATTCATTCACACATGTTCATTCAAGCAAGTTCAGCTGCAGGAACAAAAACAACTACAGAAGAGTGACTGAGAAGGAGAGAAAAAAGGAGAGTTTATTATTAGTTTAGAATATAAATTACTACAGTAGTAGCATTAGTACAGTTTATATTACCTATAGGAAGGACTGAGGAGGACTAAACATTAAGGCATAGACTACAAAGCAGGACTAGATTTATACATATGGATTGTGTCACAATAAAAGTCTGGTTCTAGTAATGCCATATATGAAAACTAAATTCTGCTATCGTGTATTCACATTATTGTACAAAAGGATTTTAAATTGTTTACTGAGTAAGTCCATTAAAGTTAAAGTCTGATGCTATAAATTAAAAGAGCAGAGTAATGTTAACATATGACCAATATAAATAATAACAACTTATAATGATCTCGCTACATAAAGAACTGGTGTAAGTGCTTTTTGTGTGGGTGAGAGGAAATAACATTAGAGTAGTTATTTGAATTAAACAACTGGCTGATAACACATAGGCCAATAGCAACAACAAAGTTCCACACACTGCTCTAATTATCACTAGTGAGCTAACTTTGAAGTGTGGAATTTAGAATGTAATTATAATCTTGATTTATTAAAATTTATAATAGTTTAGACATTTATTAAAGGAATACATGTTAAATGAATAATCCCACAATGCTTGTTTGGTACAAGGTCATGTTGCAAGCACAACACGGGTTTGAAAATAAGTGGTTCCACTGGATTCTATACTATTTTAGACACATCCTGAAAAGTTTGAGGCTAATGAAAGTTCAGAAGTGAATTCCCAGAGAACTGCACTGAGACCACATTAGTAAACAGTATACGTTTGCCCCGCTGTATACTTTATATGTAAGTGTTTTTCTCGCTTCACAGCCGCCAACTGAGCTTTATGGGTACGCTGTTAAAGGCAGGATCCACATTGGATAATGCAGCATGTAATGTATTTCAAATGAAATACACCATCTCTACCCCCGGTTCATCAAATCCTCATTTTGAACTTGTTTTGACTCGAAGCCCCACAATAGTAAACGTGTATATATCATGTATGCATATGGTTATTTGTGTAAATGCATGTTTCTCAGTAGTGCTGCGTGGCCATACGTGATACGTGTGTGTGACTGGAGCTATAGGGTCTCCCAGGGGAACGTCTCTCTGGAGCAGAGTCAAACACACTATATCTACCACGACTAACAGGATTAGACCTGACTGCCAAGGAAAGGAGATAAAAAAGAGGAAGGGAGCAGGGGCGAGGGGTGAAGGGAGCGAGGGGAGCAGGCGAGGAGAGAGGGGAGGAAATCAGGTTCTCCTCTTTCATTTAGATGAGGCACAGACGGGAAAATGAAGTCATGAGACGCAGAAGGATGTAGAAGGACAGGGCTGGGGCAGGGCAATGATCACACAGAATGACCACCGCGACCTCTAGATCCAGCTCTGCCTGCCAGCCTCCTTTGCATACGCTTTACATATTACATTTTATACCACAGAGCTATGCTACACGATGGCCAAATGCTTTTAAGATCATATATTTGAATAACAGGATGAGGACAGAGGATTCATTTCTGTTTAATCTCATTATAGAGTCATTTGATTTGATTTAGTTTTAAAGGTTATTTTTATTCTTTCTCTTTTTATGCTCTTTATAATCTCGTTCTGTCATTTACGTAATTCCTTCTATTTAATTTTTGTTTTACAGCTTTCTTGATGTCATTATACTCCTGGGATTCAGAGAAAGATATTTGCTGGAGGGCTAAACCAGGTTGGTAACACTCTGACCTCTAGAGTGTTTTTTTCTGTTATGTTTTCAGTATTCATACAAAATAATCTACAAAATTGAAAATTAGGCAATGCAAACAAAGGATAAATATAGGACAAAACCAGGTCCCACATGGTCTAAACCTAAACTGGGATTAAATTAAAGGACACATATCATGCTATATTTTTGGAGCTTTCAATCACAACATTTCCACATCAAAAACATACCTGGAGTTCTTTTCATTCACGCTTGTTTTATTAATCCTGTTTACAAGGTTATCGCCTCAGATCACTCTTTCAAGTAATAGCAAAGGTACTTGCACACACACCACATCCAAACTGGGCCATAAATACCAGGACAGAGCCTAAGAAAAATCTGAAACAAGAGCATGTTTAAATAAGGACATAATATAAGGAAATACCAGGAGCAAACTTAAACTGTGTTTAAGTTGCACACTTGCACACACACCACATCCAAACTGGGCCATAACTGGGACCAAACTAGGACTAAGGTAAAAAAATCTGAACAGAAACCAGTGATTCTAAACTTAAAGCTACCACAAACAAATCCAACAAAACCAGAAATATTTGTACTGACAAAAAACAAACTTTTTCTCACTAAGGTGTGCATATTCCCGGTACACCATGATGTACTATTTTATGTACTGTTTTGTGTATTCTCTCCACAAAGCAGCCGCGCTGACCACCAAAGTGAGTTTTACATGTGCGGCTCATATTGCGTGGACAGCCTGACTGAGCAGATACTTGGGCAGAGCCTGCAGGGTATATAACCACCTAACTCTCCCCAGAGCAATTTAAGAGCAATTTAGAAACACTTTCACACTTTAATGCCCTTAACACAAGCGCACACTCACCAGCATATATCCTCACTGTATACTGCAGGGAGAAGAAAGCAGGAAAGACAGGTCAGCACTATGTGCTTTCACTAATTGTACAGCATTTTATATTAAATTAATATTTAACAATGTTGGCCAAGATACCCAGGAGATATGTATAGGAAAAGGCAAAAAGGCCAGCTAAAGATGTTTATGAAGGCACTCAATATGTTGCTTATATAAGTGTTGTGAAGTTTTACTGAGGTGTGAAAACGGCTGATATTAAATTTTAATTTGAAAGTTTCAGAAAAGGTTAGCTAGGCAAGGACAAGATGCTTTTATTTTTGTTTATTGTGAAAATAATTCACCTTGCCTTGCTCGTAGTGCTTTTATGTCTTTATTTTTTAACTATTCAATTAATTTTTCCAATTTAAAAATGAGCATTGTTAAATGCAGGTCAAAAATGCCTCATCATCATTTACTTTCCATGATAATTTTTCGAAAGCGTTGTAGCTGTTAAACTCTACATCTCAAAAACATAGGACTACTCATATTTCTCTCCGCACGTGCGTTTAGTACTTACTCCATTGCAGGTCCCTGGGGTGCAAGCTGGTGCAGCAGATGGTGAAAATCAAAATACATCATCAGACAGGAGAGCGTGATTTCCCAAAGCGTTGCTCACTTTTGAGACTACATCAGGACTTGTCTGTAAAACCTGCAAAAAAGCCCATAGCACATAACCACTAGTGTTACTGTCATGGGAGGTTTAACCATGTACAAACAAGCTAACCGACATATAGCAAAAGTCTTAACCAGGACATCTTTGAACTGGCAGCGTGACATGCAACCCATTAAATGCCCATGTGGATTTGGGTTTTAACTGTTTCTAACCACAAACTGCAACAAAATGTGAGGATGAAATAGTGGTTGGATTGTGACCTATTCAACCCTTCCCCTGTTCAAGTCCCAGGACAACGCAAAACACGGAAGCGCCTATGGTGAGGAGAGCTAGTAATTTCCACTGCATGCTCCGTACAGGCTCTAATCACTTTGCTCCAAGCTGCTCAGGGACTTCTTGGGCACACAGATAGAGGAAACTCAAACTTGAAACAGGTCCACATTTACACTAGACTTAGGGGCATGAGGTGTGAAGGTTGCCCTACACTTCTAGTACAGTGAGATAGGAGCTATATATGAATGCATACATATTTGGTGCAAATGCAAATATAGGCCTTCAGCAGTGACAGCACATCTGCTCGCTGTGTCAAACTGCAAGACATTAATGTACTCGGACAGAGACGTACAGACAGATACAGGAGGATGAAGGAGGAGAGGAGGAGGAGAAGGTATTTTAAGAGTTTGCGAAATCTAGAAGAATTTTTGGAAAGGTGCAGATGTGCAACAGTAACGGTCTGAGAATCAGTTAGACAAGGAATCTTAAGCTTTATCAGTTGTGTCAGCCCTATTTTGCACAAATACAACACTACTCTTAGACTGGAAAGAGTATACATTTAAAATTGTACAGTTTATTTTTATTGTTGAATGCTAAATTAGCTGTGTTAGAACAGAAACTACTTCAATCATTAAGGAAGGCATGTCCAAACTACGGTCCAGGGGCCAAATGCGGCCCTCTGACCTATTTTTGTTGGCCCTCATGCCTCCTCCTAAACTGGCCCAATTGATAAGGAAATATTTTTTACTACAAACTGAAGAGATTCTACCTCTATAACCTGAATAACATCACCTTATACTGTGACAAGTGTTATGGCTCTGTCAGACCTGTGTTAAATGCACCCTTTGACTCCTTTTATCGGCCCTACGCTTCAAATATGTTTCAGTATGTGGCCCTCGGTGCAAAAAGTTTGGACACCCCTGCATTAAAGGAACACAATTTGTACTAGATACAGGAAGTCTGGCTTGTTGTTGAGCTTCTGCATCTTAAATCGCACATCTCATCATTTGTTGAGTACTTGTTAGTATTTGCTACATCAGTGGATCTAAAACTGGCTGAACATCGGGTCCTGTGCAGTTGTTTGTGTAATTAAAAGTATTTATATTGTGTTTTTCCACCTTCAAGGCACTCAAAGTACGCACACACACTCATACTGGGGGCAAGGTTAAGTATCTTGCCAAGGACACAGCAACAGCATTTACCCATGGGAGCTGGAATTGCACCACCAACCTGTGGGTCAGTGGATCTGACTGCTCTACCGATGTTTATGTCGAGAGCGGAATTCGAACCACCAACCTTCAGATCAGTAGACAAACACTCGACCAACTGAGCTGTCGCACTAGTATTTATTTCATGTGTTTGTCATCATTTGGATTAGTCCACATTTAGCATTAGTTCAGTTATGGTTTTATCCTGCTTTAGACCTGGTATAGTACTGTTACAGACCTGGCTTACATTTGATGCTACTCCAAAAGCCATTTTTATTAGGTATCATCTTAATCCCCCTGCACCAGTCACTGAACAGCTGTGAGTAAAGGAAACACAACTTGTGGCTTGGCTGCGCTCGTGAACTAAAGGTCAGCTGTAGATCCAGTTGCATTGACAAAGCCAGGACTCACTTACATGGAGCGTGTCTAATGACTTTCACATGTCAGCAGTCTGCCCCTCTAAACGCAGGTACACTCACATCTCGCAGGGACAAAACTGCTTCTGTTTACATGTGAGCCCATCTTCACTATGGAAACGTGGTTAGCATTACTCCAAGACTTTAGTCCGAGTCCCTTCTTTCAAGCAGCTACCGCTTAAGTGCCCTTGAGCAAAGCACTAAGCCAAGGCATTCAGAGTGTAGGGCAGTTTATACGGCCCTCATGAGGAGCAGGGAGGCGAAGGTGGAAATGCAATTGAATAGGAAGGAATGACTTAGCCGTGTTGTGCTTCCATTAATAGGAAGGACAGTAGTTCAGCTGGTACAGTTTTGTCCGCAGATCCGAAGGTTGGTGGTTTGAATCCAGCGCTTGACATAGACATCATTGGTTGAGCGGTCAGATCCACTGACCCACAGGCTGGTAGTACAATTCCAGCTCCAACAGATGAATGAACATGATGTAAATCACTTTGAGAGCCGTGAAGGTGGAAAAGTGCAACATAAAAGTGTGACTATTTTCCAATATAGAAGACATAAAGGATCAACAACTATAAACCAAACCATTTTTTACTTGGATATAAATAACATGCGGTACACATAAACTTGTTTTCTTGTGGCATTTGTTTCATGAGAGAAGTAAACATTATGGGTAAATTGTGGGCAATCAAACCTGCAAATCCTCGGCATCTCTGTGACTTAACTCCCTCTTGTTATCGCTCCATCTCGTACTGAATTTTACTAACAAACATTTTACCAGTACATTAACACGCATGATTTTTCCTCTTCTTTCCTTTTAAGCCGCTACAGTTGAAGTGCCCTTGAGCAAAGCATTAAGCCAAGACAGTCGGAGAAGGGTTTAGAGTGCAAAGTTAAAAAGAGAAGAAGAAGAAGAGAAGTAGAGGTGCTATTATATCATAAATAGGAATCTTTTATAGTTACCAATTTAATAATGATGTTATTTGATTCAGAAATTTGGAAAACTGCCTCCTCTACAAAAAATATAGAGCGAAGCAATTATTATTTTGTTAATAATAAGGGCGTAGTATACAGAAAGGGAATCAAACCAGCAATTTGGTAAGTTGCATCCTTGCTTGTTGTGTCATTTCCACTTCATCTCACACTGAATTTGTTTATTATTTAGAATACCCAGGGCATAGAAAATAGAAGTCTCCAGCGATCACATGAATGCAAGCTTATTCCGATTTTTTCCTTTAAGCAGCTATACAGTTGAAGTGCCCTTGAGCAAAACGCTAAGCCACTGTAGTCAGAGTGTAGGGTGGTTTAGCGTGCAAAGTTAAACACGGCAATAAAACGGCTCAGGTGACTGTCGGGAGAGGTGAGACTCGATAAACGCAGATAACTGATACAACACTCACATATTATACAGGGGCCATATACAAGGAGCAGGGGAGAGGAAAGGGGAGATGCTATTATAATGGAAATAAATCAGGAACCTCTCTGGGACTGCACAAATGAAACCTGACGCACTCAAATCTGCAAGGACATATATAAGATGATATGACCAAGTATTAGATAACTAGAATACGTCTTTTGTTTCAGCTATAAAGCGGCACTTTATTTGAGCAAAGGGAGGGCTCGATTCAGACGGTAGACAGTATGGAGACAGGGATTATTGCTACTTTTCTTTTGCAGCCTCATCACAAACAAATAATCCGATCGTCATGAGCCAGCCAGGCAATTAATATTCAAGGAATTAGTTTTCTTTAAAAAAAAAAATAAAAGGAGAAGAGAAGGAGATTTAGATTATTCCCTCCTTTTCAGAGCAAGGATCCATTTTGTGGGCTTAGGCTATAAACAGCTTGAAATCACTTTGACAGGCGGCTCTATCTCTGCAGTCCCATGCGCGCACACACACACACACACACACACACACACACACACAAGCACACACACGCGCTCGCACATGCACGTACCACAGGGGATTTTAATTTCAACCTGTGAAATTGTAATTGCCTCTTCTGTACCAGGCAAAGGATTCTGGAAAGGCTAGGTGCAAACTCGCCTGTATCTTTTTGTTGATTTTTCCCACCTTAAGTCTACATTAATGCAAGATTTTATGCTAAAGTTTTAGACAGGTTGTTGAGGAAGGATGTGGACAAATAAGGGGAAGCAATGTACAAAAATAAAGCAGCAAAAATATCAAGAAAAATCAAATGAATCTAGTAGAATTATTATTACATTATCAATGATCAAAAGGCCACTATGTAACCTTTCTGACACCTGCTTGTCTCCATGGAGATGTTATTGGTTTGCCTGGAATGATCTATAGTAAGGTGTTAAAGTTATCCATCATGCATTAATCCATTATGAGAGGTTTTCTTGCCTTGAAAAAGATACGTCCATGTGGGGAGTGGGGTTGCCTCTCCATAGATCTGACCTGGAACATGGGCAACTCTACGAGGAGGTGGCATTCATAGCTAAATGAGGGTGCAATTTAACCCTCAATTAATCATGCTTTGACTTGTTTTTCATAGTATTTAAGATAGTTTGCGTTTTAATGGTGTTACAAATTAAGTTTTATGTACAATTAGAGGGAGCTGGATTTTAGAGAGTTAAGTTTGTGCCCTTTCTTAAGATCAAAATTATGCAAAGTTCCTGAAAAAAACTCTTGTTTCAAACTAGATCCACGTCAAAACAATTTAAATTCCGCTGACCTTTTCCTGAAATTGTCTTAACAAAAGGTTTACAGCATTTAACTAAAACTTGGGTCGGACACGCATGCTCAGTTTCCCTGTCTCCTGTAAATGTCTATGTGTGATGAGGTGAGCGCCGCGGCTGACATTAAATTAAGTGAAGGCAGCAGGAGAGGAGGAGGCAAGCGACGAGCTAGGAAATACAGAAGGAGAGGAGTGAGGAGATGAGAGAGCAGGAGTGGGGCATGATAAAAGACAGAATAATGTACCACGGGGTGAAAAGCCCCATGACACAAGAACGTGATGAAAATGTCTTAAGGGCCTTCGGGTGCCATTATTATTTCTCTTCTTTGTTCATTTTTTACTTCTGACTTGTGCGCTGCGAGCCTGCCCTGTGCGTGACTTCTCCCTCGCTCTACGTGATTGTTGTTTTGCAATGCGCTGCCCGCCTTTTTGCAAACTGTCAGCAAAAGCAACATCCAACTTCAAAAATATCCCAAACAGCAGGCGAAACAGGCATGAAAGCATGGCATGTGCGCATAATTAGAAGTGATATTAAGTCATTCTGAACCTGTCACAGCTGTGCTCTCACACATACACACAGTGAGGTGAAGAGGCGCTTAACAAACTCTTATCAATGGTGTACAGCTAAAGTAGTGACTGCTGCATACTACACATGTAATGTTTGCCATGTGGGCACTTCTACATCTGGAGGGCTTTACAATAGATGCAAAATAAAAGAAAAAAAGATGGAATTTTAACACGTGTGCTAAGATGCAATATTCACCTGGATAAAAAACATGCTGAAATGACAGTTTCACTACTTGTGTGACACACTTTATTTATTTGTTTGCACAGCTCGGTTTTGCATCAATGCCTTATTCTGCGTATTGTTTATTTTGTAATACCCTTTCACACTTCATACTATTTTTCAAAGCAAAATGTTTTCTATATTTATATTTTAAAAAGATATAAGCTTTTTTTTTCTGATTTTGGCGGTTGGAAAAATCTGTAAAGTATTTTCACAAAATGAGAACTTCCAGGATTATTAGTATCTTCATTATAACATAAAGATAAAGCCTTACACAAAGCCTGAAAAAATTGATCCTTACAATATGAGGTAATGGTATCTCAGGACGAAGACCTTTCTAGAGTTTGCATGTTCTCCTCGTGTCTGCGTAGATTTCATCCAGTTTCCTCTAAAAACCACTAAAACCATGTACAACATAGGCTCCCCTCTAGGTCCAGGGCTGTCCTGACAAAATGAGATTCCAAACCTCAGCGGGACTCTCCTGGTAAAATAAAGTTTACACAATAGGAGTGTTTTATTACTGCTCTTACCTTTAAAAACTTAGTTAATGATATCTAATACTTAAGATAGGCGATATGGCCAAAAAATTAAAATCTTAATTTTTTGCACTGGATGATGATGATTTTAATTGAAATCAGAGCTGTCTTTCAAACAGGGGAAACTCTTTACATTCTTATCTCATCCTATAATTTAAGAAATTGTAAACTCCTTCAATTACATTTGTATAGATATGCAATCTAGTTTAAATTAGTATTAGTTTTTTAATCCCAATTGTTTCATTGTATAATAACCCTGCTTTGCAAGTAAGAAAGACAGGAGTAAATTGGTTTTCATTTAGCAATTTTTTGAATTTTGATTATTAAGAACATGAATTAATTAAATTAATTTCTCAGCCCTACTAATAGGTAATACTTTCATGGCCTTGAATTTTCCCACTGTCTCACTGTATACAACACATCGAAGTAAATACACACATGTAACCCCAGTGAAGTCACTTCACCAGTAACACTGCTGAAGCTGTGGTCTCTTCCCACACAAAAAACTACAGATAATACCAAAGTGGAGCTTACAATAAGGCTATTAAAGACGTATTTATGTAAATGAGCCGAGTTTCATATGTGAACAAAATCACAGGAACAATTCTCCATGGCAACAGTGCAGCCCTGGGGAAGAGCTTGTAATATACAGTTATTTCCATGACAACTTCATTAAAAGTTTCATGGCTGCCATCTGAAGAGCTCTAATCAAACATTAGCAGGAGGAAAACAGCCGCCAGACCTTAAGGTGACTTCTCACTTTTTTGTATTTGATATTTAAATAGAATCTGCCGCTCTTGATGATAGAATTTCTCACATAAAACAACTCGCACGGTTCATTATGCTAAAACCTGATAAATGTATTTTCAGTGCTCTAACAGCCACCAGTTACTTTTGACCTCTCTGAATGTGACTTGCAAGCGTGCCAACATAAAAGGTCTCGCTGAAAAGCTTCCAATTAAAATTCTACGAAGGATTATGGAAACTTTTAAAATAGCTTATACATTTATCAAGAACATTTGGCTTAGATGATTAGCTTAGTGGTTTCGTTTTAATAGTAGCTAATAAACATTTACCCAAGGAATCATTTGAAGATATTCTACTAAACAAATACAATGTTGGAGGCAGTGATATCTTCTGGCACTTGTAATGTGGCAAGCCCCTGTCCCTGCGCGCCCATTGAGGAGTGCTCACAACAATATTAGAGTTAAAATATTGACTTTGGTCGCCTGTGTCTCTGGTGAATACAAATACCCTTAACCGCTGAAAGTCAAAGATGCATAAGCCCATCAGACAGACAAACGCAGGGAGCAGAACACCAAAACACAACTGGCACGCCACCAAGACCCTCAATAGAGCCAATCTCTCTGTAGCACTACAGACGGAGAATTCCCAGTTTGCATTGCAGCGACAACACGGTGTGAGTGTATGTGTGTGTGAGGAAGGAGAGGAAAAACATAGCAATCACCAAACGCAGGCTCCCAAACTAAATGCTTGGATGGCGCTGGCGGTGGATTCATGTAGCCACACACACAAAGGGGCACACACGCATGCGATTAGGAATGGATATGCATGCCAAGTCATTTTCCCCTGTTCCACGAGCCACTGAAGTGCTTAGCCTATAGAAAGAGCAGGGGAGAGAGGGGAGAGAGAGAGGGGACAGAGAGAGAGGAGAGAGGGAATAGGAGAAAAGGTGGGAGGTGGAGACACAAGGCAACAAAGCATGCTGGTCACCAAAATTGCAAAATTAATTGGTCACACCCATGTGGCTGAGTTTGTTATGTGCAATTACGCTTGGGCCCAAATTCAGGAGAAAAAGGCACGTGTATGACATGTTGTATTAATAGTGTATGAGCGGAATTTTCCATCCCACTGCCACCGTTTAAAATGATTTCTAAATCCCCAACTACAATGTAGCTTTGGTCTTTTAATACAATTTACACACATAACAATGTAAAGGGGCACATCCCATAAGCTCCATGTTGATCTGAAGGAAGTTGGGATGAGTTGTATATAATGTTTTTATAATGACTTAATTTAGTTTATGTATCGTTTCTAAATGTATGTTTAGTACATAACATGATTGAGTAGTAAAGTATATATTGGCAGTGGTTGCAGAAGATTTATGTAATGAGAAGAGTGATTTGTTTGACAATATACAAACAATCTGCACAACAAAATTGTTCAGATCAGATGCAGTGTTAGCCTTGAACTGCTGTGCAAACCTCACACAGAAAGGCCTTGTCCGGTCAGGGAATCAAACCCATGACCCTTTTGATGTGGAGCAACAGGGCAAACCAGTCAGCTTCAGAGCAGACTGTAAGGGCATGCAGGCCATGAAATTTCTGGCCTCGCTGGCCCTGATTTGAACCGGATTTCTAAAAAGCAAGTAAGCACAGAACTTCTACTGGGAGATGATTATCTGCATGAGTAATGGATTTTAAAGGGGACATATTATGTCACTGCTCTGCATACTTTGTTCTCAGATTTTTGTTTTGTTTAACAGTTTAACACATAAGATTCAGCAGCGTAATGTGGAAATTAATAATCCACTGCTCGCTAGTGTGATTTGTATCAAAATGAAAATACATGCTTTTATCCATGTCCTTTTCGGGCAAAATTTACCTACTGTGGCTTTAAAGCTACAATCTGTACGTTTATTGCAGACGGCAGCTTTAAGTGAAATATGTGTGAAATGCTACAGAAAGCATGGCAAGATAAAAATAAATAAGTCATTTGTGTTCGGAGCACTCTGGGACACAATCAGAAACCTTCCTTTGATTCTACATTCAGAGTCAAGGTAAAGGCGAGTCTATTGAAATCACACAAAAAACAAAGCTGTTTTTCCATTCTTTTTAAATTCGAGTAGAGCTACAAGGAGTGTGCAGTCCTGTATTATTAACATGCATTGTTTTAGCCAGTTGTCAGTTCAAAGTCACTAACATTCAACACCAATGCTGTCGAGTGAGTGGCCTCGGGCAAAACAGACCATTTTATACACACACACACACACACACACACACACACACACACACACACACACACACACACACACACACACACACAGTGCAGAGTAATGAGGAGACTAGCTCATTTCAGTTGATCAAATCATTAGGCTCAGTTCATTAAAAAAGACCATTTTGTGAGGTTAACCTGCTGGGACCAGATCGTTTACAGGAATTGGAAAATTAAGAATATGCATCTAGACTTCACTTTTTGTACGGCACTATCATTAGAAAACCTTGTTCATGGTTTGTAGACAACAGGATGTACTAGCTTGCTGTGTGTGTGTATTTAGTGCAAGACTGTTAGAAACGTATTGGACTTGAGTTTACAGTGTAAACGTTAACACCCAAGACATTATGCTGATCCCTTCTGTTAATAATCTCAACTGTCAACTGTATTAGACCGTCATTTTAGATTTGACCATGTGTGAAAGAAAAGACGTGTGTTGTAGTGTAGTAGTAGTTGTAGTTTTGCCTCAGTTTAAACATGTATTAGTATTGATGACAGTGAAAAGTGCAGTAGGAAGATGGAAACAACAGCAGCGACAAAGTACTTTAAGTATTCTTTTTTTAGACAAGTTATTGGATTACTTGTAATTTTCCATAATATGTCAATAATCCATCTAGTATTATTATTTTATTGTCAAAAAGTATTGAAACACGTGAATTCTTACTGTGTAATTTAGCCTAGTGGCATCACCAACTAATCCCAATGGAGAGGAGTTTAATCACATACTTTGAAACATCATATGGAAACACCAGAAAAGTTACATAGTGCACCTTTAAAGTTCTTACAATGGCAGTTACGATGTGAGTAATAGCTACTGCATAGTATTCATGGCTACTTCTAGTTTCTATATGAATTAGTAATGCAGTAATTGTGGTAGCACTAGTAATGTAGTAATATTATGTTGTAGTATAAGTATTATGTAGTATTATGTCCGATTTCAATTTTTACTTTAGGTGGGGAAAGAAAGACAATTTTCAGATGCTTAAGGTCTCTCACAACATGCATTGCAAAAGACAAAGTTTAAATCAACTGGACACAACATGCATTTACAAAAAACAGACCTAAGTACAATAAAAAAGTGCTGGATGCAGAACACTTGAAGATGTACTTAGATTTGGCAGAACTAAAAGGTCAGAGTTGAAAATAGTGGATAATCAGAAGCTGTGGTGAACAGAAGTTATTCTTAAGGTCATGTTCAGTAAACTGGAGCCACTGCTGGACACAGGCCTGTGGGTATGCAACGTGCTCACTCTGCTGGCAGGGACAAATGTCACCTATATACTGAATAGGGCACATCCGATCACTTCACTTTTACAGGTATTGTTTGAGGGGAAAGAGGCTGCTATAATATGTTAAAGGTAGGTTGTGTAGATTCTTTTTAAATTGTATAAACTAATTATCCAATCAAAAAGCAGAGACTCACATGGACCTTGCATTCTAGTTGGAAATAAAACTTTAAAGGAAACTGAAAACAATTAATACTCACTGCAAAAACCCCAGTACCTGGAGTCATCAAACAGTGCTGGTGCAGCCTCTGCAGCTCAGTGAGAGGATTCTGGAGGTTCTGAGATTTCACATGAGGCTTGAGTTTTCTGTGTGTCCTCTGCAGATTAAGGCACTGGAAACCCAGGTTCAGTTGTGATTCTTTTTTTTTTAAACAAGCAAGAGCGCAAACTACTCCACCTTTAAATCAACCAGTCCGGTCTCAGCACATTGAAGAGTGGTCGTTATGTCATGTCTGAAAGGAACATATTAAATGGTAACAATGATGGGACTACGGATATCACTCACTTCTACTGAGTGGAAATTCTCCATACATCAATGGCCTACTTCAGCTGTGAGCCAGCTCGTCTCTGTGTCTGGCACACCAAACTCTCCAAGGACTCAAATCAATTAAGTGAAATGGATGGGAAATGAAACAAGTGAACATAATGTTGAACCATCTTTGAATTTGTCTTGTGTCCAGAGCCGGCCTGTTCCACATCAGAAGGACATCACGGCACGCATGACAAATTGACAACAGCTGCAAGTCTAAGCTCAAGATTCACAAAGTCCTGCTTTTATTAGAAACAAGTGAAGTGAATGATACAAAGTGAATAATGACGTCCTCTCTATGCTCTCCGTCTCAATATTTCA
Source organism: Periophthalmus modestus (assembly GCA_019594935.1). Lineage (NCBI taxonomy): Eukaryota > Metazoa > Chordata > Actinopteri > Gobiiformes > Gobiidae > Periophthalmus > Periophthalmus modestus. Next base: position 10,440,671 of record JAIEZT010000124.1, on the reverse strand, counting down.
TAGTAAGTGATGATCTCCAAAACAAAAAGGGAGTCGTGGCATTCATATTTCACGGAGGAACAATGCAATGCAACTGACGCACAGAGTGAGGAAATGTGCTTACAAAGCATCAAAAGAACTGTCACACAGTATGGATGGCTGCAGAATAATATAGGGCACTGCTGGATGGATGTAACAAGCTTCATCGCTACATGCACCATTTGATCACATAATACAAAGTGTGTGTGTGTGTGCGGGACATGCACCATTTGATCAGCTAATGTAAAGCTTTGGTGCTGGTGTTTGTGCACAACTTTGGCTTGACACGGCTCATTTAGCCAGACAAAAGTTGCAGCGCACCGGCTGTGATTGTGACGTGTAGCAGATATAGGTGAGAGGGAGATGTCTGAATCTGAGCGCCATGCTTCGCTTCCTCTGATAATACAGGCTGTGTGTGGATGTGAGGGACAACAGTACTGTGTCTAACAACAGGGATTTCTCAGTGAGACAGCCATAACCTGAGAACACCCATGCATGCTGAATGAAGTACTGATATTTACATACTACATATATATATAGTACATCATCTACTTGACTTAAGGTTTTCACTTCTGGGGATGCCACAGCAAATGATCACCTTTCGAGTATGTAGTCATTTTCATTCAGTATCAGTAAGAGGTATTCTATGCTGTATGTCAGATGTTTGGTTTTTTTGGGGTTTTTTTTGGATTGGCATGAAGACATTGTTATTGGTCAAAAATAAAACAAAAACTTTATTTTGAAAAAGAATTTGGAGCTATAAAGATTAGTTCATCATGAATTAAGTCTTTGTTCATGTTTTACTAAGGCTAATTAAGGTGTAGTTACAATATTATTAAGTGTTACTATTTTGTGACTCCAACTAGATGGTCTTTTGAGTTACATTTGCGGCTATATTATATTTTGCATACATCAGACACAAAAGGCTGCCTATAAGAAAGCATTATGAGTGTCAAAGAGCTGTGGAGACACTTGTGACAGGGGATATAGCACAAACTGATAAAACTGTAGCAGCCCTGACAGAGACAAGCACAACAGAAATGCCACACAGAAATTGGGCCATGCATTATTAAGTGTTTGAGACTTCTAAGCATGTGTTGGGAGCCATGTACCTCAAAACAGACAGATTAGAGCGAATCACAGGCACACTGCTGTATGTGAATGATAACAAGTGAGCAATGTGACATGCTATAGAGGCATGGGGGACTATACAAGTTATTCCACTTTATACGCCTCATATGTTAATAATTCAGTTCGTCGACAACAGTTGAAACACTTGAGACTTTTGCTCATTTATTTAACATTTGGGTTGGTAGTGGCAAAGCTCTTATGAAAAAACTGTAGTATCTGTTATACTCCTTCACTGAAGTAACAGTTTTTCATCATACATAATAACAGAATAAAACTTCAAAAAATATATACTGTCAATATCTATCGTTCAAAAATAAATACTTTAAAATTAAAGTATCAAAAAATCTTCTTAAGAATTTGTAGTTTGAAAAATAAGTTTACCTTTAAAGGCAGGTTGTTTTTTTTTGTTTTTTTTTTAAAGGAGATGATGATACAGAAATGTATGATAACTTATGTCCATAATATCATAAACACAACTTGAAACTTAAAAGTGCACAATGCAACTTTTCTGGTTGAACATCTGCTGCCTGCTTGTTTTAGCTGAGGTATTGCTTTGTCTGGAATGTTCCACAGTGTGGCATTAAAACTTCACTAGAACAAACCGGTGACACCACCAGGCCAAGTTACAGGTCAGATCTGTGGAAATCTGAGCACACACACAGTAAGAATAGATGTTTTTAAACACGCATTCTTACTGTGACTGAACCAATTGCGAGTGGCACTGCCATGTCTAACTAAAAGCACCTATAATTTAAAATCCTAGATAGATAAGTTTAATTCTATACTGCAGAACATTCCAGCCAAAGCAATAAATAATGACCCTGGTGGCAGACCTCTTCCCCACCAGAAAAGTTACATAGTAAACATTAAAACAAGATAGAGCAGCAGGACTAAACTGTGGTGATGACAATGTTGTTGGAAAAAAAAAAAGAAATTAGCTTTTCAAGAAACAAAAATCTGAAAGTGAAATTAAAAAAACAAAAACATTCACATAAGTAACAACTGTTTGGTTTGTCTTCTTTCTGAAAAATCACTCCGAATCCTACAAGGAATAGATGAAAACCCAGCTTCATTGTAGCAGGCCTGTGCCAACACTTCTTTGATGTCAGTGTGCTCTCTGTGGTGTCAAATCCTCCTCTTGTTCACAGTTATTCATCAGTACAGTTTCTCCACAATGAAGGCCAAAATGGCGGCTGCCAGCGCAAGGCCAATTCCCAGCTTTGTCAGTGCGTCCCGATCAACACTGTAACAGCCAAACAGCGAGACGGAGACACCAGCAGAGGACGAAGACAGAGCAGCGGGACTGTGGACGCCATTGGCCATCTGCTCCTGTTGGGGAGGGACAGGCAGGCAGCAGATAATTAGAGAGAGATTAAGAGAAGTAGGGTTTTATTATTGTCTCAACACTACATAATAGGACAATTTTGGACTAGCTGGGGATAAGGGCTGTTAGATATGCTACACAGTCCCGCAGTGTCCAGTTAGTACCAATCAAATGAATTCCTATTACCACACTCAAAATAATAGGGATTAAGAAAGCATCTGACAGTACTTACCCAATAACCACAGCTCTGTATGTGGTTTCGTTAACAGTAAACTTGTTCAACAGAGTCAAGACACTACTTGAGCTTGTATGGTATTTTAATGTACAATAAAAATAACATTTGCGTAGCAGTTACACAGTATTGTATTGTGCAATCACAAAAAGAAAAATCAATTCAACTTTAGCTACATTTTTAGTTAACTGAGGCATTATTATAGCAGTTGAAATGATGGCTGGTACCCTTACTTTGTCATCGAGACATTATGAACTGTATAATTGGTTTATTTCATCACCAAAACCAAGTCAATCCAATTCTTACATTAGTACTGAATATGTTGTACTATCATCCGCCACAACGCTGCTTGAAATCTGAATTAGAATACAAATTCATCTTCCTATATCCCCATACGTTTGTACTATCTGTGTTCATTTTCTCTGTGAACTGAAGCTATAGGCTAAATCCGGGGGTTATGGATTTGGCATGCAGCCAGTGGCCAATCATGCAAATATACAAATCACACATGGAAACATGACGCGCCTTGCTGGGAGTACATGTTGTGTAAGCTGCTCTGAAAACAGCTTCGTTAAGAGAGGCTGAGGTTTTCCTACGGGCCGAGGAGGCACTATAACAACAGAGCGGGTCGATAATGGACACGTCTGGCCTTCACCTTCTCCCTGATCATAATTCTCTTTGATTATACATTTATTTTGTTTTGTTTTATGTGCAGAAGAAAGCTTCTTTTCATCCAACTATTAGACAAATTGAAAAGGGTGAAGTAACACCTGTTAACATTTGAGTGTGGAGTGCCCATCGATTGGGTGACCTTGAGCTGGTTAGTGCTCGTCTGACAGTCAGTAAAATGTCTTATCACCATAAAGGCAGATTATGTATGGCGCTATTGAGCAATTGATCAGCAGTCTTCTATAATAACCTTTCATCCAAGCCACGGGGGAGAGCCAAGAAATGTTTGGGCAGCTCCCATCGACTTCCAGATTCTTCATTCATCTGCCTTATTTACACACACTTCAACTGTACCGTTTCCTTGGATTTTCTCAGATACTCCCAGAGTGGCCTTCAGAAAGTAGCAGAGGCCTGAAACACTCGATGGTAAAGGTGAGTATTAAAGAAATTCACTCTAAAAGTAAAATTACTGCCAAAGATAGATGGCATTCACATTTAAGAGTTTGATCAAAATAAATAAATAAATAAATAAAAATCTGATCATTTTTTTGTTCCACATGGAGTCTACAAGCCTACCATATTGATTGTATTGTCTTTTCTACCAAATCACATCAAAAATCCATGGTTAAAACATCTGCATTTCATCAGTTTAACAGAAAACTGTAGCATAAAATTATGACTTGCCCTTCACCTTAATTTTACCTATAGGCAATGTTGTAATGTCAAATGAACGTAAGCTATTCTGTAATGACCCTGTACAATATAAAATTATACATATAACAAAACCATAAATATAAAATAGAATACAGTAGTAACTCTGATTGTAGTAATTGTCTTGTTTACATGATTTAATTCACTCTAAACCAGTTGGAGAAAGTTCCACTATAAAAAAAGAACACGCTTACAGAGCCAAGATTAGTATGAAGTGCACTTTTGACCAGTGAACTCACAGTTAAATGATGAGCGAGTGACACCTACCTGAGTGCAGTATGTATAGTATTCTAGAGTGGACGCCCACACGTGTTTGAGGGCTGTGTGTCGCAGCAGCTGCACAGCGTCTGTCTCTGCCTCTCCCTCCCTGTTCTGCAGATAGGAACACTACCTCAACACCCACTCCTCCAATGCTGTAGCTCAATGCTTCCTCTGTTACTGCGCACAATAGAATAAGGATCCTATGACAGACTACGCCTACATGACACATCCTTAAGTCCCTTACAGTTACTTGGCTCACTAAGTGTTGGCTGACACATTTGCTTACCGCGACAATAATCACCTGACTGCATAATGGTGAAAATGATATCCAACGTTTTGTCCTGAGAAAATTTGTTCTACAGTCACAGCTTGGTGAACAGTGGTGGCTAAGTAAGGTCACAACAACTCCAGTGTGGCACTTGAGTTTTGATTATTATCATTAGAAACAACTGTCAGCACTGTCAATCAAATGCTAAGAAGGTTAATGTCGTGACCGGTGGTGCAGTGGTTTACAGCACTTAATGTACAAAGGTGGAGCAAGTTAGACGCCCAGTCCCAACTCTTTACTAAATGTCTCTACAACGCTCTCTCCCCTTTTTATACTATCCATGGGTTTCAGAGTAAAGACAAATTGAGATCTTTGCCATAGCAATTAACAATCTCAACCTAAATATTCCATCTTTTGAATAGGCAAAAGTCATCACAATGGCACCTCTAAACAGGATGCAGAAGCTCAAGACTGTCTTTCTTGTCTAAAAAAAAATCTTGTGGAACAGGCCAAAAACATCTTTAAAAGAAAGAAAAGAAGAAAACATACGCAATTCTTATTCACCTCAATACCCTCAAAGCAATAACCATGTGACGCAGCAGAGTAGTTACTTCTTACTGTGAGAACAGAGGTTGTGGGTTCAATCCCAATGCTGCTAGCTACTGTTACATCACAGAAAAAAAACTAACATGCAATCAGAGAGGGAAAACGTGGGCTCCCTATTGGTATTCTGCCTCTTGCAGTCAATGTATTTGTTAAGACACAGCTTCTAATTGAACCAAGCGAACAAATAAGACTGTCAGTGTATATCTGTAGTAAGTGTTAACCCTGCAACTGACTCCTCATGGTTAGTACTATGCTCTATTCACTTTAGTCAGGAAGTTGCCGTGGGCGCTGCCATTGTCATTCAGGTTGAATTATTTTGCATGGGACTGCCAATCTTGACAGCAAATATAGGCACTACAAAGCCATTTTAAAACCTCTCAGAGAATTGGTGCATTGTTGACTTGTTGGTGCACAACACTGAACATTTTACACAAATTAACCTACTTTATATCTCTATTTTACTGTCAAAAGTTTAATCGCATATATGGCAAAAGTGGGCGAGCGGAATAAGGTCAATAAACCTCATACTGTAGTTGTTGAACTTAGATTTGGGACCTCACAATTCTCCATTCTCTCACCAGAATAACGATTAGAAAGGAAAGGAAAGAAAACATATAATCTGGTTACAAGAATATATTTCTATACATGTTCTAAAGTTACATTTTTCTACATAGAGAAATATAAAAATACCAGTAAAAACCTTATTGTAAATGCCCTACATACTGTACCGCCAAAACTGCGCACTGAATTATTTACAGACAAGACAGATCAATAAAGAGGAAGAGAAAACAATAAGAAGCGCATACGGTGACCTAAATGAAAAAGTTATTTCTCCAACCAATACATTTCTTTCTCTGACAGTGGATCGGCTTTTTGTCTATGGGTCTGTTTCTCACGGCAGGTGTCTTCACAGCGGGGCGCCAGGAAAGAGACTGAATAGTCACATCTAAAATCTATTACTGGTGTGGAGGATAAGTGAAAATCCAAGTGCCAGTGGGCGCATGTCAGCACAGTGGGAGAGAGAGCAGTGGAGAGGGGCGAAGTGGCCAAACTCGGAAGAAATGAGAAAAGTAGTACGAGCAGAGAACAAGGGCCAGGAGGAGAGGCGAGCGACGTGCTTATCAATGATAGTTCACCTCCCGCTAGCCGCCATGCTGTGTCTGTGCATATGCCGGTGAGGAGGAGAGGGGCTTTTGTGAATAAGCGCAGTGTGGGAGTTTGTGTGCAGGTCTAGGCAGTGATGCTGGATAATGCCTGCCTTTCTGTTCACAGCAGTGGAGGAGAGCAAAATAATCCTCCTGGAAAACAATCTAACACCAAGCAGAGGTGCAGAGTGGATCCAGCACACAGGTATTTGGACACTCAGATATGCTTTACAACTGTGTCCAAATATGACGGACAATATTTGGCATCTCTTTGCAAAAACAGCTGTGGCTAGGCATGTCATGATAACGACTATATTGACTTAAGGTCATCGGAAAAGAACATGGTGAGCCAGAATGTACTGCATGTATATTTTTTTGCATTAATGAAGAACCAATCATTTTTTTGTAGTATGATAATATTTAGGGGTCACATAAGGGTCACAAGATACCCCATACATTTCCTATTTGAAATTCTAGGCATTCTTTCTGGAAACCCCTACTTAAGCAGCCTTCTACAAGTGCATTTACAAATGTGTATCTTCTTTAAACAAAATGTAAGTAATTTAAATATATGATTAATTAACTTCTTTGATGACTTTGACATTTATTTAACGCAGCTGATGTTTTAAATTACTCATCCATCCATTCAAAACAGAATATGTTCCAAAACTATTCAGAAAAAGTTCACAGTTTCGACTTCACTCTCAAAACAACTTTTAGTATTGATTAGAACATCTAGGTATTGACTTTTTTTTTTTTTTAACAATCCCAAGTAGTACAGTGTTTGTTTTAGATATATTTTAGAAACATACTTGCATACTAATTGAGTCGCAACAAAACAAAAATAAATGCAGCAAATGAAAAAGACATCACTTGACACAATCTTGGATATAAGCAGAACATATGGTCAGTGCTGTATACATATAAAACACAGCAGCCAACAAGTCTCTGCAGCCTTCACAGATGTTGGCGAGATGTGGAGAAAATTGCCTGCTTGAAATTCCCATTACGCCTCCTGGAGCAGTTGTGAAGTCTTCCACCCAGAAAGTGCTGAGAAATGTATTATGAGTAAAACTATGCCTGCCTCTTTTATTCCTGTTCCTTATAGTAAATATATGTGCAATGGTCCCGTGTGCCAAAACACCAGCCCCAATGAGCTAGACCATGGTAAATATGAATATCTACACATACAAATTATTGCATAGGAATGTTTTTTATTAAATCCATTTTAGTATGATTTTTTTTTTTTCAGCCTGAACTGGATTAAATGAAAAGGTTGGGTGAAGTATTTGCGTAGACCAAGAATAGAAAAATTATGCTATATACTGGGCAGCAGCTATATAGCATAACACAAAATATAATCCAACTAAATAGCAGAAAAAATAACATAAAGCTCACTCATACTTGAATACAAGGTAATGCCTATAAATATGTTTCAAAGTGCACTGGGTTTTTTTTAGCATTGCTGTCATAGAAATTCACAATTTAAAACAAAATATTATATTTTTTGAATGGTCAAAAGTACTCAAAATGGCGCCTATTCACAGGAAACCGAAACCTGTGCATAAAATAAGATGACATGTACCGAAAGATTTTCACAGTAGCCACGTTACATGTATGTGGTTAAAAGGGGTTGAGGACATTTGAAACCTTGCACTATTGTAAGTACACCACACATGACAATGTAATTCCATGTGACATGATGGGAAAGTATCCTGAAAATAGACATGACTGATATTTTGATGGCCTATCATTTTCCCCTTTGTTACAGTAAGTTTGGTTCATCAGTGTACACGAAGCATAGGCCGTGTAATACACTTTGACATGCTAAATGAAGTGCTTAAAATAGCTGCAGCTGCTGTTTTGAAGGGAAAACAAATCATTTGCTACTACAGTAAACACAGTCACCAAAAGGCCAAGTAAAACCTTTTGACATTGTGATTCAAAACTTTAAAAATAGATTTGAGAGGATTAAATGTATGCTGATCAAGAACGACAAGATAATCTTTTTTAGTTTTATTTTATTCATTTCTGACAATACATCTGACGACATGTGAGAGTATAATGCAACACGAAGGCAACAATGGAATGGAGCTGCAGCAGGTTTCAATTGTTTGGGGTGAATGTGGATTTTGTTGCTACATTATACTTATGAGTATCCGTGTGCTTTTGACGCCTTGTGTGCAGAGCCATGTCTGTAACATGCCTGCAGGCGAGTAGGAGTCTGCCAGGCACACCAGGGGAGCCGCACATCTGTGGAGCCTGCATATATTAACTATATTTGTGTGCTATGTTTTACTAATGAAACATCCAGTCTCAGAGCCACTGTGTGTTTATGCGGCCGCATGATGAAAAGTAATAGCAATCCCATTTTCCAGAGCTCGTGCTAAAACCCAAATGGAATTGTTATTGACCACACAAACCTGTATGTTTTGTGAATTTCTCTTTGCAGCGCCCTTGATTCATCCAAATGGAGCACACACAGATAGATTAAAAATGAATGGGCTGAGATGAGTGAGCGGACGATGACTGAAATGATGAAATACTACAAAGAGAAGACACCAGAGAGCACAAGGCGAAACAAAACATAATCTATACTTTATATAAAATGTGATATGTATTCTTGCTAAATCAAAGACACACAAAAACCTAAAAATAGTATCGATTCCAACATTAATTAAATTCTTGTCTGAACCTTGATTTTGTTGCGATCAATATTATACTGCTTGTGTTAGTCCTGCTTTGACATCTTTCAATTTGCAACGCTTGAATTATAGGTATGCATCAGACTTTAAATGACTGTGCGGTAGTTTTCCATTTTATCGAAAAAAAAAAAAAAAAAAAAGTTTTATATTTAAATGCAGACAATACACAGCCATCTTATTTTGACCTCAAGAACTGATTGTACAAAATATCTGTACCGGGGCAGGACGAACTTTGCTCAAATACATGGAAAACAATCTGGAACATACATTATAGCAAATCTTTTTTTTTCAACACTGATTTCATATGCTAAGCCCTAGCGTAAGGTTGCATTGCTATTCAGTCAATCTACAGTCATGTGGGGACATTGTTCATTACCATTTCTAACATCTATAGCTCTTCCACCTGTTATTCTGTCTTTTACACCTACTGTCAATTTGTTGAGCAGCTGAGGCGTATACTCCCCGTCTCTTACAGAAAGTATGCTGTGAAAAGAGCTGATTATTGAATGACACTCAAGATCTCTTTTTGTCTCATGATCTTCCCCTGCCTTCTACCTTCATAGCTTTTTTTTTTTTTTTCTTACCGAGCCCCTTCTCTTCTATCATTTAATTTCATCTGAGGAGAAAGGTACTGGTGAAGTTACTTTTCCCTTTACCCGTGCTGCTGAGTGCTTTCTGGGCTTTTGTGTGGTGCTAAAAAGACTCATTACTGGCCTTCCCTCCCTCTGAGGAAAGTGGCATTTCTATAAATGAAGGGCACGCGGGTGAGGAGCAGTGAGAGAGAAAGCAAGGAGCCAAAAAATGGAAGATGTCAATACAAGCAAAAAATGTCTCTATCCTCGCTCTCCAAAAACCTTGGTCTTGTTTGAAAATGGCAAAAACAAGTATTTCAATCAACATGTCATTCTAGGGAAGAAAAATGTGGGAGGACAAAATGGAAAATAACAGCAATCAAAAATAAATCAATGATAAAATGAATGTCATAGCGGTATAGTGGCCATAGTGGAGTGAAATATGTCAAAATTATAGTTGAGGCTATTCTAGACTTACTACGGCGACAATATCTCAATTCAAATCGGGTATTTCCATCATAAGCACATTCTGATATTTAAAAAAAAAAAAGTATTTTGTCCTGCCATTCAGAAAAATTTAAAAAATATATAAACATTCAGTCATTTATATTTGTTAATTATATACTTTTTAATCAATGTCAGTAAAAGCATGTGGTGTGGAGCAAAGTTCAGACTTTTATGTTTTAATGAGACAAAATAAAATGTATCAACATTGTGTGACTGATATGAGGGAAAAAAAAAAAAAAAAAAAAAAAAATTTCATAAAAATTTCGCCACACAATCAATCCTGCTGAGTCTACATTCACCATGTCTCCATGTACATTTGATCCACCAGCTGTGTAAATCTTCGTCATCATGTGTAACATCAGTTTATCATAATCCAACCATACATTTTCATGCGTACCCATCGGCAGCACTCACACGCAGCACTTATGGTATATAGGCCATTGCGGCATGTTATAAATCTATCTGTCCAGATCTACGTCTGCATTTTCACACATCCTTGAAAATGTGTGGCATTGCACATCTCCAATCTATGAATCTATTTATATTTGACACATAAGTATTACAGCCATTCTCAGGCTTCCATCACCCCCCCCCCCCCCCCCCCCCCCAAGTAGTCTTTATATGAGCTTGTATTGATAGTTTGGGAGAGTAACGCAACTTAGACCTTCTTTCACTATGGAAGTCTTTCTGTCTGTTTTTGTCACAGAAAAAAATAGACCCTCTTAACTACAAGTAAATAATATATATTAATACCACTGTTTTTAATGATACCACATGCAAATCCAATTTGTTACTCTAGATATTTTACTTACAGCATCCAACAAATTTTCTATACATTTAGATCAACAAATTCTTCTCTGTCTAGCAATCTACCACCTGTCCATCTCTGATACTTTACACAACTCATTTGAAAATCTCTAATTCCATGGTTTTATCCATTTCTAAAACAATCCATGCTCTTAAGATCAAGGACAAACTCAAGCACTCAAGTTTTGTAACCTATTTTTTTGCTTTGTGCCTTGATATGCATAACAATAGACTGTTCTGGCTATTATAACCAACAATCCTTACTGATCATTGCAACTTACACTTATGACTATTCATCTATCAAACCATACTTCACCTTTTTGAAATATGTTTTCTTCCTCAGTGATTGTTACACAGGCTTAGCGCTGCATCCCTGTAGTTTTTGCAACTTCCTTTGAATCTTGTATGCAACAGCTCTGGCTACTTCTCATGCTGCTCCTCACATGGACTACCCTCTCATGGCTCAGGCCTTGTGTTTTTCTCTGCACCAAAAGCCTGTAATTATAGACCTCTGTGCTGTAACATGGGGGTGAGTCTCTTTCGGCCTGGTCTTAATCACTCATTCATCTCACACACTCACACATATTGAGCTCAGTGTGAGGTGGACCCATGCAGCGCCTCATAGAAAATAGATGGTCTTCAAATATGTATAGGCCAACCACCCATGTCTCTTGTATGTGTGTGTGTGTGTGTGTGTGTGTGTGTGTGTGTGTGTGTGCATTTTCTACCACTGTATATCTAGGAGAATACTTAAAGAGAGATGTTGGCATTCGCAAGCACCACTACTTCTTCTTCATAGGCCTGGATGCTTATCATAAAGACAGAGCTGGGTTACACATCTGTCAAGGACATCCTATGCTCCGGAGGGCTCTTGTGTAAGCAGGCCAAGTGTATACAGCAGCAGAGAGAGTGGGTTTCCATGCCATTGGGTCATCTATTAACACTGGGCTCTTCTCAAGTGCCACTCTGCTGTTATTAGAGGCCTGTCGATGTGGGTCAGAAGGACTTAGGGATTTACACATGCTCTGCAGCAGTACTAGAGATCACTTCATCTAACAATATGTTAATTGGACATATGTATTTGCGTGCAGGGACTTGCATTAATACATTTAGAAGCAATCAGGGAACATCAAGGAATGAAATTAGATAGCAACCCTACTTGAAAATTGAAAAACACTGCTAACCGTAACAAAAATAACAATTAACGGAATCTTTGGCAACACATTGAAACATAAATTGAGTGTTTACTAGCAGCATGTGGTAGCTAATGGCTTTGTAGTCGAAGTTCATAGGATAAAATCAGCGGAAACTCACTTACTACATGACTATATTCATGCAGTAAGAAAAGGAAAGAAAAAAATGGCAATCTAGATGTACACACATAAAATCCCGATTTATTTTGTAAAGCCAAGATCACAATTTTGATTTGATTACAATTCATACAGTTAGTATCTTCATGTGCCATTAGGGAGGTAAGGTCAGAAGCTGTTTCAGAGAGTTCACACTCCACTGATTGGTTAAATCTACCTGTCACTCACTGAGAGTTTGATGGAGGCTGATCAATAGGAGTGGGTGGGTAAAAGGTCTGGGTCTAACCATAGAGCTACATTACATACATACAACAGGAAAACACTGAATCACAATATAACAATCTCATCAAAATAAGATCAGATCGCAATTTGATTTATCATCGCCATATTGTCCAGCCCCAATTAATAATATCAATTGATGAAAGTTTCTAAGTTATCTAAGGCAAAGCAACTACCACATCCATCTGAAACTTCTGCACAGCTCAGTAAACTGCTCGATAAATCAGACACAACTACTTTTTGAAGACTGCAGTAGAACTTTAGTCTGCAAAGTGACGTATTGCTTGTCTCGCTGTGAAATGTTTCCCTTCTTTTTATCTTATTTTCCTCAATCCTTTCCTCTTTTCTTAGTGTGGGTTTTCCCTTTGCCAGTGTCCCTACCGCTTACGTGCGTGTCTATGTGCGCCCTCCTCTCTCCCTCTCCTCTGACAGTAAAGGCTGATGGAGTGTGAAATTAGAAAGTGTATCATATTCTGCTCTGTGGCTCCATGTCCTGAGCTATAAGCTACAGCTAGTCAGAGTGAAAAATAACACGCAGTCAAACAGATACATTAACACGCTGTTTGTGTGTGCATGGCCTCGTATCACTTACAATATGAGGATGCAAAACCACTATATGGCACTATATGGAAAATACAAGTATATATTGTGTAATGCATGAGTTCAGTGCATTTGCAAAGGAATAGTGCAGATTTGTGTTATTTTAATAGAAATAAGTATATTGGAAACCTATGGAAGTCATCAATATGCAGATACAAAACCCTATATGACATTATATAGCAAAGAGAAGTATACACTGTGTAATGTATATGTATTCAATATATGGAATAACACAGATTAGTTTTGTTTTAATAGGAATAAGCCTAATGGAAACCTCTGGAAGTCAATTTATTGTCCCCTAATCGCACAGAAATGTGTATGTGTGTGGCAGGGATGAAGACTGGGGCAGTTTAGTCAGCCACGGCTTATCTTAAATTACTTATCTTATGCTTGATACACTGCTGCTTTTTCACAGGCAGCGGAAACAAGCAGGGATTAAAAATGTGGCGAGATGCACAACCTCTCGCACACTTTTCATCTGTTAACCACACTAAATTAGAATAGGCCAGTGTAAACAGAAGTATTTTATAATTCTGATAAGGACAGTGAGAGCCTGAGAGATGGAGAGGAGGTCTGCGCTTTATCTGGAAACGATTCACTGGAATAAATGTGCCCTGATAGACACATGTGCACTCAAAATGCACTCGCCGACATAAAACGCACAGGAAAATGGGCCTACACACAAGCTTAATTATATATAAAAAGAGAAAGAGGAGGAAACAATTTCACCATTAATGCACAGTTTTCCCTTGAAGAAGATTGGTAAGATTTCAAAAGAAAGAAAAACTGTGGAAATGTGGTGTAAGGCTAGTGCACAAACTGTACTGTAAACACAAAAAAACAGGAAATGAGAATAAAAAGCCACTTTTACCTAATGCAATCAACTAAAACTCGAGAAAATGTGGCTAGAAAAATGACTAATATTCTTGCTAATCATGCGACTGGCTGATTTGATGGAAAACACTTAGAGCCCGAGTGTGTGTGATTACCTGTGAGAGACCAGAGACTTGTCCCTTCTGAAGTGGCTCTGCGATGGACGGAGTGAAAGGTTTGCTGTCCTCGACCGGACGGCCTTTCAGAAAGTGTTTTCCTGCTTCGTAAATGTCCACCTCAATCATCTTCCCTTTGAACTCTGACCTTTTGGGCACCAGCACCTGCACACAGGGAGGAACACATCCACGAGTGTCACTGCACATTTTACGAGAGCTAATTAGAGGCATGATGGCCATTGAAGCAGTAGAGTAGAGCCGGCAGTATTTTAGTCGAGTGAGAAAAGTGGTGATACTGAAATGTGTTTTATTTAGTTTAATTTTACTATGAATAACTGAACTAAACTTCTGTATGCGGTCCAACACACCCATCAAATCAACTTTACAAACCATGCTTACTCACATCTGTCAACTATATTTTCAATTAACTTTTACTGAAAACAGCTCTCCCTAATGCGCTGCACATATTGTTATTTAGTCGCTCACTGGCTGCTAACAACAACACTGCACTGAATGTCTCGAGCTCCATTTGAGGAGGCCCTGAAGGTCAAAAAGTATGGCAACAGCTGTGAGATAAAACCAGCGGGATTTGATGGTTTGTCTTATTATTTCACCATGGCAACTATAAATCTTGTCTGATCGCAGCAGGAAAGAAAAGGAAACAAAGAGTTGTAATTACGGCTTAGTGTGAAATGGAATTTGTTCCTAACGTCTTATGCCTGTAAATAAAGATCATATGCAAATGCTGTTCTTTTGAAAACAACTTTCAAACTCACCAGAAAGTTGTCTCGCCGTGCGACAATGAAAAGTGTGCAAAGTCAAAGAGCTGATTTCCTCTTGTGATTCTGCTGTTGCTTCTTCAGAGTCAACATTTACATACAAACTGGTGTTTAAATGTCTGAGAGCCAGATTGCTCTGTATATTTACACAGCATATTCGGACTACGCTCACAGCCTGATTAAGCCCTCAGAGCAAGATTATAATACGAGCTGTCAAAATTGACAGATAGACTTTTCTCCTTGTGTTCTGCTGCATTTCATAAACTGTATTATGCAAACATTTACAATGAGGCAATGTGGATACTGTACAGTAAAATAATCCAAAATACCTGCACCCAAAAACCAAAAAATACATATGAACAAAGCAACTTCACATCGTCACATTTAAAATCATTTTACGTAGCTTCCCTTTTTGCAGAGTTTTGCTTCTCTACATAAGTCAAAAAAACAAGACAGAATAGAGGGATTAATTACTGCAAATCTATCCAAGATGCTGAGCAGGTCTTCTTTTTGTCTGCCCCTCGGACAAGCAGCACTGCAGTGGGAGGAAGATTGGCAGCAGAGCAGTAACCTCGGAGCATGCTGGGGGATTTTAAGTCTAAACCAAGTGTGCTTAAGTGTGGCGGCTGCACGCTGACTCAGATCGTGCGGTGGTCTGGCTAACCATTACACAACTCGGCAGGGCTAAGCTACTGACTGGGCAGGGGGACGGTCAGTGACCTGGTGTGCTGGAGTTACCGCTGTGCTGGTGCAAATAAGCCTGGATCAGTGCTAATCTGTCAGAATGGGTTTAGAATATGAGAGCATGAGAGGAGATGGTCAGAACACAGCCAACGCTACACAGCTGCCTAATCAACACACCTGCTGACCACTGGGCGAGAGCGCTCCGAAGCTCCGGTGCCGAGGCAGGTCTTTGGGATGTGGAGCTGAGGGCTGTTCATTGCCCATTACAAGCTGATTAAATGATAAAAGAGCTTGTCTGAATTCATTGGAAACACCTCTTCCTGCCTCGCACGCCCCTCTCTCGCTCGCTCACAGGTGGGCCGGCCGCCGATTACAGCCGTCAGGATAGATATTATGTGATGGTGGAAAAAAAGTGAAACTAGGCCATTTGTTCCTGCTCACCTCTCTGCTTCACCCAGCACTTTTTGTACCACCGCTTTTCCTTCCCTTCGTCCCCTCCCTCCCCTCCCTGCTCCTCCTCCAGCAGTTCTATCCTGCTACTCTTCCACTTCTCTCCTGACCTTTGACTTTTTCATTTTTTTCCTTACTCGACTTAATTTCACAAACCACCCACTCCTCTACACGAAACAATTTGTTCTTTTTTTACTTTTACTCTTCTTTGTCTTGCCAGATTTCTTCTCCTGTCAGTCTGTAAAACAATCAAACTGCCTTGTGATTCAAAATGCAGCTCTTAGTTTAGTTAGTTGTTGCTGGAAGAATAAAAATCTGAATTAAAATAGCTTACAGTTGCAGGCACTCTGTACATTACATTAGCCCATTCACCTCTGCTCTTTCAGACACATAAACCTGTGTCTTGCCCAAGGACACTTGCACTATTTATGTGATTAGATGCAGACGGAAGAATCCCGTAACCTTCTGGTATAGGACAATCTACTGTATCTAAGATAAGCTAAGCCTCATAAACTCTCTCACCAATTTCAAGTTAATATTGTAATTGCCTGTTAAGTCTATGGTTACTACTGGTTTGCAAGGCATTTGCCACATTGTGAAAAAAAAGATCTGTCCTTTATGTAATGAAACCAATACTTTAAGTGGTGTATTAAATTAAAAGTGCACGATGACATTGTCTGGTAGGCAGTCAGTTACCTACTTGACACCATGTAGAAGGTATTGCTTTGCCTGGAATATTCCATCATATGTCATGAAACTTATCTTCATGGAGACAAGCAAGTGATGCCACCAGGCTAAGTTACAGTCAGATCTGTGGAGAGCCAATCCCCCTCACAGTAAGAAGAATGCACACTTTTCAAGGTAATTTTTTTTTTGCAATACAAACACCCGCAACTGGAAAAATGCACATACCACACTGGCATATTTCAGGCAAAGCCATAACAGTTCCAAGGAGAAAGCAGATGGTTAAAAACAGTTACATAGTGCACCTTAAATTATATTTTAAAAGTTACATTTTCATAATATTCTTATGAGTTCAGTTCACGCTCTTGACTGAAAGTAAGATTTACAGCAAAAGCACATGGCTGGCTATATAGAGTACATGACACAATGATGGAAGGATATACGACTACACTACATATGAACATACTGTATTACTTGCTTTATGTTTTCCCTCACGTGTTGTCAGATTGTGATTTAGAGGAACATGCCTAAAGCTTGTCCAAAAAGACAACATAAAATATGCCACTAAACTCTCCTCTTGAGTCCAGTTCCAGGATTACAAGCTTGTGTACAGGCAGCAGCATGCTCTCAGCACATACGCATGCACCGGGTGACACTAAGTTTATAGCCTGCAGAAGGAGGTCCTGAGAGGAGGAGAGCGGAGGAGGAGAGCAAACTAGAAGGGAGGAAAAAATATTACCATCCCCTGCCCTGCCCGCTAATAAAAAGCATAACTTCAAACATGTTTCTGATGATGGTTAAAGCAGTAGGAAATTGATTTATTTGAAGATGTTTTAAAGTGAATTTTCACAGGTTGAGAGCAGGTCTTTGAAGCCATGGTGGTGTGTAGGTGAGCAGCTGTGTGCGAGCCGCTGCCTATGTGTAGGATGGAATGTTCATGTCTTTAGGGCCGACCTTAATGTTACTACAGTGGGAAAAAAGTACTTCTGCTATCAGCCGCCAAAATGCTCTCATGACCACCGCGGGCTGTGTGTATGTGCGTATATAGGGGTTTGTGTGATAACCTACTTTACTCAATACAAGCTTAAGCCCTGACACCTGCTGTGAGTGCGCCTGTGACATGCAGAGCAAAGCGTCTGATCTGATTCACTAAGTGTGAAAATGAGGAACGACTTGGATCGTCTTCAAAATATTTATCACATGCAGATTAATTTACAGCTCCTTCATTGTATGTTATCTGTGGAGCGCCATCCGAGACAACTATTTTGGTATTCCATTCACGCGCTGGTGTCAAAAAACATCCGTCAGGAAAGCATACCCAGAACGGCAAATATTTAAGTCGCAATATCTGCTGCCAAGTATTCAATACGGAGGAATTCTGGAGAGTGATTTGGTTAGATGTGAGGCAATGAATATGTTATGAATCCTACCTGCTCGTAGTATTTGTTGTGCGCAACATAGAACTGGGCATCAAATGACTCCTCTGTCACCAGCACATGTTGCCTCTCACCAACCTGTAGAAAGAGCACATTATGAACCTTTATGGACAAATATCAAAAACATAACCATTAGTTATCAAAGGACAAATCAAAAGCCTGTGTGCTCAAATATGCAGCCATCTGTCAGAGAATATACTTATCCATATGCTATATAAACCATGTACATGAACAAAGGGGACTGCTCACACCTGTTATCAATACACAGGAGTACATTTATGGTCAATGCATTAATGTCATTACTGCATGTGTAAAAATTAGGCCTTGCTGAAAAGTTTCCATTCAAAACAAGCCGTCTTGGCCATACATTGTATTCCAATTCACCACGATTCAAATTCAATCAAACTTTTGCTCTTTCTTTCTCATGTTTTCTGTTAGTGCAGCTCACCATTTAATTATAATTTCAAGGTTTTGTGCCACTTGAGTTTTGTGCTTTGCAGTGAAGATAGTGAGCACTATTCAGCGGTGGTCCTTACAAATAGAGAAAGCTGAATAAAAGGAAAAATTACAAGGCTATACAGGATGCAATTCAAATGCCTGCGGAAAACAGTCTATTCAGGACATCAGAAAATCAAATGCTACAACAAGGCTCCCAAATCAAATTGGTTACAGGGCTTAAAAGGAAAGTTTGTGCTTTGAATGAAATGTGTTGTTAAGGACAACGTGTCTGAGAAGCTTATTTTCTCCTTTGTTCTCTGCATAAAAACACACACTATCTTTACTATTTATTCTGGCGGTACATGGCTGGATCAGTGCTCATTTCATTTCCCACTGCTCTGGATGAAGGAAGTCAATATAATGTTCTTAGTTTGGCCTAAAGCTGCACATTGAATAATGGTAGTGGTGTAGTCATATAATGAATCACTAAACAAAGTTTGGATCTGAACCAGCAGAGGGGAAAATAGTGCTGTAGGATAATAAGAATATGTGTTACGGTTATAAGGGCTTGGCTGTGGGTCCTATAGGCACCACCATTTATATTCTTCTACGTACTTTAAAGTACAACTATTCTGTACATGCTGACTGACCAATCTTAAGCAATAAGCAATAAGCCATAGCCTCAGAAGTAAAGGCTGCCATGCATTGCTTAAGGTGTTTCCATTTGTGCAGACTCTTCTTTCTTCTCCACATTTCTTAGGCCTCCTGCCTCCTGTATATCTCAGGGCATTCTCTTTGTTGTTCGCACCTCTACTACTTCTGTCTCTTTTTATAGACAGGCTAAGTGCATATGAGTGGAGAGAGACAGACACCTGCAGAGGCATGCTGACTGCCTGACTCACCCTCACAATCACCACCTACTTTCCACAAA
The DNA here is from genome assembly GCA_019594935.1 of Periophthalmus modestus. Taxonomy (NCBI): domain Eukaryota; kingdom Metazoa; phylum Chordata; class Actinopteri; order Gobiiformes; family Gobiidae; genus Periophthalmus; species Periophthalmus modestus. The sequence continues at coordinate 10,421,135 of JAIEZT010000124.1, read as the reverse complement.
GGTAAACTGAATGGACAGGAGGAGGGGAAAAGAATTAAAGAGAGAAAGTCTGATACTGTGAAATCCAAATTAAGGACTGAAGGTCATAGTTGGCCACAAATGGACCAAAGGTGCAATGCTTTTGATCGCTCATCACCCAAATCAATTCAATATGAACATTTTGAAGGCGAACATGGATCATAGAGAATACTAAACAGTGTTTGCATACAAAGAGTTGTTTATTTACTTTGCTGCCAAGGGGGTGACTTCCCATGATGCTCTGCAAATCCACTACAGATTTGTGGGATCATGAGTTTAATTGATAATTAATCCACATAACAACAACCACAAAGAGACTACTATGGCTTCACATTATGGAAATTGCAGATACAACCAATGTGGCCATATGTTACATGCATCCTTGTCTGGGGTAAATGCTTATTTCACTTTTCTCTTACTTTTGGTCATAGAACACAACATGCATCACAGTGATCCAAATTTGGTCATTTCACAAATCTTTAAAATGTGTTATAAACTGTTTTGAGTTTGACAAGCACATGGCACATGAGAACTGTTCATCCTATTTACTATTCATCCTGTACACAAATGACCCAAATCCTAAAATTCAGAGAATGAAACATGAATTTAACTTATCTGAGCACATAAGTCAGATACCACCTTCACTAAAAGAATAATTAAAGTCTATAAAAGCTTTAACAAAAAATCAATAGTGACTAATGGCTGCTGCTAATGCATGCAAAGAAGCAAGACAGACCTTTACAACCAATCAAAAACTTTGATCTTTGTGACTATAAGTAAATCATGTTTAGATAGCAGTAGATTTCATTTAAGCACAGCCCCCACTATGTGTGTAGAAAAAGATTGGATATGATATTTTACTTTTAACAATGATTTGTCCAACTGCAATCAGCAATGTGTGAATCACCCATAACTGAACAGACTTGCAATATAACTCAAATAATGGTTCAGTGCCATGTTGATAAACTACAAAGACACAATGTAAGCTTTTAATGTGTGAGAATTTCAACAATAAAATAAACAGAGCAGAAGTCCTTCAGAGTTGTTCAGACCAGACGTAAACACTTAGGAGAGACAAGTGGGCCAGCCAGGTCTGAATACATGCGGCTTCTATAAAGAGGAGATAATGGGGACACAAGGACGATTACTAATCAGCCATCAGTTAAGACATCCTCAAAGACAATGCATGAAGATTAGGCTGTGTGCTGGCATTTTAAGTATAGCTAACATACAGTATCAAGGGTTACACACAAAAATACTTGTTTAGATAGCTAAATGAGCTACATAGTTTAAAGAAGTTGAATTAAAAATGCAATTAAAGATAAAAACCTACTAAGGCTAACAATTCACTGAATAAAAGGGATTATTACTGCCGCGGTTGGTACTGCTGCTACAAAAATGCTATAAACTACTGCTCCAAGTTAGTCTTTTAACAAAAAAGTACAAAAAATATCTCCCTACTTAAGTGATTTGAATATTATTTCTAATAGTAAGTTGTAGTAAGATAGGCTGAAGTATTTGCATAACTCCTAACATACATACTGATTGAGGGTCAGAAGTACAGTCATTAGTGCATGTGTGCTTATAAACTCTTGTAAATCGTCTGTGAACCAAGAAACAACAGTGGTAAATTGTTACCATGCTAGCTAGCATGGGCGTGACAGTATCGCTCTGCTCAAGTGTTTTAAAACTCATCAATAAAGCAACATGCTAAATTATAGCTTGGACCTAAAACCACTGAACAATTTTATTTTTTTTCCACGTTTTTAAGATGCCTGTTATGGCCCCACGTCTTCAGCGCTTTCCCTTTTTGGTATTGTAACAACATCTTTAACTACAAATCCTATTTCTCCCCTCCAATGCAATATAATGTAAAATATATTGCAATACAATATAATGTAAAACTGGACTCTGTAATATTATACATAGTGTATATTGGGCCACAGTCTATAGGGCAGGATTTAACCTGGACTAGTGTGGCCTTCATCGTACCACGGCAGATGCTTTTCTTTATTTTGTATGCGAATGCACTACCACTTTCTGTAAAGCACTTTGAATTACCGTGTACGAATTGTGCTATACAAATAAACTTGCCTTGCCTTTAACTGGTATAATGTGAATGCACTATAACTGCTACAATAATTCAGCAACATATGGCATAATAAATATAGCCTAATTTAATTTGGATTTTGTAAAATTTAACAACGGCCATTATGCCAGTCTAACAGAGACAACTCTGCATTCATCAGCATAATTAATTCTGGACATGGCGAACATGTGTATACACTAACAAACACTCAGAGACACACAAGTACAACAGGCGTCTCTTTAGGCTACTTTAATAGCAATTACGCTGATATACCTTCCTGAATACACACAGGACTGCTGCTCTGTATGTGTGTGACTGCAGGCTATACACTGTGCTAATGCTTTCTTGGCAACTGCAGCCTTCCCTTCTCCCTCTCGCTCGCCTGCTCCAGCTCCTGAACGAGTGTGCCAGAACTGAGCACTGTGCACCTGCGTTAAATCTACAACACCCCCGGGGGCTCAACGAAACACCCTCAAAGTTCACGGTGCTGTTCTTCCAAGAGAGCTAAAAGTTTAACAAGAAGAATCAAGAGGAGAAGCAGCGAGGGTAAACAAAGCCACAATCTAATTACGTTGGAACAAAACTGGGAGGAAATGTGTCAAACCAGTGCGATTTTACGTCTCGAGTTCAGGCTGCGGTTGTGGTTAAAGGCAGTGCAGTGTAAAGACGTTTAATGGATGTCGTCATCTGGGATTATGGAAGGCTGACTTTAATTATTGTGGGGCAAAAAAACGCCGGCATATACACAAATTACTAACAGATTGAGCTACTTGGGGAAAAGAAGGAAGAAGTTTGTGGCAGATGTGTGGCAAAGTTTTTACTACTACAAAACAAACATTAAACTAAACATTTTTTATCATGAAGCCTCAGTATCAGTCGCGTTTTGACTAAAGAAAGCCTACTGGATTTTAGTGTATATTCGAATGTGGTTATCATAACGATGTTAATGCCACCGAATTTGTTCCTGGTCAAGAGAAACTAATTCAATAAAATAAAATGAGCTTTTGCATAGTGTGTTTTGGAGAGCCACATTTGACAGTTCTACTAAATGGTTCAAATTAAAATCACTTATGAAGGACATGTCTGCAGTACCCAGTGATGTCTAAATGTTTTCTTACGTTTTCTAAGTTACATTCAGAGAACCATGTCAGCATTTTGGAAAGTATTAAATTATATAACAAGTTAAAATCAAAGACCTTTACTTTTAAAATATGGATTAAGAATATTTTCATTTGCACAAATCATGCTGAAAACAGCTGGGCTAATTAACCAGCATGCCTCACTCTGGCCACCCCCCTGCTGCTCTGTGAAACCACTTTCTCCTCTCATGTTTTACCCAGTGTATATACGATATCCTGCCAACTTTATCCACATGCATTTCAATGTGCAGGTCAATGTGAGTTGATCTGGAAACAGCTCTTATCAAAGAGTAACTGTGCATTTGATTGACCTGCCGCAATAGAATCAAGTGTTGTTCGTTTTATTGAGCCTTATCCCTCAATACCGAGTTACCAAGTTTCATTTTATAAGCTCTTCGTTTCATAACAGGTGATGAATTTAAAAGCCATCACTGTACACTCTATTAAAAAGTAGGTTGGCCATCGCTATCTGCCAGAAGAAAACAACACCATATAAAATGTATTTCTGAAGGACTACTTGATAGACTGCCTGAATATCTCACTTACTTGTTGAACTTTGATACAGGAACTTTTAACACAAGAGCTCATGATTGTCCAAGTCTAAAAACTAGCCGCACTAGAACTGAAATGGGAAAAACTGCTTTTGGTTATTTTGCTTCCCAGAAATGGAATACATTTCAAGGACATGCAAAACTGGATACACTGGTGCCACAAATGAACTTTAATAATCTGGTAATAAACATTTGTAATCCCACCTGCACCTGTTTTTAATGTTTTACATGAACTTATGTATTTGTTTGTATTTTTTTAACAAGGCACCCATGAAAGTCTACATAAAGATAAATGAAAAATGAATTAATGAATAAAGCAGTTGATATAGGAATGGCATAATGTCAGTATTCATGAATAATAAAACGTTTCTTCTAACAATAATCAGAACACTACAATTTGACACTGACACTCCTTCCCTGGACAATGATGAGTTACATGGCAAAAAAGCAACAACTTTAGATTTTTATGCTATAAGGGGACATTACATTAACTTCTTGAGGTCCCTATTAAGTGACTGTGTACAGATTTCAGTTCCCACAATTAAATTAATACTCACCTAACATATGCAGACACCCACTCTCTCTCATTCATTCATTCATTCATTCATTCATTCATTATAAAGGGCAATTTAAAGACCGAAACTCAGCATTTATGTATGTATTTCTGATATATATATTGTTCAGCTATAAATGCAGTCAAAGCTAAAGGTTAGCTCAAACTGGGCAACCCCATTCTAAGGTCAAAGATAAGAATCAAAGTCTAGTTTTTCACAGCTCAAACCAAGTACTAACAGCCTCCTTTGACCATGCCCAATCACAAGGCTAAAAACACACATGACCACACAGCCCCACATGTGATTGCCTCATCAATTTGATCCAAGCAGCACAAAGCCAGGCCGGGCCCAGCGCAGTGACAGAGCTAGTTTGTCAGAGCAGACAGATAGATGTCTCTCTTACACATGCACACACATACGGCCTGTCAGAAGTGCCCCACGGCTCTGCTCCGCCTCAGATGCTTGAATGAATTACATCAAAATAGAGACATGGCAGAAAACACGCCACAAAGACTAACAAAATATGTACTATGAAATATACACAAAACGTATAGGCTTGGAATAACTATGCCCTACAAGGAAAATCCGACGCGTTTGAAAATCAGATCATTTGGGAGTTCTTATAATGAGCTTTAAAATGCTCCAGAGATTTGTCAGATGCCTAGAAATTTGAGTCTTTTCTGAGCGCTTTTGCATCAAACCAGACTATAATCCAAAATAGACTCATCTAGTTCAATCAAATCAGCATTCATTGTGTCATCTGCCGTTAAAACACATAAACCTCAAATAAAACAGCCATTGGCCAGTATAGTAGGCCCTGTATAGTAATGCCCTATATACAGTCCTGACTGATTATTTTACCTTAAGCTGGAATGGTTTCAAATGATATCATATCTCACTTGTTACAAATTGCAAATATTCTGCATGTGTTTGCATTGAGGCTTAGGGGCTTGTTTTAAAAAGTACTCATTTGCGAGTGCCAGCGAGTGTGTGTGCGTGTGGGTGCATGGGGGGATTTTGGGGAGGCTGGTAGACCAATCCCCTTTGGCGTTGCACTGACTACGTGTCTGCGATATGCAACAGCAGCATCCATCTTAGCCTCAGCTGTGATTGTCAGCCTGATTGTCCGTTCTGTCCCTGCGGAGCCCGAGGCCTTGGTGTGTGTAATGTGGCGGTGTAGGAGTCTTTTTAGTGTGACAAAAGGGGCCAAGGCAGGAGGGAAAGGGTGCTCTATACATCCAACATTAATCTGTGATTGCAGCCACAGTTAATGCCTTGGCAAAATTGGTGCATGATTATGATTATCACTGGCAGCCACACCTGAAGACACAACAAATCATACATGCATAAGAAGCCCTATCAGTGTGCACGTCTGATTGCTGTTCCAGGCGAGCCCTCCAGTTGTTCTATTCGTAGCATTGAAATGTATGGATGTGTTTCGATAAGCTGGGAAAAAAAAAAAAAAAAACAGGAGCGCAGAGGTCATCCTGGTGGCTCTACAGGATAAGGACAAGGCAAAGCTGCTGTGTGACCTATGGTGCATGTCCTAACTGTGTCCTGCCAACACAGACAAATGGATAAATATAAAGAAAAGGGTAAACATGGTTCAAATACATGTTTGTTGACTGGAAAGGGAGATTATAATGAATACATAACATTAGACAACAGCCAAATGTAATATCAGTTGTGTACAAAAAGAAAATAAATTTGAGCATAAAACCAAAACAAAAAATACAGCCTCACTAGACATCATCAAAAGATACAATTGCGTGGATGCATTAATAACAAAACAGAAAAAAAAAAGATGCAAAATGAATGGCTGCTTTACAACGCCTCTAACGTGACAAAATGTATGTCAAAATACAGTACACATATAGAATTTTCTGTAATACTGTCTTACGTTTATGACAATATATAATTTACAAATCCTCAAAATATTATGAAAAATACACATACAGAAATGAATCACAATGTGTAATTAGAAGTATACAATTATCATTCTATACAAGCCTGGATAAGATATAGTTTCAGATGTCTTTAAAAGCCCTGTTCTTTTGTATTTATGAGACTATAGAGTCTGCAGTATGTCAAGCAATGTCAAGGAAGGCCCTAATAACTGTCATTATGCACACTGTCCGAGGTTGTGCGTCCAATTATGACCCACTCCTCCTGTTTTTCCCTCTCTTGTTCCTGCAAAACACTGGCCCTGCTCTAAAGTGCCTTGTGCTGTATTCACTCTTAGCCAATCAACATCTCCAGTCCTTTCACAGGCTAACCATTCCACCTATTTGTATGCGTGTGTCCTCTTCATCTGGCCCAATGACGGTACATTCTGTAGTGGTGCAATGATGGACTGTCAAGTACCGTGCTGTTTTTCTCTCTCAGCCTCACTCAGGTACCCAAGGACAGAAAACAATGAGCGAGCCAAGGACAGAGAGGAGAGCAAACAAAGCATTGGGAAGGCTTGATTTCCTTTATGAATTTGATTTTCTTCATACAGGTGCATTAGAATGCTTCCTTTCCACTTTGGCTTTATTACACAGTAACCACAGGCAACTGCAAAAGAGAAAAATACAAGAGCAAAGCAAAAATTTTCATCTACAGTGAACATGTAGAATAGGAACATAGGAACAGAAAGTGTGGCCTCAGAATGTGATTAGAGGTCATTCTAATCAAAGAGACAGAGATGGAGCTAGTGAGATACACTGACCAACATTTCTAAACACACATTTTACATTGAACAACCTTGCAGCAAACAAAGGCATGTTATTATTTCCAGTGTACAGTTATGAAAAATTACTTCTATTTCACTTGTATAAAAATTATATAAATTATGGTCAAGATGTAGTAAGTTTTATGAGGAGAGAGTGCAGCTATAACTTTGTAAAGCCTTGGGCTATTACTGGTGCAGTATATATGCAGGACAGCAGAGAGTTGGAAAGCGCTGACACTCCACATCATATGAATGTATAAAAGGTCATGCGGCAAGGGAGGCATAAAGCACACACACATAGTGCGCTCCCTACAGGGAAATCTGCCTCGTAGTGACAAAAGCAACATGTATGTGCTCAGCACTTCAGCACAAAACTGTGAAACCAAAAAGACAATAAAGTGAACCAAACAAGAGAAAGACTGCTGTGTCCACAGGGCTTCACTGTCCGCTGCTTTATATCTGTACTCACATCTGTAAACTCACACTACAGTGTCTTCTATCATAGCATATCATCTGAAAGAGAGATTCACTCTAATTGGCATTTCACAACATTGACATTTCAATACATTTGTATCTGCAAAGTGAAACTTGAAAATAAAAAAGCATTTTATTTAAAAATAGTACTATGATACAGTGATTGTCAACCTGTGTCCACTTCAGAGCAGCAGTTCACAGGACTACGATGCATGATTGCATAAATATGTAATGGCACTTGTGTTTCACGTAGCTGAACCCTGACTGTATGGGGTTAATGTGGCCTGGCTGTTGTGTGGCCGGAGGCTCACTACAGTTGACAAGTGAACAGTGAGACATGCATGCCTATTAGCCAACGTATAGACAACGTGTGATGTGAAGGCTGCATGTGAACATATATGTGCATATAAACATACATGTATATGTGTTATAGAGACACTCAATGAGACAGATGGGCAGCACAGTGATACAAGTCATTATATTTACAGTCAAACTATATCAAAGATCAACTAAAATTATTATGTCTCAAAGTATCAAAGAATACATCATGTCACTGAACAAAATGATATTTAAGTAAAGATTAAAGATTTGATTGTATGCGGAGTAAATTACTGTAAATAAAATATGTAATATTTAAAAGAACAATTAGACAAGTCAAAATGATCATGATCAAAGTCTGCTTGTCTGTGGTGAGTGGCGAGATGAAACATGAATGAGTAAATGACTCACAAAGGAGCCAAACTCAGCACTTGAATGGTGCTGATTGAGGTGACTTTGAAAGTACATAGAGGCACATACAGCATTAACTCAGAGGGACATAGTGATAGGGGTGTACTTTAAAGCCTGTCCAACAGATGTGTGCTGGAAAAGCAACACTCACACTATGTCTTAAGCATTTACACAAGTTCACTGAGGCTCACATGTTCTGGCACATTCATAACACGTAATATAATATGATATGTGCAGTATACTACATGTGCAATGTGGCATCGAGGAAAGAAACAACCAAGACTCTGGTCACAATTCTATTTAATTCACAAGGCATTCTTGAGCAAGACAAGAGAAATGATGGAGCATAGATTTTCATGGAAAGATTTATGACTACTTAAAATACTAAGGAAAAGGCTTGATATAACAATTTCCACCATTTATTCAGTACCAATACTTGTTCAAATGACGACAGTTTCTATACTTCTTTTAGTATTGATTATTTACTATGAGTATCTATTTTTCACAGCTCTGGATGCCAGCTACAGTTTTACGGCACTACTGGACTAATATAGGCTGAAGTCAAGCTGCAAATATTGTATTTTTATTTTTGAATACTTTATTTTTGGTGAATGTGGCATAAATTATTAAGAGCTGCAAATGGGAAGGATGTGAGTGACAGAAGGATCAAAACTCAACCACTCCAAAACAATGTAAAATTTGAATGACAAATTTGTTAAAAAAAAACAAAAACAAAAAAGGTTATTGTTTTAACCTGAGTAAGAACAGGTTTTGTGAATAAATACACTACACTTGTTGGTTGTCATTAATATATATTGGTTGGGTATATTGTTTGCCTGATATACCAAACTTTTGATAGCTGTGACCTTGTCTAAACAAATCTATTTTTGCCAGCTCTCGTGTCAGTTGAAGAAGTTGATAAAATAGTCTGTGTGGCCTGTGGTAAAGTGGACAGCCATATACACTGTAGCAGCCTGTGGCACATGTCAGCTCTATATGCTAACTGGCTAATGGGCACTTGCTGTCAGCTTTTCATGTCAATACCAATGAACAAATAACAAGTCAGAACATGCTCAATGACTTTGTACAGGACCTCATTAATACCCTCACCGTAGTTCTCCACCAGTCCTCCACACTCAGCTCTGAATCCATACTTGGCAGCAAAGGTTATCCATTCATATATGGTACATTAGATACATAAACAAGTTGTCCAGAGTAAAGGCCCGGAGCAGTCTACACACCAGTCTCCACTGCACAGCGCTATTTACTTGTGAAAGCAGCTATCATAAAGCCTCATTTTTACACAAGTTTGAGTTACTCCATGACTTTTGACTTTTTCCAAGCCCTGCAAACAAATCACAAACTCCACACATGCTGAACATTAGGTACATTGAACAGCCTAGAGCTGAGTGGTCTATGGAGCAGCTCTATGTTATAGGTCAAGCTAAATATGAAGTCAAAATACAATATTCAATATTGAATAAACCTGAAAGTTAAAATAATGCATCAAGATTATAATTACGTGAGGCTATCCACACAAAACACAAATGCAATTACAAAAATAACATTATCACTTTACAAAAAAATAAATTTAGAGAATACTTATTATTTAGTGTATTATTGATGAAAATTATATTGTGACATTTAATCCAGTCATTCAGTCATTCAGTCGGTAAAGTCCAGATAATGTTTTATACCAAATATTATTATGATAATTTTTGATTACGATTAAGGGTTGCAGCCCCAATATACAGTATTTTCATGATACTAGATATGATGGTGGTCTTTTTAATTTATATTTCAATGTTGTGTATATTATCATATCCTAACCTTAGTGCCTTTGGGCTTTAGCAGGCCTTCTACACAAATTAGGTCCTTAATAACAAAATATACATGCAGCTAACAGGTTACAAGGTTAGGTGAAGGGTACAGAGTGTATGGTATAGCCTATACAGCTGCCGACTAAACTGATTTACTTCAGCTTCTTAGTGTAAGTTTAGCTGGAGGACTTGTTGTCACTACATGCGTTGTCCTGATGAGCAAACAGTGTGCAGTGTGATTACATTGTAGCCCCGCAGTGACTTGGAAAGCCATTTGCTGTGAGCGCAGCAGTCAAAATGCACTAAATACTTCCACACGCGCCTCTGTAGGCTCCCCGCTTCTGTGTCACAAGCGTATCAGCTGAAAACACAGTGCTTAACTACACATCGACACAGATGCACTGAGGTGGTGCCAGCGCACGCTGCGTATAAAACACATGAAATGTAAAAACATGCCTAAAAGAAAGCACATATATGGTACAGATAGGGCAGAATAAACAGCTTAGGGGAGAGTTTGACTTAATTTGTTTATGCTGGAGTTCCTGGAAAAGAGGCTGCTTAAGGCACTGACGCTTCACTTCCACATGAGATGACAACTGGTTGCCTCCCTTTACATTTTGGTATAGTTTTAGTTGTAATACTTAAATTGTATTTGTATACGGTCATCCTAGGACCTGTCTAAATCTCTTAGAGGCCAATCATTTACATTATTTAGACAGCAGAGATGATAATGTATGCAAGGGGCTGCTGTCTTGAGCCATAAGCATTGTGTAAATAAAACGCAAATGATACGCTCCCAACAAATTGAGGCCAAGTGTCATGGGAATCAGCCGAGTACAGAGAGATTTGAAAGACCGGTGAGGTCACATAAAGTTCACTGCATTGCTAAAGAAATACATAACACAACCTACTAAAGTGGAGGTTTAGCGGTTCATCCTTAAGCGCCCAATGTTCTATAAAATTAATAAACGCTATTTACTATGCGTTCTATTTAACCGCATCGCGCACACTTCATTACCCAGCCCAGCTCGTGTGCTGCAAAGGTACAGAACGAGCAGTCGCTTCATTTAACCCATTTTCTGTTGTTTTGTTTGGACTGAATAATACTGTCAAAAGGTCACTATGTACATTTCACTTCTTCATTGTTAGACAAAGACTTGGCCCACTTTGAAATGATATATTTTTAATCGTTAAAAGTAAATTAAAATGCTTTACATTTTATATTGCAGGGTTTCCAATTCAGACCTCCCATAGTCGATTTTTGCTCCCATAGTCTAAAAACAGATTAACCAAACTGGGTAAAACAAAATGTGCTTATTGTATTACCAATATATATATTCAATCTTTAATCAGTCCCTTTTGATAAAAAGATGTGAACAAGTAAAAGTTACATTCAAAAGAGTGTATGTATGTACAAATATGACTTTTAAGAGCTTTTAACCATGTTATAATTGTTTTCCCTACACATCTGCCCTCTTTAAGTTGTAAATGAGTGATTTCATGCATGGAATATTCCAGTTTTCCCCATACACGCAGACTGCTCTTAACTTCATTTTCAGATTTTTTTTCTTCATCTGAGACAAATTTTGATTGTGAAGCGTTGCATTAAAGGAAAACAAAAATCCACAGCTTGCAATCGCAAACTGTAATTACTTAAGGTCAGGCCTGGCAGCATGGTTTGGGAGCACTTGTTCTGCTGATGTTTATGGTGCTGTGCTATAAAGGGTGAAGCAGAAATCACTGCCACAGTTTTCACCCAAAAGTCAGCTAACTTGTTTCATTTATCAAGTCACATTAGGCCAATATTGCGACTTAAACAGTCAAAAATGTAATGTGATGATCCACAGCTGTCATAGATTACTTATTATTATTCTTTATAGTTACAACAAATTTCTTGTGCAATTGGCTTTGTTATAAATTGTACCAATAGGATCTCAGATAAACATAACAAGTCATGATAAAAAGTTCAGATTTCCGTACTAAATGTTTTATTCTACATTCTACCAAGATTATAGAGACTTTAAGTAGTGGCATCTTGTGATTAAGTCTGTGGCCTCAGGGTCTCCTCAATCCATTTCCTGAAGTTGGAGCTGAACACTGTAGATCTGTGATTGATTGAGACGTGGTGGTAATGAGGACAAGGACAAATAGAGAATTAAAAAGTGTAAGTGCAGGTCATCGTGATTTAAACCAAGAACATGGGCCTGCTTCCTTTTGCGCTGGCAGATTTATGCAAATTATGTAAATGCATGTGAAATGAGTATGCTGATTAGAATAGGTGTAACCTGGGGCTCAGACTCATTGGGAAATGAATTACCAGGAAACATACTGTCATTTCTTCCATCACCAATCCACCATTGTTTTGTGGAGGAGCCATTTAGTATGAAAGATTGATTTATGTACAACACATTAACTCACGTTCCATCAAATTGTATTATTTATTGCCAAGTTAAATAACAATATCAAAACTCAACTATATAAAATAAAAATATATATACTGTTCTGAGAAAACCATGGCGCTGGTGGAGTTAAGAGCTTTTTTTTCTTTCCAGAGAGCTTTATTTAAACAGATTTTCAACTGGTGTGTGATTAACATAAGCAGCAAACAGGTGAGCGAAGTAGTGTCCCTGTGCGGAGGAGAAAACGGTCTGTATGAACTCTGAGGTCATTTAGGAGGCAGGGAGCAGCACATTAAAGGGGACATATTATGTAAAAATGACTTTCATGAGCTTTTAGCTTGTTATGTAACATAAAACAGTGTATCATCATCATTCTATTATAACTGAATAATTCTGTGTTGTTCTACATTTGAGGCTTGAATGATCATAAAATGGATTTTGATCTATCCCATATCTCAGCCCATTTTTAGATCAATATTACAGTTTACAAAGAACAAAATGTAAAAATAATGATCTACATATGTTATAGTTAAATACTAAATACCCAAGGGAAAAACATAACATTCAATTAATTACAATTACAATAGTAGAGCATCCACAGATACAAAGGCTTAAAGATATACAACCTATCAAAAGATAGAATAAAATCAATATAAAACAATGACTCTCTCCAATCCAACTAAATACGAAAATACCCAAAACACTTTAAACAAAATAATGTCACATCTAAACGACAGTCCTTTCTGACACACTACATACAAAGAGTGAATTTCAAAGCAGAAAATCCTTCTTGGCTCCTGCAGTTGTATAATAAGAGTTGCAGTGAGCAAACAGGTGTCCCTGAGTCAGACGGGGTTACAAAGAAAGACAAATGCCTTCCCTGCATTGATCTTGTGCCATTTGACTTTTAAGGCATAGAGTTCTGTATATGTCGAGATTAAAGTCACAGAGTCAGGAAATCCCTCTCCTATTATTCAGCATGTTTAATGAGCTTACAATGTATTTCACTGGCAGCACATCAAACACCAGTTCTGACTTCAACATGTCTGGACTTTTAAAAAATCAAAAGAAAAAAATCAAAGAGTGAAACGTTCTGGTCAAGAGAAAGATTGTGATGAATGCATGAGTTATTTTAAACACAATTAGGGTTGTCAAAAATCAAACCCAGTAAACTACTATAGATGTTAGATGCTTTGAACAAGTATCAATACTGAAATAGTTTATTTAATGCTCTTGATCTATACTGAAAGTAATACAATAAAAAAAAAAAAAACAACTATTGATAAGAATGACATTCTTTAAAAAAAAAAACTAAAAAAACTTTCAACTTTTTTGAAATTGGCATAGAATATAAAGAGGGGGTATTTTACTTCTATGAGGGGTCAACATGTAACATATTTAGATCACAATGTTATGTTTTATTGTTTTGAAAATACTATTCTTCTCTGAATACAATGTATTAACATGTTTTGTACATTTCACTTTTGTTTTTGGAGCTCTGAGTCTCTCTCCACACCAACTCCCCCTTCAGTGCAGTACCACAACACAATCAGTGTACATCTCGCTAATGAAACTATTGCACGCATCACATCAAGTTTGTCAAATTGTCTTGTGTCATGCTTTTGTATATTTATGGAGAATTGTTTTGTGATAGCATGGTTGATGGAGGAGGGTTCAAATCGTGCCAGAAGAGATGCATGGATGACATCTAAAACTTCTTCAGGCATGTTTTGACGAGGGAACTATGTTAAAAAAAAAAAAAATCATTTTGCATAATACCCCCTCTTTAAATTTCAGTTTTTGTAAGACTTCATGACTTCCCCTTTGTCTGTATTTAGTTCCAATTAACTACAAAAATAAATTGACTTTCTAAATATTGCACACCATTGTGAATAACTTCACTGTCCAACATTAAACTTCCAGGTGAGCCCAAACCATCTCATTGTGTCCTGACATGGAGATCCTTGAGCATAGGTTTTTCCATCTGTGGCTCACCTAACGACGTCTGTTAATTACAGCTATTTATTAGCTCCAAACACCCAATTAACAGGCCTTCAGCACAACAAGCAAACACACTAATCTATACACAGCACATTGAGGGACGTCTGCACCCAAGATTATGAAGAAAAATGAAAGCGGGGCCCGAGATGTGAATAGGTGTCAGCGCTGCTCAAAAGGCTTTTTGTTGATTCCATAAATATTCACTTGAGTGTTTTTGTCCCGTGGTGTGTCTTTGTGCTTCTTTTGTTTTATTCTCCCTCCTGCCCCATGTGAGAGCTGCACTTGTTTTTGCCCCTTTAGCAATTTTGTCTTTTATTCTCATCATTCATACAAGGACTTTTAGATAAAGAAATGACTAATGATGTTGGCTAGTGGTCTTCTTACAGGAATTACTTGTGTGGCGCTAATAAAATTAAACTTTGAGAAATGAACACAATCTGGTAAGTACAGACATGCATCAATGAAATGATAATACAATGGACTAAATACTTATATTCAATTTACATATAGACCCAAGAGAATTACCTCAATGTATTAATTTCTATTGTAAGGACCATGGCCATGAGTAGCATGTCTTTAATGTCGTGTTTTAATACTGGATTTCAGTTATAATAAATGAAGGTATCCACTCTTTTCATCCCACTAGAGATTTATTTGGGGTCACAGCAGTAATCTAGCAGTAACTAGAGGAAGCTATTCTTTGTGTATAAAAGTGAGGTTCAAATTGCTGAGCTGCTGGTAGGTGGACAAATGCCTAAACCCCCAGTCCACCCTCACCATAAAGTTACACATGACTAAAACCCAGAGTTGTGTTTTGTTTAATTCACACGTTTAACACACAAATCTGACATATTTAGCCTGGATTCTTCTCTCAAACAGAAAACACTCTGTTCCACTTTGTGATGTCATGTGTTAATGCAGGAAGTGCTCCAGTGCGTGTTTTAAAATTGCATACACTTTCACTAGAATCATTTGAATAATTTCAGCCCTGGAATTGCCCATCTCTACTGAACAAAAGGTAAAAGGTAGTTGTTAACTTGAAAACTATTGCTTCATGACATCACAAGGTGGAACAGAGCATATTCATCTTTGGTGATGCAGACAGACTAATAATAAAAACATAAAATAAAGTATTAGTCAGATGTGTGAATGAAAGAAAACATAACTTTGGATATGTTTTTCAGGAGGTAACAACAATATAACATGGCTTAAAGCTCACAAGAGTCCAAACTATTGGTTCATTATGAAAGTTTTTGTTCCTACTTTATTTGTTGCGCTTTAGTGAATCTACTGCTTTATTTATGTGCGCTTGTACAACACCTATGCAGCTTTACCATACAGACTACAATTTGTATTTTTTTCCCTCCATAATAACTTCAGCTAATACTCAAAGTGTCTCAAACATGTCAAACTGAGACAACCTGGGAATACGACTTGTCAATTTATCTCAAAAGGAAGAACATGAAAGGCACATAAACCACAGCAGTGATGTCACTATTTTTACACTCTTCCCATTAAGTCTAATTTCCACACAAACACACAGAGTGCCTGCAGTCACAGTAAATGTATCATTTTGCTCCCCTGCTGTGCCCCAGTTTCGCAAAACTCACTAATAATGAGAAAAAAAATCTCTACGACAGTGATTTGGACAAAGACACACAGCTCACATTGACTGACTACACTCTCCTTGATACCCTGTTTACAAGGACGAAGACTGCTGTAACAACATTTAAAACAATTTAAACTTCCAGCATGTCCCACATACGTTTGATCTCTCTCTTTTTTTTTTTTTTTACAAGGTTCAAAAGAAGTTATTAATAATTTAAGGAAGGCATTTCTGGAACCTGCTTCCAACTGCTGACAATTATCTATTTGTTCTGATTAGTCCAAAATCTGAAAACACAGTCCCCGAGATAACACGTGTGTAGCCACCAATAATTAAAAGCAAGATTTAAACTGGTGTTAGCATGTAATTTACTACCATAGATAAGCCTCACACCTTGTTAAATTAGAAACTAAAGTAGCTTACAAAGGAGATGGTGTTGCTTGTATCTATCAAGGTAAAGTCAATTAATCTTAGACTTAGTTTATAGGAACATGCGAGATAAGATTAATTTTAACGTAACTTTAAAATCAAGCTTGAAGTTATTTGTTATATTATGTAGATTGCAGAACAGAAAAGACACCAAATTTACCAAGGACCCAAAATTTATTTTACAAAAATGCCAGAAAAAAAGTGTATGCTATGAATCAGTAGCCTGCCACCATGCACCGGAATTACCATATAGATTGCAGTGGGTTTTGTTGATTTAGGCTGCTAATATGCCTAATGACAGGGCTATGTTATTGCAATCAGCCACAGACAAACAATTACTGGGGCTGAGAAGTCTAGATACATGTATTAGAAATCTGGCTCTGGTTTTATTGCTAGGTATGGCCTCACATGATAAGTTGTCATAGAGATTTGTTGACATTTGTTTAGCATGATATTTTCTTACATTATTAAAACACCTGCGAGCGATAAAGGCCATATAATAGCATGCATATTATAAGAATATGAAAGTGTATGTGCCTTCTCACTTCAAACCAATCATGGTCGAGACATACAAATACAAAACACTCATAGCTTTCCAAATGAGTCTGAGTGTGAATAGGGCCTTTTGAATGAGCTAGAAAACCTTCACACTCCTATCCAGGAAACCATTTAGCAACATGGGCTCCTCGATTCATTTCTCCTCATGCTTTTTCTCTGTCTTTCTCCTCTCCCACCGCAGCGCCATTCAGGTGTCACTCACGCAGCACGCAGCTAAAAGGAGACGGAGCGGTTTTTGAGGCCGGCAAGGAGAGAGAGGAGAGAGGTGTGTGGGTGTCTACCTGTCTCTGGTCATGTGAGTGAATAGCACATGGGCCTGATGCCTTTGACCCAACAAATGGAAGCAATCAACAAGCTATTACGGCACGTACTGTGTGGCTCCGAGGCAGCCCCTGTGTGGAGGGAGACAGAGGGGAGAAGCGAGAGGTGAGGGAGAAGGTAGGGATTCTGGACTAGTTCATTTTAAAAAGGCAGGGAAAAAATGGTTTAACAAAGCAGGCAAACTGAGCCATTTGATTGCCTGGAAGAAAAGTTATGCCCACTTCCATTTCCCAGTTCAATTCTGTGTCAGTAGAAGAATAGAGCCGAGTTAACAACAAATATGACTTTTTTGGCTTTTCAGCAAGTCAACCTTGGACTTGAGCCCAACAACAAGCAAAACATTACAAAAAAGGAGGATGGTGAGGTTATTATTTCCATTGGGGATCGTGTAGGTCATGGTTGATTTGCTAAAACTCTAAACACGAATGTTTCAGTCCAGAAACAGGGCAGGGCATATGGTTTAAAATAAAGGTCACATATGCATGGACAGGATCCCTTAAAAAAGCCTGATGGCACTGCTATGTATCTTTTAGAGTTGCCAATCTGCCTCATATCATGTGTGGGAATTTGTAAAGTGATATGCTTTTTCACTGTTCTCTCATTTTTGTGGATTTGGGAATGCCACAAAAAACATATGCCATGTTGTTAGCATCTCATTATGGTTAGATAAAAATAGAACAAGATCATAAGTATATAGCATGTGCGCCAAAAGTATCGCAAATGTAATTTCACCAACTTTGTATATAATGAGACTTGTATGTGCATGGGTGCCGCTAATAAGTACTTGGAATTACTTCAAAGTCAAATGTTGGTAACTTTCACATGTGTTAAGCCCTTGTTACATAACCTTGACAGATTGGGAACAAGCACACATGCTCTATACCATTCTATACTGCACAAAAGTCGAGGAGAATGTGCGTCTTGGTCTTGGATGTAGTGGGTGGAATATCGGTGTCAATGCATTCACAGACGGTCCATATCATTGCTTTCTTTCTGCAGACAGGAGGTGAAACTCTAGCCTGCAGTGTTGGAGATTGTAGCCTTTGCAAAGCCCAGAGAGCACCAGGAGGAGTCTTCTTTCAGGAATTAAAGTATTGTCTTCAAAGGAAAGCGCAAGTGCAATTCTAGACATTGAGTATTGAACCTCAAAAGAGCTAGGTAGGCAAACAACGGCAAGAGGAGTAGAGCAACAAATACAGTTTCCATTCTTCCCTCTGCCTCAGTCTCCTGCTCTGAATAGTCAGTTAATTAACAAGAAAAGTGAGGGAACCGTGTGCCAGGCAAATGTCAAGCTTGACAAAGACGAAGGTTAGCTTTTTACACTAATGCAAAACAACAGCAGCCTAAAAACTCATTCTACAAAATAAAAGTAATTAACATGGCCAGGGGGTGGAGGATGGGTAGAATACTAATTACTCAGTTTAGAGACGTGCACGAAATGAAAATATGATCTGTTGGGGAGTGAGAGAATTTGGTTTACTAATTAACCTTTTATTTTCTCTCATAATATAAATAATTACGTGAACTTCAATGAGGCAAAGTAGAATCCTCGAAGGAGAGGAGTGTTTTATTCCCTTTCCTGCACACTTGGTAGTTAGTGCGTGCTAGTTAGGGCCACCTCTAGCTCCCTCAGTCTCCTTCTTAGTGGTGGTGGTGTCTGGGCAGGTGCAATGGGCCATGTTGACAGCTTGTCCCCTCTTTCTTGCCGCGGGGGAAAACTGTCACCCTTGTCATTCAGGCCCGTGAACACAGCATGAGGAATCTGTGTGTGCGAGTGTTCCTGAGAGACTGTGGCAGAGAGGGGCAGCGGGGTAGAGGGGCTTTGTTAGCTCTACCAGAAACAGCAAGGAGCCCTACCTTAAAAGCCCTATATAATGCATTAATGTGAAGACATAACTCAAAGCCTTAGTTAGCACTAAATTTATCAAGTAAAACACACATTAAGTCTGCAAGTCCTAAGCGTATTGAAAAGTAAAGTAGGAACAATTTGAGTAGTGAACAGAACAAGTCTGGTGGAGCTCTACAAAATGGTCTAATATAAATCTGAGAAAGAACTAAATAAGCAGGATTATTTAAACTCAAATTAAACAAAACACAACTTCAGGTAAAGAGATGACAGTAAAGATTATAGCCTCAAATATGCCTGTGCAATAATCTAATTTGAATCAAGATCAAGTGTCTGTCATGAGCCATTTGATTTGGAGCAGACTTTGGAAAGAAGAAATGTGACATAATTTTATATATTTTTTGTGTTTTTTATTTGCTCTTAATGATATAAAATAAAATTGAAAATAAAATTAGGGGCTACATCCACACAAAAACTTCACTCATTACGGTATTTTCTGTAAGTGAAAAGTCCATATTAATTAAAGCACTGCACAGTGCTAAATGTGCAGTGCTAGACCACTATTCAAGTACTTCTAGTCAATTAATTTATAGTTTCACCAAGCTCCTTTCAGACTGTGTAAATTGGGTCCTAAAGAAAGCGATCCGTGAGCAGAGAAACATTTGAAAGTACAATAGGAAAACAAAAGTGAGTCTGGATCACGCCTGAGTGAGTTCCTGGGTGTGTACGTCCGTGTGGGGCACTGGCCTCAGACAAAGTGCTCTGCCAGCTTTCTGCCCACTGGTCTTTTCATTGTTGATGGATGGGCCGTGTTCTGCACCATCTGGCTATAGGATACTTCACATTAATCATCGCAAACACACACCCCTACACACACAAACAGCCCGATAGGTAGAGCACTGTTAAATACACTGAAAGAAAAAGATGGATGTTAAGAAAAAATTAAGTGAAGAAAAGAAGAAAGAGGTAAAGCAATTAGTCCTCGTAAAACATTGTTTAGAATATTGCATGGCCAGGGGCAATAGAACAATGAAGCTCTCCACCCACAACCCCCACCCCTCTCAGTCTTTATTAATGACCTTTCTGTACGTATAGGAGGATGCATATTAGCAATAATGGGTGTGAATCGCCAATTTTCCCTCCTCTTTGAATCCTCTCGTACACATGAGAACACACACATACACAATGGTAAACACATAATGTCCTTACATAAACTGAGCCAAAGGGCAGGCACCTTAAGCAAGTTAATGTAAAATGGGCATTATCTGACTTCATTTATTTCTATCTACCGGCTATGTGGGGGCTTAATCCAGCTGATTTGCCTCGGCGTCGGCTCGCTGTGTGTGGACATGGGCAAGGGCAGGCGGAACAGTGGTTGATCAGGGAGGAAGCATGCTTGACATTAGATTTATTATCATTAAATCATATCTCACGGCTATCTGGCTTGGTAATGCAAAGGGATTTATTTTCACATCTACACAATCTATGGAAACAGAATGAGACCTACAGGAGAACAGCGTGCAGGCCGAGCTTCACAGCAGATGGAGCAGAGATTTCTGGAGCAATATTTAAACAGATCAGCCTAGACACTGCCTTCGTGAAATCATATCCTTTAGCTATAGTTAGGGATCCACCAATCCTGTTTTTTACTTTTCCATACAGATATCATTGCTTTGGCTTCAAGCTGATATACCGACATCAACAAATACGAAAGCTGAAATTGAAAATGGGATTTCTTTACTTAAAATATAATAACATGACTAAACTGGTCCAAATGAGTTATGGAACTTTTATCCAATACATGTACAGCTCTGTGTAAATAAAATTTCAAACATTATGAAATGTTCTAGGGTTAGGCCAACATCAAAATTACATCAGTCCATAAGCCCCAACAGATTACTGACAGAGCCAATATCCAGTCCAGATGATTTTCCTGGATCAGGGCTGATACCTGACAGTAAATTTGGTATTGGTGCATTCCTAGCTATAGCGCTAAACCTACATGACCTTCATCATCAAAATCCAATTTTGAATATTGGGATTATCATTAGATTTGAAACCCTATATTAAAGATCCTATATTACGCAGAACTGATTGGTGAGCTTTTAGTGCTGTTGGTATGTTGTTACTCAAAAACAAAAACATATCTGGAGTTGTGTTTTGTTTCATTCACGCATGTTTGAGTAATCTTTTATTAGTCTGTCTACATCTACAAATGTCAAAATCTTCTGTTCCACCTTGTGAGGTCATGAAGCACTAATTTTCAAGTTAACGACTACCTTTGCAATTTAATTCAGTAGAGATTGGTAATTCCAGGGCTGAAATAATCCAAATGATTCTAGTGAAAGTGTATGGAGTTTAAAAACACAGTGGAGCTCTTCCTGTATTACCATGCAACATAGCAAGGTGGAACAGAGTGTTTTCCTTTGGGAGAAGAGCACAGCCTAAATATGTAGGATTTGCGTGTTAAACATGTGTGAATGAAACAAAACACAACTCCAGGTCTGTTTTTGATGAGGAAATAACATTATAACATAGATCAGAAAATAGTGTAATGTGGGCCCTTTGAAGACATATGCAGCCTAAATTAAGCTGAATTATGTTAAAGATTCATTTTGCAAAAAGTTTAATTCAAAAGTCATGTCCCTGTTAAGCATTAAACAATTATTAGCGTCACGATAGATGTGTGTGTTGCTGTGTGTGGGAGGCAGAGATCCACGGCTGCCACACAGAAAACGTGAATCCTCTCATATCCCTTTAATTAGTGCGTAACTTATAACAATTTCACTAAAGGCACAAACTCTACTTACGGTGTAAACTCTGTAAAGATGAGCTCAAGCTCTGCTAAATTATGCTGTGTGACATTTGTGAGGAACACTCCAATCACCAGCACTTAAAATGTGCAGTGTGGTAGCAGGCAGCAGTATATACATGTATGTGTTAGATGGTCTTGTTTGTCACTTCCGCAGGCAATAACAACTGCTCAAACCACTGACTTTGTTCACTGGGCACAGATCTGATGGTGTGAAGTGCAAATAAGCTTTTTTTTAAAAACCTTCCCAGATCAATATTCTCCATGAGTTTTTTTGTTTTTGCTTGTTTTTTAATAGAATAAAACTTTACAAAGAACAGACATTTATTTATGACAAATGACAAAAATGGCACTAAAGGTTTCTATAATAATAATACTACTACTACTAATAATAATAATGATAACAACTAATATAATCATGTTTTGATTTTGGTATTAAGCAAAATCAACTTCTTTCTATATTTCTGTTCTACATTTCCACTATCCCTTACCCCAGGAAGGTATAACCAATATACAAAAAATATCTGAACTACCTGCTGGGTATTTTCAGGATATAAACAGTGGGATATATTAAACAGTATTCAAAAAGGCTAAAACCACAATCAGTACAGTTAAACTATTTCAGGTTTATCGTGCACGTTTTATTGGAACTTGGTTGCTGTGTGAATGGACACATATTTGTATCATTTACCATCAGGTAGGTTATTGGATCATTGAGAAACATCAAATGCTTCACATTATAGTTATTGCTCAATACTGGATTACCCCAAAAGCAATGTCAAGAAAATAAAACCATATTCCATAGGGCAAACTCCATTCCAGCTGAGAAATGTGGTGACAGATGTTGTCAAAGAGTTGGCAGTCTCAGAAGGACATCTTTATAGAAGAAGCCACACACAGTCACCCAGTATTGTCACAAGGGTCTCATCATCATAAGCATGCCTGAAGAGCACCATGTTCAATCTGCTGTCAGATGTTAACCTCATAATGGATGAGATAGGCACACACAAATGCCAGCGCACACGTACACATACACACGCACATTCACATACTCTCACACACAAGCGCGACTCAGAAGATTTATCTGTGACTTTAGGATTCAATCTTAGCCACACTTACTCACACACACACACACAATGTAATCAGGAGGCAACACTTGAGCCGTCCTCATCCACTAGATTGCTGACAAGAGGCGTCCATCTTGAGGAGATGACAAACTCATCACTCAGCCTTTAAGACAATATAGCGAGGGTGACCTACAAGTGCTTGTGTGTCAATGGAAGACTTGTAGACTAAAGGTGAATGAGGAGTGGAGTTTCTCCCATTAAGAAATAGACAGTGAATGAGCGTGCCTATAAACGACTAGCAGTCAAGACAGAGGAATCCCACTTACCTTGTGGTCATAAGGGTTGTACGAGTGGAACAGTTGTGATAGCTCTTTCGTCCGCTGTTTTTTCTGCAAATAAAATACAAGGTTTCAAAAATCATGTATGCACTTTAAAGGAAAAAGAGAGACTGAAATAGCAGATGTTAGCACAATTATACATTTTATATTATTAATAGGAAAATAAGGATTTTACCACGTGTCTTTGTGATTAACTCTGGTCCTAACCCCCAATGTCCTTAATGTGTAATGAGATGCACAAGCGGGAGACATGACTGTTTGATATGTGCCACTTGTTAATGCAATCAGTTACACGAGGCCCAAGCAGTTACAAAAAGCGCTAATTAGCTTGCTGATTAGGCCATAGCTGGCTAAAGGGAAGGAGATGCGCTTCTATTGCTGAAGGGACTCTGGATTTCATACAGCAATAA
This sequence comes from Periophthalmus modestus, assembly GCA_019594935.1. Classification (NCBI taxonomy): domain Eukaryota; kingdom Metazoa; phylum Chordata; class Actinopteri; order Gobiiformes; family Gobiidae; genus Periophthalmus; species Periophthalmus modestus. Next base: position 10,397,261 of record JAIEZT010000124.1, on the reverse strand, counting down.
CCTCTTTCAAGTGTCCTACGGCTACATTTCTACATATGCAGAAACAACTTGCAAGTTGTTCAGCTATCAGCTATCATATACAGACATCATTACTGAGTAAACAGCAGCATATGAAGGTACCCTGAAGAGAGGTAGGAAGAGCTTAAGGGTGAGTGTGAGTGGAAGCAAGTGGAAAAGGGTAAAAATGGCTTTACATTTCAATTCAACCACAACAAGACCTCAGCCATATCAGTTTTGAATTCCTGGAGTAAGGTATGTCAAGGGCCAAGGTAATCATTACAAAAATGCTAAACAAAAGTATTGAAAATATGGTTTGACAAAGAGTTTGACCAATAACAGCTTATGGCAGACGTTTTGTGATGCTCCTGCAGTGCATGCCTGGAGTTAAGTGCCACCTTGACTTTCTTTACTTATAAAAGACTATTCTCTAAAAGCACTCCCACTACGGATTCTTGTCTTGCTCTCCCTTCAGAGCGCCTCTATTTCGCGTTTGCATAATCTGCTACTGTTAATGTCTTATTCATCGCTATTTCATCCTTTTTTCATTCACTCTCATAATCACTGGCCTTGTCCGTCCACAATTTCTCCATCCTTGTTTTTAACTGACTCTCAAAGGGCTCTTCACAATCTCTAAATCCTCTTTTCTCTCTTTTTTGCCTTTGCACATATCCACATATCCCTGAGTGTTGCACCTTCTCCCTGGATCCCTGTGTTTTCTTCTCGCGGGGGGAAAACTCATACTAATCATTGTGTCTCCCACCCTCCCCTTTTAGGCTGTACCTCTAGATCCCCCTCTCTCCCTTTCTCCCTCACTCTGCCTAGAGCAACCTCCGCTGAGCCCTCATTATGCTCCTCAACACCATCCCTTCTCCCCTCGCCAACTTTTCATCATTCACCCCATCACTCGGTATTCACTCAAGTGTGTGTATGGGGAAGAGTAAGACAGATGTAACTGCAGGTAAGGATTTTTCAAACCCTAGTCTCTCCCTGCTGAATTTACTCAGTCCATCAGCTCGCATAGACTCACAAAACACCACAGGCTCATTCACTGCAGCACATGCTACCTCTCTCGTATGCTCTACATCTGAATGCATTTACCAGCAACTATACAGTGAGCAAAGGAAAATAGAAGGAACAAAACATTTTAAAGTTTAGAATTAAGGTAAAATATTTTGTAAATATAAGTTTGTAACTATTTTGAGTGCTCCACAGTGGAGTGTTTGGAATGTTTCAAGTCTCGTCTTAAGACATACTTTTACTCCCTGGCTTTTAACATTGGGAGAGTAGTGTGGTGGTCTGTGTCTTAAAAGGTCCTATATCAGGCAAAATGGACTCTTGTGAGCTTTTATTATAGCCGTGCTATAATGTTAACTTCTTAAAAACATACCTGGAGTTGTGTTTTGTTTCATTCACACAAGTTTTCGTAATCCTTTGTTATTTGTCTACATCTCCAATGCTGAAAATGTTCTATTCCACATTGTGATGTCATGCAGTGGCAGTTTTCAAATAAACAGCTATGTTTTACCTATAGTTCAGTAGAGATTGGCAGATCTAGAGCTGAAATTATCCAAATGATTCTAGTGAAGGTGTGTGGAGTTTAAAAGACAGTGGAGCACTTCCTGTATTATCCTATGACATCACAAGGTGGAAGTGGTTCCTGTTTGAGAGAAGAACTAAGAACTGCTAATATGCAGGATGTTAAACATGTGTGAATGAAACAAAACACAACTCCAGGTATGTTTTTGATGAGGAAACAACATCATAACACCAATCAGAAAACAGCCTAATATGGGCCCTTTAATTCATTTTACTGTTTTTGATACACTTATTACTTTTTTGTTTTGTTTTTTTGTTTGTTTGTTTTTTTGCTTTCATTGGTTTAAGACTAGTACGATCCGATTCATCACTTGTACCTTTTAGTTTTATTTAGGTTTTTTTTTAAATCACTTTGGAAACGGTTTTGTTCAAAAAAATGCCAGGTCAGTTATGATGAAAGACTTGAACGCATCATGACTGCTGGGAGCATTGGAAATCATGTGTGTTTACTTCATGAGGGAAGTAAACACATGTGCACGGTCTCATGCACGGTTTCTGTGGAAAGTTTACAGTAGGACAGTGGCCATGTGTGTGAACATGGTCCATCAACCTGAGAAGTTAATCTAGCATGCTGTCGGGGTTGTGTTGGTGACAACCCAGCAATGCAAAGCCATTGTGTGCAAGTGTCTGCGGACCTGTCACCGAGGTGATGATGAACGATGGTTGTTACCATGACGTCCATCTGTTGTTGCCACTAGAGACGGATGCTGCATGTAACGGGAAGTGACATTACATGGTTGTATACACTTGTACGCATACCAGCTCATACCTCTAAAATTGTAATATGTGCTTGCTCAAAAACATACAGTATTGAATCATGAAACTATATAGTCCATTCTCCAATGTCTGCTTTACATAAAAGTTGTATTTGTTTTCTTGAAGAACAATATGTACATTTTATGAACTCAAGGTGCATATGGGCCTGGGCATGGATTATAGGGGTATGTTTATTTGTATTTCAGAAAACAGTGATTTATTCACATACATCCAGGCATGTGTATGCAGTGGGCTTATGAACAGTATGTGTCAGAATAGGCCTACGAGATGAGTTGTGTGTTGTGGGGCAAGGTAACAGTGATGGTGCCTTCGCCTCTGGCTCCCTGCACATGTCTGTCTTTTGATAATGACAGACAGATGTCTGTGCAACAGAGCTGACACCCTGGGCTATCTGTGTGTGTGCTCGATGCTATATAGGCTACATTTACATATCCCCTAAAGCACAGGCAGCACCAAATTTGTACGGGTAAGGGTGACTTTTGACTTCTTCACATTATAAATCAGGTTAAAGCAGTTGATTTGATTAATATGAATATTATATATTGTTATAAGCAGTGCACAGTCAGTAATATGGATGCCCATTTATGCATTTCCAAATGTCAAATCATCTGAAGAAAAAAAAAAAAAAAGAACTAAAACAGTCATAAGTAGGTGATGTGTGCTAAGCTATAGTATTTGTTTGGAATATCTACATTTTTCTGTCTTATTAAAACTTGTGAATAGACCTTTGCCTTTTAATTCTCATTATGTTTATTTTTTACATCCTGCTGAAGACCATTAGAGTTTGCCTGAGCTGCTAGTTAACACAACAGTACAAAGACCAGCCGCCTGATAACCTATGCAGGTGTGTTAGCGGATTATTAGCGGACCAGGACCTCATTAATCAAACTGGCTCCAGACAGAAATTTAACCATTAACTCAACCTTAATACCTGTTAGACTGCTTTTAGTCAAGTGTTATTATGTCCCCTGATATGTGTGAGAGAAAGGGCCCGTGCTTGGAGACAGCAAAGGGGGCATAGTATGTGTGTGAGTGTGGGTGTCCAGGCGTAGATAAATGATAGTGAAGCTATGAGATAAAGCTACTAGTGGCTGGCCAGCTGTTTTGCACTGACAGCTGCTGCACTGGTGCCTCCTGGGTAATGGAGTTCTTAACCAATTACAACCTGGGGAAATTAAAAAGGCTCTCCCACTAGACAGCCATTCTCCTTTTCGATCACTTTTCCTCTGGTTGGGTCTCCTACATCTGCTCACTTTAACTCCCTGCTACATGCTAACAGACAGGCCGTCCCACACACACATGGGCCCAGACCCTGTCCACACAGTCTCTGCTCAGCGCCTCCATTTATCAAGGCTAAGTTCTAGTCACCTGGGGATGATTATGGAGATGCAGCTAATAGCATTCACATCCTTTTATTCTCAGCGTGCGCCCCTCTGTCCTCGTCCCCGCACCCCTGTGGTCTACTTTCTCACCTCCTCTCTACGCTCGTCCATCCATCCTCCCTGTTCACCTATTACTAAAGGTGAGCGCTGTGCATATTACCATACACCTGTGTTCTCCCATAGGCACTGGCTATGGATATATTCATGTTTACTTTTGTGGCACACAGGTCTTTGTGTGCATCCAAGATACAATACAACAATATTTCATGCTGTATTACCAAAGGCAAACACAATAAAACCTTGCCATAATAAATTGTGTAAAAAGCATGATTCCTTTATGCGCTTTGGCATAAATATGCAGTCTCTCAATTATTCTTTAATAATTAATCCTTCCCTTTTTTTTTCAATATTAAAGCTAACACCCAAGAAAATGCAGGTCTGAGCAAGAGAAAGTCTGGAAGACAAACTATCAGAAAGTTACAAAACCACCATTGTGAAACAGAATTTTATTGCATTGTCCGTATGAAGTGTCTAGTTTACAATTGATAAATCTTTCCTGTAACCCATAGAAACCCAAACACAACGCCGCCCCCTGGCCTCTGTACATTACTTTACATCTCAGTCCAGTCCCTCGATCCATCTCTGTTCCCCCTTAGTTCTGTGCCTTGTGTACATCGTCTTCTTCCTCTGTGTGTCTGTGCTTCCTGCTCCATCCATCCCTCCTGTGGTTATTCAACACACTTGTGCTCTAGACAAACCATCTGCTGCTCTTTATTAATGACTGACCCTATGCGGCCTGTACGACGTGGAGCTGCCACCATTCGCTGTGTGCTCGGGCCTGGATGTTTGTGTGTGTGTGCGTGTGTATGAACAGGTGCGCGCTGACTGATGATGGGACACAGACTGCAGCTTTATCTACCAATGCAGGTGTACAACCAGAACAAAGCTGCAACGACTTTGAATTGTAGAATGTTACTTTACTCACATTTGTCCATGTTCTTTATATGTCGAACCATGCAAACACAACTGTAATAGTCAGTCCCTGAGAGTTGTTTACTTACCATCTCATTCACATTGCTTTAAAGGTAAGTTATTTGTGCTGCACTATAAACTAGGGAGATTTAGGTGACCAGCATGCACCAGCTCAACACCAGTCCTAATATTGTGAGATGAGTTTCTGGCTCTGGATAATTTGCTGAATGCCTCTCCCCACTCTTAACCCCCATGTGACGTTGTTCTGTCTAATAAAGCATGCACAAGTCAAACTTGTGCTACAAAATTAGTTATGGATAGAAGACCACTGAATAACTTAAGATATGGCAGTGGCTAATACCTGAAAATTATGGGAACTCATTTCATTGTGGATCTAAGGGGTTTTCCAATCTCTATAGACATGTTTTCTAAGTCTATATACATGCACACATTAAGAGTAAAGCAAAGGATTGAACCCACAACCTTCTAGATGAGAGACGCGACAAGTTACTGCTCTACGCCATGAGTTCATATCCATAAAAAAACAAAAAAACTCAAAATCTGAAGTAAAGTGCTGATATAGCAAAAACATTGAAAATCTGCTCTGCGCCACCATCTGACAATCAAAGAGCTATCACTGCAATAAAGGCTGGATGCATGCTGACATACAAGCGCTGACAATAAAGTCAGAAGAGGCAGATGGAGCAGGAAGAACAGGAAGGCAGAAAAGATAGGGGGAGAGAGAATCAGTGCTGTGGTCTGTCTAGGGATTGATCCCTCGAAGACACAGTGAGCGGCTCCACAGAGTATGAAGAAAGGAAGGAGGGACGAGGGAGAAAGAGAATGACTTATGAAGACACTCCACTTGAAAGAGATGTGTCAACACTTTGATGGTAAAGAGGAATGAAGAGCAAATGCCAAAAGAGACAGAAAATATAGCATACGATACAGGACCGGAGGTCACGCTCAAGAATATGATCAAAGATTATCGAGTACATGAAGGAAGCCTGCCTTATGTTGAAGATTAAACAGGCTACAACAACATGCTGTGTGCTTTAGTATAAAACCAGTGAGAGCAAATGAGTCCAGCTAAAATAGTATTATGATGTACTGAGAATAGGAACAATATTTACATTTTGTGTCACAATTAGCAGGGCCAAAATAATTGCAAGTCATGAAATAGTCAATATGCATCATGTTTCAAGTTGAAAAGAGATAAAAAAAAATTGTGTGTCTGAAGAACTATTATAGAACTGTGCTTTATAAGTGGTAACAACAATGATCTAGAAGAACATCATGTTTAAATATCTTTTTTGGCACAATCTGGTGGCGTAATGATGATCATCGATAATACAAAATGTACAGCAAACAAGGATTGTCTTAGTTTTTAATAGAAATTAGTGATATTGTAGTTTATTGTCCCGTCCCTGACAGGGAAGAAGCAGAGGAGGCATGGCCCAACTGATGCTTTCTAGCCATTTCTGTCTGAGCGTTGACACAGCTTTACAACAATTACAGCTTCATTATAGTGTCTAATTGTTTCACTTGGCAATGAACGAGACAGAGAGGCAATGGCAGGGTATCAATCAGGGCGACTGCAGATGGGGAACACAGCGAGACATAAACCAGAGAGATGAGTGTTGATTACTCTCCAGATCTACACGGCTGTGGAGCTCTGTGCCGAGATCAGGGATGATGCAGGATCTCACTTGAAACGGTGGTAACTGTCCCGTTTTGAGCTGGCAGTTTTAGTTGTCAAGATGTCATGTGTTATTTATCAATATTATTTAGCATATATTTATTTTAAATTATGAATAGATTGTTAATAAAATATTTAAATATATGACAAATTTGGGGTCAAATGTGGGTCATGATGTTGAAATAAAAATTCCAACAAACAACTCTCTTACAGCACCAGTGAAACTAGAGATAGGCCGATATGGATTTTTTCAGCCAATACGGTTATCCAATATTTCTCATGCTGTTGTGGCCTATAGTCAATATTAATATTTTAAGTCCATGGCAAGGTCTAGAAATTGAAATAAAGTTGAGTTGTGCAAGTTTGAGTTAAACTCATAAATTAACTTTTAAATTTTGTTCAAAATTTTACAAAAAGTCTTTCCACAGATTCAATATAATTTGGTGTAGTTCTTGTGTAAAAATATAGGCACCTCTGCAGCTTTATAGAACATGAACTATACTAATACCAATATATAAAAGCATTCCTCTATACCACCAATACCAGTATTAGCCCTTTTATATCACCCATTCCTAGAAAATCCCTACAAGTATACAGTTTCCAGATTGTTTGAGCATAGGTTTCAAGGAGTGTATAATACATGGCTTCGTGACTTCTTTTGGATATATTCAGTGATGTCTTCACTACTAAACTAATGACCTGCTGTTTGAAGTATCAGTACCGAAAGCATGTTTAATCTAATGTATGGTGAAGAAGACAGCAGGGAGCAGTCCTTACCACATGTGCAGGCACTTGCTCCATTTTAGCGGCAGGTGTCCCAGGTCGAGGGTAGAACTGGTTGATGAAGAGGCTGGGGAACTTGTAGTGCTTCACTAGCTCCATGGTTTCCTGAAAGTCCTCCTCTGTCTCTCCAGGGAAACCGCAGATGATATCAGTGGCAATGGTTACACCTGGAACTCTGTGGAGGGAGGGACAAACATTTTTCATATCATACTCAATAGGGCAAACCCAAGCAAGCAATAAGACCCTATAGATCTACACCTCCTGTCTTAGCTCATTAGTTCATCATGATCATTACATTATGATTGATACACATTCCTCAATTGTGGCAGCCATCTTTGAAGACGTCTAAAGCAAACAAATAAAACAGGAAGAAGTTTCCCCAAGGATTCGTTTAAACCAAAACCTGATTAGCAACCTCTACTGCCAATCATTAGCTAGTGATTATTGAGTGGCACACTCAGAGGATTATTCTAAATCAATAGGGAATAGGAAAAGATTCATTGATCAGTTGTGGGTGTATATTGTTTATATTGACAGGGGCAGGATGAGAATAGCAGGTTTAAGTCATTGTTTTCTGTACATGCCGCAGCTGTCCAACAGCATGTGTAAGGGCATACTTCATTATAAATGTCTTGTAGAGCTGATTCTAGGCTTGTTTGTGCAAGTATCAAAGATGAAATCCTTCTCCATATAAGCAGGCTCTGATAGAAATCTGCCTATGAAAGCTTAAGATGCACTGGATAAGAGCTCTGCATAAGAGTCCCGTAATAGCCTTTTAATGTACAGGCATGTGTAAGGGGGATCGCATGAGAAGCTGGGATTTACTTGACAACAGACAACTGGATTTCTTTCAGCATCACTGTGAGAAGAAATAAATTGAGAATTACAGATAAACAGTACCAGCATACAGACACGAGACAGCTGTGGCATGAGCAGTAAAATGGTGGAAACACAGGCAAACAGAATACAAAGAAAGAACGACAGCTTGACAAAGACGTTTTCTGTGCAATCACCATCATGATGCATCTTTAATTACATTAACTCACTGCATCTGCAACCCTGCGATAACCTCTGACCTATTGATAGCTTCCAATTGGCGGCTGGTCATTAATATTAATCAATGGCCTGCGGGCAACGGCATCCTTGACCTCTTAGATCTGCCTGCAACTATCCTATGGACAAGAAGTACAACTTAATGAACTTAAAATCCAAAAGTCTCCAAATCAGACCCAAGTGACATGTGGAGGCTTCACCCGAGTCGAGCCTCTCGGACATCTACACTACAGTGACTACTTAAATAAACAGTTTAACTTCTTTCTTTAAATAATTTATCAAGTCAAGGGACATAAAAAGGTTACACAATTACACACACATCCAAATGTTTACTACGGTGTAAGCACAGATTAAAATTAGCAGCATCAGTAATGGTAAAGAGAAAAAAGGGTAGGCGCACATGACTAACAATAATGACAAAAAAGAGGAACAGGTAAAAAGACGAGCCGAGCTGAAGACGAGGTTCTTTTTGACAGCGAGTAAATGAAACATCAGACTGAGATGGTTTGGACATGTACAGAACAGGGACAGTGAATACATCCGGAAATGTAGCTGAGATTAGAGCAGCGGGAGGTTTATGGCCACAGAAGAGATGTACAGATGTAGTGGGGAGGGCATGAAGGAGAAAACCAGACAGAAGCAGATGAACTGAAATGGAGAGTGATAAAAGTGTTTTAGAAAGAAGAAACTGATATGACTTCATCAAGAGAAAACACTTTTGACAAAACACATAATTTTGGTCCATTTTATGTAGCCTTTCAGTAGGGATACATGGTCCAATTAGATTTGATATAAATGTTAGTGTTTTAGTGTCAGTATCTGGGTATAAGATTTTTGTCTTACAACCATGACTGTAACTATTAAAATGTAATTGCCATAAATGTTAAGATCCCATCATCTTATAAAAAAGATGGGTTATCAATTTTACTATATAAATTTGCAGTAGTCGCTCAATCTGTAAATTACATTTCAGAAAATGTACATCATTACTGGAAATGTCCAATTGAGTCCAGGGCAAAGTAGCAGAGACAGAATAGAGAGAAAGAGCATAGATAGAGTGGTGTGAATTGACTTTGGAGGATTTTCATGAGAAGCGGAGGCTGAGAGGAGAGGAAAAGAAATAAATAAAAGCCACAGTGGAGGCACAGACACATGCACACGCAGTCATTTTGACACCTCTGTCTCTTGCAGATCTAAGGGTGATGGAGGTGTGATGTGTGATACTAATGAACAAGAAGCACACTGATACTCGCCTTGTTAAAACCAGACAGCAGCAATGTGCCTTGTTATAGCTCACCTTTCAAAAACAGAGTGTGAGAAGCACGGCTGCAAGAGAGAGGCCCAGAGCATGAGCTGAAAGACAGCCAAGACAAAAGATTGGGCTTCTGTGCTGCTTTCAATTACACTTCAGCAGGATGTTTTAAACTCGGAGAAGGGAATGGGAAACTTATCAAAGTAAAAAAAAAAAAAAAAAAAAAAAAAAAAAAAGTAAAAAAACAAAAAGGTTTAATTTTTATTCAGTCCTTTAAAAAGTTTGACATATACTGTATTGCAAGGGGGAAAAAATATAAAACTAACATTGCCTTTTGTAGTAAAAACTGTGTGGAGAGTCTTATTTAGTGTGTGAAATAGAGATAAAGCGGCAGAACAGAAGAGGATTTATCACGAGAGACATTATCTGCCACGTCAGGCCACTGAAGGAGTTAACAACGATTACTATTGATTACGCAATAATATCAATGAGAATATAAAAAAAAAAAGAAAGAAGAAAAAATACTTAAGTGCAACTACTGCACAAACAGGGAGAGGTTCAGTCTGAAACAGAATGCATACAACATTAGAATATCTATACTATACACCATAAGTAAAACCACTTTTCCACATTTACTCAACCTTAAATATAACAATATTAAAATGTAGAAAATGTCTTGATGCAGAACAAAATGCCTCCTGTTTAACATTCATCTGGGTTAAAAGGCTTTGGTGGCTTGATATCTGTAAAAATTATGTGCTGCTGTCATAGAAAATTGCCTTTGTGTTGACTAATTCCTTCACACAAAGTTATCTGTCTGTATAGAGGCACCTTCAAATCTATTTGAAACAAATGATTTAAAGCCGTCTGTGCTGCCTTGACAATAGTCATATCATCATTACCATCAGTAAATAAAGGTGTGTGCGCTTTCATTTCACTTGTGCTGCTCAGAGACTGATAGAGCTCATCTCTGTGATAGTGGCCTCCATTAGCCGTAATGTGCCACTGGTCTGCTGGCATTTACACAAGAAAATGTGTTCAGAGGAGACTAAAGTCTGTTAATTAAAAGTCCAGATAAGCACACAGTCAGTCCCAGTCTGCCTCAGCAAGCTGAAGCTGCTTCAGAAAACAGTCCATTGTCTTGTGGACAATTCTTATCAAACATTTCTTTGTCAAGGCCTTAGCTCAGTCCAACTACTGCTGGTGTGAGTGAATGAGGTTTCTTCCAAACAAAACTATCCTCTTAATCATATATTCTAAATATATTCATGTGTATGCAAGCGTGTTTGCACAACAGATGCCTGTGAGCGCCTCCTGCGATAAGATGAAGGCAAGACCACTGGGATAGAAGAGCCCTGAAAATGACAGCCATGAGTGTAAAGAGGTAGGCGATGGGTGGAGGAATGGAAGGATGAGGGGAGAAGAAAGACAATCTGGGAAGGTAAATATTTACCTATTCATCTGTCAGAAAGAGCCAATGCCGCCCATCTGTGCTGCACTGTGTGCTGCACTGTGTGCTGCACTGTGTGCTGTGTGTCTGCTCTGTGAAATGATAATGTGTGGCACACTGGGGCCACGGCAGCGTAGGAGTCAGTGGAGACAGAGCAACCAAAGAGTTGTTGGAGAAAGATAGAGATGGTAAAAACTATGCTTTGGGGAGACTTGTTGTCAAAATGCGTGCTGCTAACTTAGAAAACTACACTTGTGTATAAAAATACAACATGTGCTATGACGGTTCTAATGCGAGTGTGAAAAAGGGGGAGTTAAGAGCAGCTGGGACCACTTTGAAGATTAGTAACCCATATTATATAGTGTGAAAATTATGTTCAAGTCAGGATATTATACAAAAACATATACCACATTATACATTAGACAAGGAAAGCAGAGAGCTAACGCTAAGTGAAAATTACCACTGTACTTTATCATTAGTTTGTCAAAGTGTTGAAGTCATTTTAATTTGCATGTGGCATAGATCACTTGGAAAATGAACTTCAAATCATGTGAATATGATGAAAACATCAAGCGTTTAGCTCATCAGCTCCGGCACCCGTGCTTCCAACGGGGCAGTTTGAAGGGCCATCTGCATGTTTATTTAGAAGGTTTACACAAGATTAAACCTGCTTTGAAGATATGATCAAAACCTCAGGAGTGCATACACACATCACACATATCACATGTCATAAGCCCTGCCGATATCACGACTGCTGCCTCAAATACATTTCAAGCTAAATTGACAGTGAAGTAGATTAAACATTGGCGGCATATCCAGGTCAGTCATTTGTCGTCTCACTTAACTGTTGTTTTCAATCTAATTTGTTTAAAGCTGCTTTTGACAAATGTCTCTATTTCTTAACTTTATCTCATCAGTGTAAAAATGCTTTTATGTGTGCAGAATACAGAGGTACTTTCATACTTACTGCATCTAAGAGAAGCTCTCTTCACACACTACACAGAAGACAGGAAAAGGGTAAAAGAAGACTCTTGTGAGAAGTGCTAGTAATGATGCGGACCCTTAAGTGTTGTTCACTGGCACTGTCACATTGCAGCTCATTTTTGAGAAGACCAGGACTCACTCTCCTCACACTGGCTCTGCTGATGAAGGATGGGCCTGCCATGATTTCATATTAAAATAGTTAGCAATTAGTCTGGAATTTAAAAGAACACGTTAGAACTCTTTCTATGGTTTTGTTTCTGATTCCATAGTCCATAATTCGTTGGACAATCATATTAATAGGTAATATGATGTCAAAAGTTATTAAAGTAACGAGCAATATGCGTTTGCATTCATCACTGACCTGATATTTTCCAATCGGCAAATAGCCAGACATTTTCAGGAAGGATGGTCAGCACATAGAACACATTACATCCATACGGGCTACAACCTGTTGTTTAGTAGTGGGCAAATTGCTTTATTTCTTAGTCAACTATAATATGCATTATTTAGTTATCAAAATATTGAATCAACACAAACTTTATTGAAACTGTACAATATCAAAGCCATTTTATTTCTTTGCTACATTCAGTCAGTTGACATGAAAAACAAAGATTTTTTGGGCCAATAAATCCACTGTGTACAACAGTTCAGTACTGAACATTGCTCCAGTGTGTCAGTGCAACAAATAAAGTGCAAAAGAGAATCTAAAGAGGTTAAGACTTGGAGCCAGACGTTTGACAGTGGAGAGGTGACAGATGACGTATTGGAGAAGAGACTGAATGCGGCAGGTGATGGCTTTAGCTGGCTTAAGAGGAGCTGTCAAACTGTCACAAGCCCTCTCAGGCTCCCTCTCCTGCTCCTCTACACCTTACTGCAAGGAAGCTGGAATGGATTGCTGGGTGATTTTCTTATACTTATATGGAATATACACTGTTGTGAAAGCCCCAATGCGTACACAATCAGGCCCCATTGAGCCTAAGAAGACTACTGGCAAGATCATCTTCGACCCATCCCACATGCAACACAGCCGCTTTGAACTCAGCCCCTAAGGCGAGAAAGCAGAGATCTATAAAAGTATTCAGAGTTTTTTTTTTTTTTTCTTGACAATATTGTTCTGCAAAATATGGCATCTCTATGATTAACAAATGAACTGTGTCTTACAAAGCCTATTGTTACATCATAGTTAGTGTGTTTTTTCACCTTTTCTAATAGGTAAACAACGTCTAAATCTAAATGGGCGACGTGAGCATGTTGGATATGCTGCCGGTCTCCTAAGTGAATACTGAGCCATTTGTCTTTTAACCTGCAGTGCAAAATAACCTCTGTCTTTCCATGTAGCAGGTCATTTGTAAAGATTGTGCCCGGGTGTGGCGCGCTGAATGGAAAGCCAAGTAAATAATGATCCCGCCGGAGTCATCAGTAAACTTTATCATTTAATGAAACAGGGCCGAACAGCAGTGGAGCAGAACTGCGCTTCAATTTAACACACACATTTCCACACACATAGTTCATTAGGCTGGGAGAAGGGTAATGAGAACGCGGACGCCAAAGATCCATCCACCTACCGACGCGGGTGCACACATCAGGGGGAATAGAGGGAGAGGTGCTGGGCGATGGTCTGCAGTGGCTCTGAGCTGCAAATTCAAGTGGTTTTGCCATAAGGATTTGTTCACTATAGCACATTCATTTGGGTTTATGGCCTCAATACATAAGTAGTAGGCCAAATGTCAGTGATGCAGATCAATATAACCATATATTGTGGTAAATCTGTGCTGTTCAAATAATATAATAGGGCAATTTGGCACGCATTTCAGCTTTTTGGTAAATGTAAGAGCTGAATTTCAATATGCTGTTTTTATTTATATACATGCATATATATGTGTTTATATCCATACATAAACACAAGATCACATATATGGTCCGCAGAGGCAGTGTGTATAATGCAGTCACTCCTTTACCAACCAATCACATCAACAGTAAACTCAATCGGTAGATGGAATTGGCATTATATAGCCTTTAATTATGACTTATGATATAAAGTCTTTCACCATTCATTTCATGGAGAAGAAGCAGCCAGACATCTATATGACGAGGCTGTTACTTTATAAGGCTGAGAAACATTCCCCTGCAGTAATTATTTAAGCAGTACAAAGGATCATATACGGCCTCCATATTGATTTATATGGTATAAAAAACAGTCATGGCCTGGCAGACAGAAGCCCACTGTATCTCTTATAGCAGAGAGGCTGCAGACACCATTTCTCTCTCTCCCATTTAAGGCGCTGAGGAGAAAGACATTAAGGCGCTCACACATTTGTGACTGTCTGGCCATCAGCATTAAATGGACTGTCCCTTTGCACTTTATTTCAATTTAATCTAACATTGGCATGGATTCAGGGTGATTTATCATTGCAGCCCACAGTGCAGACTTGACCCGGGCAAAAGTGGATAACATCAAAGCAGCCGATAAATGTCAGACATAAAAGAGGTGCCCAAATGAAATGAATACTCAGCTTCCTTAAGCACAGGCCTTCATCCATCTCTCATACAGTCCTTACTTAAGACTGACACAAAGAAATGCATGTCAAAGAAATGTTTAGCATAGACTACGAGAGGAGGCAATCAAGTGTGCTTCAGCTTAGAGCCAGTTCACTCAACAGAAACACACACTGCAAACAGATGACACTTTAAAACCAAGCAAGTGCAAAAAATGAAGGCTGATGTCTCTGTGAAGACTTTTAATTGATGTTGAAGTTGGTTGTTTTCTGTTCGACAGGTAATTAACGGATTAATTATTTTAACTAACTTATCATTTTATGAATCATTAGGCTGACAGTCACGGACGCATCCAAGTGAGATTTAGAGTGAGTAAAAACCTGTCAGGAAATCAATTAGTGCTCCTTTAATGTAGGTTCCTTCAGCAAAGATACACATCACAACAACACTGGCCACATGCTGCGGCCTGACATAAAGGCGCACGGCTATAAACAGGTCTCACCATTTTAATGAGCTTTTCTGATTATCTGTCTTGATATCTCCACATAAAAAAGCTTTATAGGTTCAAATATCATGAAATTAATGTTTAATGATACAGTTAGTGGTGTGAGAGATAATATTCTACTTCTGAAACGGCCCAACTGTCTAACGGGCTCCTGTTACACAATTGCCCTTTTCTAACACATTTCGCGTTAAAAGTGCATTCCAAAGGGCTCAGTGGATTAACAGGGCTAAACATTAGATCATGTAACCAGAACTTCGTGTTTTAGGCGGCAAACTTTCCCCCGGGAGCATGAAAGAGGCAGAGGACACAGGAAGAGAGAGTTTTGTTGTGGACTGGTATGGCAGTAAAAGCCCGTCATAAAATAAATGTACAGTAGAAGATGAGAGGAGTGACTCAAATAACACTCACTCAACATGGACTGAAACTGTGCTTTGAAAGACACTGACTCAGACAAGATGGAGGAATGTGAGAGGAGCCGCAGAGGTGAGTCAGACAGGCAGACGACACTGTTGTTAGATCTACTCGAGTATCAGCTGACCTCGTGTGGCGCGGGAGACAGCGCGTCAGCCATGGAAACAAAAACAAACACTATTATTTATGGACTGTGTCGTGCTTTAAACTGACTGGAGTGTGTACACAGTTAAGAGTTCGTGTTAAAAGGTATAAATTGAGCAACCTACAGTAATCTTGTACATTTAAATTTGAATCTTTTTTTTTTTTTTTTCTCTGACGTTGACAATTGGAATGTCCTATAATATTTACATTTCTCTCTATAAAAAAGATGAGTACATAAAAATACTTTACAAAGAATCTTAATTTAAATGTCCTACATTACACAAAATTGATTCTTGTGTGTTTTAAGCCATGTTATAATGTTGTTTCCTCCTCAAAAACATAACCAGAGTTGTGTTTTGTTTCATTCACACATGTTTAAGTAATCCTTTTATTAGTCTGTCTATACCTCCAAAGCTCCAAATGCTCTGTTCTACCTTATGATGTCATGTAGTGATAGTTTTCAAGTTAAAAACTACCTTTTACCTTTAGTTCAGTAAAGATTAGCAATTCCAGGGTAGAAATCATCCAGGTGATTCTAATGAAGATGTGCAGAGTTTAAAAACCCAGTGGGGCAATTCCTGTATTACCACATGATATCACAAGGTGGAACAGAGTGTTTTTTGTTTGAGAAAAAAGAACTAAGCCTAAAAATGCAGGATTTGTGTGTTAAACGTGTGACTTAAAAAAAAAAAAAAAAAAAAAAAAAAAAAAAACTCATGGTATGAATGTGATGAGGAAAGAACATTATAACATACACCAGAAAATAGTGGGATTTGGGCCCTTTAAAGAGGAAAAACTAAAATTCACCTTTTTCACAGGGGAACATACACCTACACAGACACAGAGATTAAGCCAACTTGTTTGTAAGGCCTAATCTGGTCCAGGAAAAAGTATTTGTTGCTGTCAGTCAGGAATGCTAACTACTGTGCTGTTCGTATATTATAGTTATTTAAATAAGTACACCAGAAGTCTGAGTCAAACCCACATTGAATTCTAGGCATTGTCAGTTAGCTTCGCACAATACTGACTCACCGCTTTGTAGTCACACTGACAACAAATTAGTAAGGTAAAACACACAATAAAGCCCGATGAAAGCTTAAATTGAAAACAGGAGCACCTATTTTATTCGGGATGTTCCTGGCAGGGCGTGTTTGGGGCCGGCCCGTTCTGGCACCTGCTCTTTGTGATCACTGTGGGTTTTAAGTTTCACTGTTGCTCTGACATGTTTTAAGGACACATGCGTTCGCTTATGTAACACTTGTGTTTTTCCCTCATAACTCCGCTAATTACAGTGAGGTGTATACTTCCTGTGTGTCTGTGTATGAGAGAAACAGAGGAAATGAAGTAAATCCAAAGGAAGTGCCAATAAGACAAGGCAGTGTCGGGGGCTGCCAAGAGCCGTTAGCCAAGACTCACAAAAGGTGTGCTCAAAGCTTGTTGAGAAGTTAATGACGCGGTCTTTGCCGATTTCCTGTTGTTTAAACTGAGCCCTTTCACAAAGCTAGACTCATTAAGAGACACAAGCAGGTATGTAGGCAGGAAGGTAACCACACTCGTATGTATTACACTCAAGATTGTAGTAATATTAAGAAGTCAAAAGAGGCATACTCAGGTAGCAAAGTACTGCATTTAAGTATGAATTTTAGATATCTGTACTTAAGATTTTACAGTGGATACTTTTTATTTTTACTTAACTACATTTGAGAGCAGGTATCAGTACTTTCTACTTCACTACATTTTGAACAGGAAAAGTAAAAGTACTTTTTTATTACTGTTTGACACCTGCTGAAAAGGCTGAGGGGTTTAGTTTTAACACGTTCAGAGTCTGAGCAAACAAAAATATACAAGTAATGATAAGGAAAAAAAAACAATCAATTCAATTGTTTCTGTTGAACAAAATTCAGCACAAGTCAAAATCACTACATTTGAAGCCTTATAAGACCTCAGAATCTGCACAAAATACACTTCTTCCAACACTGGGCAAACTACAGTATCACACTTCACTGTAGTCAGTTTTGATACAAGGGAAAAATGTCACCCAAAAATAATTTATCTAATATAATAGTTCAGTTTATATACAATTTTTGGTCTCAATACTTCGAACGATACTTCGCTACTTCAAATGAGTATCTACTTTCGATACAAGTTTTGGTATTGCTTGCTACTACAAGTATTGATTTTTTTGACACCTCCACATGAAAAGCAGTTAAAATTCATGGTTGTGTCATAGCTCAGATTGTCAGTTGTCATCTTATCAGAATCAATCTACGCTTTCAGCACAAGTTTTAAAACTGTAGTCTTAAAGGGCCTAATAAATATTAAAATATGACATATTTATATGTGTCAAATACATTATTCAGATAATTAAAAATGTCTAATGGGTCTTGTACTAAGGTCACACAGGTCTGGTTTAAAAGTGCAGGTCGCAGGTGACTGAAAGGTCAAAATTTAGTGTTGTTTGTTTGCACATGCATGGTTAATTACTCGTTACTTAACTTGATGAATCATCGTTTTAGAAGGCCAACAGAGAAAACTGCAAAACATGTTACATTAAAAGACTAACACGAACAAGCATAAAGCATAAAAATGGATGCCAATATGCGTAATTTAAGTGCACCATAATGTTATGCTACTCAGACAGATCTATACTGAGAGTCCTCCTCCATACTTAAGCCTTAGATACATATATAATCTCAATTTCAGCTTTTTTACATTCTATATATAAATAAAACACTTGATAGATTTGCGTTGTTAACTCCTTGTAATATAAACATCGCATCTACAACTGCACAGCGAATATACATGATTCCTTAAAATAGGATTTGTTTATTCAACAATGTTTGAATCCACTTGAATTTAATGAATCTTCAGCTAAAAATTGAACGGGAAAAAACCCCTAGGCAAAACTAAACAAACAAAACAAAAAAAAAACAACAAAAAAAACCCAGGAGGAACACACATGTCCCGCCAGTTCACAGGGTTATCGCGCTGAAACCCTTTCCCTCTCTCACTCCTCCGCTCTGTTCCCGCCTCTCTCCCCTCTCTTTTCCACCTGGCTTGTCTGATCTGTTTATCATTTCTTCAGCTGCCGTTCAGACCGCTGCCGCCTGCCTGCCACTGTTTGAGTGAAACATTAGCCCGGCCCGATACCTTAAACCTTTTGAGTGTGTGTGTAAACTGATGAAGCTATGTCTTCAACAACAAATTAGTAAGAGCCTGTCTCCACAGCGCACACAAAAGCTGTCACGCTATTGGTACATCTGACCTGCCATAACTCCTGATCTGATCTGACGAAACTCATGACTAATCAAGGTGACTAAGACTTTTATTCAAACATTCAGCGTCAGCACAAAACTTAACCGTCTGGGAGTCAATTGTTTAAGAGGAACTGTCGCCTTTCTTAAAACAAACTGTGATAAGCTTATTATTAATATGTAGCCAGAGCCAAGAACACCGCTGTGTTGACCCGACCACAGTGCTTAGAACTGACAATATTTACAGTCTACTCATGAATATACTTCCATAAAACATGTGTATATGCAATTAAATGAAACCCACTGCTATTAAAAGCATTCCTGCAGGCTGAAAAGGTTGGAGAATAGCATAAAAGGTCAAAGTCATTTAGTTTATTAGCTTCATTTAGCCACACAACATGCGCCTGTAGAGTATATTTTTACAGACAGAATGAAACAGGAAGTAGTTAAGTGCGGTTGGTGCAGTGGGTTCTGGTTTCCCAAAGGTTACGCTGGAGGTCATAGGTCATGGTCCCCACACACAGCAGCCTGGATCACAAGGATTAGTCACCTGTTTACCTTTCCCAACGCCTCTGGGATCACATCTTTAACCCTAAACACAGCTGTGTGCTCTGCAAGAATGCGTCAACAACTAAAAAAAACTGCTGCAGGTCCCTGTTTTTCCCTTAAATTATACTTCATTTATTATTGATCTTTTCTACACAATTTATCTATAAACTTTGAAGAGTCACTGTGTTTGGACTAACCTATATGTGCTGAATGATACAGGTCTAAAATATGTTGCAGTCAATAAGTCATCCTGCACTGGGTGTTGTGACGGGTAATTATTGCATTTATGTAGAAGAAATAATGTCATCTGTAGAGAACAAAATGTCTGTGGGATTTTATTATGTATAAACCTGCCAGTGGTTTAGACCTCTACAAATACATGCTGATTATGTATGTTTATTCAGCCCATAACAGAACAGCAAGTACCACAACATTTGACTTAAAACAGGAATATAATGTCACTACATGGAATTCATGGCACTTCTTTACTGCATCTACAGTGTAGCTGCCACTGCACAAGGACTGGTGGTTAAAGAGGTCAGTACCCTCACAGTGACCACAGGTAAAGACTCCATATTGCAGAGCTGCTCCCATTATTCAGCCCATATCTAGTCCGCAACATGCTGACTTCTAACTCTGCCTTTTTTGTTCGACCTCACCAACACCGAGACATTCAGATTCATCTTTCAGGCAGCCTCTATTCCCAAACCTCACTATTCTTTTTTCCAGCATTTCATCTTTGGCCCCAGCAGGCCGAGCACGCTTAATCCTCCCGGTGTACTTCAGGGAGC
Organism: Periophthalmus modestus; assembly: GCA_019594935.1. Taxonomy (NCBI): domain Eukaryota; kingdom Metazoa; phylum Chordata; class Actinopteri; order Gobiiformes; family Gobiidae; genus Periophthalmus; species Periophthalmus modestus. The sequence goes on along the minus strand of JAIEZT010000124.1, from coordinate 10,377,163 downwards.
AGCTAGGCCCAGATATTGTGGAAAACTATGACACAAGTGTGAAAAATCCCCTGACCACATTGGCTCAATCTGTAACAGCCTTATTCCACTGTAACAGGATTTTCTCTATACATTATTACATAAAGACTGCACTTCATTATGTGATTTTAATTGATAGAAGTTGAGTCAAAGGGATGAGAAAAATATGGACCGTGTTGGCAGACAGAAACAAATTAACCATTTTAATGGAATAACTACTCCGCTGATTGTTCGAATTACGCACAGCGGGGAACAATTGCACATTACAACAACTTTGTGAAATTAGGCATTAAGCTATTGCAAGAATTATATGGCAGTTTTAAGTGAGGATAAAAAGTAGAAGTGGCCTAAGCTAAAAGTCGTGTAGCAGAAGTCGCTTGGCATATGCATTTACAATCAACTTCTATAATGACTGCAATTTTAAGAAAAGAGGGAATTGATTTCCTTTCGTACATTTGCACATTTCATTGAGCAAAAGGGTCACAGAAGTCCTTATTTGCCATTAGATTTGATCAGTGTAGACGAGCACCCACTGACAGATTATTTGGGCACTCAACCTTTCAGAGACCTCCAAACTAGACGCATGTTTCAATATGGGAGAAAAAAATCAAACAGCTTAGATGTGCTGTCGTGAGGGCATCCGGCTGGAAAAAAGGACTTTTGGGCTTTTCTGTGTTAAATAATTACATCTTGTCTAGCGGGATAACTATACTTAATAATTGGAATATAGATTTGTCTTATTTCTGCTCTGCCTGCATCCCACTGCAATCAATGGAGCTCAGCTCTGTACTGACTACTGTACTCACCTTGGCTATGTGCACATAATATCAACTACTGTGCGATTAATTTCTATTATGTAGGTTTTAATATCAGGATTTAATGTTTGCATTTAGTTTAGTTTTTAGTTTTTAATATCAATCAGTGTATGGGTAACAATGTTTAACAGCTCTAGCCAAGTGACCACAATTTATGCTATAACAGAATGGCACTTCACACATGTTTAAATCTAAAACCATTAAAAGCAGCGAAGCAAGGACACTTTTCCACATGTGGTTAGTTATTTTCACTGATAAGGAAGGCCTGAGGCATTTGACCTCTTGACCTTATTGGTGTTGGTGGCACTAAGCTGCTTGTGAGGAGAACTACTTATGTGTCTTTTGTGGGACAGACTGACAGAGCTCAGGGTTCTCCATCTGCACACACTTTGATGTCTCTTTTTCTCTTGTCACACTAATTACTATATCGACTTCAATAAGTGATAGCTGGAACAATATTTTTTGGGCTCAATATTTATCGTGTACAGATTTATGCACAAATGTGGAGATATGCGGTATTGTTGTTGTAACATAATAAGATTTGAGCTGTAGAAGGTTAAATAGGTAACTTCTACAGCAACATATAGGTTCATTCTGTTATTTATTTCTTGCAGTGTTTATTTGTTGTATTGTCTATTAAAAAAAAATGGTTTATTGACATTATCTTGCTTATCTTGTTATTGACTCAATTGGATAAAGTAGTTTCAATATTATTATCACAATATCTCTCTGGAACAATATTTGTGCTTCAAAATTGATTAGGTTTGAAAGGTAAATATGAGTTTTTGCATAATCATTCATTTAGATTTGTATGTTTAAAATATGAAATACAACCTTGAACACTTTCTTATGTTGAAGATAGTCAAAAATAATATGAAAGTATTTTGGAAAACCAAAGCAGAACTAGATAAGGCTTAAATCAAATGGATACGATATAATGAAGGCCATAATAGGAACATCTAAAACATGAACAGTTACAGCTTTATAAGTATGTTTGGTACTGAAAACAGTTGCATTTCCAACAGATAGTGGGACCCTACAGTCCGGCTTAGTAATATTTATTAATATAATAAGCAAATGCAGTGTCAAACTCACTTTAATCCAAAGCACAACATAACTTGTCAAACATAATGACAAAGCAAGTTAGGATCCTCTGTGTATCAGCAAATTAAATATAAAAGAGCCAGAGCCCAGGATGGTTGTTGCTACCTTGTACAATTGGCTAGAACACGCACACTCTTGCTCCCCCTCTTGCTCAAACACACAATTACAGACACTGAGGGTGTGTTCTTGGCTTGTCAAAAGCCCTGGCCTCTCTCCCAGACCCTCAACTGCACCCCAGCAATTACTGCTCCAGCCAAAAGGGTCAGAGCACCGCATGTGTAGCCTCCCGCTATTGATTTCACACAACCACCGTCACTCAGTGTGGGATTCAGCCGGCCTGTGTAACAAAGGCTAAAAATCCAATGACCATGTGCATCATGCACAGTATTCAAGGATACACAAGAGTAGCCAGTCAGGTAACGTAAACAAGACTGCAGGACGCAATACACTAATGAGGGCCAGGCTATTTCTGTATGTGTTTAAGATGTCGGGAAAAACTTTCTTCAATTGGACAAAAAACAGCCAAAGGTGGAGACATGGAAAGGTCATATAGCATAATGATCACTTGAAATAACGACGACTTATAAACCTAACTTTAAACGATGTGGCTTGATGAACGGAACACATACCCATTATGTATAAAAAGGATATCAAACTTCTCTGACTGGGTAAATAGAAACACAAGACACAAATGCAGGGTTTGACAGTGACCTGAATTCTCCAGATTTATATTTGTTAAGCCTATGGCTTTGACTGTTGACCTACATGGGGCAACTATATGAAATGTACTGATTGCAACAGTACATGACTCATCTCTCATCTTCTTAGAGAAAAGTCAGTGGTCGAAAAAGCCTTTAATCTGCAACATCAAAAGACATGTATGTGAACATATAGATATTAAAATCTCGACCTTTATATAGGCAACAGACCATTACAATTTCACAAGCTCAACTTCGGCTTGGTTCTGCAGAGCGCACATGTTATATAAAAGACCCTGCTCTTTGAATGTTAGTACATCACTATTACATTTGGATTAGGAGTTCTGTAAGTCTCATCATCTATATCTAAATCACAAATGTCCCACATCACAGTACTCTAATCTACTGTGTCACACGTATTCCCAAATCATTCTTTATGTGAAGTAGTGAGTGTTGTAGTGTGTAGCATAATGTTACCTTTCTTTGAGGAAGTCCACCACTTTCTTGAAGTCGTCGACACAGTACTCTCTCTTCATGTCCATCAGAACACTGTCTGAGGCCGACTGCACAGGCACATGGAGGAACGCATACACGCGCGGGTGATTCAGGATCTTTGCCATTTCCTACAGATATAAGAAGGACAAGAGACATTTTCAGAGAAGAAAGAGACTTAAGTTGTTATACACACATAAAGTAACACTGGTAAAAAGACATATTTTAACACATTGCATAAGAAGCAAGAAGTACAGCGAAATTTGACTAATTACAGTGGAACAATATTCACCAATGAAAAACTTGAGCAAAAGGGCACAAAGTCTCAGGTGGCATGTACAATACAAATCACAACCTGAGGAAAGCAATATCACATATAATGATTTTCCCCCGCGCTGCCAAGGTTTGGTGGAGCTCACAGCAGAGGATAATAGTTGACAGCCTTAAATAATTGCAGCTTCCATTAACATTCTTGTCTGCCTGCACTCTGCTCACCTTACACCTCCAGTGAAAGACGGCGGCGCTCTCTTGTTTTATACTCCTAACAGAAAGCAGCAGAGGAGAATTCAGCACGTCTCCACTAGGATTTATAGTACAAAGAGTCAAGGCTGGTGCAGTAGGGGTTCTTTATGTCTGCAAAGTCAAGAGCTTGCTACAAAGCGCACAGGTCCATATCTCCGATCAAAAATGTGAAGGAGGAAAAAAAGACATATACAAGTTAAGTTCAATTATCTCTGTACAGATATCTGCCGACTGTGTGAAACAAGCCTACACAGAAATCAAGGCACCCAAAGTGAAGGAAACAGAGAAAGTACCATAAATGTATATTATTACCAAAAAATTGTTGTACATTTGATGTTATCATGATTGTGGAAAAAGTTTCTTTACCAAAATATCAATTCAAGGTTTAAGTGAGATATAGATTTATGGGCTTGCAAATTCAACATGTAATGACACATAATTTAAGAAAATATTAAACCCATTTGGATAGTGCTCATTTTTTTGACAACCCTAATGGTGAGGTCTATAGCTTGATAATGACTTGGTGTGTGTATTGGACAAGAATCTAAAATTTATCATGTATATGAATCATATAAGATGTGGTATTGCGGGTTTGACTCCAACCATGTACATTGCTACATCAGATATCCTGTTACCACATGCCATTTCATTCAAGTGTCAAGGTAAATCTAAAATATATATGATTTTTACATTTTTATTCATCTGCATAATTTATACTGCACATTTAAAATGCAATATGAAAGTAGGTGACATGTTTACATGCAACTTTAATTATTTTTTCTTTGCAGGGAGATATGTAACTACAACCAATTTGTTGTGTTATAATTTTTCTATTCATGTTTCAATGATACCTTTTCTAAACATGAAAGTGCAACAAATAAAACATTTCCTGTCATAAATAAACTCATTTTCTGAAAAGAGATGTGCAATATTAATATGTCCCCTTAAATAGAGCAATATTTCCAGAATCAATATTTTCTTATCCCCTTACCAGTTAGGCTTTCATTTTACTACTAGACTGACTGACACATCTTTTTACACATCCCATTAATTAAAGGAATCCCTCTTTTTTTTAGTTTTTATGATTTTAATTTATTTGGGTGGTAAAAGAGCGAGAGAGCGCGCAGATGTCAGATTTCTGATGGACATAATCAGGATGCTATCATTACTATGCTAATCATCACAAGTAGTAGAGAGAAAAGGAGAGGGGAGGAAGAAATGATTTAATGATTTCCTACAAGAATGTGCTGATTGCAGTCCGTCTTCTCAATTAAGATCTATTGTAACGGGCTCCCTACTTCATATGCAGATACGGGCCGTTTGTGGGCACGCACGCACACACTGAGACAAAGCTCACCATGGAACGCCACAGGGGGTTGACCACTGGAAGATCCAAATTAGCGAGAATTAATTTGGTTGGAAAATGGAGGCTGATTGGTGACAGAAATCAGAGAGCAGTATGTGTAGGAGAGAAGAGAGGGAAAAAACTAACTGAACCACTCTTTTATGTATTTTTATGTTTTCAAAGTGAATGAATGGATGATTGATGGATCGTTAGCCCAAGTATTAATTACAACTTTGTATGATTTCCTTTGTGGGTAATTAATCCAGACATTTTACTGCAAGTATTTTACAATTTATATTTCAACAGTGGAGTCACAGGTATAAATTTGCACAACAGGGAAATTGAGCCAACAATTGGAGAATAAAATATAAAACATGGCATCATAAAGTAAGCTTATTGATGATCATTTCACAAACGCTACGACATGAGGAGATAAAGCCACACATTTATGACCAGTGAATTTATAGTTATTTTGTTACTATGCGACTACATAGTACATCAGGTCGTCACAATAAAAATAAACCAAAATCCCAGTTGGTGGAATTAGACTGATGAGACTCATATGTGAAACAACATAATAAAATATATTAAGCCCATTGTTTATCAGTATAAAAAGCAAATAAGAATGACAGCAAGACATGTTGTTCAAATAAACTACTAAATAAGGACCATGTTGATTCCCAAGTGGTGGGCTGGGAACAAAAATGAATGCAAATGATAACTATAGTTTCAATACTGAGCTTGCTTTAGATGGATACGTATTCAGATGCATCTATTGAACAGGAGGTGAGATGAACACAAGAGTCCATTGGTTTAGGGCTCCTGATACATGGATTCAGCAAAGCGAATATATTTGATGCTCTAACAGGTATTTCACTTTTATATGACCAAGAAAAAAACAAGCATGACCAAGTTAGTTAATAAGTCCCCCAGTCACATATAATTAATTAGAGGTGTATAGAGTATATCGAAAAATGGACATTATTGTAATGTTTTACAGATTAAATAAATTAGAATATTTATATAGTCTATGATCAAAACGAATAAAAAGGCAGCAAAATATAAAATAAAAACAACTGTGTGATACTTGAACCTGATTTATTGTCAAAAACATCTGAATAATGTAATCAGAATAAGTACATAACAAAAAACAGTGAGATATTCATTTATCAATATCACCCACAACTACATTTTTGCACTCTTCCAATAGGGGCTGCCTTTGCTTCATCGATATACAGCTGTAAAGGGGGGATTTGCAGTATACTGTACTATAGCAAATCCTTATGCATTTTTCTCATCTTTAACAGCCAGCCTCCACTATGCACAAATATCAAGTAGCCTTTAAAGGAATGTGGGGAATTACAGATAAACAGATAAATAATGTACAGGATTTTTTCACTCACCAGCACTATTTATCATGTATGTATGTGACAGCATCCTTCCCGCCCACTAATGATCGCACACTACAGATATGAATCTCTGGTAACTGATCCCTGTGGAGCTCTGGCCGTTCTCTGTCTGAGGCTGACAGGCAGTTTAGGCAGTCTGAGGCATAAATGATGCTATATGGGTGCGTGTATTGCTTAGCTAAAGGCTTGGTTTATTGCTCATATGAGGTAACCATCTCATTTGGACCAGTCAAACAGGGGCACCACAAATCAGTGCACACCCTTTGTACTTGTATCCTTATTCGTCCTGAGAGTGCTTATAGCTACACAATGATGTTTGCACCATTCTTTGTGTCACTTTTCTCCTTGCTCCCACCAGGCATCTGCGCGGTCGTATTCACACAACACACGAGGCGCGCTCCTTTCATCTCGGGTTGATCAGCCCAGATAGACAAACGCACCAGAGGATCTGAGTTAACTGGCTTAGCTCAAAGCATCTGATATGTACCCCCTCAAATCAGATAGCAACAAAAAGAACATATAAAAACAGAGTGGAGCCAGATAAAAGGAGGCGGATTCCCTTCTTACAAAGACAAGAACTCTGTGTAGTTTGGGAATTTATTTTGTGGGTTATGGGGCGTGAAAACTTTTGGTACTTGTGGGGACATTTTTTCCTAATTAATAAATAATTCAAGTCCAGTTAAAACTCAATACATGATCAATAGGCATTTTTACTAAGTGCTTATTGATTGGTTGACAGCCGTTATCAACGCCAAATAAATGGCAGGGGCTAACAGAGAAAGTGGCTATTTCAGCAGATTCTACTAGTTACACTGATAAACTCCACACAAAGAAACAATACAAACTGTAAAAATCTATTAAAATGGGATTTAAAGTTGTACTATGTACCTTTTCCAGTGAGGGGTCTGCCACCTGATAATTTCCATTCAGACGTTATAGCTTTCCCTGGAATGTTCCACAGTATTACATTTCTCGCATTTATTCAAAAACAAGTGTTTTTATTGCCCTAAAATACCTTGTCAGCAGGATTGCCTCTCCACAGATTTGACCTGCAATTTACCATAATGGCATCACCTGTTTGTCTCCATGGAGATAGCTGTGTTTAATTCAATACTGTGGAGCATTTGCGGTAAAGCAATAACATCTCCATGACGGTGAAGCCTTGTTAGATAATGAACTTTTAAATACTATAATAATATGAGGTAAACATGGGGGTTGTGGCAGGCATGATCCAACACCAAATTTGGTGTCATTAGTTTTGTTGTCTTTTATTGTTGTTGTTGTTTTTACCTCGTCATAACTTATCGTATTTTACTGAGGGTTAAATGTTTATCAAGCTTAATCACCGTGTTGCTATTATCATCAATCAGACCTATATTTTAGTACAGAACCCAAAATAATTAAGCAGTGCTAATTACTGTCACCTGTCTCTGAGTGCCACACATAGAACCTTATCCTATAGGGAGCACACTTTTACTTACATTACAGCGCATCTTGCAGACAGTAATGGTAAAGCCCCCCAAAAGCAGTGGCACATAGAAACAAAATGTACACACAGATACGGGATGGTATTAAGAGGGTTATCCCAGGGGAGTCTATGGAGAAAATGATTGAACGCGGTGGTCCCAGGATGATATGTCATGGTGGGACGTGCACATTTCTATTTGTGAGAACTTTATTCGGAAAAAAACTGAGCTCCCAGCGGTATTTCAAAGACTTAGAGTTGCATTTGATTTTCCCTGGAGGGCAGAGTGGGCTCCAGCACCTCACATAGCACACATGAAGTCTATAGATCGCACAGGGGGAGAGAGATTACATTGGCTCTGTACCATTGCAGAGTCCTATACCGCACAACGTGTAAACACAAGTGGCTGTTACGGGCTGGAAAAAAACATCATATAAATTATTAAAACTAGGAACTTTGTTATGTATACATAAAGTCCATATTAGGAGCAAAACAAGAATGTATTAATGAATAAATAAATAAAATAAAACTGTATCTCGCAAGCTTTCACTTTTAAGAGAATAATTTGAGCAACATTAACAACAGGACATCACTGGATCGCATAATTGAAAACTTAATTTGCATCATAATTATAACAATTTGCAAAAGCCACAATTTGGTTCCACAGCAAAACAATTTTAACTAGATTTTGTGTTGTTATGCTTGTACCTCATTAAAATGATCACAATCTCAAAGAGCACATTTAAACACTCCCTCTATAGATTACAATATGTGCATAATTAACTCTTGTCTAGTATGACAAATTCCCTGTTTATTTAGGCTTACGACATCTTAACATTACATTTATATCCATTTGAAAAGTTTATAGAGGTGTAGGAATTATGCTGTGTGTCCTGTAGAGACTTTAAATGTGATGTATTTCTTTGCAAACGGAGATGATCTCACAGGATGTTAAATGGACAACAGTTCTTTCATTCATCAGGCCCTGACTGATTGCTACATATGAGGAGGGTACTTTCACACCTCATTTACTGACTCCACGGGCATGCTATATTCAATCACACACTCTCACACACCAGCACACAGGTATACGTGCACTAAAGCACACTATATGATTGGATGACCTACTGTTGTGCACTTGACAACTTTGACAATGAAATTATATGTGAGGTATGAGCGAAATACTGGACTGATGCACAGTAGAGAGACGGGGGCAAAACAAAAAGCAGAAATTGAAAATGTCAGTGAACGATGGGGAATACTGAGGGGGTATTTTACTAACAGTGGAAAAGGAACCACTGATGGCTCAATGCAATCAACTAAATTGGCCAAGACATCTGGAACAAGAGAGGTGCATTTAACTGCTACAATCAGCAAATGGTGGTATGGGGTTGTCTTCACCCACAAGAAAAAAAAAACAGAGGACTAGAATACAGGACTGTATGTGAGAAATAGTAAAAATGTGCTGAGAGAAAGTCCATAGGTCACGTTCAGACTCATCTCGAGCCATTCACGGTGCCATTACAGAAACAGGTATCTCATCTGACTTGTACTCACCATGACTGATTGACTAGAGAGATTTGACGTTCACCATTACACCTGTCCTATTCCAGTGATTACTATCATTAGGAGCAGCACTCAGCAGAAGACAAGGAACAAGAGCTAGGGAAAGACAGGAAATACAATGTCTGATAAAAAAAAAAAGACAGTATTTCTCATGTTGGACCATTACATATGTAGAATTGAAAGGATAAGACAGGCAACATGTTCAGAACAGTTGCACATTTAGAGACATGAGTGTTCTTTTCAACTCATTAAAATATATATAACTTGCAGATCTAAAAGCTTCTCTTATGTAAAAAGCAAATAGGAACAGGTGTATGCGCCATAGTCTACTTTTAACACCTGTTAGTACCACCTTCAAGAAATTTCAATTATAGAATGGACGAAGAGCACTCCGCTCCCAAAATGCTGGACTATTGGTGGTTCCTAGAGTGACTAAAAGCACAGTAGGAGGGAAAGCTTTCACTTACCAAGCTCCTATGTTATGGAATCAGCTCCCTCCCATGTTAAAGAGGCCCCCACAGTCTCTACATTTAAGACCAGGCTTAAAACGTTTCTCTTTGAAATAGCTTATGGTCAGGCTAGCTAGGACCAGAAATAAACCCTGTAGTTTTAGTTAGGCTGCCTAGGGATAGCCATGCTGGGGGAAGTATGGTAACCTGAGCACTATTCTCTTTTTCCTCCTGTTTTCCCTATCAACGACATTTACTATTCAGTTTGTTCATTGCTATTCACACGTTGTCGCTGTCCCACTCCCCTCTGGGGAGTGTAACTGTTTCAGATGCCTGGCCGCTGACCGTCCAGTGATGGCTGGACCCTAGATGCCCTCCTGACCGTCCGGTGATGGCTGGACCCTAGATCGCCTTGCCTGAATGGATGGCTCACTGAGTGGGCTCTGGCCCTACAGACTTGAACTGGATGCGGCTTAGTCCTGGACACATCTAAAGCCTGTTCTGTCCATGGGAGTAGATCTCTCCTTCACTGTGGTTCTCCTCGAGGTTTCTCCTTTTACCACTGGGTTTTTGGAGTTTTTCCTTGCCGAGAAGGAGGGTCTAAGGGCAGGGGATGTTCTGGAACAGTTATTCATTGCTTGTTTTCTGTTGATTAATCTGCTTGTCTGTTTCTGTTTCATTGTTGATTTTCTAATTCTGTTGGTTAATCAACTCTCACTTTCAGCCCTAAGAGGCGACTGCTGTTGTGATTTTGGGCTTTACAAAAATGAATTGAATTGAATTGAAAGTAAAATGGTTGGCCAGCTGCAATTTGAACAAGCACTTACAAACACAAAGTACATTCTGTCAACTTATGACTAGGGGTGTGCTAAAATATCTGATATGTATCGATATTATTAAAATCGATACGGTATCGATTCTTCGTTTCCTAGTATCAATATCGATATTCCCCCCAGACGTTACTCTTTACAGGCGAAGAGAAGCGAGAAGCAAGAGAAACAAAAATATCAGAAAAAATGTTTCAACCGCCTTCCTCCCTCTAGTTAGAAACATGCATTAATCAAAAAGCACTTCATTGTGTTTTTTAATCTTCAATAAATAGAAGATCAATCCACCATTTAATGTTGTTTTTTTTGTGAAAATTGGGTTGACCATTTAAGTAAGGTTGAAGGCCTTTATTTTTTTCTAAATCGTATCGTATTGATTTGAAATATATTGTATCGAATCGTATCGTATCGAAATGGCACTGTATCGAGATACGCATCGTATCGTGGACTGTGTATCGAGGTATGTATCGTATCGGCAGCTTCTTGGTGATACCCAGCCCTACTTATGACAATTCAAAAATGTTTAGCTGCTATGGTAACGTGTACATTTTAAATTGACTTGGATGTTCCCAGCATGTAGTGAAGTGGCTACAGTTCTTGAATACTGATGGTTTTCAGACTCTAGAAAGTTGGCCCCCCTTTCAAGTTGGCCCCCCTTTCACTACACTGTGCTTTACCATGAAATATGCAAAAGGTAAATGCACAAATGTGGAACTTGATCACTTCAAAATATTAATTTTAGCTACCCTCATCTGTATTAAATATTATTAGCCTGTAAACGTTGTGATGTCATCTGAATCCCAGCAATTCGAATGCTTGATAATTGGTGGATAATGCTTAATAATTTGTGGTTATTGCTAATAGCTTAATAGAGATTATACCTGCTAAGCTAAAGGCCCCATTCCCTGGAAGTCAGCCAGTCTATATTTACAATGGGTCAAGTGCACTAAACCACTATCAAGGAAGTGCAGGCAAATAGACTCAGAGAGTGGACACTGGAGACAAAAGAGTCTGATAAAACTACTCATTTTATGTAGGTTAATTGACTAAGGAATTAAAGCTAAACTTATAATTTAATTCATTGCATCAACATTAACAATAAAAGGAGCTGGTGGTGGCATATGAAATCTCTCTTAACGCACATACACCAGCCATGCAAGTGTGCCATGCTATATTTCTAATTATCAGTTAATTGTTATTCCCTATCATTAGGAGGGTGTTTTTTTAATTGTAATGTAGCCAAGCAGAAAGCCTACCTATACATGTGGGGGACAATTAGCCACCTCCATTAACCCCTGCTTAATTACAACCTCCACTGCTGCTTCCCACAGCACTTTTCCCACTCATTTTTACCCCTTGTATCTATCCCCAGGCCTTTATCCCCATTATGATACATTCTGCCCTCATTTCATTCAACTGTCATCTTGATTATTTGATTTAAAAGTGTATCTGTTGTGAGCTCCATGTGTTTTTTCAAGTTCACTTTTCTAGGTTATCCCCAGGATTTACCCTCACATTGGTGTTAAGTTTTTCAATTAATACTTCTTTGCTCGACTTAAAATGAAGAAGAGTCCTTGGGGATAAAAAGGAAAATGTACGTTATAAGGCTAGATATAAATGACACAGATTTAGGGACAAAAGTAGCGAGTAAACACCCATCATTGAAATAATTGCTACCAGACTATATAACCTTAGTGTAGTTTAGTAGAAACTTATTTGAGTTCCACTTTCTATGGACTTCATGGGTTATTTTTGAGTAGATCTGAAAATGTCGGGGACCACTCCATCATTTAACCATTATCTATGTCACAATAAGCAATGCAGGAGGACACTAATGAATTGTATTTTTAGAAGTCAATATTGTAATTGTTGTTTTTCTTTGTATGCCATTGGCTAATTAGTGGGCAGGCGTCTTAAAAACAATTGCATGGAAGTTAATGTGCGTTTACAAAGAAGTGATGCACAAAGACCTTGGCCAAACAGAAAGTGTGTGTGTGAGAGAGAAAGAGAGAGAGAAGAGGTCGAGGGAGGAACAGAGTGGATAACTATGTCCATTGTTCCATTAGGGAAGACAATAATGACTGATAAAATGGGGCTGCTAAAGAGGACACAATGGTCCTTAATTGACTCATTAGGAAAAGAAGAGAATGAACTGCGCTAATGAATGGAGAGCCACAACTAAAGTGCTTCGCAAGCAAAACAGAATGACATTTAGTTTATTAAATCGACAAAGTGATGTTATTAGCTCATATTAAAGGCAGTGCATGAGGCGTGAGGGACAGAAATAGTAAATAAATAAAACTTGTCTTATTATTATTTTATTGAAGAGTGCCTTTGGGTCAGATCAGAGTGTAGCTTGTGTAGCGGTGTACCTCTAAATGTTCCAGTATGTATGGAGGGTTGGTCATGCCCAGTCGCAGCATGGCTCCTTCGGGGATCTCCTCCACCAGTCTCCAGAGCAGAGTGGGTAGATCTGTGCCAATGTCCCTCCGTACGCTCCTGTGTCTTCACTGGTCAACCAAATCTCACACACGCCCTCTGCAGAGAAGACAAATGTATATCACGTCAGTAAAGAGTGGACAAGAGGGTTGTCAGTTGATCTTGTTCCAACTCATTTAAAACTCTTAACACAAGCGTCGGACTCACCATGCCACTTGTGTAAAACTGGGATTTAAGGTCCCTTCAGCATAATTGGTTTGCTAGCAGTTAGGATTTTTTTCAAAGTAGAATCTAAACATCTTTTAATTCTAACAATCTGATATATATATAAAAAAAGCAGGCATTACATCATAAGTTGAACATTAGACCCACTTTAGGCTCACAAGAATATGTCTCATTGATGAGCATGGATGACTGGTATGACTGTGGTAGTGCTGCATTTTTTATGAACACAAACCAATCATCATAGCACCAAGAAAATGCCTTCACAATTTGTCTTCAATAAAAACAGCTGAATGCTTTTGAATCATAAAAAATGAAAAAAAGTGTCACTTTTCTGCAGAAACAGCAGCTAAAGTAGCTTTTAACTATTATGTTAACAACTTGAGGGAAAAATGGGAGCATCAAAAAAGCATTAAAAAATAAAAGTATTAAGTGTTTAGAAGACAAGGTCTTCTCAAGGTTTTGCCTTTTGGTGCCAGTTGTACCCCACTGAAAGGAAGCTTTTAAAAAAAAAAAAAAAAAAAAAAAAAAAAAAAAAAAAGACAGAAAATCACATTTCCTTATTCATTCAAAAGTTTATTGCAGAATTCAGGAGCAGCCCTACATGCTCTCTGCGATTTGAAGGTCACCCAGAGCAAAGGAGGAGTTATCTAGCAGCTTCAGGCAAAATTAGCGCATTGCCTGCTGCTGGAGTCTAATGATCTAACTGTCATTTGGCTGGAGGTCTGGAAACGCTTGAGTGTCTGCTTAAGCTATGTGTTAAGACATATCATATCATGCAGATGCACCAAAATAAATTCACACTTGGAGAGGCCCTGAGATCAAGAACACACATCCTGATACAAATACACAAGTGCCATCATCATTAGCAGAGCACAGACAGACACTAAGATACATGTGGTCATCCAGGGGAGCGAGCGTGCCGTTTGGCTAATTGGACAGTGTGTGTATGTGTTTGCATGTGTGAGGGAAGTAAAAAGGCTGGCATTAAAGGCGTGCTTAGGACAGAGAGATTAAAGCTGATGACAGTGTAATTGTCCAGAGTAAGAGTCTCTAAAGCTCATCATCAGTGGTATTAAGATGCACTAATGATTCGTGAAGTCACCCATGTCTAAAAATGCCATCGAAAACATCCATCAATCACACATGATCACATACAAATGCTAGACTGCAAACTATTAGAGTTGTTAATTTGCTTCTGCATTAATTATAAAAATCTTATTTAAAGTTTGTCCTCTCAGTTCTCCATATGTCAGTTTGTTTTGTTATTTGACAACACTTCTCCCTAATGGTTTTACCAAACTCAATTTTCAATAAAAATAAATAAATAAATTGACATTTTTTTTTTTTCCCCCAAATAAAGCATGCTATGTATGCAAAGCCTCAGGCAGGTCACTGACCATCCCCCAGTCAGATTTGAATACTTTTAAAAAATACTTGTGTTAGAAAATTGCTCATCTTTGTTGTCTTCTACAATAATTATTACATATACTGCACTGATGAGCAGTTTTGATAGCAACAATTAGTTGGTAGCTTTGTAAGCTCGACAATTCAAGGTGAGCCGACCAAAATAATTCTGCGCCATTGCTGAATGGGCACACGTGGTCAGCAAGGAGCAATGATTATTTGAAGGAGATTTTTAAAATTGAGAGCTATAAGGGATTTGTGGATCAATGGATGGAACATTTACCTCTGAACTAGAAGAACCCTGTGGTTCGATTCCAATTCTGGGACCTATTATCTTTACCTTTGCAAGATAAGGTCAAAGCTTTGTGTGCTTCAAGAGCTTCTGCTTTGTCCAGGCCTGATGGAGTTAAAAGCCAGCGTCGGCTGGATTTTTTTTTTTTTTTTTACAAATGACAATGGTCCCCAACACACAATCCAAAGCTAAAATTGAACTATTTCCCATTTCCTGTTTTTAATTGTTCGATCTTTCCCTGTCCTCATGATGTTGTGAAAAGCCTCAGGTGTAGACTGCAGACTAGACACTCAATAATGTGAGCAGTGATTTGGCTCTTTGGTCCTCCTCCT
Organism: Periophthalmus modestus; assembly: GCA_019594935.1. Lineage (NCBI taxonomy): Eukaryota > Metazoa > Chordata > Actinopteri > Gobiiformes > Gobiidae > Periophthalmus > Periophthalmus modestus. Next base: position 10,361,761 of record JAIEZT010000124.1, on the reverse strand, counting down.
GGTCCCCTTTGGTTTTAAGCGTGCTTATTGTGTTATTGTTGGCCAACGACATAGGGGATGGTCATTTATCAGGAAATGGTCGTCTGCTCTCTATTCTTATCTGCTCCAATACATTTTCTGCAGCTGTTTCCTGGAACACAAGAGCACAATTGGTACATAGTGTGGAGCAATGCATTCAGATGAGGGCAGGTATAATGTTTAAACTAGTATCCAAACCAGGACAGGCCGCCTATAAGTATTAAGCATCTATGAAGCATCCATGCTTACATAATGGATTAAATGCTTACATAAAGTCAAAAAGTGGCAGCTTCATGGATATATAGGAATTCAAATTTCGAAATAACAATACAGGAGAGCGAAAAGGAACAGATTTTTTTTAATCATCAGGTTATAGTTTGAATGATTTAGCAATAGCACAGCATTTATGTATAGCAAAGGAAACATGGCATGGATCAAAATATGATCACATTCACTCATTTCAAATACATCAGACATTATTAAACCTGAAAAAAAATGTTAATGGATAGATCAAAACTAACATTCCAGCAAACAATGTTACAATATAAAAATGTGTGTTAAAAAAGCAGCCCATGTACAGTTTGAGGCATTTAGTTGGCTCACCCTTGTTGTAGATCCTGCACATGTGGGATTAGGCCTACCTACTTATCTTGATCTCTTTGGCATGGTGTACATTTTGATTGGCCGCCATGGGCTATACTGCCTCACAGATTCCTGATAAGATGCACATACAGATCATCCTATTTAACAGCATTAAAGCCCATTCTCCATATCACAAGTTACAGAGCATGGCTGGAAACAGGCATGAGGCGAAAGCTTAGGTCATTTGGTAGAATTTTACCTCCATAATGTTTAAGTTTAGGGCAGGATAAATTGAGTGACGTTAACTGGCACTGAATTCTGTGTTGTGAATGTGATACAGCATATGTGTACATGTGAGGTAAGGATTATTTATAATAGGATCATATACGTTCATATAGTTTAATCTAGAAGTCACATGTTATACGCATCAATATCGCCGTAGACGAATTTAATCCTATTTAATGAACAACTTTGCATAAATATACCACCCATTTTTCTGTCCAATAGAGGTCTGCCATTTTGATTAAATTGAAAATTCTCAATATTCCTTTCCCTTACAACTATCAAATGTCTGACTGTTGATTAGGAATATACATGTGAAAAAATACCACACCAAAAATACATCAAATAAGATGACAAATTAAAGCGCACTTCAATTTCAGTCTACAGAAGAATTTGGTTGTTCTGAGAATATAAAATACTCAGGATAGATGGATTAAAATCTATATGAATACAGTTCTGTAAGTCACAATGTGGAAATTTAATCCAAGGTGGACATGGATAAAGACATGTGCTTTTCCCCCCGCATACAGACTGACTAACAATGCGCACATACACAGCATCTTGGTGCTGCGTATCAGTGACTGGAAGGCCTGTCTGACCTTCAATCACATTAGCCAATGCCCCTATCCGTTCTGACCAGTCTGGCCCTGCGGCGCTCTTTCTCCACGCTAAAGCTTCCCACTCACCACAAGACGCACTAGGCTTCCAGGGCATTGTCTACTACAGCAACATGTACAATCGACTGATTACTGTAGAAAGAAGGAGGCAGTATAAAATGTTTATGATCAAGTACACAAGATATGCATTACTCAGTCAACTTTTACAGAGAGAATCATTTTTAATAAACTCAATAAAAACTGAGGATTCTGATTTGCAGATTTGCACAAGTCTGAGCTATGCAAAACTTCACCCTGACAATTATGTATTTATTCTCAAGCACCATAAACTAGGCAGGTATACATAGCACTAGCCATTACACACTAAGCAAAATACCACATAGAGTTTAATTGCAGTAATTAAGAGGTTTAATTTAGAGCATCAACTGTTGAAGTAGCATGTAGGAGGCTTGGCAGGTAACGTCCTCATCTTGGATTAATCCAACACACAAGTTCGAGATAAATATACACTCCTGAGCACGTGAGCCCAAACCTGGCTACAGGTGTGTGTGTGTGTGAGTGTGTGTGTGCATGTCTGTAATGAACATTTTAAAACAACACTGTGCAAGCATGTCAGCTTTAACCCACTTTCACGGCTTCCAAACTACAGGCATGACCTTCTGAACAGGACTGTGTATCAGATAAAAACGTCTGCATACATCAAAGGCACAGTGTGTGTATGTGTGTTGTGTTCATAAGAAAAACATGCCACAGCATATATGGGTCAGATATATTGTATGGATATATCAAAAGTAATTGGCAGAAGGGCTACAAGTGCTGTGTGCACAGGGATATAGTGTGTGCGTTTGTGATGTATGTGTACATGAATGTATGGGAAGTAATTGGGAGAGAAGTTATATCCTCTCTTTCATCTTTTCTCTGGCTTCACATATATATAGATGTGTGTGCAGTCAAAGAGGAAGTATCTTGTGAAGCTTCCAAAGCAGATGGCCTGCTGTATATAAGAGAAACAGGGTTCTGTGGGGACCAAAATCACCCCTTTTACTCACCATGGGGCGAGTCAGTCATGCTTTGTGTGAACTCAGGGCATCCAACCAAAGTACTTTTCCTAAATGTTACAGCTACACAGGGAAATGTGTAGGCTGCCTTTTACAAATGTACTGATATTTAAATATCAGGCAGAGCATACCTTTCACTGCAAGAAGAAAGCATTTAGTTTATGAAGTTTTACTTTGAACAAGGCAAAGAAAACAAAACAAACCAAAAAGAAGCGAGAAGAAGTTAAACTATTGATATCACCTCCTAATAGATAACAAAACACCATACATTTTATTCAATTATATATTATGTACAGACTGGCAATTGCAGTGTCTCTTAAAGTACAGTGCACTATATTTTAGTTCTACTTCTACTAAAACCACTGTACATACAGAATCACTACAAAGTTCAAATGTATGAGAATAAGTATTGGCACAACTATCTGCAATATTAATAGAATTTCACAAAAGAGTCAGGGTGTATTGCAATAATAGCATTTTGTCACACTTCTGACTCAAAAGAACTGTACCTGATTTTAACCTTTTTTTAATTTTTATTTTAAACAGAGTAAAACACATTTGGTTCATTTTAGACTGCTGACAGCAATCAAACCTCTTTCCTCACTGTGTAATGCATTTTTAACATCCCAGTTCTTCAACACAATACAACTAGCCTTCTAACAGCGCACTAGCATTAAATTAGCTCTGCAATGGAACAATTTGGGGAAAGGACAGTATATACCTATATATATATAACTATAGTGCTGCTCCTGTTGTTCAGGAGTTAGAGGATAACAAGTGTTTCCTGCCTAAGGATCAATCCAGACACACCTACAAAAAAATAATTATTCAAACTATTTGGACCCCATTCACTACGAGCTTTGCGCTTATTATTCTGACATAATAGGGATTAACTCCAGACCGTTGACCTAATTTTCACTGTATATGTGTGAGGCTACATGGCTCTCTTATATGCTTTCTTTGGCACTAATTTGATAAATAATAATACAGTGTTTCTGGTCAGTATTTATGCTAATATATTCATGACCCACCAGCAGGCATCATGTTGTGTGTTTGTTAATTCACCAGTGTTTGTGTGTGTGTCTGTGGGTGTAGCATGTGTACGTTTTAATTAAGTAATTGACTTAATATACAGTTTGTGTTCAGATGTATTTGGGAAACTGTCCACGGGTATGTAAATTTAATCCCATTATGTAAATATTTGTATTTTTATGTAAACATATAGGATATTTTCTGTATTAAAGCTTGTGACTAATGACTGTAGCTGGTTTACTGGCTTAACAAGCTCTATGAACATTCAGGTCACCTACAGGGTAACCAATCACAACTTATATGTCACTGATTTGCATTTAAGAGCACAGAAAAGCCATTCTTTTAAAATGATTGGCAACCCAAGTTCAACATGATATTACGATGGTTTGATCAATATAGTCTAACCCAGTCACCACATTGTCAGTGAACCTGTGGTGTCAATCATGAAACTAAAAAGGTTGAATTTTCAATGTAAATCACTTGTAGTACCGTGGTTGTATAATTGATGGACCAAATCCCCAGCTCTCATGAATATGAACCACTAATGTATTGTGGATCTTGTTGGGTCTCAAATGATGCTGCAGGGGAATTCTAGTCAGTAATGTACTCTGCTGTGATACAGAAGTTAGAGAGCGCGAGAAGTCATAAAAACAAAGAAACAAGGGGGGAGAAAAATGTATGTTGCACGGTAAAAATTTGTTATATTATAAGCTACAAAAATAATTCTGTAACAAGCACCAGAAATTCAAGGCCTTAATTAGAACAAAAAGCCAACTGCACAGATTTGTAAACACTATGAGAAAAAATGAACTGTTTAGAGGGTACAGATCTCCGTCTATGAGCAGATATTTTACTACCTCCAGTATCTGCAAACACTGGTAAATCAATAGAGTGTGAATACAAGTGCGACCATTTATTTGTTTACAATTGATCATAAAATATTTGGGAAAGTGAATATGGGATGCAATATATTGCCATTTGTCTTTCAGCACAAAAATGCAATAAGCAATATTACATTGAATATTAAAAAAGAGAAAATAAACAATAAAAAGCAGAAAAAGCAGTGACTCTTGAACCCTTAGTAACAGTTAAAGGGATTTGGTGTGACATTTATTACTAAAAGACAAATGTGAGACTCAGATATAATTGTATAATAACTGAATAATAGAAGTATAATAGATGTAAATACAGGGAGCAGGGAGGGCCTGGGAGAGGGGCAGACCAATGTGCTGAGGCTTGTTGAAGACATGCCCGGACATGTGTGTGGGCTAAACATATGCAGTGTTCTGAGACAAGCCTGTTCTGACATGTTCTCATGTGACACTTTAGTCCACTGATGAAACCATGCACTTATCCAAAACTAGAAGCATCTGAAACACTGATGATAAAACAAACATTTCACTTGCTCAAAACAGAAGAATCAAGAGTGAATAGTGATGAAATTGTGTTTAAAAGGTCAGAGAGTGACCTATTGTGGGCCAAATCGATTTCACATTCTTGTACATGGTTGGCCTCATATCAGAAGTGTGAGCCAACCACCTCAAAATCAAGCATCAAGACGATAGCTCTGTCTTTGAAGCATATGTGCTGCAATTTAAGTTTGAGCTCTGCACACTAAGGTCAGAGAGCACCATGCTTTTTGTACAGTTAACACACACACACACACACACACACACACAGTTGCTCCGACCAGTTTAACATTTAAAATACAGAATTTAATCATTTGACCCGTTACCATTGTGTACCATACTATATTTCCTAGCAGCAATAAAATATATACTAAAGGATATATTATGGAAATAATATATAAAAAATATAGATTAAAGGATATATTATGGGAATCAACTGTTATGAAGTAATGTTGTAGTTTGTTTAATTCATGCATGTTTGAGTAATCCTGTATTGTCCTGTATTACTGAGGTTAGTACACAGGAAATTTCCATTTTCACCAATCTCCTATCCCTGCCCACATCTCTACTTATTGGTGATTTTATTAGATTTTTTTTATTCATATGTGAATGTTCAAAAATGATGTGTAACCATTTTTTAAAAATCAAAACAGTGCAAATTGAAATATGCTGCCTGTTACAGTGAAAAGCCACAATGAAGAGGTGGAGTGAGCATCAGATAATCAGTTCTGCAGTTTTGAACAGGAAGTCACTGGACCGGTGCCTAATAAAGTCTTTTTTAGATCATTATCGTTGTTTGCAATTACAACAATGTAAAATAACGATACGTACATTTATAATATCCTGCTTTTGAAGCTCGAGTGCTCAGAAAATTCCCCTTTTCTCTCCAACGACCGTCCTCGCCAACTACTTCTTACTTATTTCGAACAACTGAAAAAGGTAAATAAATAAATAAATACAATTTTAAAAAATGCCATAGATGACTCTGGGTTATCTATGGCATTGGAAATCTATTTATGGTGAAATACCACTATGAGAGGTGGGACCTCTCAGATCTGCACTTTTGAACAAGAAATGAATGGACCCGTTTCATTTATGCCATTTTAGATCAATAGTTGTTTACAATAAACAAAAAGTAAATGAATGATTTACATGTGAGGTAGTCTCCTGCTAAGTACCTAAAAAAGCAAAACCTGTCTTATTTAAGCTGCAGTTGCCTTGGTAGTAGTTGTATGTGTGAAGGCATAGCTTGGGTTCATTATTATCCTGCTTATTGAAGGGCACTGCCACACGCCCCCTCCAGCACAGAGAGGTACTGAGTCTGAGCCAGTTTGAGGCTACACTTACCAGAGGACAGATCAGATCGCTTGCTACTCTTGTGATACATTACTTTTAGCCAAAGTGAGGAGCTTGCATGTGCGTCTGACTGTCCCCCCTGAAGGACTTCCATGTCACCCAGCACCAGGGGCTCATGGGACGACCACGGGGGATCCACAATGTGAGAAGTGCTTCCTGCGGGGGGTGTGAAAAGACCCCCTGATGCTATCAAAATATACAGTATACCACGGGGGACAGGCGCACAATGACGCGCGTACAAACACACACGCTCAAAGCACACGCTGAATTATAGGCAGAGCTCTCCAAAAACATTCAAAACACTTATTAAAACATATTTGAGACACATTTTTCAACACATATGCTTAATACTTTGTTGAAAGAGCTACAATCTAGTTAGATCAATTACTGGTACTTATTAAAAGACAAGCGTGTCATGTGAATCATAAAAAATTAATTTGCATCGCAAGAATAAATAAATCCTGGGGTAAATAACTACGAGGGAAAATCCAAGCCACTAAATATTCCTCTTTAATTCACAGTATAAGTGATAAATACGCTTTGAATTATGTCTGTGTACTGATAGGGAGGAGGCCTTAATATATTTTTTATTAACTGAACAAACAGACCAAAACAAACAAACTGCTATCACCACGAGCAACCGGCAACTCGGGGTGACAGAAAATAGAAGCACTTTATGGAAAGTAAATGTTACTTTGATACAGATCATGAAGTGATGAGGAGCCTGGTAAAAGTGAGAACGCTCAAATGGAAAGATAAGATTAAGTGAATTTGAATAAGGAGAGATCAAAGTGGTAGATTTTAGTGGCTCTGCAGTGGGCTGAGTGGGTAAAAACAATAATAACAGGGGGGTAGAGGCGTGACGGCGCTGAGGTGGGAGTCAACTGATGGAATGGATCCAGACAGGAAAGCAGAAAAACAACAGCTAAAGTGGGACAGTTGCATAATGTTCAGGCATTAGATGGGGCCAAATACTCCTTACCTGTTTGCACTGCTGTCATCAGACTCATGTTTACAGTATATCATTAATACTGTAGGCTAATAAAAGCAGATAGTAAAATAATAAAATACAACAAGACAATTGTGTAGAAGTCAAATCTAATCTACACATGAACCAGAACAGAATTAAGTCAAATCAAAGTCAAATTTTATACCACATTACAATTTCTTTCATATTTTTTCTTGGCAGTTGTTTCAGACTACACTTCACAACTGATATCAAATTGTATGTTGCGTGCTAAGTTACTATGGTGATATAGTAAATATTTAATTAAACAAAATTCAATGGGTAACTATCAGATCTAGAACGGTACATCTTATAAATCGTAGTCAGTAAAAAAGAAAAAAAAAAAGTGTTGCTTTTCTAATTCATTTCAAAGAAAAACATGCACACAAACACACAATTACATCTGTATTCTAATAGAACTGGTGTACTATATGCTTGAAAACACTGCTCAAATCCAGAATTACTCACGTTATCACAGAAATTATGTGTAATTGTGAGAATATTAGTTGAAGATACAATATTATTAGGCCTTGTCCACAACATTGTAACACTGTAATTTCTATATTAAGCTCCCAGTGAACTCCAGTGTATATAAATATAGTAATTGGGATTTGATGAAAGTGTTCAGTGTGCTACGCTCTGATCCACCTTTCAGCACTGCTCAGTCAGCCTCACTCCATAAACTGTCATTAGTCTGTACCTCTTTTGATTCTCACTCTCTTCAGGTAAGGGCTTGTGTGGAGCTCAACATCAATGTTTGACTTAATTACAGGTGTGTGTGTTTGAGTGAGTTTTCAGTGTTATAGAAGTCATACTAGTTATAAACACATATGAAACAATAGCTTTTAAAGTATAGATTTATCTCTGTTAGATCTATAACTAAACTAATCCCAGTTGTGGATGCTGCTGTCTAAGTCAAAATAGCTCTGTTTTAGGTCATTGAAATGCCACTCCATGCAGTCAAAAGGGTAAGCGAGTTCATTCGTGTACTTGAGCAAGCTTAGCCAGTTTAAAAGTCTGAGGAGTGAATTAGAATAATTATTTAAGTTCACTTCCGCAGTCTTAATGAATCACTAGGAAACTTGTTATGCTTCTTACAATAGCTTGTGTATTGTAGACTTGTTTGACAACACAACACATGCAAAAAGTCACACGTTGGATGAGAAACAAACAGAACCTGTTTATAGATATATTTTTTTAATTTGCATGAGTCATGAAAGCCAAAAATAACAGTGTCCAATTTTGCCTGTGTCAGTTAAAGAGGAAGAGGGTATGTAAACAATGCAGCATCCAGGGAGAAAACAGTCACAGGGCTGTTCGGGGACCAGGAACTAAAAGCCAAATGTGAGTCAGAGGACTCTGAGCAGTTAAACATTTTAACAGGCACAGGCAAAGAGGAGAGTGTGAGCGAGAGACTTGTACTGAGAAAAGCAATGGAGACAATAACAAGGGGAAGCACATGGTCTGATTCAGAAGCCCAGTGTCTTACTGCCACCTAGTGCCCATGAATAACACTGCGCTCCCCTCCCCCACCAGCTGCTGCTCTGCAATAGAAAACTAAGTGGTATTTACACAGTGTTTATCTGTTGGGGAGAGCAGGAGGATTTGGGGCTGAGGGAAAATGTTTTGCCAATTCTGTAATGAAAGTGAATTTGAGTGTTGAATGAAGGGTTGTGCTGGAGAAAACAGACTTTGTGTCTCAGCTGAAAATTCCTTCCAAAGATTTTCATCAGGACTTTCAGAAACTTTAACAAATGTAATTTTTAACTCAACTTGAAATATTTTAGACAGCAAATTGGCAATATAAAAGAATCAAGTTTGCCAAAGTAAGGAAAGAATGGGTATGTGGACACAAGCTGACAAAGGACAGAGCAGATGGTGTCGGCCAGCCTTACACAACTACAAATACACACACACACAAACTGGGGTGACATAATAGTGGAGAGCCAGGTGTGCGGTTGGTGGCTCGGTCTGGCATTGGCCAAAGTTGTGTGTGTATAGTGCGGGTGTGTAGATCATGGCTCTGCTGTGTGAAACGGGGCCCCCTATTCACAGGAGTTGGCTGGCAGCTTGGCACTAAATCACAGGACAAGACGGGACACACGCGTCTACAAACGCACGCACACGCACCCTGCTCTTTGTGTCCGGCCCATAGAGACTGAGAAGAGGTCACACCAAAAACACAGAGCTTTTACAAATGAAGGCACAAGCCATTCTAAGAACGTAGAATTTGTAAGAACTAGCAAGTAATGTACCTTTACTGTCCCCTAGTGACTGGAGGTAGATGTGTAGAAGTGTTTGAGAATAAAATAGTAGCAGTCTAATTGAATTTCTATTCCTAATAATGGTTTAAATGTATATCCAAGTTTTCCTGATGTAGGTGTTAGCAAAAGAGCAATAAATCTTTCCCTGTTTAATCATCACTTAGTTTGAGTTGGATGAAAATGTAATCTCAATCACTAAATGGCATGTAGAAGAAGCTATAGTTGGTATGATTTATAAGGAAAGATTAATGTGTCACCTGTAGCGACTACCACAAGTCTTATAAGATTGGTTAAAACTATAATTTACTTAAAACATACAGCATCAAAAGTGGATTGCAAAAACACACCTGAGAGATGGGACAAAGAAAACAAGTCAAACTAAATATCAGGAATCGCTGTGATACTGAGATGGAACCTAACAAGCTAAACAGCACAAGCCATTCAATCTCAACTGAGCCGGATTAGGACAAGTGGCTTTAAATCACTCTAAAGAAACATTCCAATGTTGCTCAGTCTTTTCAATTGAATAAATAAAGGATTTCAGAGTCACAACTTGTTGATCGAAGGGAAGAATTTGTTGTGCCTTTTTCATTACGCCACTGATTAAACAATGCTCCAATAAAATCCATCATTGGTAAAATTATTTCTGTTTACTAAATGGGTAAAACTGACCTTTATTTTTAATGCCTTCAGACAAACATCATCCACCCTGCAGGAGTCTTACAGGGCCTCTTTAGCCTATCCACTCTGCAGTAATGAGCTTTATCGCTGAACTAGCGGTATGCTAACAGAGAGCTGAAATTGGGACAGAAGAAGGTAATGCAGCTATGATTAATGCTATTAATTATACCTGTGCCTGATGAGTCCAAATGTCACATGAGGTTTAATTAAAACGCAGTATCACATGAATGGAAACAATTTTTCCCCCTTTTTCTTGTCGCACTAGAGTTGTCATGATACCAAAATTTCAAATTTGATATTTTGAAAGGCTCTGATAGCAGTGCCAATTTCCACCACACAATAATAGTAGTTATTTCATTATTATCATCTGGCCTTAGACAAGTACATTTAGATTTTTGGAACTCAAAAACTCTAAATTTGTACTATTATTTTTATTTTCCAGTATCTGCATCAAATAAGTATGTAGTCTCGATAGTTATTTTAGTTTGCTTAATTTGCCAACCTTATTGTGTATATTGAAATGATGTCTTCTAAACTTACTTTTGCTGTAGTGAAAGGTCATCAGGGTTAACTTATTTGTTATGCAACAGCCACAATTAGATACTAAAGTCTGAACCTTACTTAGTGGAGAGAAGATTGAGAAAATCAATGGCAGCTTCTCAGTGAGAGCTCTCCCGGAGGATAATGAATTTGACTGGCTCCACCACACACAGGAAATTTCTGTTTGTGTTTGCATGCTCAGCACTTTTCTACATGGTCTTTCCAATAGTGTGCCCTTTGATGGTGGCGACTCCACACTGATCAATGAGCTTCTATCAATATTTTTAGCCGCTCCGCCCGCCTGCATTGTGTGTCTGTTTTCATTCTCGTCCATCTCGCCATCAATAAGAAACAAATTATAGATGAGTTTCCAGCCCCAATCTATTTTATCTTAATGATTATAAAGTGTGCAATTTACCATGTTACATTATGCATATAAATGAACATAGCCCAGTTTTTCATCCGCTTTATAAGACCTGAAGAGAAGCAGAAAGCATAGATCAGACTTTAAACTTTTGACACTGAAGCAGATAAGTTCACTGGCTCTCTGAAAATGTTTGTGAAGAAAACCTGACAGTCTTGTTGGTCCAAGTGTCACAAGTTGCACAGGCCGAGGTAAACACAGGATGACACCTGTCACAGAAGCAAAGCTAGCCAACAACTTAACTCACATCTATATCCATCTATCAATGGCAATCTGTCATATGTCATCTAGGTGAAGCCAGGACCCTGAGCAGAGTCCTTTCTGTTGAGATCTTTATATTGTTGATGTTATTAGTCATGCAGAGCAGCAGAGAAATATAGGAAATGGTGTCCTGTACAGTACAGTATATGTTATTTTTATTGAGATATACAATATGTTATGATAAGAACCAACATACTGAGAAACATACTGAGAAATTTACAGTGCAAGATTGGATGATCTTAACATGAGGCCAGGGTTAAAACCTACCGTGTCTCACATTGAGGTTGTGTGTCTTGTGTGAACTTGGGATGCTTCACATCCTTGGATCTCAGTTTTAGACAAGGCCATTTATGGACCCCACTGAGAGGTTCAAATGACAAGGTGACAGCCACTGTGGGTGTTTAAGATCACAACAAAAGAGTGGGTCACGTACAAACCGCTGTCACCGGCTGCTTCCTGGTCACCACATTCACCTCACACAAAACCTGTACTTAGGAGAAACTCTTAAGGAACACTGCAGCCTGCCATGCACTCTGTGTACACTGAACAGAATATCACGATTTGTGAGGTTTGATGACAACTGTAGTTATTAAAATATGACTATACTAATGGAATAAAACATGCTTGATGAACATTAATACATATATATTCTGACTGTACTTATTTAAGTGAATGGGTTTAAATGAGTCCACACACATACCCCAGTCTCCCTTCCACACTAAACTTCACAAAGGATCATATCCACTCAGTGCCAGTGCACACACACACCTACAGTATGTCATTTTCTCTGACATTTCCAACCCACATTACCTGCATACATTAGAAAGCCTCTGTGATGTTAAAATTACACATTCATACATTTGAATAATTCAGATTATTTTAAAAGCTCTACACTCACTCACTGTTTTTCAGATAGAGAGCGAACTATTCACTTCAAATCACATTTGAATAAATCCCATAAAACCTCTCAAAATTCCCGAGATAAACCAATCAACCCCTCCCCTCAGCCGAGCTGGCCAATCAAAATTAACATTCATATACTCACAAGACCTTTATTCAAAATACACGAGAAGTAAATCAAATTCCAGGCAATATTTGTGAAGCTCAATTTGGTTCTGATAAGAAAACTGTGCCTAATAGAGGATGCTGGGATAAGGCAGCCCGCTGCATTGTCATAATGCAATTCTAAACAAAACAAAGATCTTTGATGGGGTAAACAATGTGCCTTTAGATCACACTTGATTATATTTATTCAGCAGAAAAGGAGAGTGGCTGCAGGATGATTATAAAATGAAATGGTCTACCTCACTACCTTACACAGTGCAGGGGGTTTATGGATTTCTACTTGAAAACATGCTGCAATGAGTCAGATCATTTAGTTCTATAGATATTATTTGGAGTAAGTATGAAACATGTTCTGTGAAACATTTACCTTTGCAGACTGTGCACACATACAAGTGAAACCAACACCTTTCCTCTTTTATCAACAGTATTTGTGTCTGTCCTGGTCTGAGCATGCACATCGTGATGAGCAGAAACCTCCAGTTCCTCTTTCTCCGTTTTCAAAACAACTACTAACCGTCTTTGTCACTCAGGTTTCCTGAGCTGTAACGGATCACACAAGTCCTTGTCTGACCTAGACCTCTTTGCTGCACATTTTTACAAGTTTTCTATATTTTGATGTAACAAGTTTTACATAATTATAGCATACCGTTTATATCTATACATCTATACGTCTATATCTATATCTCTATATCTATATCTCTATCTATTCTTCTGAAAAAAGGGGAAACATCAGAAGAAATTCACACTGAATTTCCAAAGCTGTGTCAAAAAGACTTTGCAGGTAAATGATCCACTTAACATCTTTATTCTGGACATACGCATGGGCCTAGACTTGTGACCTTTCTCAAAGGGTATGTGCATCATGAGCCCTCCCTGCCACTCACACAGCAGCTGGTGAAAATGCCCTTGACTGCCCACCCCGAGGCACTGCGGTGCTATGGATGCAGCTGTTTAAAGACTTCTGCGTGTGGTTGGGTAAGCCATGCCCTTGCCAATGACATGTTGTTTATTTCAGCTGAGCTCAATAAGATATGAAAATGAGAGTTGGTTCTGTACAAGTCACTGAGGCATTTCAGGGGCAGCAGCAGTTCCACAATAAGGCTCAAAGGCAGTAATGCAGGTAGACCAAAGGGGCAATAAACTATGCACATTTTGTCCAATCTTAAAAGTGCCTGTGCTGTCTTTGTTCTGTGTCAAATTAGTTTTAGACCAGAGAAAATATATTATACAAGCACCTCTTGGGGTAGACATGAGACCACTCTGTGCTATTTGTATCCAATTATAAAATCTTTTATCCTCTGAGAATCACGAAGTGCACTATTAGCATGATAGTAGAAATTGATGGCACCTCCAATGCAACTCCAACCTGGCCTCTTTAAGTTCTGAAACACTTATAAAGTGTTATATAAAGTCATTGTGGTGAATAATTATGATGTGAATCATTTTCAAAACAGCACAAAACAGGTACAACGGATTTAAGACTATCCGATCACAAAGTATTGAACCTACATATATTCACAGTTTCTCAAAGTGCCGTGACAAGGCCTTTGTGTGCATACAAACCAATTTCATGGTAAACTTATGAAGCATATTGAAGTTGGCAGAACTTGAGAATGAAATAGATGAGCATATTGAGATGGGATTTGTCTTATCGGTGCATGAGCCTGCCCTTGACTGACCCGCCCGGGGCTTTAACAGAGGCATGGCCCGCTGAGCAGAGGGGATGCTGGGAGTCTATTCTTAAGGAACAGATGCCAGGGCAGGACAGCTGTTCATTTGGCATCTATCTAAAGCCAACTGGCCGGACCCTCTACCCAGGAACAAAACATCAACATGTGCTACTAAACCCAGTGCCCCGAACAGGACACAGGCCCATAGTAAAGAGAACATTTTAACAATTCAAATATCCATTACTGGTTGTGTTCCAAAGTTTGTTCCCGCATTTCCAGAAAATATCTTCGCAGAAATTCCAATCCATGCTATATCAAATTAGTGAGTTAAAGTTTGGTCGTCATAATAAAGTCAAGCAAGTATGAGCTATTGTATCAAGGCCATTTGGTCACAATAGTAAAAAAATATATTTTGTTAGTGTTGACAAAGAAAAAATTGAACTTTGTGCCAGTTTTTGTTCAACAGGCAGTGATATTTAAAAACAACAGCATTTCCTCACAAGGCAGAGTTACCCATTTCCACTACTATGGTTTTATTTGTCGGACCCCAAAAACACAATGCCAACACTTTTTTTAATTGATTGCATATAATCTAACTAATTTGACAATATTCAATAATGAAACAAAGGACAACAAGTTGAATGTACTTACCCTGAAATGACTGTCTTGCCCTCTCCACCAGCTCTTCTATGGGGTAGCTGGCTAGGTCTCCTCTGGCATGTTTCGTCTTACAGTAGGTGCAAGCATTCAGACATCTAAACAAAAACAGCAGAAAAAACAAATATTCAGGAGAGGTAGGTGAAGTGGAGCAGATTCTCAACACGTTTTTTCTTATTTTTGACTGGTTACATTTGTGCATCAGACCACTAATAAAATAATAAATAAATAAATGTCTTCTCTTTATGTTCCGCCAAACCTTGTCAGAGCTAAAATGTTTAACGCAAAGACACACATTATACTTCAAAAAAAAAAAAAAAAAAAACCCCCAAACAGATTCATACAAATAATATGTCATCACACTCAAGTTTGATCCAGGGGACGGTGAATAGGGGCAACAATATATATCTTACCACAATAACGAAATACTAGAATACTACACCTGTAGAGTATAAGTATTATTTTTTACAAAAGTTTCAGTATAGTTTGAACTTGTAAACTAAAGAGTTTTCTTATCAGTCACAAACATGTCACAACATCTGTACAGAAAGTCCCGTTCCTCCTCCATTACTGCCCTCAGAAGGCTGCACTGCTCCAATATATATCTTCATTATCAATTTGAAATACAACCTACGGCCAGGGGCATTTTTTATGTTACCCTGGAAAAGAAAAGCTGAATACGAAAATGGAATTTACAGCATCCATCTATCCATCTATTGGGCCATCTTTCCCCTCAAAGGGTATTGCCTATCCCGGCTGAGGGCACTAAAGATGGCAGCTAGGTCACGGGAGCTCGGTGTGGAGAAAACACGGACAGATGGGGCCCCCGCGTGCGCGCCCACACACACGCACGCACCACCAGGGGGTCCATCCATCTTAATGTGATCAGGCCCAGCTGAGTGGATCACACCAACATTAATCTCAAGAGACAGTCAGTGGCCCCGGCTCGGTTTTGTGCAGAGGATGAGTGCTGTGTGTGTGTGTGTGTGTGTGTGTGTGTGTGTGTGTGTGTGTGTGTGTGTGGTGTCGGCATCAATTATGTGTGTGCATGTTTTTGTACGCGTATATTTTGTGCGTGTGTGTGTGTGTATGCAAGTAAGAGGCACGACCATTTGTCCTGTATCACAACATCGTATTAGCAGTTTCGACCCCTCCGTCACCAGAAATAGACTGTGACAACAAGTCAGCAACTACAGACAACTCGTGACTGAAGAGCAGCACTGTCATCTGTTGACACAGATGAGTGTGTGCAGGTTTAGGATAAACCAAACACAAAGTATTTTTTTTTTTTTTTTTTTTTTTTTAATATATTATGTATTTCAGTATATACAATACTGTCAAAACGAGAAAGGAACTAACATTGGTATGGTTCCTCTCTATGGGTACTTATTCTGACTGAGTCTCATTACTAAGACGGCAGTAGTGCAAAGGTAGAGGCAGTTCCCTGGTATTCGGAAAGTTTGGTTGAAATTCCAATACCAGCAAAGCATAGTTGTAGTTTCCTTACAATACAGTGGTCCCTCGTTTATCGCGGGGGATTACGTTCTACAAATAACCCGCAATAGGCGAAATTAGCAAAGTAGTCGGCTTTATTTTTTGCAATTATTATATACGTTTTAAGGCTGTAAAACCCCTCACCACACACTTTATACACTTTTCTCAGACAGGCATGAACATCTCTTCAAATTTCTCTCTTGTTTAAACACTCTCAAAGTTCAAAACTTCGTAGCTGCAGAACGTTACATGGACATTGTGGGTTTGCAGGCATACAGCACTTCAGAGTCACGCTGGGATCGAACATTTATGTAAATTTGGCAAGCTGAATGCATTCTGTACTGTACAGGAGACACGGCACAGAGGAGATTGACTGACAATGATCTACAGTCCCTCCGCCAATCAGGACGCAGAATACAATGTGCGTTCAAAGTCTGTAAAAAAAAACAAAAACATGCAAAAATTGCACAAAAAAACGGCAAAACAGCGAGAATGCGAAAGGTGAACTGCGTTATAGTGAAGGACAACTGAACATGAAATAAACTAATACCCTGAGACTAACTGATATTAAAGCTAGTTTAGTAATGGTCTTGTTCTAAATCATAACTAATGCAATATTTATGAAACTACTATTTTGTGTTTTACTTTCTGTAATCCAAAAGAAAATGTTGTTTTGGTTTTTTTTTATTATCATTGTAGCATCAAAATTGATTCCCTAGTATTAAAATCAACTTTGAAATGGAAGATTGCGAAAGAGGAAACTTTTTTTTTTTTTTTTTTTTAATTTTTACACATTTCTAAAATTATACTGTATAGATTTTCCAGCTAAACCCATTATGAAGCACAGACTCCTCCTGCCTTTGTCTTTCGTTCTGTCTCATCCTTGTTTAGCAGAGTTAATTAAACCACAGAGGTAGCAGTTGTACCTGACAACAGTATAGTTCATCAATATCAATAGCGGCTGCCTCTTTGGTCCCTGGTGTGGCTGTGCATGTGTGTAAAACGGGGACAGTTGTGTGGAGTAGCCTTGGAAATGTAAAAGAAAGGAGAGCCTGGAGGTTCTATACATTTGTAAGGCTACACACACATAAGCCTGCGCTGTTTGGTCCCATTGGAAAAGGTCCCTTGTTCAACATCTTAAGAGGCACAGATTGAGAGCGAGTTTGAGGCTTTTCTCAATAATAGGCATTTAGGGTCTAGACATTAATTAGAAAAATGCCCTCCGCACATAGAAGCCAGCCAATGTGCATCGACTTTGTGCAGCCTGTGTTCTTGGGGATTTGTTATGTACAGACCTGAAGACGCAATTATAGAAAACAAAGCTTAAACTCAACTTTAAACAAATTGTAAAGCGCCGCTAATACTTCTCGTCTTATGGTTGAGGAAACATAGACAATGCTGAAGGTGATTGAACATGAGCTAAGCCTGCGACTGTACAAATAAGGTCATTGCAAAGTCAAAGTGGAGGATGAAAATGTGGAGTAGACAAATAAAAGTGGAACAATATGAGCAAAGAGGCTAGAGGACAGAAAGCACTTAATGACTGCTGGGCTTGTTTATGATCTGACTCGACCAGTATTAGTGTGTCCTAGTGCAGCTGGGACTAGGCCATTGTGGACTTCTCAATCCACCTTTTGTATCTGACCCTCGAGTTCTGTGTAGTTTCCACTCAGATCGTTGTGTGTCTTAGAAGATTTGTTGCGTGTCTTTACATTTCTATATCTAGCACAGTGGCTTGTTGTCTGGACTAGAGTGGTGCAAGCACGAGACAGTATTATGCATGTGAAACCACAACTATAATCTTGCCTTGTTTTTTTTCCAACTTCTTGTTTTTTATTCTGACTAAACCTTCAGACAGTGTTTTCTTATAATAGAATAGAATATTCACATGTATTAATAGATGTCATTTATGATTAAATAAACATGTAACCACGTGCACATTTCAAATTAGTCGCTGTTAATGGAGCTAAGGCTTTATTGATGACCATAATACAATTTACTTTTAATTACGAAAGAAACACAAAAAATCTAGGCTCACGTTTTTAAACTGGGCAGGAATCAAAATGCTAACATATCAAAACCTAGGCTAACTATTGATGCAATTTGGAATAATTTTTTTTTGTGTCATAAAGTACAAAAATACTATTTGGACAGTAACATTATGGCAAAATATCACTGAAATACAAATCTAAACATACAAATGACCATTTTTTAGGCTTACCACCAAGTACATTACATATCAAAAAATATGAGATTTATTGTCCATTCAGACTAACTAAAGCTGATTTAATTAGCAACATTTGAGGCACTTATATTTGAGAAACAGCTTTATGTAAGAAGATCTGTTGTGATTCATTTGTGTCCATTTGTCTTTGTGGACACATGTTTGTGCGACACACAGCAGCTAATTCACTTACACTGGAGATCTGAAGTATAATGTCTTTTAATGAGACACAATCTTATTTTGACCAAGAAGATGCATCAATCTTTTGGATTTGTGGCCAGTGCAGAGTCTCCCGGCGAGGGTGTGGGGGTAAACCGTGTTTGGAGTGCGTGTGCGTGCGCGATACAGGCATGTTTTTGTGTGTTAAGCAGTGAGAAAGAGGGGAATGGAATAATATGTTCAGACCAGTGGAGCTGAAAACTACCCATACATAGATTTGATAAACAGCGGGAAGGCCACGGTGGCACGGAGAGGTGTGTGGCTGTCTGCATATGATCGTGTTTGTGTTGAGGATAAAATAGAAAAAAGGCAATGGGAATTCTTTTGTGGAGTTGGTGTGATCGAGTCTAAATAAAAAGGCACTGTGTGTATATTGTGCATTGATGCATCTTCCAATCTGCGGTACATATGGACGTGATCAGAAAGCCTTGTGTCAGAGCACTTCTCTCTCACTGCACTATCATTGGCTTATCTTTGTTCCAGCTATACATGTTCACTGAATGATCATAACATGAAATGGGATCAGTGAACAACAATAAACAACATAAAAGTCAAGTACAACTACATTTCATTTATATTATAGCTCCTTCTTATTATAGGGAAATGGATAGTGGGTGATAGATTGAGGTGCCATATTAGGGAAGGTCACTCTTTAGGTTTAGTGGGTAGGAAATGGTAAGGGCTCTATAGTAGAACATTTGCCCAAGCTAGGGGTGGATGACATGCAAAAAAAATGTATATTATGATTTTTTTTTGAGCCAGATCACAATTTCGATTTTAGCACAATTCATGGACACTCAGCATCTTTATATTGCCTTCTAAGTAACTACAGTCATTTGATTCTTCTAAAAGTTCACACTTCATTGCAATTGGTTAAATCCACCCATCACTCAGAGCACTGCTGAAACTGAACAGTAGAAGGAGAGGGTGAAGCATAAAGCTTTCAATTTTACCAAACTTGTATATAATCACTGGAATGATTTTTAGCATCATATTGCCCACCCCTAAAACATGTTAGTCCCGAAGGCAGCTGTGACTAGAGAAGTAGCTTAGTACCAGGGTATAACTGAAGAATGCATGAATGTACATAATTGGAATAAAAAAATCTGTATACTATTTTTGCTTCAATAAAAGAACAATAGTAGATTTTGTATTATTTCCGCTAAGCTAATATTTTCTAGGGGCAAAACCTCAAGTTGATGAGTCCTGTTGTTTCAATGTTTTGGCAAAGTGTTAAGAATTTGTCACAGGCGCACACAAATCAGAGGAAACACAAAAGCCTGAAAGACCCGGGGCCTCTCTGTGACTGAAAGTAAACACACTGAAAACGCGCACAAACACACCACACAGCCTTTGACTCCCGAGGCCAGTTTACACAGTCTGTGCATGTCATCACTTTAGTTACAGTGATGAGACGTGAATGTAAAACTCAAGGATTTGGCTTGGATAAAGAGGTCTCAAATAAAAGTCATTCTAATTTTAACCAAAAGCTTAAACATAAAATTAAGATGTTATTCGGCTTGTGTAAAGAAGTCAAGCAATTTGTGTGATCAATGTATTAAAACGTTCTACAAATGGCAGACAATGGCATTGGACTGTATTCAGTATAGCTCAATGGTCAGATTAAATTGGCTTTCCTTCAAGTAGATAAATTTGTTACTATCTGAGTCAGAAGGTGAAACGCACAACAGGAGCATGAATAGAATCTGGACAAAGGTAGAAAATACTGCACTGGCTCCAAGGTTAGACTTTAGATTCTGTGGATATTTGAGGCCAGCAACTTTGAGTGCAAGAATTTTGTAAACTCTTTTTACACAAAGCCAGAACTAAATCTTTCAATGTCATTTCCTTTCAGAGTTAACTGCTTTAATGCCAATTTCAACTTTAAATCAAACAATAATATATAACAGAATCCATACTACAGGACTGAAACCATGAAGCAAACACAAACCTCTGAACCAACAGAAGATGTCCCCCACACCATGAACATCACTTGCGCTACACTAATGTTTTTTGAAGGGAAAAAGAATAGAGATTTTACAGCACTGTACGGTGTATCCTGCAGTACAATTTCCTTCAGCCATACAATCTTATACCACATCCGTTGTGTTAGAAACTTACCTAGAAGGTAGGTTCTTACATCAATGGATGTAACGATACCAAACTTCATTGAACTGTATCAACTGAACAGTACATTATGATCCAAAAGCAAAAACATGCATTCTGCCATTAGAGCATGTAATTTGACATATTGCACACGTTTACTAAACTGTAACACTATAGATAATGCGATAAAACCACTCCAGTCAGTCATAGTTAAATCTCTACTTAACTACTGAATCTCTGTCATGTACTATATTGTACATACGGCCAAAAATCTGAGCAAAACAGATAATAAAGTCTGATAACATAAGTGTTGAATAAATAATTTAAAAAAGAAATCCTCCACTCTAATGAAGTTCACAAAAGCCGAAGCAAACTGTAGCAAATGCACAAGTTTAATGACCCGTTTTCACTCAATGGCCGTAAATTCCCTCTTTATGATGCGCAACCATCACAAATAAAAGCATTCACAAAGGGGCTTTTACTGCTGTGGACAGACACACACATACAAATATAGATATACACAGAGAGAGACGTGGCTATTAGTGTAGCCTTGGGCAGCACATACCAGCCGGCTTCCCTAATACTATTAAGTGTGGTAAAATAGAGCAATGAAACACTGCATTTGATTCTGTCCCCGTCCAACTGTGGGAACAGATAAAAATGATCACTGCTTGGACAGTCCCATGAAGATTTGAAAAAAAAAAAACTGAAAGACCAACTATAAGCTGGCAAAAACATAGTCATGCATCAATTACTTTAAATGTGTTAGAAGCGAAGATGATGTTTTAGTAGTAAAATTCAAAAGATTATATAGAACACAGTACAGAGAATAGAATACTTAAAGCAAATTCTTTCAAATGTAATCACGAATGAATTGACAGTTCTGGCACTTTACAACTCTCACTTTGAATAAAACTGGAAAATGAACTATACCAGATTTTGTTGCAACTATAAACTTGGAAAAAATAAATAAATAAAAAAAAAGCTTGTTTTTGTACATCTGCATATAATCAGAGGCTGAAACACATGGACAGTGACAGAGAACAATTTAATAAGGATTAAAAAACTGAATACTTTTTCCCACTGAAAAGATATATAGTAACTGTTCTAAATTTCAATCATTCTGAATGGACAGACACTTAGCCCTTTGGTAATTTAAATAAACATCTCATGATAAGGAGATGCACAAAAGGACAGATTTTGTGATGCTGCGGCCATTTTAAGAACAACTGCTGGAGACGTGAGACAAGAGAGACCACTGTCTGTCGACAAACGCCACCAATGATGTCAGAGCTACATAAGAAGAACTCCATACAAAGACCACATTCAGTAAAACATGAACACAAGCAGACAAACAGTTCAACACGTGAGCATTAATCATGAACCCTGCCATATTCACAACACAAGTGACAATTTACACAAAAGCACATGTTAAGCATGGATTATTCCCAACAAGACAGCATTATTGGGAGATTTGTCAACAGTCAGTTCCCCCAGTCAAAGTATTTGCGTAATCCGCTGCTCTTCAAAAGACTTCATATTAACACTGTACAAACAAAAGGATTTGGCACTGCCCAGGATCAACCACTGCAAAAACAACTGGATCAGATAGAGACCCCTTGCTGGCAGAGACCTAAAATCACAAAACAGCAACACGTGCTTCAAACTATTAAGGTAAATGATAATGGTCACCTTTTTAATATAAAGCTTTTCCACTTTCAAGGCACTCAAAGCACTTTACATCAAGGAACCATTCACCCTTTCACACACATTCATACACCAATGTACAAAGACACTGGGAGCGAGGCGAGTTAAATGTCTTGCCCAAGGACACAACAACAGTATTCATCTGTGGCATCTGGATTCACACTGCCAACTTGGGGGTCAGTAGATCTCACTTCTCTACAAATGACCTTTACATTGAGAGCGGTATACAAACTTCCAACCTTCAAGATGCGGTTCTAAAAATTCATGGTATCCAAATTAAGATGTAATTGAGATTTATAGTGTTAAGTGTGTGTAATGGTATAATGGTTGATGCCCAAATTTGTTCCTAATTAGAGTAACATAGTAACATAGATAGATAACAGTGAAACTGGTTTGTTGATTTAATCAGCTGGTTATAAAGCTCAACTCTCAGATGTAAAAGACATTTCCTTCTGAATGTCTTTGTATTATTGAGGAAATATATATGCAACTAATTTTACCAAACTTTACAGAGTTTAGTGTGCTGTTTGCCTTTTTAACTTGAAAGTTGCCAGGTTTGTTTTGGCACAGATTATGCATTTCTTTAATTGGTTAAGCCATCTGTCAATCACATCCATTGGAGTTTATAGAGACCGGACTGAGTCCCAGACTACATCTTACAGGAAAAACCTGTAATATTGGCTGGCGAGGCAACCCTTAAGACATTAAGACAACAAAATCATACTTAAGGCTATAACATGTATGTGTTTTGGTTGTTTTTTTTTTCTTTCTTTCCAGACATTTTAATCTGATGTCAAGGAAACAATCAAAATACACAAGTCTGAAAAAGGAATAGGCAGAAGCCTAAGCTTATGGACAGTCATGCAAGTCAACTCATAGTCTTGTATATGCTTGTATATAGTAAGTAACAATTCATTTAGTTTCTTAATGTCTTCAAGTGCAAAATTAGTAGGCAGCTAGATTGCAAGAAGCAGCTTATTGGTAACATAGCATTTTACCCCCAAAGTCCAAGTGTTCACTAATGGCAAATCCAATTAGAAAATGTAGTGCATTAAACAGACAAGGCCTGACGCAGACATAATGGCCATGTAATGTCTTGCAATTATACATGATGATGAGTAAGAACATGAGCCTATTAGCCAACTAAAAAGCTTTGGTTCAATCTTGTAACCTATAGTGGTACAAAAGAGCCACTGTGTCTTTAACTTGGTTCCCTGGAAAATAACGCAGTGGACCTTAAAGATGTCCCGCGACGATGATTGATGCATTATCATCAGCAGAGCCCTATAGCTGGCTGAAATTAGTCTGCTGTAACCCTTTTAACTAGCCTATGGAGAGTACAGGTCAGTGGAGACGCACACATCTGTAAACAACATAAAATTAGCCCATAAAGTGTATCCCCATATTATGTATCTGTAAACATCAGTCATGCTGTTTCATAGGATTCATCAAACTGGAGTAATATGGCTCTGGTGGAAAAAAGCAAAGGTTATTAAATATTCATCTATTGTTAATATTGAGGGAAGATTATAGTGAGACTGAAACCATGGTGATAATTAAAATCTGCTGACTTCATGAAAAATGTTTAATAGCTCTGGTTTAAGAATAAAAACAGCAATAGGATTACAGTGATGTCGCTCTACAATAGGAAAGATAACTTATATTTTGAGAGAGAAAAAGGATTTGGAATGGTTTGGAGCCTTTTCTTCACTACAGTAAATGGAAAGATTGGATCTGTCAGAAAGTGTTGAGAAAAGAAGGTACAGAACCTAGGGAAGAGTAATTGTACAATTACTCAGACAGGATGTGTTTTTCCTTTGGTTTTGATCGCAGCCTTCTTTATTGTTTGTTTGTCTTGTTGTTTTCCTATGTGTCACATTTAGCGCATATATATGGAGTAATGATTTTATGTAAGCAAAACAATTACTTGCATAGATTTCTTGTAAATGAAACGTGAAAGAAAAAATAATAATGTCCTGCTTGTTGTGTGTTGTAATGTTTTAATTGAGTATCTTCCTCTTACCCTGTATTAATGGAGATTATTTCAATTAGAGGGTTTTTCCTGATCTTGGGAAGGTCGAGTCTGGCTCCTCCCAGTCTCCGTCCTCCATCCTTTTTCTGACCCAACAGACGAACCGAATGTCCTGTAAACAATATAACATACATTAGAATATAAACCGCCATGATCACTTTTCAGAAGAGCATTGAAAGGTAAACCACGCAACAATTTGTGTAAAACAAACAGTACTCGCATAAAAACAGACATTTACATAGGCCGTTTCACCACAAAACAAATATGGCTGCATTTGGCATTCAAATAACACTATTAAACTTCAAGCAGCAACTTTGTTTTTCTTTCCTTTGGTTTAGTTTGCATTGCTTCTCAGCTGTTGTTTATGATTTGAAGTTTTCAGGAGTGGTCAAGCAATAGTAGAAGTAGAATTTTTTTTTTTTTTTTGTAGATAAAAATTTGTTTTGTCCCAGTAGAGCCATATTATAAAAGCAATTTATTTGATTCTAAAAGTTAATAGTAAATAGCTAATTTTTCCACTTCAAGTTTTCTTCTTCAAGCCTTTCCTAGCAACAAGACTTAAATCTTGACAAAAGGTTAGACTCTGTTGTATAGAAATTCAATACAGTTGTGGCTCTTCTTTAACTGTTTAACAGGTTGTGGACCTCTAAAACTGGTGTGTGTGAGATGAGGGTGCTGAGGGATGGAATTGTCTTCCTGTTTTCATCCGCTTTACACTGGTCTCTAGGGAAGGAGGGCTCAGGGCAGGAAGCAGGGCTATCAATTGGTAGATAAAAATGACAATCTGCCCCAGAGGAGGACACCGAGCCAATCAGTGAGGCGTGACTGCCTGCAATAACCTATATCTGCAAGGAAATGGGAAAACTTCCTACATAGAAATCAGTATTTATGAAAGTTTGGGTCTAAGATAGAAACTTGATATAAGATGAAATATGTGCGGTAGTATGTCGCCGTTTTTATGATTCAGAGGGGCTTTCTCTTAAAAACACAAGTAGACAATAAATCCCCCCACTCAGTCATAACAGCCCATTAAAACACAGTAAAGAAAAAGTGGGGGAAGTTTGATAGGACG
The DNA here is from genome assembly GCA_019594935.1 of Periophthalmus modestus. Classification (NCBI taxonomy): domain Eukaryota; kingdom Metazoa; phylum Chordata; class Actinopteri; order Gobiiformes; family Gobiidae; genus Periophthalmus; species Periophthalmus modestus. Next base: position 10,335,985 of record JAIEZT010000124.1, on the reverse strand, counting down.
GTGTATGGATGGATGGTCAGGCGATAAAAAAATACATCAGAAATGAAAGATGTATAGGATGACCAGATGGATGGCTGGATGAAAGAGGCAGGGAGCTAAAAGGATGACCCGGTGACCTGCGTGTGATATCTCATAAGTGCTGGGTCTGCCCGTGCTCCCGCTCTGATTGTAAAGCAGCAGGCAAGACCCGAGGGGGATGGGAGCACACTGACAAGACGACAAGGAGGCAGCCCACCACTACACAGCTGTAACATGGACACACTTTGTTCGGCATAGGGCAGAAGGCGATGTGCCACAACCAAAACGCAACAGCCAAATGTCAGAAGAATCAATTCCACTGATCGAGAGTACAAGTTGGCGACAGTTACAATTTGCCTCAATACGATCGTTCAGCACAGTGCCGGCCATGCATGAACCATTGATATTTGACAGTGACACAGACTTGGTTATAGCCTTAGAAAAGAGCCTTCGATCAAAAAGAATCTATATCCACTATTGTAGACACTTTGGGTATTGGCATAAGCAACTTTAAATGACAAATGTCTTTTGGGAAAAAGATGGAATATATAAAATCACACTGCCTCTCCATGTTTGTAGTGGAATCTAGGATGTGGTATGCTTTTAAAACATTTTATTATGAAGAACAAAGTAACTTGACTGACTATAACAAAATGTTAAGCTTTACCAATTAATAACAACTTAAACGCTAAATAAAATGTGTGATAAAAATGTGTGGTATTTTGTGTCCATTTAAGCATTTGATGGAAAATGGAAATACAAGGTCTCTGACTGCATTCTTTCTCATGGTAGAGATATTTCTACTTGAACTTTCACATGGCACTTCGCAGTGTTTATCTTTATGAAATAAGGATCAGAAGGTTATATTGACGCTGTGTAGCCTGTGATCTTTGGCTAAGTAGATACATTAGTATGTCTAACCTTTTCCCATTGATATGTTTGACACATTAAATCTATATTGTTTCTAGAGATAAAAGAATATCTGGTGAAATGGTATCCTACAGGCCTTGAAAGCAGATCAATACGTGAAAGCCATAAAGAAAATAAGATCTCAAAATGCTGTCATAAAGAAAAAGGTAGAGTTAACTGGTGAGGCTTTGGTGGCATGAAGGCATTTAACTAGTTTAACTGGCAAGTAAATATTTAAAATTTGTTAATACTCATAAAAAAATCTATTTAGTCTTGATATGAAAAATAACAAGTGGGAGGATTTTTGCAGGAAAATCAACATCTGGTAGAGTTTAAGATATAATTGAAATCTAATTTGAAAAAGCATGTGTTACTACAGCAACAGCCTCACGGACCAAATGACAGATGCTGCAAAGATATAAACAGATAAAGTGCATTGCCGTTGCAATGAATTTGTGATTGTAAATGTAAAATAACGTTTGCATGCTCAGCACTTCTATCTCAGATAACTAAAGTATAAACAGACAGCATTTACAACAGGTAGTAACTTGAGCTTTATGTTCAGGACTATGGGCCGATTAAAGAGAGCTTTGTAGTATTGTCACATGCTTACAGAGTCACCATTGTTAAACACATTTGGAGCAACAATTCCAAACGTACGGATACTCACACCTCAAGAAATAAGCTAATAAACGCATGCTAGTACTTGTCATGTGGAAAACAGACCTGCAAGCAATTTTTGTGCAGCTAAGAAGCGTGTCTATTAGCAGTTCATTGCAGTAAGTATTTTAGTAGCCATTACAAAAGGCAAATCCCGGGGCTTTAAGGTTTATGCCCAGGCCTCAGAGCTGAAATAACAGCTCTCAGTTTATACGAGGTCATAAAGAACTGTAATGATACTGGGGAAATTAGTTTCCACGAAGGGGGCAAAGAGGCTAGAGCAGCAAGGAACTAGAGCAGGAACAGTATGTGGCGAGCCAAAGAAAGGGGATAAAGATTACATTACTCGAAGAAAAGAAGAGACACAGAAGGAGAGGACAGCAGAAAAGGTGTATCTGGTTATAGACAGCAAATAGGTGTGTAGGAGAGAAGCACAGGTTAATGATGCATTGTAAAATTAAGGCCTAGTTCAGCTGTCCTTCATTAGAGAGGCAGCACAGCAAACTAACCACTCACATACAGTCTATGGTCAATCTGTTATTTATTAAGGAACAGCTGGGGGTGTATGACAGCTTGACTGGACACTGTCGTACAATAAACTCTGCCTGACCTTCATTAAACTGTTAAGTGCGCTGGTTGGCTTTAAATGGATAACCTAATCACAGCCATGTGAGTCTGAGGTGCAGTCAGTGAGGTGCTCTGACAGAGAAAATCACTTAGCAGCAACTTATAAAGTAAAGCAGGTAAACCCCAGAAAGGCTACATTCAAATGCTCTTTTAAATCTCACTCTCCACTTGTTACTGTGGGTTCTGCCCTGACTTCTCACGCTGTCCAAAGACATGCAAGGATAGGGCAGGTGAAACGGGGAACCTAGATTGTATTGAACACAGGTGACAGAAAACGGCTGTCACTGCGTTTACCTGTAGAAAAAAGTCTGATTCTGATTTGTGGTAGTTTCATGATTGTGGGTTCCATACTGGAGCATTTTGTGTGGCAACATACTATGTAAAATCTACTTTTATTAGCTTTTAACCACACAACCATTATTCTACTCTACTCTAATTGTATTTCAGTTGATTCCTGAATGTCTGAGTAATTTTGCACTGTCCTGCATTTGAGCGCTTATAAAATTTCAGTTTTAATCTAGAACCGTTCTCCAACCAAAACTTTGAACTTATTTGCAATTATTAAAAAAAAAAAAAAAAAAAAATCACATTACCAGGTCATATCATGTTCAAAAACAAGTAAAAGAAAATTCATGCATCACAAATTTTGTTTTGTTAGATCTGGAAAACAGTAACTGTACCAGGCAATAAATCATACGCATTGTCTAAAAATAGTTCAAACAGAAATGCCATCTTTGTTGCTGTTGAGGGCTGACATTATTGAAAATCAATTTTTTATTAATCATACTGTGTATAAATTTTGGATTGGAAACTCGAGGCCTGCTGGACATGACTTATGTATTCAGCAAATAGTGGGGATAATTATTCACTCACAAGGTGATCAATACGAGTCTGCTTGTGTGTATGGGCGCCTCTGTGTGTTTTAAAATACCTTTAACAGCCTCGTCTACGACTTCCACCACTCGATCAATCTGCTGGACCTGGAACACAGACACATGGGAGAGGTGACTGTCCCTATGGGAAAGGTGATATTGACAAATGCTTCTGATTTAAACAGGAGGGGCTTGTAAACACACTCCAAAACTCTGATAAGGACACGGACAAGTTTTTTCCTCCATCAGGCTTAAGTGATACTGATTTCCTAAATGTCACTGTGAATCTATATTAGAAAATACATTAAAAAGTGGAGGCAGAGTGACAAGAAAGGCTTAAAACAGATAAATGGATGAGTGTATGAAAAAATAGAGGCACAGAAGAGGAAACATTGGGAAATTGACACTTCAAGTATTACTTAGGAGTTACACTTTTAAACTGGGTCAACAGAAGAACACAGAAGTTTGTGTGCTATAGTTGAAGATAATAAAAACAAACAATGAAAGCATTACACCAACTGCACTTAGATGTACATTTTTTAGAATACTTTCCCAGAACACATTTTAAACACATAAGTGAGCAATAACACTATAGAGAACACATATGAAGAGTTAAAGTAATCCAAGAATCCGACGCATTTCAGAACATCTGAGATCTGAACCATGGTTGTCAAAAAGAGACAGATACTAATCAATACTAAAACTATATTAAAACTAGATACTAATTTGAAGTTTTGATGAAAAAAGCCCATACTAGTTTTACTATGGGAATGTCCTTGATCTTTATCATTACTAATATGGATCAAATGATAATATAAGAACCTATAATAATTTTGTGTTAAAATGATCTTGTATTGTCTAAAAAGTTTTTTTTTATTTTTTTCATTGTGGTATTTAAATCAGGCCTTTTCTTTTTTATTCAAAATATAGTTAGAAATATTAGTATTGTGACAACTAGTCTAATGTGTCTAATTCTTTGTGGAGGCCACATATCTCCAGGATACCTGTAGCGTTTGCAATAGTAACCATTCAAATTGTGATTTCAAATTCATTGTGACTTATCTTGCAGCCCTAATTTGTAACCCTAATATAACTCTTGCCCCACCAGACTAAAGGCATATAGAATAGTACATTGCTTAGAGGGCTGTTAGTGTAGAGTCTCATGTGCATCAATGCTTCTTCCTCAGTGCCGAGCTCATGAGTACCTCTCCAAAGCATCTAAACATACAGGATGTGACATGTCTGGTGCAGATAGAGCTGGGCACTGTGGTTTGCGTGACTGACTGTGTACCTTACTACAATACACCGCCATTCATTTTACTGAACTTCACACAGAACACAACAGACAGAGGAAGCGTACAAAAGGCAGGCTCACAGCACAGGTCATTGAACTGAATGGATTCAACAGGAAACACCTTCTCCAAGCACAGCCCTTAACTAGCCGTTAGTGCAATCGCTTTATACAAATTCATGACTGGTTGTTTGCATATCATTTGCATAACCCACCAACTGTCAGTGTCATTGTGTTGGTTGATTGTAACTAGCAGGGACGCACAACAGCAGTGCATGCATCTGTCTGTGTTTGTCACAATGCGTGTCTTATCATGCATGGCTCTATCAGTGTTTGAGCTGGTGCAAGTTGTATCAATGCATAATCCAATCTACTCATGACAATGAAAGCACTGGCGGTGGTAAACTTCCCAGCTGTTTCTACTCACCCAAAGGCGATTGCATCTCCACGCCTGTTTATGTGGATGTAATTATATTACTCATACATGCTACTTCATTTAAATCTAATTACGTTTTACTATGGAATGTTTACTTAAATAGCATAAGATTATTTATGTTGACAGATATTTAACATTACAGACATCCCCCAACACCACTTACCAGGTACATTCATTTACACTGGTACTATTGTAGCCTATAAGTATATATAGAATTTAGAATCACAATGAGTATCCCCAATAAATCTGTAATTTCAAGGTCAGATTTTCTATTTATGAGATTCCGTTTGATAGAAAATATATATAATAATATATAATATAATGTATTATAATAATATTTACAATAACATTTTTGATTTTCTCAATAACAATATATAAGCAATTTGTGAGGTTCAAGGATTGCACTAAAAGTGAATGCACTATAAAATTAATTATGAAGGTGTAGAAATATTACCTCATACCCATGTTTAAAAATTAAAAATAAAGTAAAACAAGCTACAACATTTTTCAAATCAGCTTTAGTGTTTTATGGGCAATGTACATACTTCTAATTTTCACCAGGTCAAGGTATTATCAATTTTTCCACATACCTCCCACATCTAGAACCCAGATGAGGACTGCTGACTTTCAACAAGCAAAATAATAGGTTGATAGATAGTGGTCTTGAGAAAACCCTATATATATTACATATTGATCCAAAAGTTTGTGGTTAGTATTCCTAGTACAGAAATCTAGTTTTTCAATCCGTGTTTTTCTATTTATTCTCTTGGACCTACAGTCTTATCTTGAGGCTTATTGTTGGAATACTTTGTACAACTGTGGCCGACTCCTCTCCACTAAAACTTGCACACCAAACTGTGTTCATTTTAGTGGTCTTGTTGGAGTCTCAGAGGGAGCTGTATTGATCGGCCTCACAGCTGGAAGGCTAGAACAGAACAAATGCAGCAAGCAGGCAGCCAGGTGAATGACAGGTCAAACTGAGCGTGTGTGTATGTGTGAGGCTTGGCTTCAGTCAGCATCAACTAATGGGCACACCTCAACAATACACCACTGTACACATCCAATTATCGTCTGTTAGCTGAAACGACTGAATATTGAAAAATGCATACCCCTATGATGCTGAGTCCCTTGAGGTAGTCCATTCTTGGCTGAGCTTGGGGTACACAACCTGCCACCACCACCTTCTTTTGTTGTTCTTGGGCCTTTCTATAAAAACAAAGGGAGAAGGGAACAGAATTAGTTTGTTGGCTAAGAGAGATTTGGTGTTTGTGAAACAAAGATCCACCATCAAAATAGTGAAAAATCACTGTGTTGACGGCTCAAACACAGGGCACGCTAAAGCCATGTAAAACACGTTGCAGTGCCATTCTGAAGATGATTGAAAGCCTGCGCTGACTTAAGAATGTATCTACAAAGAGCGTGCGTGTGCCTCTAAGTGCATATAGGTCTATGTGAATCTTCATGTCACCTCCACTTAAGGCCTCTGTGATTTGAGACACTTGGTTAGTCTGACAAAAGCTTTTGGAAGAGCTGCCCACAGTCAACCATGAATCTTTAATAATGAAGCCTCCTGACAGCTGGAGCTAGATAGAATACAAGAGAAAGGCTGGGGGGAGGAAGAGGAATGAGCGAGAAAACTAGATGCAAACTGTCATGTGTGTTATATTTCCGATTGTGTTTATGTATTTCAGCAAAACAGAGACGGGATGTGGAGTCAGAGAGAAAGAAAGCAAAGGAGATGGACGGTGCCCATTAATATGCAACTAAGGAACAACCAACAAGAAAACTTAGAAACTGGCATCACACACAATTCTTATTTTCTCCTTTGCCACAATTTGTTTTTAGAATAGACCTTATATGCTGCCATTTATTTTCTTCTTAGAGGCAAAGGGACTGAATATATCCCTACTACTCTCACTACTATACATTATTATCACCATATCAACAATGTATTTTAAAGGCCCCATTATAAATCATACAGTAATCAATAATTTTGAACAGATTTTGTTTTTGTTTGTTTAGTAATTCATTCTCCTGTTGCTTTCCATATATATATATATATATATATATATATATATATATATATATATATATATATATATATATATATATATATATATATATATATATATATATATATATATACATACACACACACATACAATTATTTGGACCTTATTTAAAATGATGATGAAGAATGAGCAGAAGAAACAACCTGTGCCCATTCAGAACAAAATGTGTTTATTTTATTTAATTAGACCATTTTAGTAATTGAATAGAACAATACACAATCAAATTTGATTCATTGCACAGTCCTAATAAGACACAAAAATAAACTTGCTTAAATCTAATCTTCCCAAAGATGCATACACCTTTAACTGTAGTTTCACCAATCAGCCAAGTGAGAAAAGTGGAGTTTGTTTTATCCACACTGGTGCTCTTCAGCACACATACAGTAGGCTTCTGACACACAGCTGCACAGGAGGGGTGCGTCTGCATAATTCACAGTCTCCTGCCAAAAAGCGCCAAACGTTCCTTTAATGCGCTGCTCCCCGCCCACAGACTTGGAGCTGACACAGCGAGTAAGCAGACTGCGCCTGAGCCCGAGTCGTCTGAGCGCCCCAGGGGAAACGGGCCAATCACGTCGCACATGCTTCCTGGATGGGACGAGATGGAATGGGATTATGTGATGCAGTTGCCGTGGTGATACTTTTGAGGCCGACCACGCACTCGCCGCCAGTGACCCGGACCGGAGCAGATGTCCCTGGAGATCGGGGCAGAGCTTGTATGTGTGCGTGTACAAGTCTGCGTGTTTCTTGGCTTTCTTGGCACCTTGCCCTAAATCTCCCCAGCCCCCTGTCAACTTTGTGTTATGACTCGCCATAGCCTCCAGACCACACATATGTACCCACTGACAGGGTCCAAACACCCACATGGCCTGCATAGATTCCTATAGAAGATAGAGCAACAGCGCGGCCCGCTCCATGCATACATGTATGACCTCTGCGCAGTGAATGTATGGTCGGGAGGGCTGCGCTGTACATCCTGGTTTTTAACAGCTCAGTGGACACAGCGAATCAGTCAAATGAGAGCAGACTAAATGTCCAACTCAATTGATCAGGTCGAATGGAGGGAGGCCCAGGCAGTAAATATGACATTAAAATAAGCACGGAGCATGACCTATATACAGCCCCTTTTCAACTTTCTCACAACTCATCTTGAGAGAAAGAGACTTCCTACAGAGATTATAGCAACTTATTAATAAGTGCATACATGCATACACACATACTGGGGGCAATATCAACTACATATCACATACAAAAGGAGGAAATTATTGATGACAGTGTAGAATAATATAGGATATATTGGGAAAATGTACCCTTGAACTGTAACTGGAACTGTAATTAATATGGAATACTGATCTATTGATTCTATAACATACATCACCAGCATTTATCAAACTGTGGTGCTTGGGCTTGTTCTGGTGGCATTTTTGGTTTGAGACCGTGCCCTACACTTATTAGATTAAGAAAATTCAATCCACCCACTGCTTTTTTTTCCCTTTATTGTAAAGTCAGCTTTAACAACATGATAATCCCAAAGTAATTTTTTTGAAGATCCACACCACTCTGGACTCACTGGTCCAAACTGTGCAGCCATAACAAAACTTCCTGAAGACCTAAGGCCGAGTGACTCATCTGCTCGAGTGTGTGCTACATGAACCACAGAGACCCCAGATCAATTCCCAACAGTGCTCCATGTCACTCACCTGTCTCCCTGCCTGACTGTCTCAACAAAAAAAATAGACCAAAATGGGACAAATTGTCATAAAACAATGCATCTGGTCATACAGTTTGAGTCAAGACTTATTTAGCACCATTTTACATCTGATCATAAGTTAGATGGGAACTTTGAAAAGGGCATGTTTATATGGTGTGTCTGTGCGTGTGTGTGCTGAAAGACCACTCTGCCAGGAAGAGTGGGTCTTCCAATGGACAATGACTCGAAGTATACTGCCAAACTGGTTATAAAGTGGCTTAAGGATAACAAAGTCATCGCAAAGCGCTGGCCATCGCAAAGTGCTGATCCCAATCCTATTGAAAAGGGCGGACCTGAAAAGGCATGTGTGAAACTTGGCTCAGTTACACCAGTTCTGTCAGGAGGAATGGGCCAAAATTTGTGCCAATTCTTCTGAGAAGCTCTGAGAATACTAATGAAATGTATGTAAACATCTGACTTTGAAGAATTAATGAAAACATTTCCAAATAAAATGCTTCTCTCATTATTCTTGCATTTAGCAAATAATTTAGGTAATCCTAATTGACGTAAAAACAGGAAAAGTTAAGTCTGGTTTCATGCCAGACAGTGAGGAAAAAAAACATGTGTCTTTTATATAAAGTAAAAGTCTGGTTTCATGCCATACATATGAGGATAAAAAAGCACATGTGTCTTTTTATATATGTATAGTAATATTATATATATGGTTTCAATATATATATAATATATATATATATATATATATATATATATATATTGTAATTAAAAAAATATATATATTATATATATAAAATTGTACATACTTTATAGATATATACGGCCATAAGATTAAAGTAATACATTGCAAAAGAAAAAGGTTCACTGTATATTCAAGAGTTAACGTTGCATTGTGAGCTGGAGCAGAGGAAGTTTTGCATCTCTCAGAGTGTCCTCTCTGTGACTTCTCCTGCTGTTGCACTCTATGGCTATATGGCTAGCTGCATGCAGAAGTGGATGAGCTCATTAGACTCTCAGAGCTTGCCATATGCTACTTAGCAAACACACAGCTCAGAGGATGAGGTCATACTAATAAAGGATAATGTTATGATGCTGCGAACTACATACTGATGCAGTCTGGTCACAACTTATGCAACTACAAAGTTATATAAAAAAAAAATCTCATTGATCTCATACAATCAAACCAATGTTTGTTTGATAATCAGTCATTCTTTATCTTGCAACAGGGGCTGACCATCAAAAAGCTGAGGTCTTCTTGGCATGGTGTGTTATTTATTAATCATTTCTGTCCATATGAAATAAAAACTGTGCCAATTTCCAAAGTGATTTTCCTTCTATAAAAATAATTTTCAGTCACACAGATGTTAATTGTTAATTGTTAAACAGTTATAATTTTGAAAATCTAAGCACCAACTTAGATGCAACCTTTGTGGATTCCCAAACCAAACAATGGCCCCCATCTCCTACATTTTTAGCTAAATATTTAAAAAAAATATTAATTCACCAGTCTTAAAATATGATTGAAACGAAACATTAATGTGAAGAATTAAGATTGTAAAACATTTTCATCTACAGTATTCGATTAATTTCTTGGGAATAGTCCTTGTCTTTGTCTCCGGGCTCGTCACATCTGCATTCCAGCAGCTGTTTCTGGCTGAGTTGACAATGAGCCAGCCAATCATACTCCTGACCTCCCAGCATTAGCAGGAGCACCCAGGGCCAAGGTTAAGTACCCATCAAGCCTCAGTAATTAAGATGTGGTTAATGCTGTGAGGTGGTGTGTGCTAGTGTGTGTCACTGTCCAGGAGATTTGTCTGATTCACAATAGTTTGAACTTGTACTTCAATGGACTCCATTTGTCTGCTTGGAGTTTAGTACAGATTGTGCATTGCTAACAGTTATGTAAAGGATTAGTAATATGATGGATTAAATTATGTCCTTAATGTTCCATTATTTGAATTTACATGAAATAGCCTCACGCAAGACGCATTCCACATAAATATATAGAATAACATTCGCATATAATACCAACTGTCAACATTAGTTTCTCCTGCTTGACAGTTTTCTTTTGATAATGTCCGTACATTATACAGGTGTTGAATTCTAAGAACAGCAGCTGAGTACAGACCTTGAGACCTGATTGACAGTATAGCTGCACTGTAATAAAAATACTTGTATCTCCACTGAATAAACAGACAAGTTTATGAAAACCTCTCTCAAACAAGAAACACATAAAACGGTGAACTCTGCATCTGGGGATGGAACTGCAGACAAACAAAATGAATAGAGTTAATGTACAGGGCTGTGGGCCTCAGGAGCCGCTGCAGAAAGGAGAGAAGTGAGTGACAGCAAACTGTCAAAAGAACATCTTTATAAAAAGGATGAAAAATAGGCATTGAGCCGACTGCACGTCAAACAGATCGGAGCTAGGATAAAAGGAGGAAACACAATCCAGAATACTACCCAGCGAGTCTCCAGGTACCAGCACTCCCCCACGCCAATCACATCTTTTCACTCAATGCGATGGAGCATTTCTGTTTATCAAGAAAGTGACAGCTTACCACCAAACAGGCCCCGCACAGCTCCATTCAAACTTATTGAACGGCTGCAATCTCAGCATGATTTAGATTTAGAAAACATCAAAAAAGAAATGGATAGAAACATAATATGCAGTAGTTCTTTTGCAAATTCCATCTCTCCTCTATACGTACATTATACAGACCAACAATAACATAACCTCCAAGGTAACCAAGGAATTTATTCAGATGGACTACCTCCTACATAGTGACATTTCAGACAGGAAAGAAAATAGGTGGATGTCCAAGGCACAGGCCCTAAATGATTGAGGAATAAGAAGGATTTAAAAGGCACACATTTTGCTGAGATAGTTCACTAGGTCTAATAAACAGAAAATGCACGTTGTAGAGCAGCCACAAAATAAGCTTAATAAAGGCATTCATGTTAGAGCAGTGTTTTACAGGATACAGGCAATCTGTTGACCAATCAATACACCTATAACATGGTTAGTTTATGACTAGTTCATGTGGCCGCGGGGTACATCAAAGATAGGATGTGGTCCAATTATCAACATGGGCCTTGTAAAGCAAGTCAGTGGAAACTCCAGGTTTTCAGATTACTGCCTTTTTAAAAACAAATGCCGCACATAGCTCACATCGACCCGGAGTGGATGACATCTGTCTTGTAAAAAGAGCTCAATGTGTGATGAATATTGCATTGCAGTAAATGAGTTATATTTACCGCTTGAATGATTTATAACAGGGGAATGTTCATTTGAAAACAAGACAAAAGCTCTACCACAAAAGGGTCACACAAAGGAAAGTGGACAGAGTATACAAAAAACATTAAAGATGTGTAAGCAGAAAATTGTACAGTCTAGACCTCATAGCATGTCTCTTGAGCCACATTTCCAATGTAAAGAAAGAATTTGTGCAAGGCTAGCTGCTGTGGGGCAGTGGGATGGGCTCACCTATGAGCTGACTTGGCTTATTGGGAAATTCATAGGACAGTATGTGTTTATGTTTTAGATGCAAGAGATACTTTATATGCTCAGACTTCAGTGATAAATAAGGTAATAAGAGGTTGGACTCTATAAGGGAAAAGGGTTAAAGCTAAAGTTATTTCTTGTGTGGCAGCTTGAAGCCGAAAGTTAAAAGGGCACAAGTGGCCATTTATCATGCAGAGCCAGCACCACTTGCTGAGAGACTTTTCACCTCTCTGGGAATCAATCTGAAACTGTGTGAATATGTTTGGCCCGGCGAGTACACATGTGTTCAAAGGATAGGAGCAGGAAATCCTTTCAGAGAGGTGAAAAGCCATCCGTGGTTGAATGAGTTCACTCCAAATTAGTCCAAGCATAAACAATCATAATTGGTTTCAAGGTCATAAATTATTACGAGCAGCGGTTTAGAAAGAAGAATGCCACAAGCTCAACGACCTGGAATCATCAGCAATCTTTGGGTATTATTATTTTTATTTCCAGCTCACATAGACAAAATAATTACACATTTACAGAAAGAGTTTTCAGGGATGTAATCTTGCCATAACCAATATCCTGACACAAGAAAAAAATTATGAATATTTAAATTTACATTTGTGAAAAGCTTGCCAGCACAAATATTATATTTTTCTGAGGAAAAAATTGTCCTGTTTGTATATAGTTAAAAGCAAAATGCCCCCAACTCGAAAGACTCCAAAACAACTGACTATTCATAAAGACATGATATACGCAAACCATACTCTCCAATACAGCATCTCCAAAACCAAATTCACTTATTTCTTTGGTTTAATCAGCTCAAACGAAGAAAATTCCAAAGCCCTCTTGTCAATAACATCACTAAACCTCCTGACTCTCTTCCATGTCACCTCTATTCTTCTGATTTCAGCAACACCTTGGCCTCATTTTTCACCACAAAATCCAGTTTACTCACCAGCAGTTACCCTCCTCCTCTGCTCCAACTCCATCTCCTGTCACTTCCACCCCTTTTTCATCATTTACCCTGCGTTCTGGTTATCAAATCTCCACCCTTATTCAAAAATCCAAAACCTTCTCATGTCAACTTAACCCACACCCAACAGCCTTGTCAAAGCCACCCTTCCATCTCTGGCTCCTCTCATCACCCATATAGTCCATGCCTCCCTTACCTCTGGAACGGAGCCCGCAACCCTCAAAACTGCTGCTGTCGCTCCCATTCTCAAGAAACCTGGTTCAGATCCCACTGACCTCAAAAACTTCCGCCCCATCTCTACTCTTTCATTCATCTCCAAAATCCTTGAAAAAACTGTTTCTCCTCAACTCCAGTCTTATCTGCCCTCCAATAACCTGCATGAACATTTCTAGTCTAGCTTCTGTCCCCTCCATAGCACTGTAACTGCCCTTCTCAAAAATAACTAATGACCTGCACATCTCTGCTTACTCTGGTTCATTATCAATCCTCCTCCTGCTTGACCAAAGTGCAGCCTTTGACACCATCTCTCATTTCATTCTTCTTGACAGACTCTCTTCTATCGGCATCACTCGCATGGCCCTCTCCCATCTCTCCGACCGAACTCAGTTCATTCAACTCAAATCTTTCACTTCTCATCCACCTCCATCACCACCGGTGTTCCCTAAGGTTCTCTTCTCGGGCCTCTGCTGTTCATCTTCCACTCCCTTCCCCTCAGTCACATTTTACAGAAACAACATATCCACATCCACTGTGGATGACACCCAGCTCTACCTCTCCAGCAAACCAAACTCCACACTTCCACCCTCCTCCCTTAACAGTCTTGATGAAGTTAAATCGTGGTTCATCTCAAACTTCCTCAAATTCAACAGAAATAAAAACAAACTTCTCCTTGTAGGCACCAAATCTACTCTGAACAAGATCCACCCTTTCGCCGTTCCCATTGACGGCCCCTCTATCTCTCCCTCCCTTCAGGTAAGGAGTCTGTGTATCATCCTCAATAGCACCCTCTCCTTCACCTCTCATATCAACTTGCTCCGCCTACTTTCACCTGCAATATCCACTGCCTCCGCACTTACTCCACAGTCCACTGCCACCCTTGTCTGGATTATTGCAATTCCCTTCTGTTTGGTCCCCCACAAAAAAACTCTCCATCAACTTGAACTGGTCCAAAACTCAGCTGCCCGCATCATCACACTTACCCCCTCCATCAGCCAAACATTACACCCATCCTACCCAACAGTGGCTACCCACTGGCTCCCCATCACACATTGCATTCAATACAAAATCCTGCTCCACACATCCGAAGCCCTCCACAACCTTGCATCTTCATATCTCTCTGAGCTCCTCCACATTCCCAAACCGACTTCACTCATCCTGCTCGCTCTAGCTCTCTGTTCCCTCTGCCCACCTCGTCGCCATGGGGAGCCTTCAGCCGCTCTCCTCTTCAGCTCTGACACACTCTCCCTTCTGACCTCTGCAACACCAACTCACTCCCACCCTTCAAATACAAACTGAAAACGCACCTGTTTTGACTGTCCTATCCACTCCACCACCAGACCATAGATGCACTGGCTCGCTCTAACTGTATGCTTTTAGTGTATTTAACTTGGTTCTATAATAATCCTAATTTGTTTATTGTTGTAATGCGATCTTGAGTGTCTGGAAAGGTGAGTAAATAAATAATATTTTTATTTATCTATTTATGTAATAACAATAATAACAATAATAACAATAATAATAATAAACAACAATATAATATAATAATAATAATAATAATAATAATAATAATAATAATAATAATAATAATAATAATAATAATAATAATAATAATAATAATTATATTATAATTATTATTATAATATTATATTATTATTATTATTATTATTATTATTATTATTATTATTATTGTGTAGGATGCCTTGGTAGCTTTGGAAAAAACATCTTAATGGAGCTTTTTCTGGACTTTGGACTGGCACAAAGAGGGATCAGTAGATGCAGTCTGTTTAGTGGGTTAGATGTAGATATTCTTCATAAACAGACTTGTTTTGCAGAAGCCAGCAGGCAGCCAATGCTATATAACCTACATGTGAAATGGATGTGTGAGTACACATACTGTATGCACATTAAGGGACTAGACAGACTATAGAAGTCTCATTATGGAGCTCCAAAGTCTAAGCATCTATTCAGCCTGTTAATTTCCCTGCTGATGTCTCCCTCCACACACGCCTGAAGTGGCTCCTCAGTGGCTTATCAGTCCCTCCTAAAGGCCTCCTCATTTAACCACACTGCCTTATTTAGAATAAATAAAAATTCAGTTCAAAGCCAAGGATGCAGCATTCATAAAGCTGCTTGTCTGATTAAATTGCTATGCAGAACACCTCACCGCCACTTGCTCTGTAAAAATTAATTTATGGCATGTTTAAAAAGGATTTTTCTCTCCACATGCACGTTTCACCATTGAGTCGACACCAATTAAAAGGAAGGTTCAAGGCAGGGTTCATTACATTCGACGACACAAGGTGGGTGAATTGTTGAAAGACAAAAAGCTTTTGCAAAATGAGATGATTTTAAAAAGGCATTTGGCTCGTTAGAATGACACTGAATGCAGTCTGCAGATGAATGCAATTATGGCCAGTCCACTTTTTTACATTTTTCCCCTGCTTTACTCTTGACAATAAAAGATTTTCAACAAAGATTCATGCATTATATAAATGAAACCATTTTACATAGGAACATGTATAATATCCTATTACAGATACATATGATCCATCAATTCTATATGCACTGCAGCAACCAGTCACACCACGAACACGCCACACTTAGATAAAGAATAGCATTAATAACATTTACATACTATACCATCAGCCTGGCAACAAATGTACTTTGGTCTTGTTTCCTGGTTATAAATGCTTTCCATTTTCAGACAGCTGATTTATTCTTTTCCTAACACAATTTGTCAGTGTGGCACATATAGGATGCACAACGGTACCTTGCTGCAGTGACATCCACGTAGCACAATTTAATCACGAGTAGAAGCTAAAGCTGCTCAAATATGTAAGCTATATGCTACATGCACCCGCTCCCCTTAGCTATGTTCCTTCCCTCTGCATTGGGCCGATGTGTGCACTTGTTCACAGCACCTCAGAGGTTAAGGACTGCCTGCGGTCTGCAGAGCCACAACCCCCGACCCCATGTCTCACACAGGCTGGCATCTCACTGTGTATGTTCCCAAGCATTCATCACTCTTCCCCATACACGTACCTATGGCCAAGTTATAGGCCTTGGGCTTGTGTCACTCTAAATAGTGTTTGGTGAAATTGCTTCTTGGCAAGTTGGCAGTGACCCGTCCATCTACGGTCGAGTAAAAGTAGGAATAAGCCCCGCAAATAAATGCATTGATGTCAGCGTTAACTGGGAAGTGCATGCAGTAGATTAAATTAGCTGACAGCCTATAGAAAGTTAACTATGGATTTAATTTAATTTAATAGTCTAAACTGTTTCACTTTCTTTGACCAACTATCATCCTCATTTCAGCTGCGATTCCCGTTCACTGCACGCGTCGCTTATCTCCCCTCAGGGTTCAAACATAAGGCAAGCAAAGGTCAGAAGTTCTTACTGTCATCTTGCATGACTTAATGTATATCAAACTTGTCTATATACTTCATATCATATGGAACCAGGGGATCACAAGCATTTGAGAGGGGATTTGAAAGAGTGTGGCTATATTCATCAGTGTGTACATGTCTTATAGGAAACTTTAACTAATACGCTGTCACATGTGCCCCTGAAGGTGAAAAGAGAATGAACTGCCTTATACAGAGATGGAATGTCATCTTTTATAACTCCCAGCTAGTATTTTGTATCTCAGTAGCTCAGTAATTTCCAGGTCAGTGCTTGTCAAGCCAACACCAACTGAAAAGCCTCTGGGATCGTCAGCCTAGAAAACAAGATCACAGCTCAGTAGGGAAAATGCCAAAAGCTTACAGGTGCCTCCCTACACAACATAAACACTTTTCTGTGTGGTTGACCTTTATTAATAAATAATCAGGCATAGTAAAACAGCCAGCTCAAATCGACATTAAAAGCTTTTGACTCTCGCTGAAAACGCTTTGTGTAATTTGTGTGTGTCCCAATTGTTGCAGGAGCGATTGTCTATTGGTCAACAGATCCAGGAAGCTCGTGTTTCGCGACACAGGGTTGGTTCAGGCTCAAATCCCACTGAGTGTAACTAAAGATACTTGATAGGAACACGGCAGGTGGTACACTGCGCTTCCACACAAACACAGCTGCCACCTGAGGCTGCGGTCTCTCCGGCTTTTGCACAGAATCACACAGAAATGAGCGTGTTTATTTACTTCAAAAACAGTGTCAGAGAGTCAGACAGTCCACAGAATGGGAGCAGTAATAATGGCATGTTAGTGTTGTTTGAGCGATGTTAGAAGAGTTGAGACAAAGTGAAAGAGGGGAACATGGGAGTGCAGGTGGGGCAGCAGGTGTCGTGTGTGTATTCTGTATTGTGCGCTGTGTATTTGGACTGGTCCAGGTGAACAGAAGGTCAGTGCAGTGCCGGCTATATGCCATCTGTCACAGCCGCAACATGTGACAGTGACATTTCCACACAACTGGCAAAAATGTCATGTCTCCCAGCCCCAAATTCAACACAGTTCAAAAGGCTTATTCACTTCACTGTATATCCACTAATTTGATGAACGTCAGCTAAAAGTAAAAATGCCGAGGGGTATGTTGAATGGCAAATGAACATGGTTCAAATTAAGGTTGTCTTGTGGGTTACAGCGAGGTTGAATTCATTAAAAAACAAATTATTACTTTGTTTAAAAGATTGTGATGGAAAAAAGACCATCCAAGTAGGTTCAGACTTATTTAGTCCAGGAGACATGTAATTTAGAAAAACGGACAACCATTATATTTTCAACTAAAAAAACGGGTTGCATATTGCTTGGCTGCACTGAAAAAAAAAATCGTTTACAGACATTTTTACCCAGGGGCAGGGTAGAGGTATGGCAGCATAGGATGTGCAAGAATAAGGGGCCCCAAACATTAAATAGGTGGAAAATGAAGGCAGAACAGCAGGAAGGAAGTCACTTGAGTGTCTGAGGGGTGCGAAAGTGGGTAAGTGATGGAGAATGATAGCCAGACACGTGTAATTGTGTGACCATGTGAAAGCCTGTCATCAC
Source organism: Periophthalmus modestus (assembly GCA_019594935.1). Lineage (NCBI taxonomy): Eukaryota > Metazoa > Chordata > Actinopteri > Gobiiformes > Gobiidae > Periophthalmus > Periophthalmus modestus. The sequence goes on along the minus strand of JAIEZT010000124.1, from coordinate 10,317,737 downwards.
CTGCTGTGAGAAAAACTACTGGCTGAAAATAGTCCAAGCCCCAAAAACCCATCAAATAGCTTCTTCTTCACCTCCACAAAACCTGCGACCAAAATGAGAATGCTGAAAATAACTCTCTCAATTAAACGGGAAAAGAAATGGCCTGGACTACAGACTTGAGCGAATGTGTAATGAAGTCCACATCCATAATTAGCTACTGTCAATTGAAGGAGAAAGATATATCAAAAAGGTTAATATCAGAATGGTTGTTTTGGAGACAAAAGTAAAATAGTATATTCTGTAATAAAGTCCAATATAAAAGGGCTGCAAAAACGTATAAAAAATAGTGTCATCTTTTAAAATAAGTCTAAGAAGGTTGTCAATCAGATACTAATCCATATTAAAACCAGTATTGAAAATAGATACTCATTTGAGATAGTATCGATACTAAAGAAGCCACATCAATAGGACAGAAATGAACTTCGTCTGAATATCTTTAGAATGAGAATTTAGAAGTATAAGACCACACAGACTAGTACACGCCCATGGACGACTACTGAACCTACCTGGACGACGTAATCAAGTTTGGAATTTTAGTATCTTGACAACACTATTATTTAATTCCCTTTTTGTGTGACACCAACATCAAGCGTGGCATTTACAGGTAGGTTTTGATGACTTGCTAAAAGATTATATTTGTTAATATCACTCACCCCTTACTGACACTCAATTTATGCTGTTGTAATTTTTGTATAGTTGTAAAAAACTAAAAACTTGAGTACTATAGAAAGCACAATATAAAACCTCTAGAGTAGACAGATCATTACACACAGTCTAACATGTGTGGACCTTAGACACTGATGAGGACATATTGCTTCTCCCCAAATCTCCAAATCTGATCTATCAATCTCTGGCTTCACTTACACACTGTCCTACAATAACAGACATGTAATTCATCACGGGCAGAGCAGAGCCTGACCTATGAACTCTGAGCTGCCCTCTGCCCTGCTCAATAAGACCTGACCAGGAGGTTGTTGCAGATTTATCAAACAACATAATGAGTATCATTGAAGCTGCCATGTGCTAATGTTAAATCTATCCCAAAAGTAATATACAGACCAAAAATGACAATGTCAGCTTTTAAGGGATACCACAAAATTTAGCCGTGGCCTAAAAGGTTACATTCTAGCAGGGTTTGATTGTTGGTTTGTTACGCTGATATCAAGATAACAGAAAGTAATTGTTAGATTTTGATGACATTTTCAGCAAAGGTCAGTGATGGGACACAGCAGAAATTATTAGATTTTTGGAGTGGGTCCGACTGTGTGGATCAGTGAGATAGAGATATCACAACTGCAACGGATACCAACTCCAGCCAGGGGGGTCACTAAAAGAACAAATAGTTGTTTTGAGAGAGTGGAATTTAGGGTTAAAAAGCTTTATATGACGTTGCTATAGTAATTTTTTTGGTTTGTTTTTTTGTTTAAAGAAAAAAATATTGTACTTATGTCTGCTATATAGTAATTATCAATGACACCTGTGCATAATTATATTATATTTTGGACATTTTAAATGTTGACCTAAAACGACTTCATAAAAATAACAAGTCCACTGACTTTTGGGATGAAAAATTGTAGCCCAACGGGCGCTGATTCCAGCCTGTACAACAAACAACAAGAATGCTGCATGCTGTTGACCCCACCAATGGATCATGCTAGTGAGCAGCAAAAAAAATATGTGGCACTGCTGAATTCACTAAGAAAATAAAAGAATGAGCAAGTACAGAGCAATGTATTGGTGACAGTGAAAACGGTGTAGATCGGAGTGATGACATCTTAAATATAGGAGTGTAATGATTACTCAAACATGCATGGATGTGTCCATTTCATTTTGAGAGGGTAAATGAAAAGGGAAAACAATTACAACATGGTTAAAATTGCTAAAAAGTAGATTTTGGATAATAGGTCTCCTTTGTCAGTAATACTGTATATAGTCCATCTCTAATGTCCCTCACTCTTATAGTCCAGCAGCTTTTATAATCCATGGTAATTTTTTTCTTGCCAATCAATTTTTATTTTTTATTTTTTCAGTTCAGATACAGATTCTTGGATTTTCAGAACCTGGTAGATACTTAAAACAAGGTGAAGATGTTGTTAGAACTGTTCCAAATATCCTACGAGTTGTCATTGTAATGTGGTCAGGAGAAAAGCTTTTGGGGGACTAAATGGATCGCTTGTGGTAAATGGGAGTGACATAAAAGACTGTTGTCTATGTCCGTAATCTTGTTGAAAGCAATATTGTATTTTTTAATAAGAGAAAAAAAACTGAAAACAAGGGGTAATTTTTCTCTTTTATTGCCAAGCTCTAGTACTAAGTCCTATATTTAAAATATATACATGAATAATGCATAATGTGGGTGCTTTAATGTATTGCATTTAGACAAACTTAAACCCTTCATCATTAGCAAGCCTTTCATATCCCCATTAAAAGTAAATTGGATTCTACTATCAGGTCATCGTAGATAGAAGAGTTTTTGAAGTCACTTCAAGTCCCTTCAGAAAATACAAAATTTAGATGTGGTAGCCCAGTTACTTGAAAAGTGCAGTCAGGTTGAAAGTGCTCCTTTCTATCTTCTTTCCTATATGACGTTGGTCCCTTTGGCTTAACTCGTGCACAATCTGGGATGTGTCAAAAGGCTGGAGCACAGTGGGGTGCCTTAAGAGCGCAGACTTCTAACAGGATGAAGGCCTGGAGTTGTTTGTGAATCTGTAAAGGAACATCTCAGAGGAGCATCGACCGGACGGCAGCCTGGGTCTAGGCTGCTGTGTACTTAAAACACACATGCAGGTGTAGGATAGATGCTTTGTATAAAAAAGGAAAAGTCTAAACATTTAACCTCAAATTAAAAGACAAGGAGGGTGATTAGCACAATTTCCCTTAAAAGCTGGATTTAACCATTAACATCACATTACAGTAGTCCTCCTGATCCCAGCTTTACGCATTACCTTTTAGCTAAATGAGCTTAAAACAATTAAGACACTTACTAAACTTTCAGCTTCTATGAACAGGATTCTTCGCAAATTGTTCAATGAGATGTTCTAATACCTATACTTTTGAAAAACATTTTTTAAAAAGCAAGAAAAGCCATGGGGAAAGTAAAAAATGTTAGCAAACGAAAATTGTGTAGCACATAAATACAAATGTAACCCTACAATTTCACTATTCAGTTTCTGCTCATGCAATTCTGTAGTTCACAGGAAACGTAACTGCTAATACATAAGTAAGAAAATTGCTCTGTTGCATTCTTTGTTACAAATGCCTGATACACATTCCTATTTTAGGTTAGTTCCCTCAAATTAGTGTGCTTATTATGGTTTGCAATTTTTTTTAGAAATGAAATATTTGAGAGCTTACACAAGGCAGTCCAAGTTACTTTGACCATGCCCCTTTATGGTCCATTCTCCATCTCCAGCTATGTGTTTGTGCCTGTCAGGATTTAGTCTGCACCCCAAATGTAGGCTAATGCCCTGAAGAAGTGACAGATTAAATGCCAATCTCTCGGCTGCACCAAAAGCAGCCTTAGGGGGCAGTGTGGGTGTCCGGTCGGCTAAAAATTCAGGACTTAAGACTCAACCCACAAATATAACCAAGGGCCTCAGTAAAGAACTCAAAAGGTCACATGTATACCTGGGTCTTCTGGGTTTCAGTGTTTAGATTGGAAATACTTTTTTCTCCATTCTTTTTTCTCTAAGAAATGGAAAATAAAGACTAACACGGGGTCCTTCAAGTAATAATTTAAGGCTAACAAATGAAATGAAAGAAATGAAAAAAATAACGAGAACAACAAAAACAGCAAAGATTGAAAAAGAAAAGGTTATAATGCTAAACTGAGCATTAAGCTTTTCTGGCGACAACAGAAAACTGTCCCATTTTGTGACGGTCCAATCAAGATTTTCCCCTCTCAAACATTCATACAGAAAGGATATAGCTTTATTTTACCTCAGATTTACAGAGTACAGTAAAAAAGCAACAAATGCTTGTAGTCAACATGTCCCTACTTGTTCAGATGTTAAATATTCTAGTTCTAACAGGATATCCACCAGGATATCCAGATCAGCAAATCAACATACTAATTCAGTACACACGATAGTAATTCAAACGGCAAGTAAAGTTTAGATTTCACAATGTCAGTTCAGTTGTAATTGTGTATAAGCCACAGCAGAGTGTCCTTTAGCCTGAGGCCAGAATACAAATGCACACATCTGTCACAAACGTGCAGCACACGCCCCACTATTCACTCTGGAGCCCTTCCAAGAGTTCGTTCTGTTGGTTCTGTGTCCCTTTTCAATTAACATTAATGATTTTTATTTCTCATGGTTAGTTCATGAATATTAAATTTATATTGAAATGAATGTAAATATAATATGGGAATTGGTGTATTTTGAAAACAGTGCACAACCGAGTTCTCGTTAAGCCTACATTCCCTTGATCATTCAAATTACTGGAGACAGCCAAGTGAAGAAGTGTGTGTGCGCGCTCTCACACACACACACAACACACACATAACACACAAATATGAGACTTACAAACACAGTGCAGCTTAATTACATGCTGTTGAGCAACTGTTTCTTTAATGCCTTCAGTGTGCATTGATTTGAGAGGTCTCTGACAGTAAATTACGCTACAGATTTGGACTTTTCAAAGACACACATATGCACGGCCAAATATCCATGCTAATTCACTTTTTAGCATTCAGCGAGTGCTCCTTTAGGACTTTAGCACAATACAGCACAAGGCAGGCAATATCCAGGGCTAATATCTAAATATGCCGTGCAATAAAGAAATACAGAACTATAGGACTGTCATAAAAATCCCATTTAAAACTTACTATCTGGGACCAAAATAGCATATTTAAACAGGAAACTTTAAGATTCTACTGCCATGGATTTTGATTGATGCTCCTATAACTGCTGGGCCTACACTGAATTAATGGCTGCCGATAATATGCTGGAAAGTGCAGGCTATTTCTGCTTACACACAGAAAATGGTGTGGCCAACTGTCTGTATAATAAGCCCCAGAATCTCTCACTCCTCCCAGTAGCGGCGCGTGTCCCGCACATATGGCAGGGATGCAAAGAGCAGCCCCACTTCTCCACAAGTAATAAAGCATCCTTCCACTGTGAAGCCCCAAGCCCCTGTTTATCTCCAACTCATTTACAAAAGGCACAGTGCGCTTCATGTGTGTTATGTGAGCATGTTAGCTAGTGGCATATTTACCCGCATAAGCCACACTCACGGGGGACAGTTCATTTTGACATGAATTAATTTCCATCACACAAGAACCAAACTAATTCATGCTATTGATGCCACAACCTAAAACACATTAACTTTGGCAAGATCCTTAAATATATTATTGGAGGTCTGAGTTCTCTGGTAATGATGATGATGATGATGATTAGGGCCATAACTGAGCATTAGCCTTTCATTTTCAGCAATAAATTCTGCTCAAATTTTGAATGTATTCTGAAATGCAATGAGAAATTATGCCCAGTGACCTTGGCTGGTACGATTGATTTGTTGATGTAATATTATTTATAGAGGGACGGGAAGGGAAGTACTCAAATACTCCAAATTCCACATTACGGCATTAAACTTGTCTATCTCCAGAGACAGGTAAGTGACAATTATAGGTCATATCAGATACAAGGCAGCCCTGCTCACCGTAAAAAGAAGACATGTTTTTCTAGGTATTTTCTAAGCACTAAAAACACCTGTAATATAATAGATGATTAAACTGTAAAATTCCAGACAATGCAATAAAAATTCCATGGAGACAGGCATGACCCCGATCAGAAAAGTTTCACAGTGCAAACCTGAACCATTCATAAAGGAAACAACATCTATTCAATAGTTTCTCTGCCCCCTTGCTACTGCAAAAAAACAAGTAAAAGCAAAAAGCAGTAATAAAAAAACATTTTAAAAATAATCCACTGGTTGAGTTCTTACTTGATGGAGTTCCTGAAGTGATCCTCTGCTGGGTTTTTTACTGTACAACTGTTGAGCACCCACAAGTCTGCGTCTGCTGGGTCATCTGAGCAAGTAGAAAAGAAAACATTTTAATTTTAGGTGCTACAAAATATACACATTAGGCTCACAGTACATAACCTATATTTAAATTGAACAAAAAAGTTACAATTGAATGGTTCTAAATGGTACATTAACTGCTGATGATTTTCTGTTTTACACTGGATCCAATGCTTTTTTTTTTTGGCAGTGGACCCCAACTGGACAACTGTGGAATTACACAAACATCACATCCAATGGCAAAATAATCATAATAATAATTTACACATTACAGCTGCCTCTGCCCATTAATAAAACTTCCTTATGAAAAGGTAAAATGTAATCACTGAAAGATCTTACACTGTCCTACTTTCTTACATGATTTTACGATGCATGCAGTGAAATGAGAGACCCAAATCACAAAAGAACAGCGTGTTAAAACCCGGTAGAAAATATTTTGTGCGTGTGAAACTTCCCACCCGGAGATCCCCCAAGTGTAGAGCCCTGACTACTGCTGTTACTCTGGGAACTTTCCACTAGCACATTTTTGTCAGATATTTTCAGATATTACTTTGTGTGAGTCAGCTTCACACACCCCTAAATTCTTGCTTTGGGAAAAGTCCTTGGAAAATTTGCATAACATTTGCATGGGAACATTGCCATAGCCAATAGAGAATCAGCCGTTTGGTTACTGTTTGCATATTATAGCCATTAGGTGATTTCAAAACCAAGAAAGTGAACAAACACCTGTTGACCTTTGAGCTTATCTGTGGAACAAAAGGTCAAAGTAGTGCACAGAGTACTAAGGTATCCGAGAATGCGTGCGTGTGGAAGCATGTAGTCTGGCAAAAGATATTCAAGAACTGAGACTGTAAAAAAACACAAAAAAAAGAGGTGTAAAAAAAAAAAAAAAATTAAATAAGTACAAAAAAGTAGAAAAGATCTACAAAATATGTAGAGAAAAAGTAGCATGATACAACAGTTGACCCTATAGAATTTACTTTGAATTCAGGCCATGTCCAGGGCATTACAGGGGCATCATCTGGAGCTGTGTGTGAGTGTGCCTGTGTACACAAAGGTCATACATAACACATTTCAATCCCAGCCACCCCCAACAAAGACAAGGGGAGAGAGGAGGGTTACAGGGGAGCAGGTGCACGCTCCAAATAAGTATGAATGGAGAGATGGACCAAAAAGCATCGAGTGAGAGTGAGGATCAGAGAGTGGCGAGCGTATATTAGAAAAGGAGAAAGGAGATTAAAAGAATAGGTTAGGAAGAGAGACAGGCCAGAAGTGAGGCATTGAGATGGATGAATGAAAAAGGAGGAAACGAAGAGGTGATGGTGTACCCCAAGTGGGACTACATGAAGATCAAAAAACTGCAGTGGGGGGAGAGAGTAAAAATAGTCCAATGATCGGAGAAAAACATGAAAGAGGTTGTAGTATAGATTAAGTATCCAGCGCTAACCTGCTTTTTACAAAATAGCCCAAAACTGCGATTACACATGCACTGTTTGATTGGGCCTGCTCCAATTGTATAAATATTTTATAACAGAAAACACATTGGAATGCATTATTGTGGCTGTATTTACACATTACAGCTGCCTCTGCCCACAGGTGTGTGCGGCCCCCCACTGAGGATGGAGATGAGGCTCAGCTGCAGGGTCGGACAGCACACAAACTCGCAAACAATAACAAGCAGAAAGGGAATAAAATCATTTCCCCCGATCCCCAGGTAGCCACGCAAACAGCTGTATACAGATGTGCAAGCTAAAGTGAAAGCTATGCATCACAATATGTTGTTTACTGTAAATAGGTCAAGAGGTTGCCTTTAGTGGATTTTGTTTTATGTAAAGCTTATTTTAACAAGAAAGGGAAGCGATTTCTGAACACCATGATCAGAAAGTTACTTTTAGTTCTTCTGGATATTCTATCAGCACGTGGTAACAGATCTGAATCATTTAAATCTTTGCATCTTTCCCTAAACCCCAATAATGATTTCTGAGATGTGTTTTTGTTTCTATATTTCACAGATGTACATGGCCATAAGTAGCTTGACTTTTCACCACTTTATGGGACCAACAGACTTTTACCTGTTCGACAAGAGATAACTTTTATCCGTCAAAATCCTGTCTTTTCAAAGCATGTCGCCTTTGTTTGATGTGCGTCTTAGAGCAGTGATTGAAGTAGAGGGAAGAGTACTGATCCTTTGTCGCTGGTCCATCAAATGGCCTGGGCACATAGAGCTTTCCATGTGTACACAGGGCTGTGGTGAGACTGTGGTGAGAAAGGGCAGACAGCAGCCGGCCTGAGGGTCAATAAGACGCCCCTACGGCTTTACACACAGACCAACCCATGACCCACTTTTTTATTAAAGCACGTCGAGTCTGTGCACTGTAGATTTGTCAAAAAAAAAAAAAAAAGATACCCAGATACTAATCAATGCTAAAACTGCATTTAATATAGATACTCATTTCAATAAGTATTGATAGTGAAAAACTTGCTTGATTGTCATCGTGGTATCAAAATTGGTATGGTATGCTTTTATTTAGACAGGGACAGTGCACAACATTACATTGACCTTAAAAAACAGGAAAGATGTATGGTGCCAGGTTATAGCATAAATACTAATTTCCACATGTAGTCCATGGGCAGGCTGATTTTAAGTAAGAGTAACAATTGAGTGATTGGTATTGAGGATCAAGCCTGTTCCTTAGTAACGAAATTAAGTTTTCATATTGTGACAACACCGGCACACTACGATGATACGATGAGACATATGCATCCCATTTTGGATTTTATCATGTCATAAGGTACAATGCAATAGTAGTTCTAGCAGTAGTAAGGCCACAGAGCTGCCTTTGAGGTATACAGTGCACTTGATTGAGCTAACAAGCCCTCTGTGGTCAGACCTGAAAGAGGGATGGACTAGAGGTATACTGGCGGGCAGGGAAGGGCACTGACCCAAAACTTAAGCATAATCAGTCTTTAAAGAGGAGAGTCACACTAAGGCCTAAAAGGTTTATCTACGAAGGTCATTTGAAAATTCTGGTGCAAATACCCATCTAAAAATTGTCCTACTGATGTTCACCTGAAATCCATATTGTGTGTCTTGTGAGTGGAGCGCCCTCAAAAACTTGCATGTCAAATAACAACAACTACACCGAATGGATATGTTTAGGTTCTAGACGTTTAGAAGCATGTTTTACAAGTAGCAACAGATGGCCAAACCCCATCCACTGGGAGCACACCTACAGATGCTATGCCATTTGACCTGGACCAATTTGGCTGCAATAAGCTTATAAATACAGCAAAAAAACCCTACTAATTAGTAAAAGCCAGCATGATGAAACATTCACAGAGTGCCAAGAAAATAAACATATACAACTGTTGAAAGTAACAAAAGAACCTCAACGCTAACCACAAATTACTGATCGAAGTATTGGTAGTCTTGACATCTCCACAATTGGGATAAGAGAATTTAAGCAGACAGAAAAATACTGAAATAACAAGAGTGCACCAAGGAAAAATAGCATTAGAAGATTAAGTGGGCATATCTAAGTGAAAAATAGCAAGCCACCTCAGCTGAAAGTAGAACAGCCATGATAAATGCTACGAGACAGGCCAACAACTAATTTGTATCGCAAAAGTTCTTCTTCTTTTCACTGGGCAGAAAACAATATGTCTTTCTTATATCTGATCATAAAGACACAGTAGGTGCACCTGGGTCTGTGCACTGGTCCTTCTTCAAACTAAAAATAGAAGCAAAAATAGCCATATCAATAGGAATGCAAGCAATTGTGTCTTAAAGTGCGTTTTTCACATATTATAGTTTGTACTGAATAACCACTATATCAATTGAAATGTTAAAGTCTAATCTTTATTTCATCTACTCCCACAAAACAAATGTGACTCAAAGTAAATTGAGATGAAGCAGGCTTTGGCTGCAGTATGGAAAAGTGTACAACATAGTAATTATAACCATCTGGCAGCAGGGTCCCTGTGATTTAGAGTGTAGTTTAATGGGCTACACACAGGCAGAGCAGAGGAGCCCAGCTTATGTGGATTTTTTGCCATTACATCCTCACCTTACCAAGATAGGATGATTTGAAGCCTCGGGTTCATGAAGTAACAGTGAAAACCATTATGATAATGAGACTGGGCATAAAAGGATATTTCACACAGCACGAGATAGATTATTAGAGCAAAGTCACGCTCAACTCAATGAAGGACATAAAGTAACAGGCGTCAGGATGTAGGCCTTTAGATGTGAGTTACTACCAAGTATAATACTACTTTTTAGACACTTTTCATATGTGCTAAATTGAGGAAAATGAATCCAAAATGTGACAATCAAAAGTAAAACTATACAGATAATAGCACTTAAAATATGTTTGGCTTTTATCACGACTGCAGCTTAGAAAGGTAACAAAACCAGGACAAACCTTGGATCTAAACCTGGTTTAAAAGGCTTAAACCAGGCTTAAACTAGCAATAGCAATGAAGTCTTCTCACTATTATTTACAAATAAAGTAGAAATGATTTTATCTTTGCAAGTAGTTGTTTTAGAGGTTAAATGCCTCCCATCATGACCTCCTGAAGAAAAGAGACATGCGGAAAAAAGACCAACTGTCAAAAGCTAATGCACGCTGCAGTGACACACCGCCGCGAGTTCCCCATTTCACAACAATAACAGACTAAGCAAATATTGACACACTATTTCCTTGACATTACAAATGTGATTATATTTGCTGTTTGCCCTGGGAGATGGCAGTTTATATTCAATGAGGTGTGCCCTGTTGGTCTGTGTACACATGTGCAAATTCAGGTGAAAAAACTCACACACACCACATTTATGCACACATGCAACAATGACACAAGCAGATAAAAACATGAAAGTGTCTACTTTTAAACCAGCTCTGTTTCAATTTTTTTCTGCACTCCTCGCCCTCCACCGGTATCTATTGTAAATCCTGCAGACAAATGGAAGGTGACAGTTTAGGTGGACTCTGCCAGAGCTGTATGCAGTGTCTTGGTCCTGAAACCAGCCGCCCGGATTCGATTGCTACCCAAAGTAATTGTCTCAGTGTCAGGCATCTCTCACATACATTTTGTCTCCTGTACAGTCCAGTATACAAAATATCTCATCTGTGCATGTGAGTAAATGTTGAGGGCTTATCTATTGGCTGCTACGTTGATACTAACCAATAGTGACCCGTGAAATGGATACTAATTTCCAATCAGACTTGGTCATAAATAACGTCATTATGGTCTTATTTTTCCTAAAAGTTCATTTTGTTATTACACTAAAATATAGTTTATGTTTATGACCAGCTAAATGGGCAGTATAGTGCAAAAAAAAAAAAAAATCAATATAGATCTATTGACAATACTGACATATTGAGTGGGTACAACTTTTATGTGGACAATGTATAGAACAATACAAGGGATAGTTTGCATGAGTCACTCTTATTTTTCAGTATATTATTTTCCCTGCATGCTATTGCTCACATCACCTATACGAATTGGCCATCTCCACATGGCATATGCTTTTTGACAGACTGTAAAAAAACTGAAAAAGCATATACATACTGACTACTCCCCATCTTCTATAGTGTTCACTGACAGGTAGCCAGCCGCTTTAGCTCAGCAGGCGGTCCCATATAACCATGCAGACACTGGAGTACGGGGCATGACCGCTTTCTGTTCCAGTGGGTGGTCAGTGAGTAGCTCAAACAGCAGCTATCATCCCAAACAACGGCAAAAGACAAAGAAATGCACTGAAGAAGGCCTTGGAAAGACATTTTTCTGTCCTTGAATGCCAAACTCATTGCTACCCATCCATAAGTCTTCTCTGCTCATTCTCCTCCCACAACAGCAGCCCCAAAAGCTACATTAATTACATGTCTTTCAAGCTTTCATTTCTCTTCCATTAGAGGAATTGCATTTGTTTTGCCCGTTGATTCACACTGACAAGAAAAACAAAGAGGAGCTGACAAATGAAGTGAAAAAGACCACAAAGTCGGCTTGAGTTGCTTCAGACAAGCTAATTATTCAGAAACAAAGAATGTGACAATGAGATGCCAAATGTCAAAGAGTCTTCTGCGGCTGTTTAAGCTACTGACACTACATTTGACTGTTCGTCCTTAAAACAAAGAGGGACACTGACCTTAATTTCGCCAAAATAGTCACATTTATATCAATGTTAGGCAAACTTTGACAATTTGACTTCATAATGGTTTGTGCTGTCATGTTAAGTCAATTAGCAATGTGGTGACCCTAATTAACAGCGCAAGCAACAACTCATCAGTCACTCCCCTGCATATCAGACATGGTAGTGTGACAAACTTACACACAAAATAATACAAATTCTCTTCCAAAAACTGGACTGTATTTTAATTCGATGTAGTTGAGGCAATTATGAAGAATACCTCAATGTCAGTGTATAGGAAAATATGACCTTTGTATCGCTCCCATTTTTATTTTTCATTAGCGCACTAGTGTCGTCAGAGGGCTTACATGGAAAGTGCAAAGCTGAAGAAGATGAGAGGTGAATCTTGGCGGTCTCCTTTCATAATCCCTGCTCTCCTCGGTCGCTCCTAACACTGTGCTTTTAGCCCAGCTCCTGCCATAACCTATTACTCACATCCCCTCCATAATACTGCCATTATATCCTTGCAAGGTATTCTCAATCCCCACAGAATGCAGCCAGTATTCCCGGGATAACCGAGGGATGACTGGTCCACATAGCTCTATAGAGAATAGAGAATGGGACTAGTGCCCCTGGGAAATCCGACAAAAGGGAAAGCATAAAAACTTCTTGTTATTATGGTTTGAGTGAACCAGAGAAATGTAGGTCTAACAACTTACTTTTGCTCACCATGCCCTACTGGTTGGTAGTTTATGAAAACAAAAAGTGTCAATGTGTGTTTTGGCTAGGGCTGAGCGATATGGGCGGAAAAAAAGATCAATATGAAGGGAAATAAATTGTGATTAATATCCATTTTCAATCCAATTTTATTTAGTCTTTTCAAAAACAAAATTAAAATGGCTCTTGGCATTCATTTCATGGACATAAACAATGCAGACATTTAATCACTGCCATTTAACCCAAAGAATAACTCCATACCACATGCTTTTAGTGACTGACAGAGGACTGGCTGTAGACTTCTTGATTAAAAAAAACCCAGCTATATCACTGACGATGACTGATTGATGATCTGTCCATCTTTCGATTAATTTCCAACTAGAAAAGAACTGTACAACACACTACTAGGTGAGTTTATGTACATTTACTGTACGTTATTTTCCTCTAGGGCTGGAGAAAAAAAAATCAAGTTCAACTCGATTTGGTTTGGTAATTTCCCCACTTTCTTGCATTGGAAATTGCCCTAGCAATGCAAGAAACTACTCACTGCAGTTACAGGGAGCAAATATTTAGAAATTATGTGCTCTTCAGGTATCCCTCACAGAGAAAAGAGAAAGAAAGGAGGTCAGCACAGGCCAGCACTGACTGCTCTGAAATCAGTGACGTCAAATTAAATATTGTCAAAGCGCAAATCACATATTTTGCCTCCCATCAGCTACATGTTTAATGCAGCCCAGCACATTTTATTTTTAGACATAATCAGTCCAATTTTCTTCCTATTTGAAGATGAAAAAAATGTGACCCATCTGCTATTACTGTACTTTATAGAATAAAAATAAGCTCCAACTGTTTAGTCCAAATCAATTAAGTTAATCTCTGGATACTGTTTTGAAAAGTAAAACAAAGACAATATAAAGAGCTATAGTGATATCAATCAATAGTCATTCCCCAATTTCTACATATACATATAATTACATACATACAGGCAGATGATAGAGACATAAATCATCAACGTGTCTAATTGTCATGGTTGAGGTTCAAAGATTGCAAAAGATTACTGTAAATTAACCACAGAAGTGCAGAAATACTCTGATTCTTTTTTTAATCTTAATTTCTTATCTAATCTATTTCTACAGATCTATCTGTTAACCAAATATCCCACTCCGTTGCCACTCCTGTCACAAAACCTGCACAGTGTGGGTTGTATGCCCCCTCACCTCTTTGTCAGAGTGATTTTTATTTCTATCATTTAAAATCATTGTCTTTCTCAATGTAGGAACTCTAGTTCCACATACGAGCTTTCAAGACAGAAGAGAGATTCAAAACTGTGCCTGCCACTCATAAGTGCACATGCACAGAGTGATCTTATGGAGTGACAGCTGCCAAAACGTGAAGTGTCTAACAGAGAGACAGAGAGAGAGAGAGAGAGGGTCTGTGCTCGCTGGCTGGATAAGTGTGGCAGAGGAGGAGCCGCTGACAAAACCGCGGCATTTCATTGGTTAGAAAAGTGTGGAGTGTAATACTGCGTAGCATATAAGCAGCCAATCAGAAGGGCCAAAAAGCACTTAGTTTTATGAATGAAAGGCATATATGTGAGGTACGTGCTCAAACAGAATCTACTCCAATGTGATGTAACATAACCAGAATAGTACATTAAGAAACTAAGCAAAATACTTTTTTATATATCAGAAAATATTCCATTTGGTTTTGCCACACATAAGATGTATCTAATTTGGTTACACTTGTGTTTGCCATACAACACCGTAACAACCATACTGTGCTGTGCTGTGCTCAGACCAGGAACCAGGACTCTTATTTTGCCAACACTGTAGAGTGGGGAGTCATTTTGCCTAATCGGTATGTAAAATCATAACCGAAAAGCACTGTGAGCACTGTGTTGGGCTGCAGGACAGGGAGGAGACCGGGGAGCAGAAGAGCAGCCAAAAAACATCACAATGTCCTGGTGAGACTTTCCATGAAGGCTGTGCATGTGTGTACACAAGCACCACTTTCTATGAAGTCACTCTTTGGCTCACAGTTTTGCTGCCTAAATCTAATTTACTTCATGTAATGTCATGGGTAAACAGTGCCCTCTATTTCTGATTAAAGGAACAGCAGAAAAGGGCAACAAAAGGCAAGGCTACCATTCTGCAGCATGCAGTGGATTTGGTAATGATTACAGTTGTTGTAACAAACATTTTTATAAATTTATAAATATTTAAAAAACACCACATCCGACCAAGATTTTACAAAATCTATTTAAGCAATATATTATTTAATTCACAATAAGTACTAGATTTTGCATATAGTGTTAAATGACCAAATAAAAGAAAGTTTCATTAAGTTGGACTCACAAAGTGTGAATGAGATATTCACTTTCTGAGATGACCTCATCTTTGAAACAGACGCGATACTGTGAGCCAACACTGCCACTTAGTGGTAAAATTGAGAATTGCTACAACAGCTTCAACTAGGTGATGTCATGTCTTGAATGAAAACAGACATCGCACATGAGGTCAAAGAGTTCATATTGACGGTGTCAACTTTTAGCCTTACAGATAATGCAGCTTCAATTACTGTGTTAAATTCACACTGTGTCCACTCAGACTTACTCATCCACACAGTGAGTGAGTATTTTCATGATCTCACTAATCATGAGCTCACCTTGTACAAAGCCCCACAGTGGCCTAAATGCCACAGCCAGATCAAAGACAAAAATTGATAATTTCATCCCATTCAAAAACCATGTAGAACCATTTACAACAATAGCGGCAGTCTTGAATCAGGTATTTACAGACTTTGTCCGTGGCTGCCATTTTTTTTTTAAAAACAGTTCACTTCATAATATATAAAACCTGGAGAGGGTTTTTCCCTAAATTAGTAAAAGTACAAAATCGGGTTATTGACAAATGGCACAGTGGTGTAAGCCAAATACAGTTTTTAAACTGAGCTTTAATCAGATCAGTTCTTTATGAAACATAACTGCATCGCCATCTTGTGGTCAATATTTGCAGTTAAGGATTTGTCCTGACTGCACTCCAAAAATTCAAAGTAAAATATTTTGACTTTTTTACAGCAAATTGTTACATTTGTGCTGTCAGACGCCTAGAGGCTCAGTTTACAGCTCCCCTCCATGGGGTCTAACGTGGATCGGCTCCTCTTTGGTCAAGGAGGACCTTCGTATCACTGTCCAACAATTGGACAAGAGGGAACACACACTTGCTAGCGCTGACTTGTTTTAGTGATTAACAGCCACATTCCCAGAGGTGGCAACTTTAGCTAACACGCTTGCAAAACAAAGCTTAACACATGTTAGCAATAACAGTTTCCTTTTTCTTTTTCTTTTGTACAGCTGTTGAGATTAAAAATGTTCAGTGCCGACCACATCTTATATGAGCCAAACTCAAAACAAATATGTAAAGACGTAAAAATAGTACTAGGAATGGGTATCGAAACCCAATTTTTCAACAGCACCAGTGCTAATTTTGAACTGGATCAGTAAGCTCCAGTATTATCGTGCGACAGAAGTCACGACTAGCGCTAAAGACAGAGTCAAATACACGTGTGACACTTTTCTCCTTTTCATAAAACTGTCGACCCAGAAGCCACTTAAAATCTATAAGGAGGAATGGATATGTTATTTATTCAACCATGTATAGTTAACTTTAAATAAAAATAAACAAAAAAAACAAAACATTAAGCACATTCAAAATTCGGGCTGCACAATATTGTAAAATTATGCGATATGTGATATGGCTGTTAAGAACTGCAATATTTTAATGGACTTTTTGACTCAATAATTTCAGTTATAGGAAAACAAACAAATTATGTGCTTTAATTTACTAGTGAAACTCTGTGAAAATAAACACTTAACAAGACAAAACTAGGATTAAATCAAGGCTGATTTTAGACTTAATAAAGAAAATCATGAATAAAATCAGCTTTATTTAACATATTCTTCTTAAAAAATAGAATATTTCTGTCAAATGGAGAACCTTGGTGCTACTGCAATATATTGAGCATGTTTACTTTTGTGACATATTCAAAAGGCATGCAAATAAATAAATAAAAAAAATACTGGTGGTCATAAATGTGTATATTACCTGTCATTTTATATCCACTGGCAGCTAGCTGCCCAGCCATGTATTCTCCATCTGAATTGTTGTGGCTGCAACCCCAAGTTTTCATCCATATCTTTTGAGTGCCAGGTATTAAACTGAAAGTAAAAAAAAAAAAAAATACAGTTATTCATGTTATTTTGTGTTTGATGTCTAATTAGCCTCCTTATATTCACAGCTGAGCCATTGATTTTTTTCCTATTGCAAAAAAATAAAACATTGCTACAGATTTTCTTTTGTACATTGAGTCGGTAAACACAAAATAACAAATAGGAAAAAAATAATACATTTATCAAGTCAAAATTTGATATTCATTAGTGTAACTAGGGCAGGGCACATGAATTTGTGTGGAAGAAAATTTATTTAATTTTCCCTCCTTGCACTGGAAATTGAAAAGGCTGCTCACTTAAGTTACAATAACCAAGATTTTAAATGCGATGTGCTCGTCCTTTGTGTGTCCCTCAGAGAATAGAAAAGCAAAGAAGTTTAACACCAGGCCAGAAGTGACTGCTCTAAAATCAGTGACGTTTACAGTGACATTTGCAGTGACGTTTAAGCCGTTTGCCTTTACAGTCCACAACAAAAATGATCATTTTAGACAAAAAGAGCTTACCATTTAGTGCACTACAACTTTAATTGAAACAATCATACAGCTTTTTTGTTTTGATAATTATCTGTAGTTTGCTGAACATTTTTAGAGGAGAGGAAAAAAAAATACATCAAAAATCGAATTGGAAAAAAATATTTTTTGAGAAAAAAATAGGCATAAATCATCCAGCCCTTGTATAAACAATAAAGTCTTCCCTTTGTAGAGGAGCTGAATTACATTTGGACAAACCTGTCTGATTGAATCTCTTCATTGGTCAATGGCTCTCTTTTCTTTCGGGACCTTGGTATGATGCTCTTACGGGCTGACTGTCTCTCCTGAGGTGTTGGGTCATTAGAGGAAACCATGTCCTCAATGTCCTCAATCAAAGACTCACAAGCCGAGGGCATGATGGGGCCTATGGAAAAACAACAATGTTGTTTTTATTGCAACAAAAACACAATACATTTGAATGGTATTAAATTAATAGCTTGGTTGACTAATAGGAAAAAGTCATATTAATAGTGTGTTAATCACAAGATAGTTTTCGATGACATTACAGCCTTCAAGGCCTTTAACCTTTAGATGAAGATATGGGTGGGCTGTAGATCCCATACTCCTAAACGGGTGCAAAACATTGTCCCATTTCCTATTTTACTTTCAAAAGAAAGCATTCCTAGTTGTTTATTATTATTTTTAACCACAGATATTAAAGTAACAAGGGCCTTGAACTCACCACAAGAAACATGTGCATATTAAGAGCAGTAAATTCACCTGCCCCCATCTCAATTGAATATTAGATTGTAGGGCTATAGAATTGTACAGAATAATGTTAATTATCAGTAACCATGCCTTACTGATAAACTATGACCTGATGATATTCTTAGCAACTCTAGAAACGAATCTGCGTTTAAGAATCATGCTAACAGCTATGACAGCTAAGGCTAGCCCTTTTGACTATCTAGCCTCCAGTACGTGTGGACAGTCATGACTGAACAACATTCTCAAATAATGCATCAAATCCTTACCTTATTTATGGTGTACCGCAAAACATATAAATTGAAACTATCTCAAAAAGACAACCTCGACGTCGATAATCTAAACACGACTGATCACAACAGCGCCATGCTTGCGCCTGACTACAGCAGGCAAAAAGGGACAATTTTAGTGTTCGATTCCGAAGTGAAAACATAAACCAAGGCTTACTGTGTGTAAAAAAAAAATCTAAATCCACAAATATGAAAGGGCTGCTGATGACTAGGCCAGCTTATAAGATCTGGGTTAAGGGTTGTATATTCTGGATCCCAGACAATTAAGACATCGTTGTTGCTGAAGTAGTTTTTTGTAATTAGAGCCAGTACACATCACCAAACTTCTATCACTGCACCCCAGCTGGCCTCATAGGACAGCCCTGTTCTACATATACAGGAAGTTAATCATACATCCAAGGGTATCAGCATGTTTGTACCTCACGATTTCATCTGTATAAGGAGCAGTACAATACTCATTTGTATGGAAACTTTTCAGAACCCCACTTTTGACAGTAATTAGCCATCATATTTTTGTGTATTTTGTTTTTAATAAAGAATTAAAACAATTTGCAGAATCTTTATTCAAAATTACCATTACAAACAGCTAAGTATACAAAAGTGTTTTCCCCACCTGTACTCCAAAATAAATTGAAATCCATATTGACAGATGTTTAAACACATTTGAATGAACTGAATTGACTCACTCGTGCACTCAATTTGCAAATAGGTTGTGACAAATGTTTCAGTATAGCAACATTAAAATTGTCACAAATTTGCCATAAGGTCCTATTAACTTTACATTTCAAATAAGCAGTTATGAAGATGCATGGTATTTGGTAACAGCTCAGAAATATAGGGAAAATGCCAGATATTGTTCAGCAATTTACTTGATATACAACACATTCATTATTATTGAGAATTGCAGATTTGAAGAGGATCAGGAACTACAGTCATTCATTACATTTTCAGACTGTCAGACTATGGCTGGCATAGGCATCTGCGCTACAATAAAACAAACATTGCATTATTAACATTAGGAAAGGTATAATCTCTCCAGAAATTATAGTCAAAACAAGATAAAATAGTCTGACCAGATTCTGGTCGGTCAAAGAAAACATTTAAGGAAATTGTTTTACAAAACAGCATTTGTGGTTAGTTCAATGGAGAATACTAAATGTGTTTATATATATATATACATATATATAAATACAAAACAACCGTTATAAATATGCCTGCAGTAAAAAAATCTTTGAATAAGTTTTCATCCTAGTCACCATTCAGTGGTATAATTTCTGTCATCTTTGACAGTACACCAAAATTAGTGCACTTGGGAGAGAAAAGGAAAAATTTCTACACACCTGCTTGAGATTTAACACATAGTGTCACAAGTAAAAGCTCCTGACACATCAAGTCAGAAACCCTGTGTTAGTTGTAAATATGATTTGATACTTACTGACCACTGGAAGACTGTTGGATAACTACAATATTTTGGTGAAAATGTTATACAGAATATAGTTAACTTTACATGAGAAACATTTTTTGAATTTGAAACCTACAAAAAACATTTAAAGGCGTTTAAGAACGCAAAACATCTACAATTCCTGATCAGCTATATGTGACCAACAGTTCAAGAACTCACACATCAGCCATGTCCCTCTATGCCTAGCACTAATGTAGTTAGAGGTAGCCTATAGTACCTTGTGCACTGAAAAATTAACAAACTGTACATTTTCACATAACCAGCCAACAATGGCAGGCTAGGCTCATCCTTTATAAATCTCACGCTTTTTAAAACACACATCATTGAGGGTTGGGTTAAGTTATCCAGCAGCACTGTGCCCTCTAGGGGCAAATTCTAGGTGTCAAGATTCTTAATTAGCCTGACAGTGAATGTCATTTACCAGGCAGGTAATACATAAGGATGCACTGAGCCAGCTTTTTCTATTTAGATATTTCAATACCAATTTCGATACTATAGCTACCCGTCTGCCGATACCAACCAATTCAAGTGCAGAGACTGAAACCTGCATTCATTTAACTACAAGTGACACTTTTGGAATTGTCTTACAACAGAATTTTGTATAAAAAATTAAACATTATAAAGGCTTTCTGGGCCAATTATGACCAGTAAATAGTCTTATTACATCTATATTATATATATATATATATCTCCAATCAGCATACTGGCTGGAAGCAGCACCCAGCATATTCTTCAGCATTGGCGCCAACATCCAATATCAGTATCGGATCGGTGCATCCCTAGTAATACGCTGGATTAGTTACCACTTAAAAAAATGTTTTCCATGTGTGTACGTTCAATTACTAAACAATGGGTGGAAAATGCTGAGAATTTGTCAACGGTTTTGCAAAATTAAAATTAACAGGCATCCTGTATCTTATTTAGCTTCTACACAGTGGGTAAGGTGCATCAAAATCAACACATTTCATACCACAGTGCAATTCAGAGCGCAACCAAAGTGAAAATGGCAGCTGATGCTGATTAAAAGAGTAGGGCACTCTACAACAGCAAGCATTTAGGTCAGGAATAATCATGGCATACCCAAGGGTGCTACTGGAGCATTTAAAAAATCCTTTTCATTTTGTAAATGGCATCAAAAATCTAATGGCAAAATTCCTTTTCTGAATTTCAGTGATGGCAATGTACACAACCATACAACCGGTCACTGGACTTTAAATTGTAAAGGGCAAAATGTAAATCCAATGTAGAACATATGGTAAATGACGATTTAATTTGAGAAACCATCCTCCTGATGATTTAAAGATTAGTTTGCGTATTTCCACTTTGTAGTAGACAGTGAAACTACTATGATGCCTTTGACACAGGAAAAAGGCCAACTTGCCCCTTTAGATGGAATTCATGAATGGTTGTAACACTAACATTTTCTTTTTTTTTTTTTTTTTTTTAAACCGTGTCATTGCCTTCAATCATCAAAATCAATGGTGATAAAAATGTATCTTGGCATCTCCAGATCACACAGTACCACACCACAGATGCCATTAAAAAAAAACAAAATACACTTAAGACATGTGGCTGTGGTGTTTAACTTTGACATTTTCAGTGTAAAAACGTATTGACTCTTGCTGTTATATTATTCATGTACCCTTAGCCTGAGATACCCACTTGAGCAACTGTTTTGATAAATGTGACAAGTTCTTTCAGGTGACTACAGACTGCAGTCAACATGCACTTGTGAAAAGTTTAAGCAAACGCTAGCTACACAAAAGATCATCTAGAACAAGAGAAGGCATCCTATCAAAGTCATCAAACAAGTCACTGATTCCCTGGTCATCTCCCAAACCTAACAAGTAGTCATCCTGGTCCAGTGGTGGTCCAAGATTTAGGAAGGGTCCTAGGGCAGAAGGGATCTGGTCTTCAGTCTGCTGGAGCAGACTGGTGTATGGAGACGAGATGGGTGACAGAGTGGTGACAGAAACCGCTGAGGCTGAAGGTGGAGCCAGAGAGGAGTTGGAACAAGTCGAGTTTGAATCTGTAAAAAGACAAACTGTGTTGGCAATCAAAATAATCAAGCATTTAAAAGATTAACAATTTAGGCTGAATCCTTAAAGAATTCTTACGGCTGTGTAACAGAAACGGCCCACAACTTAGTTGTTGGGGCTCGACTGACACTGATGTTAGATTGGTGTCATGCTTAATACAGTGTTAGCATCTTTAGCAAAAGCTAATGGATGCTGCCTGGGTCAAAGTTCAGGGTATTCAAGTGACGAACAGTAGAATTACTCATAATTTGTTTGGGGACAGGTGTTTAGATGTTATTAAAGTATTTACTTAATGGAGAGCCCTTTTTGGTCAAATGGTTGGCTGTGGAGTTGCTGTATAAAGTTACATTAATGTGGTTGTTCATTATGCAAAAAAAACACTGGCCGACTAATATCTGCATCCACTTATATTGGCTCAAAAAAAAAAAAAAAAAAAAATATATTTTTATATATATATATATATATATATATATATATATATATATATATATATATATATATATATATATATATATACACATACACACACATACATATACATATACACACACATACTGACCAGGCCCCAACAGTTGCTTTTTTTTTTTTTTTTTTTTTTTTATAAATGTTTAATTAAATTCAGTTTGCCAAGTATCATTAAAGCCTTGATGCATGCTGCTCAAGATGGTTTAGTCCAAGAGTATGAAGAAAATAAGGTGCATGGCTTAACTGACAACTGACTGACAACTTCATCACGAAGTAGCACCAGAGCCTTGGTAGAAAACATGCCAGTGTGGCAGATGGTCGTCGGACACAGAAACAATTTTTTTTTTCCCCTGGAATAATCCATGATAGATTTGTCAGTACTGGAGACACAAATGCACCCTTACCCTGGAGAACTTTAAGAAAAGGTGAATTCCCATTAATGTCCATGCTGCAGCCTTTCACAGGGCTTCGGGGATCCATCTCCTCATCTGGACATAGCAGCACATCAATAGGGCCCTTGGTGCTTGTCAGATGGATAGATAAACTCTGGAAAAGAACACAGTAAGCATAAAAGTTTCACTTTACTGTTCTAAGGCATGCACACTCCCAAAAATATAAAACAATATACATCAAATATGGAGCATTAAAACGTATACCTCATCTGGATCTGGCACTTCCAGTTTGGTATCTGTGGGAGCTTTGACAACAATGACTGTCTGGTCCTTCAGACTTCCTATCTGCTTGATGTCTTGATATGTTACATATGCACATGTGGATTCAGGAGGTTAAAGAAAAATAATATTCAAAGAGTGGTGAAATGTTATGAGTCATGTAACCAGCGACAAGATGTTTAACTGTAAGTAATATAATTATTAACAACAGAACATGTGCAAGCTCCAAGTATCAAGTTGGGTGATGATGATGTAGGACTTCCTTGCTTATTCAGTTATTGTTAGTACACAAAAACAAGACTTATTGTGAATACAAATTCTGAGCCAAATCTGAACTTTTACACAAGTCTTCAGGGATACTGTGAATGGAGAAGCATCTCCACCAACTCCACTCTTCAACACCTTTTGATTTGGGGTGATTCCTTCAGAAAGACAGAAAGTCTCTACCTATGTGTCCAGTGTAAACATTTGAGCATGTGAGCGCATAAATACAGCTGGCCATTATAAAAAGGATATTTCTGGTTACTTGGCAATTCACTCATGTGTCTCATGTCCAGAGAGCACCTCTGGATCAACTGTTCAAGTCTTTGTTCTTCTTCTGCTAGTGCAGCAACTTCTGCAGTCAGGATCTGTCTTTGGGTCAGTGCTCCCTCTACTTCTAGGAGGCTGCAACCCCTGTGTGAAAAAGGGACAGCAATACTTAAACACAAACATCTTGAGCCAAACCTCAGACCTGATTTCTTTTAACATGAAGCACTACCAACTTACATCCACTGAATATTGTTTTTGGATTTCTTCTTGATGAGGTGAATACCCTCTAATACATTGGTGATGTCATACAGACGCCTTTTCTGGACCTGATCGTGAAAAAATAGCAGTTTTAATATAACATTAAGTGACATAGTGGCAAAAGTAGAAAAGAGATTCAAGCAGTAATGTAAAATGGCTAAACTGCTTTTGTTCCTGTAAAGGGAATTTCACTGGGAGCAGCATTACTGCAAATTTAGCAGCAAAAACGCTCCATTTCAACAGATTTTATTTACAAAGGCTGCGCAATTTGAGTGTATACCTGCAATGTTTCAGCAGCAATGTTAAGGTCCAGCACCCCATCGGAAGACTGAGCCAACAGATCTACAAATTTCTTTGTTAATAATCCAAGGGATGTGTCATACCGCGTCTTCTCTGGTGGCGACTTTGGTGCTAAAATGAAAAACAATGTTGAGTCAATCAATGCCAACACTAATATAATTGTTCGACCCATATTTGCTCAATGGCCCACAAATAAAAATGAAACTGCAGATTATTCTTGGAGTCTAATCATAAGCAGCTGTTCCTCAAGCATAAACTATAGAACTTTTCATACATGAATTAAATACCACCATAAAAAAGAGAAACTGTGAGTAACACTGCACACCAAAGAGTAACGTACTTCTGGGTGTCTTTAGGCCCGCTCCATTGGCGGCTGCAGAAGCTCCTCTGCCTCGTGGTGTTCTGACTACATCCGTCTGGTATTGGTGATCAGAGTCATCTAAGGCAAGTCGTCTTTTAGCCTTCAAAAAACAAAAGGCCACAAGTGTTATTCCTTAACTTTATTCTTTCGACAGTTTAAAACTACAAAAATGCTTTAGGCTCCAATAATTTGAAAAATAAACAAACTGACAGGCCCGCATTTTTACAAAAGGCTTGAAAGTATTATGCAGTGTGTTAAGTGTGAACGCACTGGTTAACATACATCATCAGCTATGCATTTGCATGTGCTTTTCAGTGCAGACAATAAATGATACTGACAAAATAATACTGCTTTGAGAGTGGCCACTTTTAATGATCAACTTCAGACTGTAAATGACAGTTATAATCAGGGAAGTGCCTAGTTTAATTTCAACATCTGCAGTTAGTGGAAGGATGGATACTGCACAGATTTGATAGATTTAACATCAACACAAATAAGCAGCTATCAGGAGGCTATAATATGCCCTTTGACAGTCAAAATGTCAGCCATTTTATGTCTGCATGCAGCTCCCCTCACCCCATGCCTGGTCATGGCTTCAGCCCGAGATACTCAGACTGGTTTAGCTCATGAAAGATGAATAGCTAAGACTAAACCAACACCCTGAATGTCGGTTGGACGATTTTGAGTTTTCTTTGTAACAGAAGTATACAGGAAACGTGCACATGCACTCGAAGAGAACTGTACATGACTGCAACATAGGGTTTCACTTTAATCATCACAACATGTAGTTTAGTATAGGAAAATAAATCAATGACTGGGTTAAAGCAACGATGTTGTGATGTTCTTTGAAACCTAGTTTAGCTCAATGCTAGGAGTAATAATCAAACTCCCATCTTGGCTTGCATCTTCAAAGACGACAGAAATAAATGCGGCGATATTGAAGTTTGTTAGCTAGAGTAAAGGTCCTGTATCGAGTAAAAGCATTGTTTGTGCACGTAACCTCGACTGTTTGTAGCTTGGCCCATAAGTTGGTACATTTTATGCTTTCATGCACAAACAATCCCCTGCCCCCCAAATTAAGACACCAAATAGCAGCCACTAGGCCAGCGCTAATGTTACTCATCTCTTAACCAGGGTTTCCATCTGCAAGGAAACACAAGAGCATCACAAAGTTAGCTGTGCATGCTAGATTGACATTGCTGTGCTTCTCTCGTCTGAAAACCATGTAAAAGCAAACATTTATGCCGTAATTGTCAATGCACGTAGTAGATCCATTTGTCTAACTTAGCCAGCGGTAGTTATTCAGCTAAGGTTGGGTCGATGCTAAGCGGCTAGCTGCTCGAACAACAAGCTGTTAGCCAAGCGGGCTAACATTTCGTTTTGTTTGTGGCTAACTACAGCACTGTAAAGCGTTGTATATATTTTTTACCGGTGGTCTTCCGAGAGTAGGCCTTTGTCCTGTCCCGTTTGCAGCAGCTTGTTGTGGAGTTGTATAGAGGTTGTTTATCTGAGGGTCGGATAAACACACATTTGATGTCTGTGTACCGTTGCAAGGCGGCGGGGTCGTAATTATTTGAATATAAGTTGCATTTGATTGTCCAGGATTCAAACGATCCGTTAAAGTTGTTAAAATTATATTGTTGTCTAAATGAGACCCCCCAACCCCCGCTAAAATCACTTTATCCGGAGCCGAGGAGATCCCTCTTCTCATCTTGCGTATTCGGGGTAACCTCTTTCTCGTCCCTGTACTTTTAAGACCGTATTTCTACTAATCCGTGGCGAAAGTATAAAAAATAATCAGACCAAAGTACACTTCAAAGTCTGATTTATCGACTACTGTAAAGTATTTTTTCCTATAAAAGTGCATTTAGGCAGATGCAGCGGATTAAAAAGTAGCGCAACTCTCGTTTCGCCCGTCTAGAAATGGCTTCAGGAAACGGCCTGATGAATGAAGGGATACGGTTTACGCGCTCAAGAGCCCTCCCGCGAAACTCAGATTTCCCGGGAAATTTTCAAACTAAATTT
Source organism: Periophthalmus modestus (assembly GCA_019594935.1). NCBI lineage: Eukaryota > Metazoa > Chordata > Actinopteri > Gobiiformes > Gobiidae > Periophthalmus > Periophthalmus modestus. The sequence goes on along the minus strand of JAIEZT010000124.1, from coordinate 10,290,962 downwards.
ACATATGAAGTATGATTGGTCCTTCACTAAGGTAGTTACGCCCATATTACTTCTTTTCTGACCAATGAGTGTGCAGTATTTTGTCCGCCACGTGCTCATTGGCTTTTGTAAATAGGCTGCGTCCTGGGCACGCCTTCGATGTTGTAAGACTTGACACGAGATGGCGCAAGTTACCAACAATTAGAAGAAACAAGCGATTTGAGCATCCTTGAGGTACATTACTTTTACAATAACTGACTAACATTTTTACTAATATCATTCATACACTAGACTGTGTTTGAATGAACGCAATTAGAATAAAATGTGGTCATTCATGTGAGTGTTTGTATCGCTTAAAAAGATTACATACAAATGGACCTGGTCATATACATTAGAGAATAGACCCTATTTGCTATTTTACAATGAAAATCTGGATTTTAACAAATTATAAATGATGATTATTGCAAAGCATGTTGTAAGAAATGTACAAGTTTACACAAGCAAAACCTCAAAAAACCTGAAAAACCTATCCATGGGTTTCAGAATGATGACACATAAGGACAGTTGCCATTGCAATTAACAATTTAAAAGTAAATATTATATATTTAAAGGCCTCAAAATGTCACCTGTAACAGGAAGGTGAAACCCATGAATAGACTACCAGTCAGGTTGGTAGATGTTATTATAACACACAGACCAAATACATCTAATGCTATTCTATATTAGCCTGTGTGATTTTAAACATGCAGGTGAGCAGCTTCAGATAATAGGTAACTATTTGTTTATGAAGCTTTATTATGCTGTCATTAAGGTATTGCAATTTGTAATTTTTCATGCCTTCAACTCACCGGAACTTAATCTGACTTTCAAAATTAAACTGTACATTCTGCATATTTTAGTTAAAATACCAAGAATTTTACGTCCGCCACGTCCAATACGTATATTCAAAAGGTAGTTGATGCAGAACTGATGGCCTCAGACAATAAATATTCCCACAATCTCTTATTACAGTTTGTGGACAATTTTATTTTGAAATCAGGACCATAACTCCTGTCGACTAGGAGAGTCGCCCGAAGCCTATGACAAACTGTGAGCTGGTCAAAACCTGGCGAAAAGCTCCATGTCACACTATGTTTGTTGGGGACAGTTCAAGAAAGTAAGATAAAATCGAGAAGAGAAACACCTGTGAAGTCAGGATTGTTTTTTAGTTTTTTTTTTTTGTTGTTTTTTTTTTTTTAAGTGGAGGATGGGCGAGCCTGTGGAGACAGCGTTTAAAAGCACCGGCGCACTGTGGCTGCTCCCGCTCAGTGAATACCTGGGCTTCCCCGTGGATCAGGTAAGGTTATTCACCAAACGAACTGACAAACACGCACATTGTATCCATAAATTAAACACCTGTTTATTGCACAAAGGTGAGATTTTGAAGTGAAAAAGTATAGTCTTTGTCATTCATGATAGTTATCTGCTATTGTGTTGTGGCTGTATCAACCATCACAATCTGGCATAGCTCATAGAAAAATAGTGCCATGTTGTTTTTTTTCTCAGTCTCTTGGCTTTGTTTGAGTGTTGCTATCTTACTTAAAATTATGTTTTTCCATGATATATGTTTTGTTTATTTGTTGACATCTTCTTTTGAGTATAATATTCCTGGCATATGATGCAGTTGTAGAGCTATAGTACCAGTAAAAAGTCATTAGACATCCTCTCACATACTGTATATTATAAAACACATCATCAACATCAACTTAAAAAAACATATATATAATTTTTCTATATTATCTAATATTTTAACTTTACTGGGTCAATATGTTGTGGTCTTATTGTGAGTTTTACTTGTTAACACTGATATTCTAATCTACAGGTGAACTTTATGACAAGTCAGCTATTTGCATTGATAGCTGCCTTCTGGTTTCGTCTCTACCTCAGTCCTACCCACACCAACCCACTCGTCAGACACGCTGTGGCTGCACTCTTCGGCATTGCCATCCTCTTTTTCTGCTTCGGATGGTACAAACTCCTGTCAAGACAGCCACACATATACACATATACACACACGCACGCACGTGCGCACACACACACACACACTCACACACTCACACACTCACACACGCACATATAAAGTAGTTAATTTATTTGTCATATGACGTTAAATCTAATATTCACACTGCATTACCAGGGCATACCTTTGTTAAATGCATGGGATTGTTCTGACCAAGTGCATTCTTTAGTTAAGTTGGATCAGTGTGGAAAACAAGGACAATGTTATCTCATAGGCTAAATCATGGGTGGAATGTATATTTGCTTTTGCAGGTACGCCTCTCACATGCTCACTGTAGTATTGGGAAGTTATTTGATTATCATAAAAAGTGATATCAACAATGTACACAGGTGAGTGGAAGGTGAAATATAACTGTATGTATAATTGTATGTCCATAAATAGTCAGATTTGCTCTAACCTGCTGGCTTGCAGACTGTGGTGCATGTACCACTGGTGGAACTCGAGCTTGTTTTGGTTGTCATGGTCACCTATTTAGTTCTAGTCTCTGTTTAATCTGGAGATTTTAAACACATTTTCTTAGGTTAGGTTAGTCCTTGTTTAAAAATGTAGAAATTGTATTGAAATTTTACTTTCTGAGCCTTCTGGTGGTACTTGGAAAGCTAAAACATTTTCCGAGTACTTTGTATTAAAAGTTTTAGAACGAATGCTCTAGCCTTATATATGCTGTTTTACAATATGTAGCTTTGCTTTGAAAGGCAGCCTTAACTGATAGAGAAATAAAATGTGAAATTGTTATTGATACTTGGCACTACAACAGAGTGGTACAAATCTGGAACAAACTCTTGCAGCTTGCATAAATGAGATGCCGGAAAAACTAGTTTAACATGATGTCCCAACAAATTTCTACATCATAGGTGTGTGTTTGGTAGCCACAGAATGTATCAGCATGTCCTCAGCTCTAGTTTATAGAACTTATATTTTTGCTTTTTTCATGAATAAAGATGACTTCATGACTTCCATAGCAATTCAATACAAATTTCTTTCTTTTGAAGTTCTAAAACCCTTTGGATAGACTTTGATTTCATGCTATATCAAATGTATATTCTGTAATGTTTTGGGGTTTTTTTGTTTTTTTTTTCTCGCAGTTACACTATGATCTGGGCTATAGGCTACCTCACAGTGTGCCAAGTGATACGAGTCTATATTTTTAACTATGGAATTCTCTCAACAGACTTCTCTGGGTAAGAGTAATCCTGTCCTTTTTATCTCACCAGGTTTCCTAACTCCCAAAGACACACCTTTTACTGAGAACCCAGGACTCATTCTAGTTTTTTCTAATTTTACAGTTACTATTCATTGGCTGAGTTGAACAACTCTGCTGCTTACTCACCTCTACCACAGCTTTGTGCAAATACCACACCAGTCAATAGAAAGCAGCATTGTTCACTTGACTTCTAGGCTTTTAGGGGAGTGGTTATAACACTCTTAAATGAGGATGAGGAAGCTATATTGTTATAATAAGCTTTTATTTAACAAAACATGTCAGAGAAGCTCATATTTGGGTTAATATAGAAAGGGTCATATGATCATATTATGATTCTGTGATTCTGTCTCATGCATACATACAAATACAGACACTTTTCATTCATCCTATTGTTCAGCCCCTGTCTTGCTCTGAGTGCGTGTCTGTTGGATTTAACCAATTACAGTGACAAGTGAACTTTTCGTAGCAGCAGATAGCTTTAGTTACCTCTTAAAGGAAATATAAATATACTAACTGCATGGATAGTGATTAAATTTAAATCATTATCTGACTCCAAGAAAATCGTGCATATCGCCCACCCCACCACTGTTCTTATTTATGTTTAGTAAATAAATCCTTCATTCAAATTGAACTGTAATTGTAAAACATGACTAACAAAGCAGTAAAAACACAAGTACAACTGGCTGCACTGGTAGCACCCTGGCTGGCACTTTGCTTCACTAAATCTGTGCCAACTCTCATTGAGCTGCTGCTGCTTTGCCATGCAGTGCACACAATGCAGTTCAGTCAAACCAGACCCAGCAAGTGCATAGCCACAGACACATACTGTTTGTGCACCGCATTCTTGGGACAGAGCAGCTCTATCTGATGGCTGTAAACTCCACTGGCTGTACATATATTGAAACACAATATTAAAACTTCTCTGTCTTTTCTGCCTAGGCCACTGATGACGGTTACCCAAAAACTTACCTCTCTTGCATTTCAACTCCATGATGGTAAGTTATTATTAATATACATGCAAAATACAATCTGGTCCATGAAACATGATTAGAAGACAGAGATTATTTATAATGTTTAAGAGATAGGCAAATCAAGAATCCTCAAGTTTGAATCTTTACAGAATATGCACAGTTACATCATTATGAAAGCATTAAGCATTCAAAATATCAACTTTCACTTTCTCTTTGACCCTCAGTAATCAGACCCTGCACCCTCTGCTCCCTGTTCTCTCAATCATAGATAGAAAGTTTGTTAATCTTGTGATTCATTTGGTAAACATGGCTCTTTGTGCAAGTTCCACAGTCGAGCAAATCAGAGCAAACACTTAGCTATGAAGATGAAAAAACTGCCAAACTCTACAGAGCTGAGGAAGGCCAATTATCACTGCCCTCCAGTCTTCGGGTCTTTCCGGCAGCGTGGCAAGAAAGAAATGTGTAAAACACAAACATGCAATTGAAAGATGGCTAAACTAGTTTCTGATAAGCTACTCCACTGGAATGACTAGACTGACAGAAGGCTGCGGTGATGCTTGTCTTTCTGTTATTTTGACCATCTCCACTCAATAACCACTCAATACGGGTGACTGGCTCTCAGGGATTTTTCCCCAATCTACAATTTAATGGTTTTGGTTTTGAATGATTCTTTGTACAGACCTTTGAAAACATTCTGTTTTTAAAATGATTTGATTAGATTATTGGGTTTCTGGCCTGTTCCAAACTTGTTTAGTGTAATTAAACATCACTTATCAGAAAAATAATTTCAGTTGCTACCTGTATACTGCATCCTGTTTTTCAGGTATGTGTAAGAAACCTGACAAACTAAACCCAAAACAGAAGCTCCTGGCTATAAAGTAAGGCTCAACTCTTTTCATTGCATAACAAATGATGTAGATGAAATACAGCTTTTTGAAAAGGCTGTATCATGAAGTAAATTGGCAGTAAATAACCTTTTCTTTTCCTCTAGCCAAGCTGTGCACACGTATGGAGATGCACCTATGGTGAATTAATTCTTGTCAACAGTATTTGCATGAAAATGCATGAAAACTGTTGGTTGTTTACCCGTAAAATATTTTTACCATTGTGTTCCATATCTTGCATACTGTATGTTACTAGTTAAGTGGTTGTGTGCCCATTCTAGGAAACAATGCACTTCCAGCAACTGATGATTCAATATGATTCTCTAAGTTTACAATACAAATACACACATAATCATAAGCAGTCCTGTTTTCAATGTATATGTTTGGTTCCCCTATAAAATGGTCACATGTGTTTTGGTGTTCAGATTCATATTTACTATGAAGGTATATGGTATTTTTTTCTCTTTTATATTTTCTTATTTTTTTCCTTTTTCACTCCACAGTCAAAGGCCATCATTAATCCAATACTTGAGTTATAATCTTAACTTCCTGAGTGTATTGGTGGGGCCATGCAGTGACTATAAGGACTACATAGACTTCATAGAGGGTCGCCACATCATCAGCAGGCTACATTCAGGAGCATGCAATGGGCAGAACGGATATAAAAAACAAGTAGAGCCATCACCAGTGGTAAGTCCTTTAAAACTCAAAATTACTTTTTACTTAAAAGATAACAACAAAACTCTATATTTCGTCCCCTGACAGAGAGCAGTGTGTGAGAAACTGCTCATTTGTGCTGGCTGTATGTTATTTTTCCTCATTGTGACACGGTCTTTGCCAATAACATACAATGTGGATCCACACTTTTTGGCCAATGCCTCCTTCATGACGAGACTCATCTATGCATTTTTCTCCATACAAGCATCTCGGCCTAAATTCTACTTTGCTTGGACTCTTGGTCAGTGCTTTTGAGATGATGTTGTTCAAAATCATTATAGTTGTCATTTCTTGTATTTGCTGAGAGTTTTCTCTTGGCAGCTGATGCAGTCAATAACGCAGCAGGCTATGGTTTCTCAGGGATGGATGAGAACGGAAGGCCATCTTGGGATCTCTTCTGCAACATTAACATTCTGGGAATTGAGGTGCTTTTTACAAGTCTGTGTATTTTGAGTTCAAAAATAGAGTGCATGATTCAACTGACACAGCTTGTTGTAAACCTTTTGCAGACAGCAACAAGCTTTAAGACATTCATAGACAACTGGAATATTCGTACTGGGATTTGGCTCAAAATGTGAGTTCTACCTATGTAGCAAATCAAAAATACAACATTTACTGGTATGACTCTTTTGATCTCTCTGTCTCTTCAGGGTGTGCTATGATCGAGCTCCTCAGTACAGGCTGCCTTTGACTTTTGTCTTATCTGCCATTTGGCATGGCCTCTACCCAGGATACTACTTCACGTTCCTCACTGCTATTCCCATTACCATGGCCGCTCGAGCTGTAAGTATGAAAGGAGATAGAAAATCACTTTTTTCTCTGCAATTGTACTGAGAGTAATGTACGACTTTTTCTACCCTTCATTATGCTTGGTCAATGATAGCCCATGCAATTTTTACAAATGTTTCAATTATTTCCTTCACTAGATAAGGAAGTCAATTCGGCACTATTTCCTGGGATCCAAAATCCTAAAGTTTGGGTATGACATAGTGACTTGGGCTGCGACGCAGTTTGCCATTTGCTACACTGTCATGCCCTTTTTGCTTCTAGCAGTTGAGCCTACAATGACTTATTACAGGTACAGTATTTTAATATACTTCATCCTACATATCTAATCTGCTAAAAACTAAAAATACTTGTTTCTATGTATCTGTCAAGATCTATGTACTTTCATGTACACATCCTCAGCATTTTGATAGCTGCTGTCCTGCATCAGAAACACAAACCCAGAGAGCCCTCTGCCACCAACAAATCCTCCTCCATTCCCTCTGAGAGCCCATCTGCCCACTGCAACAACGGAGCCCACAAAATCAAATAAATGCAAGTATTTACGTTGTCCTGTACCACTCTTGCCCACTTTGTCAGTGTTCTACCAAAGTGCCTGCTCAAAACTGGAAAAATGTATGTTATTTATTTTTGGGGGACAAAGGCAAGAACCTTCTCCTTTTGTGAATGTGAGTAAAAATATGTGTGTTATGTGTGACGCAGCAGGACAGTTGAAAAACAAATACCTGAAACATGCCCATGTGAACTTTGTTATGCTCCATAAATGCTTCCCTTGCCCAGGAAGACAGATTTTTTTCACAGAGTTTATTTATATGTTTATAACTTATGTTTGACTCTATATGTCTTCCATTGTTGACACTGACTAGTTTTATATAAATCCATTTTCACTATGCCAGCTGAAGAGCCTCTCCTAATTCACTGATAACAGTTTAATTTACTGACCAGGTCGTATGGAAAATCTTTGTAACACTTGAGAATAACTTACAGCCTTGTTTGTTTAGTATTGAGAAATATACATAGTATTAATTCACTATTGTGCTTACTACTGATTTCTGTTTGTTGTTGCATTTTATTTTTTATTTTTGGAGTATTTGCAAATGGCTTATTTACTTACATTAAGATTTTAGTGCTCTATAGTTGAGGTGTATTCCAAAGTGTTACTAGGATTTTTGTGAAATTATGCTGCTAACAAATGCTTGCTGTGAGGCATATTTACTTACTTAAGGTAATGTAACTTAATGTAACCATCGACATTGTGTAAACACACTGGTCGCTCGTTATTTGTTATCCAAAACAAAATCAATGTCTTTGTGTTTCCTGTTTGGAAAAAAATCCTAGTGCAGCATGTGGGATTAAACTGAGCCATTTATTGGCTGAGGTGCCAACATTCTTACGATAAAAAGTACAAATATTATAGAAATGACTGAAACTTCTATTGCCTCTGATGTACGAGGTGTTATTTTTTACTGAATACTGAATACATTACTTCAATTTGTGATTTGAAATATGTAAATGTATCATATTTAAATCCATACTGGGTTCTACATTACTACTATGGTAGCTTTGACCTTATACTAATCTGAAAGTAAGATGGAAAAAATGTATTCCAATATGACTTTAATAATAGATTGTATTGTGTTTTATATATATATATATATATATATATATATATATATATATATATATATATATATATATATATATATATATATATATATATATATATATATATATATATATATATATATATATATATATATATATATATATATATATATATATATATATATATATGTACTTACATTACTGTCATTACATTACATTATTATCTTATTGCTTGAAATCTCTTAGTGAATATTTTAAATTTCTATGGTATGTGGTGGTGACATTGAGATATTGTCAGTATCATTTGATCATATAAATATCTGCACTGAAATGCTTTTAGGTCTTTAACAATGGGTAATTCACAAGTTGAAATAAGAATGTTTATTTATACAAGGAGCCATTCACATATCATATATTTATGTTGAGCTGCTATTAACTTATGTGTCTTAAATACCATAAAATTTTAGTATTGGTTCTAAGGATTAAAGTGTGTGATATTTAATAAGATAAATAAAAAATGAAATCCTCATAGTCTTTGTTTATTCTGCCACACACATTTGCTACTGTCTGCCCCTTGTGTACAAGTGTCCCCTGGAACTGGCAATGCTTTACCTCCGAGTATAGTATGTTTTCAGCTAATGACACCAGCGGGAGAGAAAATAGACAAAAATAGTTAACAACAAAACAAAATACATATAAGCTCATATAACTCCCAAACAAAGAGTATAATCTTACATTACAAATCTGCTGTTATGCTTGTCAGTAAAAAACATTGCAAAAATCAAAGCTGTACTGTCAAAACCAGATTTAGAGAGAATTATCCATGCATTTGTTTCCAGTAGGTTAAAGTACTATAACGGCCTGCTCACTGGCCTCTTCAAATGAGCGTTAAGACAGCTGCAGGACATCCAGAACGCTGCTGCTCGGGTCCTGACTAGAACCAGGAAGTACGAGCACATAAGTCCTGTGCTCAGGTCTCTGCACTGGCTCCTGTTGCTCAGAGAATAGACTTTAAAGCAGCTCTGCTTGTGTTCAAGTCTCCCCATGGCCTAGGACCAAAGTACATCTCTGACATGTTAGTGCCATATGAAGCAGCTCACACTCTGAGGACTTCAGGGACCGGTCTCCTGCTGGTGTCCAGAGTCAGGAATAAGCATGGGGAATCAGTATTTCAGTTTTATGCAGCTAAAACCTGGAACAGTCTTCCTGAAGATGTAAGACAGGCCTCTGCTTTGACAATGTTTAAATCCAGGCTCAAAACGGTTCTGTTTAGCTGTGCATATGACTGAAAGGTTTTTATTCTGCACTTTTCTCCTTTAATGCTAATTTTATGATGATTACTTATTCTGTAAAAGCACTTTGAATTACCTTGTGTACAAATTGTGCTATACAAATAAACTTGCCTTGCCTAATGTTTACAATGTTTGTACCACTGCTGTAATGGAACACTTATCTGGATGCTGCAAGCCTGCAACCTAATGGACCATTTCCTTTGCTCCTTACTTCTTTGTTTTGTAATTTTCATAAAACCAAACAATAAAATACTTTAACACCTGCCTAACCATTTTCAGCAATACATCATATCTATAATGATGATTTTAGACATTATCCATAAATATGTGCTTAAAAAAGACAGTGACCTGCAGCAGACTTGATTTTATTATGACAAAGTAGACATGTACAATAAGATCTGTATTAGTGCATGCACAATGGTCAAGCATTCAGACTGAAATGCTAACTACATAAATAAAGACTTCTAGTGTCTTTTGTTCATATATTTTGTATTTGTCTATGTAATAAATAAGCAGAACAATCTTGCACAATTAAAGTCTCAAGTTTACCAGTTCATCATATGGTGTACTTGGCATCAGATGTCATGAAATATTGCGCTAAAATATCCATGTTAATCTTATAATTACTTAGTACATGTAGTGGCGACGTGTCTTTTTGTTGCATATTTACTTTTGCTCAAAGCCAATTCAATACACAAATGGACTGTCGCCGTGAAACATTAATCTAGGAATGTATTTTGTTGGTGCACATTCAAAACTGAAATGTTATACAAATTAAGAAACAAGTAAAGTCTAAAAATGTCTAATAAATGAGCTCCTCTTTGTCCTTTAGTGTCTGCTTTTCTTTCTAAATTGCTTATGAAGACAAAATAAAAAGTGATATCTAGATGAGAGCTCGTAAACAGAAAGATAGGGATTTAAAGTCTGTCAGTTTAGATTTTAGCCAGTGGAGGGCAGCATAGAAATAGCACAGGGAGGTGATGTGCTTGGCAACATAGTACTTAGCAACAGCATTTTCTCAGAGGAAGACCTGTAAAACTAGGTCCAAATCAGGCCCAACAAGTCAGAAAAGGAAACAGATATTTTGAGGAGTAGAGGTTTGGTGCAATAAGAAATGTTACTGTTGTAGGAAAAAAGAGATTTATCGTTTGAAACTGGCAAGAACAAGTTTGTAACAACCTGATTCTGTACTAGATTTGTAGCTCCTGATCCTTCCTTTCAGCTACAGTTTCTTTCCAAATGTTGAGGTACTTTTGATTTTCTTCATATTTCTGCCTCATATGTACATTGTGTGTGCAGTTTATAAAATTACATAAAAATTCAGCTTATGTTTCAAATGGACAAAACAAGATTCTTCCATAGGACCGATTTCATCTTAAAATAAATAACCATGCTTGAAAAATCAAATATCTGAGATTGCACCATTGCATGCACTGCTGTCTTGGCTTGTAACTGCAACCATATTGGAAGTCCTTGTTTTATACTGCTGAACAAAGCCCTATTTAACCTATGACAAAAACACTGAATCCCAACACAAGATGCCTTAAGATACTCAATAGTCTTTTTTTTTTATCAGTAACAGTAATTTAAACTAGAGGTTCTCCTTGCTGACTTGTATGATAATGCAGTCATGCTTATTCCTTTTTAGTACAGATGAAGCAAAGGGAGTGTGTTGTTTTGCCTTTTTTTAAATAAACAAAATTTAGTTGTATCAGTCAAAATTATCGATTAGTTTACAATAGCAGCAGCAGCAGTCCGCCATTTTGAAGGTCTCCCAAATCCCTCAAGTGACATCCAGGTCCCTGTGCTTAAACTCCTACAATCAAATAAACTATGATGAACTTCAGAATACCTTTTAATTCATTTTCATTCACCTCTGATGTGACTGTGGGTGCTGTCCTCATATAGTCCGCCCAACGAGGCCATTCAGTCCTGTTTTTAGTGTATTGTATACAGTCTTTTTCAACAGCAAATTGATAGCTTCAGTTTTTGCTGCTTTCTGTGGCTGCAGCAGGCTGTGTTTTCTCCTCAGTGTCTTTCTTGCCATCCTTCTTCTCATCTTTGTCGTCGTCTTTAAAGAACAAAAGTGGAAACATGCCGAGGATACAGCCAATGCCAACGCCAATTGCTTTACCCTGCACAGATAAAAATAACAGAAAGCAATACAAATACACATTAAAAACAACCACAGGGTTTAAACAAGCTTTCTATGACAAAAATAATATATTGTTTTTATTTGTCATTGTTTTACACAGGATGTCCTTCCAACTGCAACATTTATTGGGGTTTGGGACCAGTCCAATGGCCACACTAGTTTGTGCTTTCCTATAATTGGTCTTAACCAGAAAATAGTTAACTTAATGACTAAGGCAGAATATCCCCTGAGACTTATTGACTTCACTCTGTTCATAGACATTTACTCTATAAGTCAATGGTTAAGCTAAACAAATTACCAAAACGTGACCTTTTACTATCTGCCAAGAGCAAAATTACTGGCGGCCTAATTGCTAAAGCTAATTAAAGCTAATTAGATCTCACGCGCAGCTCTCATTTCTTCACACATAAACCAGTGCAGCAGAGAGCACATCAGATGTCTCTGTGTTGGCAAATATGTGACATGACTGACCATGGCCTTTTATTCAAATGAAACGGGGTCCTCACAGTTCCAGACAGACATGCATATAAACTAACCAGAACAATGTCTCTGTTCCAGAATAATAATTCGATTTTTGATTTTTTTATTTGCTTCATTTGGTCAGTATTGGTATCATCTATTTTGCATTATTTTTTATCCATTTGTTTTTATTCTAAACAACACAGAATTCAGCAATTTAACAATTTTAAATGCACAGCTGTCAAATTGACCTTACCAGGACACAGGCTGGGATTTCTATATGATGTACATGGAAAAAATACAGTATGTCTAAGATCATACTATGCTATTATTGCAGTCATCTTACAGAAATTATCAGGCTATATTTGCAGAAACAAAACCTTTTTTAGAGTTGTTATTTGTACCGACCGTATGGGAGCTGACCCTGGTCTGCCACATGTCTGCCTGTTTGGGGCTCAGGTCTGGAATCTGCATCCCCAACCGAGATGCCAAGGCCTCCACGTAACCTGCCAGCCTAAAAGAGAGAGAAGAGAGTGGTGCATCAGTTTCAATCAGTCACAAATCACAGGAAAAAACACAGGGCATAAATGTCTTCTTTCTCCTATCAGATGTCAATCTATTAAGAACAATGCATTAAGCCTGTCATGATAAAACAAACAAATAGATCTTGTCATGAATCTGACTCTTTCCGCTTCGTGTTAGCACCATCTGTCACAAAGCAGCAGGGGTTAGACCTCAACACAGTCACAACCATCTTTATCATCATAAATTAACTTAATCATGTGGCTTCAAGAAGACAAAATGGCAGAAACAAGTGCATGCTGTGTCTCTAAACCTATTAATCTTCAACATGTATCAATTGGGATTCAGGACTTAAAAGCTCATGTTTGATCTGTGTTTTACATCTGCTGATAAAAATGCAAGCCAGGTACCACCTATCCGCAACCAAAATGCAGTTTAGATGTGTAAAATTGGATTGGAGTGGATTAGATTCTTCTTTGGATGTTCCCTTTTCACTAAATCTATAAATCTGCTCATTATACTTCGGTAAGAGAATCATGAAAAAAAATTACACCACAAAAAATCTATGCCAACTTCAAAAAGTAACAGTTCTTCTTATCCCAGACCAAAATGCGGTTTAGTGTCAAATAGGTTTTGAAAAGTCAGCCTAACGCTAAAGCTTTTGTCTCTGATGAAGCTAAACAAATACAGCTTCTTATATTGTAATTTGGAAATTCTACCTAGTTACGCGAGCATATGGCATGTTGTTTTTCAATTCAAGAGTAAACGTAATTTAGAAATTTGCCACAGTGTTTTGACCCAGCGGAGGTTCAGCGAGTGGCACTAATAGACCCTCACTAAAATGTGGCTCAGCTGGAAGTGGAGTCGAGGGAGCGAGCAGTTAAAGCAGCACATTGAGAAAACACAAGAACTACTGTGGATGTGTCCTTAAATTCACGAGTACAGCAGAGAAGACAGGATTTCACTTTCAGTTTGCACAGTCACTGATTACAGACACGCAGCCCGACATTAACTCATTAACACCGATTCAGCCTTATATAAAGGCCGGTGCTGCCAGCTCTAGTTAAATATTTCACACAATTACAATGGAGACAGAGAAAACATGTAACTAGGTCAACACTTGAAAATAAATACTCCAAAATTCGAAACCCAGAAATGATGAAATTTACTGCAACAAGAATCACTGTAAGCCCTTCACTCACAGCTCCACTGAGGGTGACAAACGAGAGAGAGATTATGAAGATATTTATATAGTGCAAACAATTTGATTCACAAAAACATCACAACTGTGGATAATCAATTTGTTTAGAGACTGAAAATGGATGTAAATTGATACGTTCTGCAAGCTGAAATGTCACAGCAGATTTGACATACAACAGACACCTGCGCCTGCCACAGAAAGGGCTGAAATGGAGCTTGGCCCAAAACAGGTCTAGTTTTAAAGTCATATTCTCGGCTGGTGGGAAAGACCAGGCGCACACATAAGACAACAAGACAAACACATTACAGCCACTTTCTGATCTCCATAGAAATCGTATTACTTTGGCTGAAATGTTGAGTAGGGTGAAACTGCAGGCCGGAGTCACAGCACTCTCACACCAGAAGTCTCACACTGCTACTTCACGCCACACATAAGTTATTCGTCACAGCGCTAATATTCTTGTGTAAGTGGATGGGCATAGTACAACAGCCACACGGCTTAACACTCGAGGAAAAGTTGTGTCAAGAACCTTTTTGCATGCGTCTGTGTTTTATATAGTCTTGGCAGCAAAATCAATGTAGAAATTATGTTCACTCTATTTTTTTTGATGGATTATGGATATGGTTATATGGAATTTCAACTGCGAGTAGCATAGCAACCAAAGAGCCAATCTGGAGCGAGGCTGTTGAAGGTAATACGCCTTCCCGCCTCTGCCACTTCTTTAGCAGGGAGTCGCGCTTAACAACGCTGTCAATCAAACCTGTTGCTAACATTACTTTGGAAAGAAGGCGCCTGATTTGTCTGTTATTAATGTTCATATCTTGCTTTACATAATAACAAAATATAAATACCAGGATCATTTAGAGCAGGTGAATATGAACATTTTAATTGGCAGTCGATTGAGCCTGAAGCGTGCCCATGATCACTTCCTATTTGGAACGCGGCAGCTAGGCAGCTAGCGGTTAGCTATGTCCATTTATATATGTAGTCTATGGTTGCCGCACTGTTTTTGTTTTTCTGATTCTCACAGGTCTATATTGGCCGGGTTAGTGAACACTGAAGTCCAGTACGTTTCAAGGTGCGTTGTGGGAAATTTTCAGTGCACTACTTTTTTACACTGGACATTCAGACACCACTAAAGATGATGTGATAAATGATAAATAGGGCCTTAACTAGGGAATAGTGTGGACATTCGGACACAGTCTTAGTGATTTTTGTCATCACTACAACACAACCATACAAAAAAAATGGCATGGGTGTCCCTTTTTTTTAGCAGTATGCCAACATGGAATTTTGTGCAAACTGCTTTAAACTTTATTTGAATCTGTAAAGGGTGCTACTGCAACAAATTATATATTTTTTTTTCACATTGAGTAGCTCTAGGGCAGTTTAGCAACATTATTCAAATTTCACTGAAATTAGATTTTGAATGTGCAAATGGGAGCAATTTGTAAAAATCCCCAATTTAAAAAAAAAAAAAGTGTGCAAGACCATATGACTGTTGATGTCTGAAATGTTGATAACTTTTGATGCCCCACCCCTTGAGATATTTGTTTACCAAATTTGAGCCTGTTCGGGTGAACGCCCTAGGAGGAGTTCATAAAAGTGTGAGATTTATAAAAGCTGAGCCATGCTTCGCAATTTTGAACCCAATATGGCTGACATCTGAGGGGGCAGTGTTTTTACATGTCTTCTCATGTTCTATACTCTAATGCAGTTTTTTCTGTGTCATCACAAACAGTCCATGGAGGCACCCTAGCCAGTCAAAAAGCTCCTATATATATTTAGCACCAAAGTGGGAAACATTCTGGGCAAAGTACTATCATCTCCATGAGGCAAACACATGGCGTAACTTCCACCAGAAAAGTGGATCACAATGCAACTATAATCATCTAATTATATTCAATCTATTTGTGTCTGATTGCAAATTTTCACAGTGCACATTTAAACTAATCCAGGAACACTTCAAGTAAACAGCAAAATAAGCTAAACTTAACTTCTCCTACATTTCAGAAAATATTTGTTCAAGTGTTAGTAGGTTTTATACACAAAAGACATGACAAATTAGAACTCATTCATAACATAACAATAAATAGTTGTTTGTAGAGGATATAAGCCGTAAAGGCAAACCATTCGAATTGTATTTTACGTCTGATTGTTATTTATCATGCAGCTTTAGTTCCCAGTAAAGCATTTCCTCTCAGTCTGACCAAAGAAACACAGACCATTTTTCCAAAGAGCTGGTTAGCCTAATCAAGGTGTCAAATGCTCAAGAATGAATCAACCGCTCTCAGTGATAGACTTTAGACTGTTTACATCATCAATCAAGTCCAAGATGGAAACGCATGACTCCCACACACCCGCGCTGTGTTCAAGTGGAAACATCATACAGTAAATTAGTAATAGGCTATATATAATAGGTCAGTCTGGCTTTGAAGAAAGAGGTGGGAGGATTTACAATCACTACAGCACTGACCAATGTGGTATTAACGTGTGTTGCATTGACAGCCAAATCAATCCAATTACACTAAGTCACTATGATATATACTATGGAAAAGGGTGTGCGCTAGTAGTTGGGTAGGTTGGGTCATTGTAAATAACATATACTTACTTTGTAGTACTGTATAATAAACTGATGTTAAGTTTGAGTTGCAATGAAAGCATGCAGGTACTTTGGGTTTGAACAGTGCATTGGTTAAAACACAAACCCAGTTAATCTGTCACAATTTATTCACTAAAGTTACACGTGAGCAAATTTTGTCTACCCATGCACACTTATTAGAATATTGAGTATGTGTTCAGCCATAACAATACATCTATGGGTACCTTTGTGTGATACCTGAACTTCAACCATCATGACAGCCCTGTGAGCTGAAAATTAGTTTTTCAGTTAATTAATTTACACTATCCCTGTTCAAATAAAGTAATGCATTAATACATATCACCAATATACATACAGAATTCATCTCAAACTGAAAATTGAATTCTTACATAGATCAGATTGGAGAGGCTGGCAATGTGAAATGGTTTACCCACAAATCACTTTGAGGAATACTGTGGATGCTCATCTGAGTGTGAATCGCTCAGCACTGCTCACTGCCTCGGGGTAATCATCCTGGAGCTTATAGCCATTCCCTTTGAAATGACACAACCATAATGCATACACTGCAGTGGAGGTCGCTTATAGCCTACAGAGAACGTTGAGCCTTCACACTCTCACCAGTATATCTATCAAAATCCAAAACGCCATGCCTTCTCTGGTCTAATCGTGCTTCACCTTGACATTTTGGCCACCAGGGGTCTACTTTGCCAATTATAAATGAGAGGCACACACAGGCGAGGGAAAGGGCACAAAATGACCCATCATCATCACTCAAAGCGCGAAACACTTTTCACCAGCAAATGTAACTGTCAATCAGCCTAATTATAAACTTTCTATGCTAATATTGAGCTAATTACACGATTATTATTTGAACTTGAGGGTGTTTAGAGGGCTGATTTTGGTCCCCGTGGCTTTGAAGCGGATAACGGTCTTCAATTAGCCGATTAGTCTAACAGACATGTGGCAAACTTCGCCAACGAGACCAGTATTTATGCTTTATTATGCAGCAGACAGACTCATATTACCTTAGTGGTGCTTTGCTTTTCTTTCTGGTTGGAAAAAGCCAATGGCAAATATGAAAAACATTTTATGAATCGTGGTTCACAGTAATGAAGCTCCAGTCTGGAGATGTTGTTTTCATATTATGAAAGCATAATTTTAGCCTCTCTGCAATAAACTGGGTTAGAGATGGCTGCATTAAAACGGCCTCAGTGTCTAGTGTAAATGACTGAAAAAATGGAGAGTAATAAAAACACATCTTCATGAGTACAATATTATATCAATAATGGAAACTGTCTGTAGTGACAGTGACAGTGTGACTGTGTATGTCTACTGGTCAGTGTCAAAGCACCTTTTGAGACTCAAAGGGATAGGCTGCAATTTATGTTCAAATTATATCATCATTCTGGTTATCTTAATTAGGACAGGGCATAAAGGCCTAAAATTTGTATTACATTATAAAAGACAGAATTTTTACTGCGATATAGCTAAGGCTTCTTAATGGTGGCTATTTAATATTTGTGCATACTTGTTTTGGGCTATTTAATTTCTTTCTATTTAAAGTTCTTCTTCCACCCCCCGCATCTTATCTATTTCATTATTAGAGTTTTTAGCGTTTGCATAGCCCTCACTCTCTGTGTTTAAGACGCTTTAGGCTTTAGCAGTACCAATTAGCCACGATCTCTGCCAGACTTTCCTCACTATTATGAGGAAAATCAGCTGCAGTGCACGTGTAGTTATATCACCATTTTCCAAACTTCATTTCATCCCCATTTATATCATAATATATCACCAGCAATATGGCCTAGTCCTAATCTTATTTATAACTAACTGGCTTAACAGTGAAAATAAATGTACTTGCCTCTTGCAGAAATCAGATTTGCTCTTCATCATCTGAATCACAATCTATTTTGCGCCCAGACCTGCTTAATATGCAATTTTAACCTTTCCAGGCCTCTCCTCTGAGACGCCCTCACTGTGTTCAAATGAGTGTTGCTGGCTGCAGTGTTGGAGCTCCCCTTGGTTAGTGCCTGCTTTAATCTGTACTGTTGACATGGCTGTTTGGGTGAGTGAGCTTACCCCAGTCCTGCCAGGTCCGACACCAGGTTGCCAAGGGCAGCAGCTGTGGAGAAGGAGCAGAGATGATTACAAAATGAGGTCTATGACGGGTACAGCCAAAAACCTGAAATCTGATGTGTCTCATAGGGAAGGTAATACCATTTTAATAACATTCTGGCTTGTTCAATGTATGAGTCAAATTAAAAGGGTTCACTGTTTATGAATAAAACTGATATGAAAAGAGAACCCAGTAAACCAAAATGTGTTTTTATAAAGCTACCAATCTACATAATAATTTCTAATAAATATTTTCTATTGAATATATGTGATTGTTTTAGTAAATGTTCACCAAATAACTTGTAATAAAAGCCAGGGACAGACCATGGACCAGTGCACTGATTTTCAGCCATTATACTATTGTATGTATACATATATATATATCTATGTATACCATTTTAGCAGATAAGGTCAAAGATGTGCAATATATTTATCACCATTCTTGTGAAATGGTGATTCAAAACGAAAAGTACATCAATTTTGGTTCGTCCCTCACAAAAATGCTTGAATTGATTGATCCTTGAGTCTTGCATTTACTGGAGTAGAAGATTCTATGAAGGCTAAAAGAAAGGAAGGTGCACCTGACTAAACAGGAACTTCCCACATAGAAATGTATTGGGAAATCACTACATTTAAGCCCCTATTAAACCATCATTGACGTCTTTTGTGTATTGTGTTCCTTGTGTTGTCAGTGACACTGAGGTTAGTACTCTGTCTCAGCTGCTGAAGCCACACAACAGTACCCAGGGGAACAGAAAGCCACTGCTCTGCCATCACCGCTAAAGCTCCCATTCTCCACTCTCAGTACAATGGTTTGGCCGCAGCGGTATCCCCCAAAAGGAGATGCATTATTCACATGAATCACTGCAGGGACTACCAGATAATATGCATTCATCCATCTTCAAAATGGACCACCGTACCTGCACCAGAAGAGCCACAGACCACAGTCACAGACAGTGTGCAGAGAAAAAAAGTCCTGTTTACAATGCATCAAGACAGGTGGAGGTCTGCTTATTTATGGGTTCCAGAGAGATGAAAATGTATCACCGTTGCCATAGAAATAAATTGTTTAAAACTATATATGCTGTCTTTGATTGGTGAAAAATCCTGAAAAATGAAATGAAATGAAAATGAAATGTCACATTAAAACAAGAAGCTGACACTCATGAATATAGAAATTGAACTTGAAATTATGTAAAACAGCAGAAAACTAACAAAATAACATTGTGAAAATCTCATCTAATTTAATCAACGACAGCAAAGATAGCATGAAAAATGAAAGGTGAAGAATTTCAAACATTTTGTTTCTGGCATTTAAATAAAGTCTAGCCGTCTGTCACTGTTCCGGTGTGTTGTCGGGGGAAATAAATAGAAAGTCCTCAATTCGGATGCCAATAGCAAATTTGGCCTGTGCTGAGATAAAATTCAATAAGCAGATTTCAGCTTGGTTCAGCAGCATCACTGAGCATCCAAACACAAGCAATCTCATCTAATGGATAAAATGATGGAAAAGATTACCCCATACACTCTGAATTCACTACTTAAATCGCTATAGTCATAATCAGTCATGCCATAATAGTTATAAATATTTTGGGAGTTAAATGCTACATTTTCAGTCTGAGTACTAAATGCAGGGTAGTTGGTTTTGTCTCACTGTCAGTCTTGCCTGAAGCTTACGTAACTTACAGATGTGACAAATGTAATGGAGGAAGCCATCAGTCTTAATTAGACACTGTGACTTCTCAAATGCAATTAGAAGAGAAGGTCAGCGGTCGGTCTTTAAGTCTTTAAAGCTCTTTGTTCATTTTTCAAAGGCAAAGATACCTCACATAAGTATGGGCTACAGTCATACCTCAGCACACCGGAAGAAAGGCTTCTGCTGCCCTCTGTTCAACTAAAGAATTTCATTATCACCCAAAAAGAAATGTCATGACGACAATTCAAAGCTCCTGGCATCAAAAAGACATTATCAGAACATCCACGAATCACCCAGGAGGTTATGACCATAGTAGTATTTTGTCATCATGGCACTGACACCTGTTTGTGGGTGGCAAATATTAGGCAGCAAATGGATTTTTTCTCCCCAAAGTTGATGGCATAGAAAAAAAATGAGGAGGAAGGAGAAGCCCAGATTTGAGCCAAATGGTGAAGAAAAATTAGGATGACGAATGGAGACCTTGTGAAATGCATCAAATGAGTGACTAGTAGAAAACAGTCTCAAATAGTAGAAAAGATAGGGATGGCTCAAGCTTTTACATTGTCATACAGGCTTGACGATGGGTGCCATAATACTATATCAACAGCACTAACTAGTTTGCCCACCAACCCCAAAAGTCAGTGGTTTAATCAAGTATGGTACTGCTGTTCTGTATTCAGGCAAGACACTTCATTTTGCCTATTAATGAGAAGTGTACAAGTGAGTATTGTTTGGATGGAACCAATAGTGCAAACTGGCAGCCTTGCTTCCGGCAGTCTACCCCAAAGCAGTTGTGGCTAGAAATAGCTCACCATCGTCGCTACAGGTAGTGTATATTGAATGAATAATGACTTCAGTGCAGCGCTTTGAGAGGCTTGTCTATCTCGTAAAGTAAATTGTAGCCATTATTGTTTTTATTGAATGAAAAGCCTGTAGAATGTGGTCATATGAGGACAGGATTACCTCGATTTAGTTTAATTAAAAGTTCCCCCACCTCAGTACCTGTGTTTAAACGATCTAATTAGTTCTCTTGGACAATCTTCTTCACTTTGTACCAAGCCAACTGAGACCCCCTCGCCTCTTACGGGTTTTATGATTGGTCGACTCTCATCCATATCTGGCACTGGCTTTATATCACCCTGGACTTACTTGGATAACTACTGGTCTCAAATCCCTCATGTAACAGAATGAGTAACTGAAGAAGAGAGCGAGAAAGAGTCTATGTTTCCACTCCATGTTCTTTTTATATCTACTTATATAATGTTATTCTCAGATCAATACAGTTTTATTATTGAGCTTTGGGCTCGCTGTCAGGCTTAAATTGCACAAGCCTCTGTGTAGAAAGATAACAGGCGGTGTCAGTCAAACCACTGTCCTAAAGTGAATTTGACATCTGCAGCTACAACCGGTAATTATAAACCCTTTGGCAGTGGCTTAAGCAAAATCCAGCAGTCTATAAGAAAAAAGAACAAATGCATATCTGAGCAGCTGAAGTTAAAATAGAGGGCTCCCTAATGAAATGAGCTGAGAGGCTGTACAAGAAAAAAATATTGTATTTCTTTTGTCCATCTCATTCAAGTTCAAGAGTGTTTCAAGGATATATATTATGTAACTTTTTCTGGTGGGGGGTAAGCTGCTTGTCTCCATGGAGATGTTATTGCTATTTCCCAAAATGTTCTACACAGTGTAGCATTAAATTTATCCATCTTCATTTCTTCAAGACAAATAGGTGACGCCACTGGCCAAATTACAGATCAGATCTGTGTAGAGGTGACCCTGCTCAGAATGCATCTTTAGCCATGTACCTTGCTAAGTGAATAAATGCCAGATAGATAAGTTTGACGCTATACTATGGAACATTCAGGGCAAAGAAATCACATCTCCATGAAACAAGCAGACCACAGCAACCCCCACTAACAAAGTTACATAAAGCACCTTTAAATTGAAAAATAATTTATCCATCCATTTTCTTCTGCTTTATCCGGGGCTGGGTCACGGAGGCAACAATTTGAGCAGGGAAGTCGACTGCCCTCTCCATAGAAAAATTAATATGTGAGTATTTATAAGCATATAGTGCAAATTATGTAAATGTATACTAATGTGTTATTAAATATAAAAAGCTTTATTCCGTTCATTGATAAAACATTGCAATGCTTAAAAATGTACTTGTAATATGAGCTTATTTCTTTCATATTTGTTCCTTTCTCACTTGGAGGAATGGCACTGCAGTGGTCATAGTTGTGTTAATAAAGCAGTGTTATAAAACAGATGTGGAAGTCTATGGAAGTCTCTTGACGTCTCTACAATAGTTTGGCAGGCAATTACTCTAATGAACAGGGAGGAGAAAACATAGGAAGACAGCCGAGCGGCAAAATATAACCTTGTTATAACAAAGTTTTAAAGGCAACAGTTTTACTTTGCAGAGGGACAGGAGGGAGGCTACAGTAATTAATTTCTTATCTGCAGTAAAGTTCAATTCTAACGTCAAGTGTTACATTATCTGACATTATCACAGAAAATACAGATGTTCATTTATTTCTTACCTGCCATGGTTGAAATGCCTAGAATCACTCCAATCGACAATTCAATTTGTGTGCCCTGAGGAAAAGAGAGAAAAAAACGATAACAACAGTCTTAGGTCACCGCTATAATAAGCTTACAGCAAAAAAATAATGTTAGAAGAAGCATGTGCTGTAGCCCACTTATTAGACAGTGACATGCCTTGAGAAATTAATGTGTATGGTGTATGGAGACTTAAAATTAAAACTAAAGTTTAGTTAGTTTTATATTACAAAGAATTAATATTTGGAAATCTGAAGAAACAACTCTTATGGTAGGAAACTTACAGCAAGAATCATGATGCAGTTGTCCAGGAATCCAAACCCAACGAACGGAAGTGCGTTGTGCAAAAGAACTGAAAAAAATATAAGCAATAATTAATCAACTGCAAAAAAATTCCCTAAAAAACCAATTAGAACAGTTTAAAAAGCCAGTGTAAGCTAATAAAACATTCTCCTGTAGAATATTCAGTGTGCTTCAAACCCTCAGAATAATAGAAGCCAAACCTTCACACAGATGGCTTGGGGTTCTTTTGTTTTATACTTGTTTATTTTCAAGGTCTTCTGCGCTACCTCTTTTTATCACAGCAAACTTCACTAGCAGCATAGCATCTCCAGACAATACGCATTTAGTACAATGCCACACCAGGGATTCACTTGGTTTTACAGAGTGGAGTGGATCTACAAGAGCTGTGGTGTTAAGCGGTGAGACTACAGGAAGAGCTGTGTGCTGATAGAACAAACAGTCTCGAAAGGGAGAGAGAGATTAGATTGTAGCAGAGATACTTGGCTGGAGAAATGTTTAGAAATGTGCGAATCTGCTGTTGTCAAGTGGAGATACTCATGATTAAACCGAAGGGTCTTTTCTGGAGAACGGGGAAGAATCTATATCAGATTGTAGTGTTTGTACAATTATTGTCAGAAGAAACACAATTATACGATTATGACAAAAGAGTGAAATGCAGTTTTCTGAGTGATATCGCTAATTTACTTGCATTCAAATTGTTTAATAGATTACTATTCATATGCTTTTTCAAATCAAAACTTTCTGACAGATGAATGTGTTAATGTAATCCAGTTAAAAGCATATTATATTTGTATACTAAACTGAAATGAAATGAGAGTTTGTATGTTTGAACAGACAAATGTTCTTATTTTTACTTCGAAAAGCAAGCGAAACATTGACTTGCATATCACATGAATCTGATTACTTCCTTTTTATGATGTACATGTGACTCTGTTTTTAGTGAAAGAGAAGAAGTGAAGTTGTGTTTGTTAGTAATTCAGTCTCTGCATTCTAGTTCTGTACCCAAGGCAGCTCAGAAAGAAAACAACATAACAGAGAAGACTTGTGATACCAATAATAACACAGTGGAAGGCAAATGATTTTTGGTGGTGACCCCTCACATGTTACATTCATTTGTGCATGCGCAATTCATTTGTTCAAAATCGGTGACACTATATCCTATATTTAGTCAAGTATGTTTTTTTAATATCCAACTGTTTTTCTTGCCTCAAAAAGATACTCAGCTGCTAAACAGGTAAAGCTACAAATGATCACAGATGGTCCTGCTGCGATGCTGCACATACAATAATGCATATTTAAAATGCTCATTAAACCTGATTACACTGAGTTGTATTTTCTCTGGAGACACATTGTTGACATACGTGATTTAAAAAACAAGACATTAATCTGCTCTACTATGCAAATTTAAATTGACATTTCATTAACCTTGCAGGTTGATTGGTGGAGGTCTAGATTGTCTGTCATTGTTATCCAAATACATCTTTGACAATGGATAAGTATGATTTAGGTATATTAAAAATTACTCCAGTGACTCGTACCGTATCTTAGCTGTGCAGCAGTAGGTGGGGCGATTTCCATCTGCCCTGGAAGAAAAAAATACACATGTTAAACATCTGCATCATCGCCTACGCTGTGAAATCACAGAAGAGCACTCAGACACCTCTGAAAAGGCCAAGGCTTGCAGCAAGAGAGAGATAGGGGGTGAGGAAAGAAATGGAGAGAAAGATATGGAGAAAGAGAGAGAGAGAGTAGAAAATTATACAGATGAAAGCCGAGGAGCAAATGATTTCCAACATTTCCCCCATCCTCGAGTGTATCATGGATGAGGTCAAAGGTTATGTGAGAAAATGGTAATGAGTTTGCCCACAAGGAAAATACGGTGCGATTATATTCAGATAGTTTAAAATACAACTTTTCCAAGTCTGACAGCAAGTTCGAGGCCGACTCAACCAAAGTCAGACCACTCATTTTAAGATTTTCTGAACAAAACGTTCTGCGCAGTGGCTTCCTATGAAGTAAATTGGATTTTGGTGGCTCTGATAATCAAGTCTACTATATAGTATTGCCTTTCTCTTTACAGGCCATATCAGGTCAAGGAAAAGGCTATGGAAATCCCTGGAGATACACTGCAGCGAATACAGATATATAGATCCACATGAAGCAGAGTCCAGTTAGAGATGAGAAGTAATACAATATAAAGTAAATGCCAGCTTCCAATTACAAGTGTATTGTAATCTGTATGGTATTTAAGAACAGAAAACATAAAGAGTGAATTAGTTATCTCCTTGCCCTAGAGGATATGTTTTGTCTGATATGTATTTTCTAGTCTATTTGCAAGACAACCACGTACAAGATAAAGCACATCTCAGCAAAGATCAGTAATTAAATAATAAATACGCACAGAAATTCAGTAATCAGATCTAGATTGCCTTCTTGGACGGCTTCTTTCCTTGTATTTGTTGTTTGTTGTTTTTATAAGATAACATTGCTAATGTTATCTTATATCTCATCTGTAAAGATTTTGGCATAATTGTGTTACAAGTGGTAAGGCAAGTCTAGAGCACAATTTGTAAACCAGTTACTGTATTTCAAAGTGCTTTACAAAATAACAATACAATCTGCTCAAAATAAATTATTATTGTGTGTGCTCCATAAATAAAATAAATATAACTTGGCTAGTTATAGTACCAAAGATACCAAGCTCTAGCTGACTTTAGCCAACAGGGGGCAGCACAAGAAACTAGGTGGGTTTTTTTTAGAAATAGAACTGAGAGATTTGTATCTAAGTGAACTGAAGCATTCACCCCCAAACTACAACTGTATGCAAGATTTGAGATTGTCCTGTCTTTATATGCATTTACCCATCCTGTTTTTAGCTAATCCTAACCAGCGCTTTCCCAGTGTATAGTATACATATACTGGTCACACCCATACGCCTCCCCCTCCTGGTGTCATGTTACTGTCTCATTCACCTCTTTGTGTGGTCTGCTCTCATGTTGCTGACACTGCATGGTCTAACTGCTCACCTGAACAGAATCAGCTTCAAACAAACATACTTGTTTTGGAAACTGTACTAAACTATTCCAATACTATTCCAGTACAGATATATTGTATGAGCAGCTCTCGAGGTCAAAAAAAGTCTGCTGCAGGCTGTCTGCTTCTAATAAGAACGCATTTTTTTATCCATTAATCGGGAAGTGTGTGTTAGAATGCTACTTGTTGTTAGTTTTACCATTATGGCAAAGCTCTGCACTGGTGTATGAGAGCTGTGAAAGCAATTATAAACTCTTTGCTGATGACAGTAAAAATCAAATACAAAGCCTATTAAGATATTTTGTTTAATGATCAAACAAGACGTGAGAGACATGATAAATAATTTGAGCTGAAAATAAATAGCGCTGGGAGTACTTTGGAATTTTAATTTAAATCTCCTAATGACCATTCAGAGCTCAACAGAGAAAGATTACTGTCAACGCAGCTGCTGCATCAAATTGAGATGAATCACTGTCAACAAAATAGTATATACAGAGACATTTTTTTGTTCAGTTACTTATTTAACTCACCTTTGTAATAGTGATTACAGATCAATCTACTCTTAGTGTCAGCCCTAAGCATACATAAACAAGGGAGGGGTGACGTAGTAGTCTGTTTTAAGTTCTCAAGAGGTAGGAGAAGGATGATATGGTGTGAAGTTCAGTGTCACCCTCTGAACAAACACAGACATTGCTCTACTCACTCGTCCTAGTTGTCAGTCACACAAAGGGCGCCGAGTGAGTGACAGGTGGAGTTAACCTGTCACGATCCCAGTCTGTCCTGCCTTCCTGCACTATTTTTCCCCCCCTCCCATCTGTATCTGGGCCTGGAGGTGGGCGGAGATTTGGGCTCCTCCCGTGCACACCTGCCTAATCGGCAATCAAACTGCACCTAGGGAGGACAAAGGGAGCCAGGACCTGACACTCAGCGCCAGATCATCCATGTATCCATTGTGGTACAACTCTGCTTGGCTCAGTTTCATGTTTTTGCTCTTTGTGACTCATTCTAAGTTGGATATTTTTCCTCCTCGTCAGATCCCTTGGACCCGCTCAGCTCTTCTGTCTCCAACCCTGCTCTCTATGACCGGTACAAATCTCACCTCTTCTGACCCAGCTCACCTCTACCGGTACTGCTCACCTCGTCTCTGACCCTACTGCTCACACGCTCTACTCCTGGAGCATGGCAAACACCCCGCTCTCAACTCCCTGATCGATCTAGCTTCATTTGTACATTTAAAACAGTTAATAAACATTGTTAAACTTTTCCCCGAATTCTGTCTCTTTGTCCCCCCTGTCAGTTGTTGCGACATAACCAATCTTGGTGAACTCTCAGGACAAGCAGATGACTTTACTTATCACTTAAAGGCAATAGAAAGACTGTGTATTTGAATTGTGATGTAGGCTCCAAAAAAATCACACTAATTCTTTGGCATATCTCCCTAGGACATATACAAAATTAGGATATTGTGTATATTTCAGTAATAAAACAAATTTAAATTAGAGAAATAAAAAAAAAAAAAAAAAAAAAGAACTAACTTGTAATCTTCCGAATACAGTGGTATTTCTGCACTTTTGTGTTTAATTACTTGATACTTGAGTGATACTTGAACCTCAACCACAACATTTTCAGGCATGTTTTAGAATGTTTCTGATGGACTGCCATAATATTGTTTGACTATTATCATCACAATATAACAAAATACAGATATTCTCTACAGTATTTAAATACTTTCAGTGGCAATGCCAAAAGGGAAAAGCCCAAGGGACTAGTAAAAGCAATAAAAATTGAAATTGAGACACTTCACATATCTACGAAAGATTGATGAGGGGGTGGTCAGGGTTACTGGGGCACATAGATAACGATGTGTGAAGTTATGAAATCTACTCGTCCAAAAATATTTCTAGAAAATCTTCCATCGCTTTGAGAAATGGGCCAAATGCCAAATGAAAATGCAGCAGTCTCTCCTCTCCTCACCAAAAAGTCAATTCCCAGGATGCAATCCCAGTCCCACATGGCTCATTTATTAGCTGTATGATAGCTGACAGGGGTACATATACTGCTCCAAACCTGTGCTGCTATCACGTATTGATCACCTCGGATTTTAAAGTCCCTCTGTGCCACTGCGTCTGTAGAATAGGATTGTAACAGACAGAAGAGAATAGGACGTTTAATGGGATGTGATAAGTGACCAGGCTAGGGCCTAATACAATACTGACGCAGCTTTGTTCACACTGATCCCAATCTATTCTGCCTGTACTGCAGAGTCACCAAAAGCACCTGCATAGCTCCAGCAAGACACATTTACAGATAAACAAAAGTCATATCTGCTAATCTAAGATGTCAATCACAAATGAATTAGTGCCAAGGTTGTGTCAGGCTTAAAGCAGGTTACATTATCAAGATAGAAATGGGTGCTTTTTGCTTTGGTCTTTAGAGGCAAGAAGCAGGTGGCTGCAGCTAGAATATGCCTCAGGTGGAAAAGATCGAACAGTTTGTACAGTCCAGTTATTTTTTGACAGTGATCTAATATTTACAATTTAGGTAAGGCAAGTTTATTTGTATAGCACAATTTGTATATAAAGTAATTCCAAGTGCTTTACAGAATAAGAAAGACATTAAAATCACAAAGCAAACAAATCAAAACATAAATAATCATCGTAAAATTGCATTAAAAGAGAAGAGCACAGAATAAAAAGGCCAGTACTGCAGCTCTCTGATGAATATCTTATTGCTTTTCAGACTATGTCGCACTTTTATTGCTTGGAAAAGATTCACTAGGCTAGCAGTAATTCCCAAACCCTTCCACCAGTTTATGTAAATAAAATAAAAGCAGAGCGACTGCAATTTAATCCCTTATCACTTCTATAACTGTAGCTTGCAAAATATTTCTGGACCTAACTGGAGATAGACATCCATCAATCCTCACATGCCCTATGGATCATTAATATTTATGAATTCAGTCAAACTTTTCTACAATTCTCTGTCTGGTAGGAGTTGTAGATGTGTTGTAACATACAGAGCAGGCTTAATGTCTTACTGTTATTAATGCTAAACTTAAAGGACCTGTATTATGCTGTTTTCTGATCTGTTATAATCAAAAACAAACCTGGAGTTGGGTCTTGTTTCATTCAAACATGCTGAGCACACAAATGCTGCATATTAAGGCTTAGTTCTTCTCTCAAACTGAAAACATTCCACCGTGTGATGTCATGAGGTAATACAGGAAATGATCCACAATGTTTTTAAACTCCATACACCTTCGTTAGAATCCTTTGGATAATTTCAGGCCTGGAACTGCCAATCTCTACTGACCTAAAGGTAAAAGTATGTTTTTAATGAGGTAACAATTCACATAATATAAGACATTTAATACTAGGGTCTAAAAGAGTAGTGTTATGTAGTGTTAGGGTCTTAAAGAGTAGTGTTATCTTATCATGGCAGCTGAGACTTGACTGTGAAATCTTGTTTTAAGCAGACACAAAAGCTTCTGTTCTGACTTAGCTTGATCCATTTATTTTTTTATTTTATGTTGTTCTTGTAGATGATGCCACTATTGTGAAAACAGTCACCCAAGCCAAAAATACAGCCACAGACAACAGGCCTATTTCATTGTATCTTGCGAACAAAGTGTGAAAAAGTTTTAGCAAAGAAAATCTGTGAAGACAACAATTCTTTTGGCTAAACTGTTATGCTGACAAATATATGCCTTTGAATTCCAAGCAGTTCCTTCGCTCAAACAAATGATGACAAACAAAGCCAACGATATCCGGGAAATTCAGGTTTGGAGACAACAAAGAAGAAGAAAAAGAAGATCTCTTTTTTTCAAAAAGTATGCAGTTTACAGTCTCTGGTAAAGGAACATTTAATAGGATGGGTTCACGTGACGTCATAACATTATAAACTACCCTGAGCTGGAGATCAGGTGAGAATTACAAGGTAGAATTTGTTGTTTAACTGTCATAATGCTGATATTTTGACTTGGTAAATCTCTGGGCAGTACTGGCTATATCCACATGAAACAAAAACTGGCACTAAGTTTAACATGCTCTGTCAGCACAAGACAACTGAAAATGGTGGCTTTGGTATCAGATGAAAAAACAAGCTACCTATAGCAAGTTTTATGGATGCAATCTCTGACTAAAATATATAATATAAGATTCAACATTTGTCGATTTAAACATAACTATTTGTATCCATTAAGCTCTATGACAAACATCCTTCAATATTTCATTTGTTGAGTCATAGCCCCCTCCGAGACCAGGGTTGTCACGGCCCTGTGGTTCTGTGACCTC
The DNA here is from genome assembly GCA_019594935.1 of Periophthalmus modestus. NCBI lineage: Eukaryota > Metazoa > Chordata > Actinopteri > Gobiiformes > Gobiidae > Periophthalmus > Periophthalmus modestus. Next base: position 10,260,525 of record JAIEZT010000124.1, on the reverse strand, counting down.
TATGTAACACATGTATGACCTGTTCCCTACTTATTTAAATCTGGATTGGGGGCTTGCATAAAATATAAGACTGATTGTGGGTGTGAGAAATCAATATAACAGGCTGATGGAAACCGGTCAACCTATACTCATAAATCAACACCTTTTTATTCTGGTGTGATTTATGACACTAGACATCGATGGAGCGGAGAATCTAGGGCAGGCACCAATGCAGACAGAAAATATTACAGATTAAAATATATTTTGGTTATACATACTGTATATACAACTGTATTTGTCAGTGTCTCAAATGTTATATTTTTAGGTTTCTCATTGACCTAAAACTATACCCAAGATGTTTAACTTTTAGATAGGTCTTGGCCAGTCTGCAGCTGTTAGTTATTCACCACAGGTTCTTGCATAACTTTTTTGGATTACAGATTAAAGAACCATAACTTTAATGCCATACTGTGTCACGTTCTAGACAAAGTATTAGCATCTCCATGCAGGTGGACCAGAAAAGTTACATTTACAGTCTTCATACATATACTATGCACTTCGCACAAAGGTCACAACTCAACTTAAAATACTCTCACCACTGAGGCATATAATGAGCTCTGTTGGAGAGACTGTATGCTTTAACTCTGGGTTTCTTCATACCTGTGAAAGGAAATCACAAAGCATTGAAGCATGTCTTTGCAATAGCACCTAGAAGTATGAATCAGAGAAAAATGGTGTTTTCTTCAACTTTCTACAGTAAGGAAGACAAATGAGTAGACAAATCTATTCCCCAAGAGCCAATTAGTTAGTGAGGGGAAGCCGGAAACCACATCGACTCCGAAACTAGGCACAAAATCTTGGAGAAGCGCTAAACCACAAGGGACAAAAGAAAGATCTGTGAGACAGAGAACAGATCATTTGCTGGCTTTTGAAAAATCCAACCATTTCCAGTGTCATTCACCTCAAGCTAGACTATATTTCCTATGAGATACATTTTGGATGCTAGACAATGGCACACACTAATTGCACAAAGTATTACCGCGTTGATTTCTGTGTCATTTACTCTCATGATGATAGCAGTCTGCTCATAGCTAAAATGTAATCGATAGACTCAATAGGACTTGCACTGAGCTGTAGCTACAGTGAGGCAGACAGTAAACCTGGCACAAAGTTAATTGCAGTTAATTGGCTCCGCTTCGTTGGGAGTTTGTTGGTTCATTATTGATCATGCTCAAAATTAAATTCTCAGTTCACCAGGCGCAAACAGGTGTCTCCACTTAATGGCAATGTGGAGCTGCCATCTTTTCCACCAACTTTTCTGTTTGGGTGGAGAAAAAAACAAAAAAAAACACATTTGAACTTGTGTGTAACCGACCATGCGCCATTTGCCTGTCCTATTTCGTACACTGCATGTTGACAGTAGCAGGAGAGCGCAGTAACTGACTAAATGGGGTGTAGGAATGACAGTTTTGAATTGGAGGAGTAGCTGGTAAAAGTTTGGGAAAGCAGTTTTGGGGAGTGGCTCAACATCTGTCTCTGTCCTAACAATCCATTGTACTGAGATAAATGAACATGATCAAACATTAAGGTTTTATAACATACTACTTTGTTCACAACAGGAATGCATTTATTAATTTACTCAGGAATGCATGTTAATGAGATCCTCCAATAACATGAATATGACAGATTATAGCAGGGGCTCGTTTACATTTGCATTCATAATTCCTATACAAAACCACCACTATATTACTGTACGACAGGGGCTTGCGATATTGATAAACTGAATATCTCAACATTTTGGAGGATTACCTGAGGACACCATTCAGCAATCATCAAAGTATGTCAAAATATACCTATGCCAGCTTAGCCATGCTACAGGGATATAGTTAAATCAGCACAATTGATAACCATGCAATATTACTATTAAAAATGTATAACTAATGTTAAAGACTCCTTCTGTTTAACACCTACAATAATGTGCCAAAAGACAGATTTATGAAAGCTAGGAGTAAAGCAATGCATTTTCAAGTAAGAGGTCCACAACCCTGTCAGTAAAACCATGTCGATTGAAGCAGATTTTTGTGTGAAAGAGTAATTAATACAAGTCTGTATTGTTTAGAATATGTTTAAGAAAGTAACAGAGACAGCAATTTTAATGACTTATTCTGTTGGTGAGTAAAGTTAACATCTGCGGATGAACGCCGCAGATGTTGAGGGGAGCACTTGGCTAGCAATATGGCTCATGCTGAAACTATATGCTAAAGAAATGTTCACCATTTATGTGGAGGCAAAATTAAAGGTTTATCTCTTTGATGTCCTTTTCTGTGGTGATTGCAGTTTAATACTTCACTTATTAACTCGTATGTGAGGTGGGAGTTCCTCGACCATCCCCGAGCTCACCTGTAGGAATTATCAGTTTGAGCGGCATTCCAGGGTATTTTTCCTATAGTCATAGATGAGAAAAGTCCCAGTTACCAGTTACCTTAACACACCATAAAATTACAGAGTTGCCTTCCTTGTGTTTGTGCAATCAGCAGAATTGTACAAACTGATTTTTCATGAATGTATTTGTATCTATCCAGTCATTAGCTTCTTCACAAAGATTTGCATTTAGAACAATGAACAAAAAATACCTTCATTCCAATTTTCATAGTACTTTCTCCATCAGAACTGTACACATTTATTTGCTACAGCGGGTAAACAAAATATAATATCTATTGAATGAAATGGGACAATATGATATACATCTGAAGGCCTCATGATTGAAAGGACATGCTCCCCCCATAGACATCACCTTGAATATAAAACACTTCCTGCTGTGGGTAATTTTATCAGCGGCTTGGACTGCGGCTGCATAATTTAATACATAACTTAATCCATCTGTCTGAGCTTCACACCAGCGATGGACCATATGCAGAGCGGCCCATTTCCCCCTTCTACATTTTAATTGGTGCTATACTGGCAAGTGGAGAAGAGCCTCACACAGGCTGCTGCTTTTATCTGTGCCCTCACTTACTAAGCCTGCAATTATTTCCTTAAAAGGTGTCAAAACAAAACTTCTGAGCTCTACAGGCAACATAGAGAAGCAAGCTATTCACAACAGGAATGTGTTTATTTACTTACTCAGGATGCATGTTAATGAGCACCTCCAATAACATCAATATGACGAGGGGTGATGAGGGTTTAAATTTGCATCCATGATTCCTATGCAAAAGCACCACTGTATTACTGTATGATAGGGGGCTTGCAATAAGGATTAAATGAATATCTCAGCTTTTTGGAGGATTACCTGATGACACTATCCAAACAATATAATAGCCATCATCAAAATATGTCAAAATATGCCTATAACAGGTTCAAGTATCGCTAAAAAACACTATTTATAGTATTAGTAGTATTAATTAATTCACTACATAAATTAACATACATACATAAATTGTACACTATATATCAGTAATCAATTAAATATTATGGCATACACTTATTTATCTGCTCTTTTTGCAGCCTTTAATGTTTTTTAATAGACTAAATTCTAAATTGAAAACAACAAAATATTTCCAACCTCTAGTATAAGGTAAGAAGTTTAAGAGAATTGTCTTTTCATCCAAATGGGTTACTGTTTCTCTATATCCATTTAAACACAAATACATTTTACAAGCTGGGCTCACATGGCTGGTTGAGGCATAACAACAAATGAAATTCACCCGTGCAGACTTCCCAGAGATAAACCACTAACGCCAAATGTCCACTTGGCTGGAGGACAGTGATTGGTTATTAATGAGAGCGGCTCTGTTGTAAGCTAAGTGCACTCATACATTGAGAGCGTGATGGATGTGGCATGTTGTGACCGTAAATTACTAGACACACAAACAGCCAGTGGAAGAATCAGCAGACTGACCATGTAATCACCTCCGGTAAAGTGTAGATCAGGAAAGCGTACAAGTACATCAGCTGGGGGCTTGTTGTGTGGTCTTTTTTTTCTCAGATTGAGCATGTACACCTTGACAACGTGATTGAAATTGTGTTGTTAGAGGGTAAATGTCTTCAACCGCTGTCAGGGCAAAGCAGTGTAAAGTGAGACAAAATGAAAAAGTACTGTGTTTCTTGATAGGTTTGTTTTTGTTTTTCAATTTTCACCTTTCAAAATAGATGTTTAGTCCTCGCCTGGAGCTGGTTTAGTCCTCTTAATTGCATCTGGTGGTACTCTGAGAGCTAAAATTTAACATGGTGGTATTTGATGTGAAATGTTTGAGAACCACTGACTGCTGTATTGCATACTATCCAGTAAGCTGCTCATTTGTGTAGCCTCTCCCCAGACACTTCTTCAGCTCATCCATTGATGTTAACTTTACCAACAGAATAAATCATTACTCTGAAGGAACGGTTTGTGAATATGAGCTGTAAGGCTGGCCGATATGACAAAAAGATGTTTTTTCCCCTCATATCAGCCAGCTCTTACTTAAAAACTAATATCATTTTTTTTCAATATTACTTTCTTGAACCTAAACAACACAGACTTGCATTGATTGCTATTTGACACAGAAAAACACATGATTTTACTGACAGGGGATTGGCTGTGGACTTCTCCATTGAAAATGCGTGGCTTTACTTCTTGCTTTCCTAAACCTGTCTTTTGGCACGTTATTGTAGGTGTTAAACAGAAATTGTAATTCAGTCTCTAATTGTGTCATAAATTATCACAGTTTGCTATAAATAGATCAGAACACATAAAAAGCGGTAGGTGAAAACATTGAGGGAGAAGTGTGAATGATTACTGTATATTCTGCCTGCAGCTTCATCGGTCAGAGAGGTCGTCATCCTTCGCTAAACACCAATAAGTCTCTTCCATGCTGCATTCTTTAGAGGCAAATTGGCCCTATCTCATCTCCTCTTCTCATATCGTCTTTGCTCCCGGCCTGTGGGAAGACCAGCTCAGTACAGTAGATGTCACTGAGTCATTCAACAGCATTGTAGTCTTACAAAAGGCCCAGACGGAGCAAGCTTCCCGGGCTGTGTTGTATTTTTAGCATTAGCATTCGTTTGCAATTCATAGCCTACTAATTTGAATGGATAGTGATCTAATTTTGCTGGCCTTGCTCTAATTACATTAAACAACAAATATGTGATTACAATATGCAACTGAACTGCAGCCTTTGAAGATCAGCATTATAAATTCTACTACCCTCTAGAACGCTGCAATAGCAACATTTTCAGCCAGATGCCCTCCCAGTCATGTACACTTTAATAAAAAATAAAAAAAAGTTTTATATCAGATGCATTACTTCAATTAATAAATGTATATGTTACAGGCAAATAAACAAGAACCATCAAAAGTTTAATTTAGTCCTTAGCCTTACTTGAGTTTATTATAGTTTTTTATGCCTGGGTCATTGTTTTGGATCAGCTTGCTCTGTTATCCAAAAAATCTCTATTATCTCTCTCTCTATTCTCTATTATCTCTATTAAATCCCTATTCTTGCTTTTGATGTTCTTTAGCCAACACAAAGATGGGGGCTAGAGACATTTTTTTCCAATCAATTAGCTACATTGTACTTTGCCATGAAATGCCCAAAAGGTAAATTCACAAATGTTGAATCTGATCATTTACCTTTCAAATCATTTTTACTCTTGTCTGATACCAGTAATTAGGGGAGATACAGTAAATGAATATTTGCTATAGTAAGCTATATTGAAAGTAGGCTGCAGTGGACATTAATTATTTCTTTATGGAATATCATTCCACATCCTCAAATCTATCACCTTCTGCCTGCTTCCTTGCTGCTACGGATGTGAAGATTATTATCTTAATTGATAATCGTGATTATTCAGGTCAAAATTCAAATGTAAGAGCTAAAAAATGACCATTTCAAATTTATCCTTCAGGAAGTTTGATTTCATAAACCTGGTCAGTTACTGTGATGTTGATTTCACAGTTTCAAGGGGTCAGTAATTATGAATAATTGTTAAATCTTGGTGTTTTTTTTTCTCACAATAATCATGACATTGTGACATCCCTACTTAGTGCTATGTCACAGTCCAACCACAGTAAGGTTACATTTAGGCTTGATAGGGAGGTCTCTAATGCACTCTTGGCTTACAAAAGTAGATTTTTCCTTTAATCTGCAATAAAAACTGTGGCAAAAAATCTGTTACACTATGCCTAAAGGACACCAAGCATGCCTGGATTTTAATCTGTCTGTAACATATAAAAGATTGCTGCAATAATGAATAGTTTGTAATATCATGTTCTATAATTTACACATTTGATTGAAAACTATACTATTTGCAGTAATGTATTTTACACACATAACAATACTGTATTCTGAATAGATCAAATCCCTTAGGGCATACATTCTTCATTCTCAGATTTGACACTCACAGCACAGGAATAACACACTAGGACTTAATTTAGTGCGAAAATACCACTTGTCTAGTAGCAGCAAACATTTTTCAAATAAGATGAAGGCATTCAAGCACAACCAGGCTAAGGGTGAGAGCAGCAGGCTTCTTACATCTTATAAACATCAAGAAAAAGTGGGCTAGCTCCAGGTGCCCGAAGTATCTGAGTGGAATAATGGTAGATGATGATAAGCGTATCAAAAAATCTATCTTAGTCTGTGTGACAGACCGACCCAACCACCGCGACTCAGCTAAAGGTGCAGCCAGCATATCCAGCAGCAGTAAGAGGATCCCTGAAGGGTGTTATGGCATCAGGGAGAGCTGACAGGGACATCGGCCGGCTCCCTGTACTTATCTGTGCCCTCTGTCAAATGACCTAAGTCTACCTTTCATCACAGTCCTTCAGCTATGTGCCTGGAAAGGACGGAAACTGCCAGCATGATATTGAAAATGCACTGCAGAAGGAACAAAAATTTCAGCAAGATGGCAATTATAAGAGAATCTTTGAATATGTGAAAGACCACACATACTGGAGGGTTCTGGGGAAAGCAATAACACAAGATTTTTTCTATGATTTAGTCCTAGTTTAGATTTGATTTAGTCTTCGTTTAGTACTGTTTAGTCTCAACTTATTACTGGTTTAGTCTTGTTTCTGTCAGATTTGTTCAATGTCATAATTACGGTAAATCGCATACTGTTATTGCAAAAGTCCTAAAAAAAAATACTACGTTTCTGTAGCACCTGATATCCCTACAGTACTTTTTGCTATCTGTGTGGAAAGCAGTCCAGTCTGAGAGCTGGGCATGTTGAGTGAGGGTGCAATCATCTCCCAATGTCTGGAAAATAATGATGCACTATTAGGTTCGCTGAGCGTGACACATCTCATTGAAACGCCAAATAACAACGGGTCAAGATGATTCTGTCTACAACACCTCTCTGACAATTCTCCTGTCTTCTGTCTAATACTGAGAGTGAATGGAAACAGGAGGAAGTATAACAAATCAAATAATTACGCCAACTGAGACTTCTATTTGTGAGACGGATACAATTGTATTTGTCGTTCCATATAACCTACACAGTGAACGGATCAATTTTAGCCGGCAAAAGCATTTTTAATTGACTTCCTGTCTGCAACAGAACAACGTATGTAATGACAATTAATCAATGGAAAGAACAACTTTCTAAATGCCATGAAAACTCCCACTGGGGGCAAGAAAGAAAAAGACAGGTCAACAGTTTGTATGTTATACCAATTATAGCAGTATGAAACATAAAAGGAGAGAGAATGTATCCACAAACCAACAATCCCATCTCAAATGCAACTGCAGACATTTGTAAAAAGTTCATATAAGGGTAATTAGAGCTAATCTAATGCTAATCCTCCAGCTAGGTACTCCAGACCAAAACTAGTTGATTATCTGGAGATGGGTACCCGAGCTCTGCTTTGCTGTTGCCTACTACTCCTGTTATACCAGTGGCATTAATGGATGGGTCAAATGCAAAGGACAATTTTTGACACTACAGAACACATTACCAGATTTAATGGCATAGGAAACTGCACTGTGGCAAGATTTGAACAGGTACTTAAAACTGTGCCTTTTTGCTCCATTATCATTAAAGCAGATATGGCTTAAGTGATGGTATGTTAATCATTTATGTGTGTCCAGTTCACAGGGTGTGATGTGCAGTACACTATGCACTGTGCAGCTACACTCAACATTTGGCAGTGCCTTGTTGCTGCCTTTAACGAGTATGTCATAAAGCTCAATGTAGCAGAGTCTCTAAAACCACTAAAGCAGATCATTTAGTCCACTAATAAAGGCAGTTGAAGGCATGTTTGAAATTAGATCTAAAATTGTAGGTTTATGTCAAGTTATCTGTTTTTTCTCTGTGTCTCTTCTGATTTGAGCTCAGACTAACCAGTTGTATTGCAGTTGAAGTAAATTTGACTTAAAGATCCACTATGATGTCACATTTCTGGGGGGCCTGTAACCTTCTTGTCTCCATGGTGATGTTATTGCTTTACCACAGTATGGTATTAAACTTATCAATCTTTCAGTAGAGAATATTGAATTACATGTGTTTATTTCTTTAAAATATGTGGGAAATCATGTATTTTAACTGTGTGAGTTGGATCACCTCATAGATCTGATGTGTAAATTGTCTTGGTGCCGTCATCTGCATGTCTCCATGGAAACAGGCATGTTTAATGCTAAAGTGTTGAACATTTTGTCTGGTTTGGTAAATAATTATACTACTGGGCCATTGATAATTGAAAAAAACACAAAAGATTTTTTTTTTTTTTTTTCAAAAATGCAGCTTAGTTATTGTGGTTAGGTGCATACCTGTGTCTCACAGTCATGACACAATTGGCTCCACAGGCCTGAGCAGCACTGTGTCCGGACAATGTACTGGTATAAAACCTCAACGCCATCACTCATCTCCTCCATTTGTCCTGCTCTGCGTTTGTATTGATCGACCTACTTCTCTCTCTCTCCTAATGTAAGACTTTTTGTGTGTCTAAACCCGACAATGAACATTACCCAGTAACAATCAGATACAAATGGAAAATTACCAAGGGAGGAAGAACATTTTAAACCTCTTTGATGAGTGATCAAAGGTAATTTAATCCGACAAATTGCTTGGTTTGTCTGGTAATCCTGCACAGTAATGGACCAAGTAATAGTAAAACAACCAAATATAAGTACCCTACATTATGTAGGCCTGACATAATACACAGATTTATAGGTGGACAATGTCAGTAAGATTGATGCCAATTGGTATTCTAGGTCAATGGTCAAAGATCTGGATCAGCACGTGAGAGAATGTTCTGTTATCTTGTTGCCCATATTGCTACAATGAAAGACTACTTACCACTGTGCTGACTGTAACAGTGCACTGTAATAGGTATTGCATCATTATTATTATCATTATTATGCTTACCTTGGGCTATAGCCATCGACTCGAACTTGTGTAGTTCTCTGAGCAAACAGCTCCGCTCAGAAGGATGCAGACTATAAATAAACTCCTTGGCTCCTCGGGGCGAGTTGAGGGGCTCCACGGGCTCCTTCATAGGGTGCGTGCCCAGGTTACACCGCTGCACGAGCATGCACACGGGCGGCTCGGCGTGGCCCAGGGGAGCTCCAGCGCCTGTGTGCTGGCTACTGAGTCCGACCCTGGTCAGTCCGGTCCGGGCTCTGACAGAGAGCGCGGGCCGCAGAGCTCTTCGCAGGCTGGGAAGCATCTCTGGAAGAGGATCGAGGATGGAAACTGGAGAACAGAGGTGAGAGTGACCCAAGTCAACACTAGCTAAACACATGGCACGCTGCTCCACAGAGATGGAAAATGCTAGTCATAAACATGTACAATAGCGGGTTATTACTGCAGCATTAAACCAGCAAACACCACTCGCAATGACTTTATGTTATTTTACGCAATCAGAATAACAGCGCGACCAATGACAGCAGATGGGAAACTAACCTTTACTAGTGCTATCGGACGCACCTCAGTCGATGGTCCGCTGTCCCGTCCAGCAGCCTCCACAACAAACCTTCACCAGAGCAACGCGGCCGCTCCCGAGCATATGTCTCCACTTTCCCCGGGTTTATGTCTCCGTGAGCTGCACTGGCACACTCCCAAACACCGCTAGTATATCAACTCAAATCACATATTTGCGCCCGATGTCCCGGCTGTGTAACCTCTGGCTGACAGGAGGCTGCTGTGAGGCGGATGGGAGGGAATCGAAAGCGTTGGACATTTTCCCCAATCAGAGAGCAGCTTTGCGCTGTGCGTAATACTGACGGCACAGAGACGCACGCACGGCTCACAGCGTAAAGACAGAATCAGCCTCTTTCATGCCTAGTGATATTCATGTATTGGGCTATTATACAGGTGTAAGCAATGGCATTTGACTTCTATATCATCCGATGTTTCATTTAGAAAAAGCATGCAGTTAAATCTTAGATAATAGATGTTGTGTACAACAGAACAACATCATCTCAGGCACAACCTATTACATATAACAGGCCAACAGAGCAGGCTATAGCCATAAAAAGACGTATGGGTCAAAGAATAAGCCTTTTGGGCGTGTACATGCAACTGTCTCACCGGGTTAGTATGCTCGCGGAGCGCTGGAGCTATTTAGGTGGTCACACCCCAGGAAAATATGAGTGCACGTTTGAGTTTCTGCAAGAACCAATGTGTTTCTTATACAAATTAAAATTAATCCGAAAAGTAAGGCATAGTGTAGAAGCAGAACTCTACTAATATCATCTTTGAAAATTATATTTGTAGAACTGGGAGGAGAAAAATATTTTTAATAATAAGATTAGTATCAAAGCATGACGAACAGCGTCACCTGCTGGCTTCTTCACGATATCTAAAAATAAATCTCTAGCAAGTGCATCTGCAGAGAGGCCACTCAGCCCAGTGTTGAGTGCCTAAAGAAATACTGTTCTACAAAAAGTAAATGTTTAACGTTTTATTGTATTGCTAAGGCTGTCATTACACAAAAAAATAACATTTCATACTTTTTGAAACTGAACAGGGACCAAGCAGAGAGGTCAACTCTCAGACACAGAAACAGACTAAACTAGAGAATTCAGATTCAATCTTCCTCACACCTGCACAAACTATAATCTTATTCTTATTTTATTTTATTTATAGGTGGCGTTTATATGCTGACATTTGGCAACTTTTATATAATATATAATTTTACTAGAAGTGTAAATATACTGCTGATACAACTTTGTTATCTTCAAAGATCTAAAAGAGAAACCACATCCTTTCTTAGAGGCATGTCCACTATAATAACTTCTGAGGCATGTAATAAACTTAGTTACATATACTTTAAATGTTGTTTTCAAAAGGTTCTGGCTTTAATTTAAATGCATGTTTTTCTATCTTTAGACAACTAGAGCAAATATATGTGCATCATAGATTTGTGACACTTAAAAAATATTTGAAATAAAGGACATAGCTAAATTGTTGCAGATAAGTCAGTGTTCTGATCACATGTCCATGCCTGGTAAAAAGTCTCTTGCACTGAATGAAAAAAGTATAAAAATAAAGACTGAGGAAGGCAGATCAATGCAAGACTATCAAGAAAATAAATTAAAATGTGAGTTACTGGACATGTTTTTCGCTGAACAATATTTACATTTTCATAAACCTCAAATGGGCCACACACTCACAGTGCTTGAACTGAAATGCAATTCAACTCCAGAAAAACTGAAATACTAACTGCTTTTGGCCCAATCATTTTTATAATGCTGGCCAGTGACTCAGTGAGAATCTGTCTCACAAGTTAGAATGATTAACTCCCATGAATATAAACAATAATATAATTGCCCGTTCTTTTGAATAAACAAGAGTGGTTTCTGAGACAAATAAAAAGAACTCAAAATTCATGCTACATATATTGATGAAAATGTATAAAATAAACAAAATGCAGCTTATTTCTGTGTTCTCGACATAAGCTACGCTGCATGTCTTTTTTCTTTTAGCGTGTAGAACGGAAACTGAATTTAGTGTTTAGGGATAACATAATAATTATAGAGAGCTGTGATCATAGACTGTTCTTGTGATGTATGTGGCATTTAGCAAAATAGGTGAAATGGCACTCAAGGGACGGTAGGAGCATCCATATACTCCACAGACAGAAACATGCTAAATTATTTACAAAATTTAAACAAAACAATAACATAAACAAAAGGTGTCAGTGGTGTGAAACAGAGGCACACTGTCTCATTTTTGTTGCAATTATGATGAGTAGTATCACGTGATAACTCCTGCTCTTTACACCCACGCTTGTGACGGCTTCAACTGCTGACATTGAACAAGGCTTTTTCACAGCCATCCCAAAAACATCAGTTCAAATTTGGTGAGCTGCCAGAAGTCCAAGGCACCTCCCACATCTAGTACTCCTGCGAATCTGCCATACAATTATCACTTTGTGTTCTGGCTGCCCCAGTTACTGTCCTCAGTGACAGCAGGAGAACAATAAGTTCATTTGTCTCAGTGACGGTGCACTTTGTCAGCAATGAGAGTTAACATATGTTTGTGTACATATACTCCATACTTTAAAGTGAAAAGGAAACATCTCTTGACACGTGGCTACAGAAAAATAAATCATAAATAAAAGGTAAATTGTGTCATTCTGCTACAGTGGTCTATGGTTTTAGTGTCCTTTTATTGCTCACAGTTTTTTATAAACGCATGTGTCACTATGTTTGCGACTATTTGAAATGCTTGATTTTTTTGTGTGTCTAGTCATGTGAAAAAGTAATTCTTCTTCATTCTATAGGCAAATAAACATTTGAATATTTACAGAAGTCAAACTCAGTCTTCACATCTAAATATATAATCTGAAAACTTTAACCTGACCCCTCACAATGAACGAAATAAGAGTTCACTTCTCAAACAGGTCACTTGATTTCTGATTGATGAATTTAGGCAATGCGAGGGGCTGAGCGATCATTAGTCAGAGTTCTCTTGAGTTTGACACCTTTACGAATAGCAACAAGCATGTTGCCCTCATTTTCTCCTGACTCTCCCATCAGCTCTCCAGCTCCCTCCTCTGGTCCTGGGTGGTTCTGCATGTGATGATGGTTGGCCAAAGCTGTGGCAGGGGGGTTGGTGGATGCCTGGCCGCTCCAAGACACCATCTGAAGAGAGTTCGCCTCCTCTCCAGCATACATCGGAAAATCAGGGCTCTCATCTCCTCGCCCTCTCTCTATGTCCGCTGTGCCTCTGTTGCCATTGACAGTGGCTGTCATGTCCGGCACTGTGGGGATGTTCACTGGGACAACCGGCGTGCGGATGGGAATGGGGCCAGTGCCGGCTACAGAAGCAGAGCGCCGAGCTGAGGGTTTTGAAGATGGAGTTCGGCGGATTGTGGCGACCCCCGGGGTGACGATAACAGGACCATGGCCAGAAGAGTATGTGCCATTAAGGGCACTAGAGCCAGAGTAATAGCCCTGATTTGAAGAAGCTGTAAAAACAAACAATAACATGACTATTGCATTAAGTGTTATAGTGAAACTGTATATTCTCCTATTTGGTTTAGATAGTGTTACTGACCTGTGGGTGTTGATGGATAAGTCCCATTGGACTGATAATGGCCTGAGTGCATGGGTGTAGGAGGATAGCTTCCTTGGCCTGGGTAAGGAGCCTGTGTGCTGGGCAGACCAGCTGTAGAGGCGGGACGCTTCGTCTGGAACATGCGCCTGTAGGACTGGCCAATGTCACTGTTTCTCGGGATAGTAGATGATTTGTCATAGTCAGCCTGCTCAGCTTCTTGGTCCCCAGCCATTGAGAAATAGTCATAATCTGAAACTAAACAGAAATTAATCATATTAATAGTGTCAGAATAAGAAGAAGCTGGAGGTTGTAAAAGAGTCACACCTTGTGAAGGTATTGTATCCTCAGAGCAGCAGGGCGTGTTGGTCTGGGTGCTGTATCCACTGGAGCACTGGATCGAGTCTCGACTGGACCTCTGAGTGTCCAGCTCTAGACCTCGTGATAAGGCCATCGCAAGTTCCTCATGTGGCAGGAAATCTCCAGACTAAAAGTGGAGAAGACAATGAACATGGTCAGAAAGAGCAGGAGGCAATCTGATCTTCAATTAAGTATAGTTTAATATAGGCTGACTGTAATTAAGGTAAAAACAACAAATTCTTGCCAACCCACCCAAACCCACAACCTAATAAACAATCTTCATATAGCCAGGCAATCCTAAATTTTCAGTGCTGACCCAAATCCATATGGCCTGCAAATATGCCCTGTTAATAGGTACAATTCCAATTACTAAATAAAACAGATAATAGTAGAAATAGTAGTTATGGTCTCATTACTGCAGGGTACCTTGAGTTGTGAAGGCAGTGTCCTGATGGTCTCTTCTGGAGGTTGTTGCACCACTGGAGCAGGAGGAGGTGCTGACACAAGGGTGGGTGCAGAGCTGTTCTCAGTGTGGTTCACAGTCTGGCTTCCATTAGAGTCTGCTATAAATGGAGCCTCTTTGTCTTTCTTCCTTCTCAGAGTATTGACCATTGGCTGATCATAGGGCCCTGGTTTTGCCCAGTCCTATAAGACACAACAAAACAATACTAATGGCAATTTGTTAACATTTTATTGGGCATATTTTGAATTTGTAAGCCGAATACGTTTTTTTTTTTCTCATTTATGTTTCAATGTGATACAAGTCTAAAATGTGGTGACACCATTATGACTGTCTTTTTAATTCTTAAATGTAAAGGTGAACTATGTAACTTTTCTGGTACTAAGGCCTGCCACTTCCTTGCATTCTTGAAAATGTTGGACGTTTCAGACCACTTGTTACCTAGATGTTCCACAGTAAGAAGTAACAGGTGTTTTTATTGTGATTAAATATCTTGAAATTTGGTCCGGTGGCGTCACCTGCTTGTCTCCATCTTGTCTCCATGGAGATAGACAAATGTAATGCCATGCTGTGGACTATGCCAGGCAAATCAATAAACTCTCCATGGAGACAAGCAGGTGACAGAACCTCCACCAGAAAAGTAACATAATGCACCTAATGTTGTGTAGTTTTTTGTCATTTTAAATGGACCATAATTCTGAGATAAATGTTGAAATTAATTGAAGTTTGTAATTTAATTTGAACATGAAAAATACACATTGACTAAAAAACACAGCTTGTACAAACCTTCCAGCTGGGCACGCGGGACGATGGCAGCATGGGGGAGCCCAGAGTACAATAGTGAGGGTATTCTGGCAGCATGGTGGAGGCGGGACGGGACCATGAGCGAGAGGGGGAGGGGGGGGGAGGTGGGGGAGGACGGAGGGTAAAACGGAAAGGCAGTGCCTGATCCGTTACTGTGCAAGTATGGGGAGCTCGCAGGGCTGCAGTGGTCATAGCCATTGGACAGCTGGGTGTGTGGAGGGTGAGAAATAAAAAACAGAAAATAATAATATAATGAATGAAATAAAATGCAACACAAATATACAAAAATGCATTGCACTGAACAAAATGTGGTGAAATGATGGATGATAAAACAGATTATTTGACTTTTATTATTGACTGGTTTGAATATACTTTTCGGGGGCAGCTTTATTATGGAAAAAAATAATCAAATCAGGATAACTGAACTATGGAAAAAAATAATCAAATCAGGATAACTGAACTGTCTGTACAGAGGAAGAAGGGACACAGACTTACAGACCACAAATGTTAAAATATAAAACATATTTTAGAACCAGTCAGAAATACCAATACCAAATCAAATAATCTAAGCCAAATAAATTGAAACCCAAACCTACTCAAAAACCTAATATTCTGAATTCTGTATCAAATAGTATTTATTATACAGATCCCATTATCAGACCTATTAAAAGTAGGCTAAAGCAGGTAGTAGTTAGGCAGTAGTGTCTTTCACCTGGCCAGTGTGCTCAGTGTCAGTAGCAGAGCTCAGAGTGGAGGGGAAGTCACTGTGAAGGGGTCCAGTCTCTGACACCTCAGAGGAGCTGGAGCTTGGAACAGGCTGTAGCAGAGAGGGGCGAGAGGAGAGGGGAAGAACCCACGTCAGCAGGTAGACAGAGGAGCGGTTTGTTAGTATGCAGGGAACACTTTCCATAGGACCACAGCCAAGTGAATATCAAGCATATAGCATACTATATAAGAGGTGGACAGGGAGTAGTACCAGAACTAATTACGAAGGCATCAGCAGCAAAGTTGTAGTGGTAGTGTTGAAGAAAAGCACAGCCGTTGCTACTCATCTCTTTGGCATGTGTGGGAGGAATCATACCCACCAAAGCAGTCAAGCTAAATGAGAGGCCTGTCATATTGCATTTAAAAAGCGCTGTTAGCAAATGGAGGCATGATTATGTTGTTTATATAATGATACTTAATCCATGCCTAGTGGGAAATTGTCTTCTTGCTTGACACATACAGTAGTTAATGGGTGCATATTAGGGAAAGGCAATAGGCTGGTGTTAGCGGAAATCGGGTGGAAAAGGGAGCTTTGAAGTGAGCTCAGTGAAGCCACATCACTGTTTTCATCAGAAACAAATGACTATAGTAACAAGCAGGAGGCCATGAGAAGGCTGGGGGCTGCATGTGGCCCAGACTGTGCCTTGCCAAACCACCTTCGCTACATCATAAAGTGGCAGGCTAATGATACCAGTGTGTTCTGGACAGGGGAGCGCTGATTCCTGGCAACAGTAAACTCCACAGCGTCTCGACCACAAACCTCACCGAGTCTTACATACCATCTCCCTGAAAATGATCTTATAGTCCTTTCAATTGACCCAATATAGTTGACATAGAACGAACTGATGACACTACTGACCGTAAAAACATAACTGATGACAAAGTTCTTTTTTTTTTTTGCCTTTGATGCATGTAATGAGTCTATGTCTAAGCACTTTCAAGACTGTTCATGTTTACCCAGGCAGCCGTCTGTCACAGCGGTCTGCTCCTTAATAGTAGGATGAGGTTCTTCTGACTTTCCCCTGGGCTAAAAGAGAAGCAGACTAATTTCCTGTGTGTTTATGCTATAATAATACTAGCCGAATGATGACACGGACTTCCCGCTGCCAGAGAGTGGCTGGGGAGATGTGTGAGAAAAGATATGCAAGCTCTCATTTGGGGTTTCTCTGTCTGACTACACTGTACTGTAAATCAAACCCAGTGTGGTTTAGATGGTTTTCTGTGGTCAAAATTACAGCAGCGAGTAAGTGTATGTGGGTTTTTTCTTACCTTTGTTTCAGCTGGCATGGGCGACGAAGACTTGGAGGATGTGTACTGGTCATGTGAGGAGGAGATGAAGCCTGAGTCGTGGGAGGAGATACTGGAGAGGCGCGCTGGGGTCGGCTGGGGGAGCGTGGAGCTGCGGTACCGGATGCGTGGGTGATGGAGGTGGAAAAGGTGGTGTGAGGAAGAGGAGGAAGAAGAGGAGGAAGGAGAGTGAGAGTGGGACCCACTAGAGCCCCTGGAGTCACTACTGTTAACGCTGTTCAGACTACTGTGAATGGGCACGGGGGAAGGCAAGAGGGAAGAAGACCAATTGCACCCAAGAATTAAAGAAAGAAAGTTCATCATAACAGGGATATTAGAACAAAGATGAAGGATTGGGGGAAGTGTGGAAGAGACAGGGAGGAAACCATTAACACAGCAAACCAAGATGCAGCAGGCTGTGACTTAATGAAATATCGTCACAGCAAACACACCACAAAATTAAAATAATAGTAATTACAGACTTAAATAATTCAGCTTTGAGGAGTAATTTAGACTTTTGATTAAATAGCCACATCAGTGTTAAATGAACACTCCTTAAAAAGCCAAATAATCTGCAGACATGAAATCAAAAACTGGCACACCAAAGCATGATAAATGACTGTGTAATTAAAGATGCAGAATATTTAGGCCATAAAAGTCCCCAGAAATTAAAGGGCAACAACATAATTATCCAAAAGCTGTTAGGAAATCTTAAACCCAGCACATTTCCTGCCAATAAAGTACAAGGACACCAACAGCAAACAGACAAGGCAAATACTAATGAGGCTTATTGACAGTTATTCATTGATTTTTGGATTCAGTTGGAGTAAAGTGGTGAACTGGTGTTTTCTAGCACACCACTAGGGGGTAGTGAACAGCAGGGAACAAATTAGACTATGCCATGCTTTTAACTTTCTATCTTGAACAAAACATACATTGTGTTATATTTTCTCACTCTACTCTTGGTGTAATTAAATGAAAGTGGAATAACAAGCTATGTGTAGCTGGCAAGGCTCCAGTGTTCTCTTATGTGTTGCCATTTAGTAACGTGGCACAGTGGAGGGGCCTACCTGCACATGCTGGACTTTCGCGACACAGTGGAACTTGGAGAAGAAGGTGGAGTCTGATAGGACCAATTAAAGTCGGAGCCCTTCAAATCAAGAATCACCTAAGAGAGATGACAATGGTTTAATTCATACATTTGAAAAAAGAGTGGAAAAACAACTAAACAGTTTGGTTCCAGTCTATTGTTGTTTATTTTCACCTGCTCGCTAGCGGCTGGGAGTTTGTGTGGGTCAGAGGTCAAGGCTTTGAGGTCATCAGAAATGGCCTGAAGGTGCATGACCTCCCCCAACATCGAAATTTCCTCGTCCTAAAAACAACACAAGAATGCACTTTAACATTTATGGCAATAATTTGTCATTCAGCATGGTGTAACTGAAACCCGGTCATTATTTGTGATTGATAACACATTTCAATGCATTGAGACTCGAATGATGTTGTTTTTGGTTGTGATAAACATTGATTTTCATACTTTCATAGTTCTGTACTCACCACTACAGGCTGGAGCAGTGCTACAAAAAAGCAGAACCTCTGTCTCTCTTCAATCAAAGCCCTTCTGAGAGCCTGCTTCTCCGTCTCCTCGAGCAGAATGTATTTATCACTGACATCCTGCATCGCACTGTCCAACTGAGGCTGAAAATCTCCACGACCTTCACAACAAAACAAGACAGAGGCATTGCTGTTAGTTTTCACGACAGACTATTAATGTACTGATTTATTTATAGTAAAATATATATTTAGTATGGAAGTGTATTTGTAAACATATTGAAAAGACTAAAGAATGGCATGCATATCAAGAAATAAAATGATCTAATCTAAAATGAAAGCCCTGTGTTACTAAGTCCCTCAAGTTATTCCAGCTATTTATATTATACAATCTTGTACACTTTATTGCCCAGTGTTATTGTTGTCCTCTGAATTTGACCACCATTCAATGCCACTCGGACAACCTGTACATGTTTGAGGGTACTGAGGGTAAGAACTGAAAAAGTCAAACTGCTTTTCGTTCAAAACCTCTATTCTAGTGTTACGGATAAAACCAATTGTACTCCACTGTTGATTGCATGTTGAGGGCTCTTTGATAAACACTGTAGTTCAAAAGTGTTCTTTAGGCCGGGTTAAGAGCAAAGATTGTGTGTGTATAGTCAAGTATGTGAAGAGGGCAACCCTGAAGCTGAATCAAAGCCTCTTGATGGAGGCAGGAAGGCTGGCGACTGCCCAATGCATTGTACAGCATGCATTATCTACTCACTCTAGGCTTAAGTCCTATGTACACCAGCCTTACTTTGATAAACTAAAGCCACAAGAAAAACTGGGTCTGGGGGCAAACAATCAACTATTGTCTTAGCATGACATTTGATGCACATTTTGTGCATATCAATGGTTAAAAACATAGATAAGTTTACATAGGAAATGGAAAAAGAGCCCCCTTATCAAGAGCATGAATGATGAACCACTGTTTCTTTGTCAGTCACCCAGACCACAGCGCACTGTAAATGACCGGGAAGCATTATTTAAATCTGCAGATTGCAAATGGAAAAGAGAATGAGTGGAAATCATACTGCCACAATGCATCGGCCTAAATCAAATTAGTTGACAGTGATTACATCTGACTCATATTATAAAAACAGATTTGGTAAAATTATATGTCATACATTTTACTTTGATAGATAAGCCAAATTTGGTCTTCAAGCATTCTTCATTACTGTATCATGCTTAAACCGGAGATTACATTTTTCAAATTATACATATTTAATCAAATTCCACTCAAAAGGAAATTACTTAATTAAAGGATTAACTGAAAGAAATACTGGATTTAGGACCGAGTTATTAAGAACATTTTGTGATTGTTGACAAAACAAATTTAATTTCCATAAGAAGTGCATTGGGGCTTTTTGGCATCTGTGGAATGTGAGTTCTGTCTGTGTTTATGGAAGTTTTCTCTATGTGACAATATGGACGCTATAATTGAGTATAACAACTGCAGAGGTTTCCAGACTGGAAAGTTAAAACTGGAACATATATTTTCAGTCTTTTGTATTATGAAACCTTAAGCTTCCTGCATTACATCTACCATGAAATCTGGAGCTGAATTACTAAAATAAAAATGTGGAAAAACAAAAATAATGAGTTGAAGAATGTTCCTTGACACAGAAGTTACAACTCATTTTCATATTTCTCTATATCCAAAGTTGAAAGACTTAAGTGTCTGAACTTAGAGGGTGTTATGTTAGCTCACTCGACACACGTGTATTCGCACACACAGATGAGATTAACTTCTGCAGTTTTCACATGACAAAATGATTTCATTAGGTAGCAGTCACAGGCGGGTCTAGGCGGCTCAGGGCCAAGGTCAAAAAACACCCTCACAAGACACATAAGAAACACTGGAGCTAAGACAACCAAGGGTGTTATGTTTTCTTAAATCCTAACACAACATAAAGAAATCCACTTACACAATACAGATGTATATAATTTAAATACTGCACATGCCAGTAGGACAGAAAGATAATCAAACTGCAATTTAAATGATCACAATTAACAAATTACAAAGGCAAGTGCAATGATTTAGACAATGCATTTATATTTTTGGAATTAGTAAGCATTGTGCCTTCTCACAACATACTATTATAGTGATAAATAAGAAATGCTAATATTGAAAAGAAAGGTAGGAAAGAATTTTTGGAATTGAATTGCAAAAATATTTTTGTTCCCTTTGACTTACTGATACTATTAATCAAGTTTGACAGCACATAGTTAAGTGTTAATCCTGTAGTTAAACTGTAGAGGCGGTACAAAGTACTTCAGAACAGTTACTCGTAATAACAAAGACAGACACATAAATAACAGATTCATAATAATATGAATCTAGCTTGAAGAAAATGTAAACTAAATGAAAACTACAAACTACAACATCTGTGAGAGAAACTAGACATGCTACTAATAACTATGACACTAAAATATATAACATTTTAGTGACTTGAGTGTGGGTATTAACCTTACCCCAAGTGTCAGCTGAAGATGGGAACCACATGGGGACAAGGAGAGGGAAAAACACGTCTGTCACTTTGATTGACACAAAATGTCTTCATTTTTCAAACCCCAGTCCCCTTTTCAAGTTGCTTTGTTTCCAGTGTGCACAGTATTTTTACAGGTAGATGAATATGTTTATAGAGGACGGTTGCAGAGGGGTGAGCCAGGGCCTTCCGCAGTGTGTTTTCCATGTAAGGTAATGTTTAAACAGAAGGCTAATCGCTAAGGCCTAGCTGCTGTCAAATAAATATACCCATATATCCAGTCTGCTTTCCCTGCACTCTGCCACAAACCTGCTCCACTGTTTAACACAACAAGTCATGTGTTTACCTTTCTTTGCTTTCTTCTGAAGTTTAAGTGTGTCTGAAGACTTCTTCTTTATTTCCTGGCGGGCTTTCTTATACTCTGATTAAGAAATATAACAACACTGTGTTTACACCCACATGTTAGATTTTACAAAAGGCAGCCAGTGTTTTATTTTACCTTTAGCATGGTCCTTGTCCAAAGAGTTGACTCCTCTTTTCCACTCCTCCATTTGTTCTTGCAAAGGACCAACCAGACCCTCCATGAACACCCTGAAGACCAACATATCAATTAGACACTTCATACATATAGTGCAGATGTAATGATCATTAAAGCAGTGCTGAAATTAGGGACTGAAAACAGTAAGACTCTAACATCAATAATAAGCATTTGTCCACTTAAAGCTGTCCAATATAACTTTTCTGCGGAGTGGTCCACTACCTGCTTGTCTCCATGGAGATGTTATTGCTTTTCCAGGTCTGTTCCATAGTACAGCATTAAACCTTATAAAACTAGCACTTATTTGATAATGTTTTTATTGCTCAAAAAAACATTGACAAATCCTTACTGTCAATGTGATCATCTCTCCACAGATCTAACTTAAAAGTGTATGTCTGTCTGCACACTGATGTATTATCTTTCTGTAGGGGTGTAGTGGAATTTGATTTACATTTGTCTTGTGTGGTCATGTTGGTTTTGCTTTAACACAGTGCTTGCATTTACTGTCTTCTTTGCTAAATTCATTGTCAGAAATATAAAGGTGATACTACTGGTGAAATGACAGTGTGTTGTTGTCTTTCTATCTGACCAGACTCTGTTCATGTTTGTCAATTATTAACAGCGAGAGTGAGTGTCTAACAGCATGTCACAGGAGGAGTCTTGCAGTCCTGTCTGTCAATCATTACCCCGTGCGTCCCTCTCCCAGGTTTGTGAGACTGTTTAAGAGACTGGGAGTTGGGCAGCTGCAGGATTAGAGTATGAAACTAAAATTAGGCTTCTCCATCTTGCAGACATTTCTAAGACAAGTGTGTGTCTGTGCCAGTGGGTGGGTTCTGCTGACCATAGCCCCCCTGTGTCCAGACCCTGCTATGGAGATCCAAGTGGAATCTCTCCTGAAATGCCACTCGAAATTAAGAGAGCCCCTTGTCTAGCCCAGTGTGTGGGACGGCTCTGACACATTACAGATGCTCGCAGTTCCAGACAAATCGTCTCTTTTTATGAATTCCGATACAAGGGGCGTTTTACTGCAGCAGACGCTTGCAAAATATCCACAAACCACAAGTCCCTATACAATTCATTGGCCTGTTCTCTAAAGGGGTGGGGTCATACTACTATAGATTATAAACATGGACAAAGGCAGGAAATAATGACCACAATCTTTCTAAATGTTTATCTAAAAGGGAGATTTAACAAGTTTTTAAAAAACCACAACATATGGGAAGAATTATATCACATAAAGCAAAATTTTTCTTACATGGAGAAATGCTTGAGTTTGGCCTCTATGCTGCGATGTCTCATACACATTCTGGTGAGGGCAGACCCGATGTCTCTAGTTCCACCTAAAAAAAAGAAAAAACATTTAGATAAGGACAAGTACTAATCATACATGAAATTACACAGTAGTGTCCAAGTGATGTTCACAACTTGTGTATTGCCAGAATTGGGCAGAATAAGGATTCAACAAATGATGCAACAACTACCAACAGCTGTCTATGTTAGATGCGGTTATTCACCAGTAAAAAGGTCTAGATGGCAGATGCTGGGGCTTGAAGCTGGTGCGTATTTCCTGGAGTGAAGCTAGCTAACTGTCCACTAAATAGCCCGTGGCAGGAGAGCTAACGGGGACCTGGCATGTGATTGATGGGACTATTGTCTGGCTGCTCTGTGTGATTTGCTGCTTTCTCAGCGGGTCCCCGGTACAGCTGGTGGTGTACGCATGAAAAGTTCTCAAAAGAATCAAAACCCAGATATTTTTCAATACAAAAACTTGAAACTAGATATTCTGATACTGAGCAAATTACTTAAATGGCACACATTTTGAACTTTCCTGAATACTTAAAGAATAGCCTTAATTTTTATCACAACAGGTACAAGTACATTGTAATATGAAACAATGTACTACTAAACTTAGAATGTATAATTATCATTGTGTTGTTGACATCAGTATCGAGTATCAATTATATTCATTAGTAGAAATTAAAATAGATTTGTAAATTCTACAGAAGCAAGCTTGAATCCTATTTGTTGGCTGCATTTGACAGGATAGTTAACAGTATGGAAATGGGGTGAAGAGTGCTGAGAGACATTCAGCAATCCCAGACAGGAATCAATAACACAGTGAAGCCGGCATAGAGCCTAACATATGCCCTGCAACCAATCCCTTGATGAAAGTGCAGGACACGAATCAATGAATTTCATATAGAGTCGGGCTGTAGTGATCCTCCCCAACCGGGCCCTCCATTCTGCTGTCAGTACAGACTCTGCTTCATGCGGAGACATGCACACAGAGCTGTCAGTCACTCCCAAAGCCACACACTTAGGTCGCACATACATCTATCTGTCACTGAGCCCATCAAAAGTGACCTACAGTTAATGAACAGCATTTTAACCTGGTCACAGGTTAAAATATACTAGTACTGTTAATATTACACAATGTAGAACAATGTAATAGACTTAACAATAAACAAGTGAATGTAAATACTTCATTATATACTGATGTAGCATAGAATTTACTGTGAGCCCCTCTGTGTCCATAAAACCCAAAACTTTTACCATGTGTCTATAGTACTATGAGAGGCTGTTTTCGCAATGGCTCTGACTATACCAAAAAGCCCTTTTCTTACACAACTCCATAATGCTCCTTCATTCATGCATCAGCTTGTTTAGTCATCCTATATTCAGCTATTTTTATCAGTCTTCAATTCCTTTGCTGTTTGTTGAAGGTGGGGTCTGAACTATAAAGTGGTGCCGCAGGAAGGCCACAGGGGCCACAAGAAAATTAAAAACTAAAAGGAGACCCATTTCTAACATGGGTACAAGTGTCAACCCCAGCTAGTCAGGAGAAGAGTTGGGTTTCAACATATCATTCACTGGGATGCGCCACACCCACTTCCACTTCTGGATTTGATATGAGGCGACCGGCACAAGAAGAGAAATCTGCTGCAAGCTATATCCAGGTGGAGGCAGAAGGAGAGTGTGAGGTTACAGTCAAGAAGTTCAGGAAATTACAACCAACTTAATTTCCATGGCATTAAAGCTTCAAAGCTCTCTTTTGAAAATCACAGCTCTCCTTTGAAATAATCATGTTGTAAATAGTTGTTAGCGATATAGCAAAACTATCACTAAACCTGACTTGATTGCATTTTGGTTATATCAAGATTCATGCGTATACTGCCTTAAACTTGCTCTAAGAGTTCACACTTTACTGTGATTGGTTAAATTAACCTGGCACTCACTCAGAGAATAACAGAGGCTGACCAATAGAGGGAGATGGTGAGTAAAAGTCATGTATCTGTGATTGGATTTGAGCATAGATCTGCAAAAGACAGAAAAACACTGAAGTATGACAAAAATGTCGCCAAGTTGTCCATTCATTGCACAAAAGTAATTGAGTGAGACAAAATCATATATCGATCAACACTAGACAAGTTTCTTTAAGGACAGCAACCTATTATTTCTACTGTTGGCGTACTATTTGGGTTCTTGGCGGCATTAAAGATGAAGTGACTGCTAACACAGAAAGCACGCTCAAGTCGGACTAGCACCAAGTGACCTCTGGATGGAAATAGCTTCTTTGGCAGCTCCAGTTGTCTGCTGCACATAGACCACTGCTTTATGTCTGCATAGTGGCATAGCTGGTTGTCAATAGAAACGGTCTTGGTGACAGAGGTTTGCAAGGCTTATAATTATGTCTGCAACACTTGAACCAGTGAAGAAGACAAACAACAGACACGTTCAAAGTCTGTTTACAACTTAGACTGACTCAAATGTGTTGCGCATGAGTCAGTGTGTAACATTATTAGGCAATTTGCAACACCAATGGCTGTCAAACTTTTCACACCCAGCATCATGACGAAGATTCACAAGATTTCCAAACAACCACTTATCTTTTAACTCTTCTATAAGCTTCCAGTTGCTCTTTTAATCTTTTTCTCTTTTTTCTAAAACCCAATCAAATCTAAACTGTAACTAGGGTGTCCCTAAATGAAGGACTTGAATCAAAACGGTGCACATCACTCAATAGCATTCATCTGCCCTCAAGAAATGTTTCCTATCCATATGATGAATTTCTAAAGCTCATCAATGTGTGTCATCTTGTCATTTAAAGTAAACAATGACTTTCGCACTTTCCTAACACAATCTTTTGTCCCAAATGGCTAAGTTTTGTGTGGGAATGTTCCATGGGGACATTTGTGACAGAGGGGTGTGAACAGGGGTCAGTGGAGAGGGAGCAGCAGCATGGCCACTCCATGTCAGGTTGCTGAGGCTGTCTCCGTCTTTAACACCATCCCAGACTGTCCCAGGAATGTCACACAGGACTGACACTCTAAAACCCTTTAAGACATGCACTATCCTTAGTACATCTCGTGCCCCCAGTATATACAATGTTGTCACTCTTAACATATTCAGGTTAACACAAATGTCTCCTTAACATGTTATTTCTTTGCCAGGAATGTTCCACAGAATGCCATTAGACTATTTATTTAAGTACACATGTTTAAACTACCAAGCAACACTATATCCATAAAGACGGGCTATCCATCAGGAAAGTTACTTGGTGTATCTTTACTTGTATTTATGTTAATGCATAATCTGAACCAGGACACCTGAAACACAGTGCTGTGTTTCGTACTGTGGAACTTTTTAAACTGAAAGTGTTTTGTGCTGCACTGTTGCCCATGACACATTTCTCCTTGGTGACAATTAAGTTAATCTTATCTCAAAGTCATAAAGATTTTGCAACCAGAAAACTGCAACAATTGCTATGTGTCTTAATCTTACACTAAATTAGTCTGAAAGAGTCAAGCTAATGGATATGCTCATCTAGTCTTATTTGCTGAGGTTAAAATAAAAGTAAATTAGAATGAGTCAACAATAATCTCTCAGAACACAAAAATGCTCCTTCGATCTGCATTTCAAACCCTGTTTTACATTACTTCACTGTAAAAGTGTACCATTCAGTGCAACAGGAAACCATCAATAAGGGATCAACACAGCAGGCTGTGGAGAATACACAATACTAGAAACATAATATGGCCCAGTTCTTTCATTTCATTTACAATGCAACAGCCATATAATCTCTTGACAACTTCTCACACAGTGGTTTCACTTACTTTTTATATCTGAAAATTAGGTTTCTTTGCAAGATAACATATCACATTTATAGGCCTTACTGGATGATTCTACTCCCTAACTAATGTTGAGAATCAGAAAGTAATCTAAAGCCATATTATTTCAGGCACATCTGAGAGACATACTTGACTATAATTCGGAGTCTGATGGGAGTGGAAAGAGGGATTTGCCCAAAGAATTCCTTGTGAATCTGAGAAGCTTGGTAGCTAAACCCGGCTCTGTATGGGCACCAGATGGTAGCCATTAACTGTGGGCCAGTGGTTACAGTGATAAGAGACTAGAGTCCATGCAGCTGGATACACACACACATAAAGTCTCCAGCTGGACAGGGCCAAGCTAATTAGAGAGGCAGAGAAAGTAGAAGGCACAGTCCACACCGAACTGGCCAAGCTTAAAGACTTCTCCATGGCGTGTGATCAAAAACACCTGCTGCTTTTATTTTATCTTATGAATCAAAAATAAAACTATCGCGCTGTGATAAATTGCCCAATAAAAAACAGGAGAGCAGCGGAAAAAAAAATTGTGCTGGACATTTTGTTAAATTAGTTCAAACTAAAAAGAAAAGAAAACAAAACAAAACCCTTCTATTTATCCATGTTGTACTCTGAGACACTTGGTCCGAGCTGAGCAGTTGGTGTGCCCAGATGGAGCCACCCACAGCGCACTGTTTCAGGCTGGCATTTCATTCATTGATTTATTTGTCTACCCTTTGAGTCTGCAGGCCTAATATAACTCTTAAGAAGTCAGCACAACACAAAAAGTAAGTAGCAAGAAAAGTGTAGAGTAAATAACAATAAGATGCATTATTATGATAGACCAAAACATTTAAATAGACTAATCCTCAAGCTATTCAGCACTAAACAAGACGCTACACTGATGCTACACTGTGGTCACCCACTTCACTTGACTGGTTACCCAAAGGTGCTTAAAGGATGGGTCATATAACATATTAGAGTATAATGAAGTCCACAAGTGCAAGATACCAAATTGATCAATCAGCAAACAATTAAAAAATAAGGGCTGAGTGATCACATTTTGGATGGGCTTCAAAGTCAAATGCTGGTAATAAGAAGTTCCTCTTCATTCATCAGGAGCTGCTGACAGAAAGTCTTCCTGGCTGTTTTACACACTCCAGTCAGCAAGTCTAGCCTCCTCAGTCCAGGCCCCAACAAATGCAAACGTGTGGGCGAACAAACACAAGCACCTGCTCCTAACACACATGGTTTGGCTCCAGCTGTCACCAAGATGTGAAGAGGAGGAGAGTCAAGCGCATGCATGGGTCTACAGGGGTGCTAAAAGCTGCACTGCAACCTCACTTAAAAGTGTTTGCAGCCTCATTTTAGGCAGGCAAAATAATGATTATGATTATTAATGTGACAGTACTGTAACTTGGATACACCCTGAGTCAGTTAGGTGTGGAACTGGGCCTGTTGCTCAAGGGAAAAGAAGAAATGCACAGAGCAAAATCTATAAAGACAGTAGCTGTAACTGTAAAAGATGTGCCCATAAAAGAAATGCTATCTGTCTGTAATTGAAACTGAAGAGGAGATAAGGCAAAGAAGAGGAGGACCAAGTTCACTGTGCAAATGTAGTCAAACTCTAGTGAAATTAGTTTGTGGTGAGCGCACTTTTACTGGGCAACACATGAGAGTAATTATAGAGAATTGTTTTGAGGTAGAAAAGTTAGAACATATCATCTGAACGAATCTGATCCAAACTGACTAAACTAATACATCAACTGATTGGCCTAACACTAAACTGTTGGACTGATCCGATATTCAATCCAAAACAATGTATTTTCTGGATGGGACTTGACACCTGACTAGTCTTGTTGGTGAATCTAAAAAGGTTTTGGTATTTCCTTTAATCCAATACTCATTACTTTACCTGCAGAAATCTGACTGACTGGCTAGGTCTCAAAAGAAAGATCTTTTGAAGCAATAAATTTTGTTTGTCAGTGCTGACAGATCAAAGAGAACAAAAACACTACAATCTTCATATGGTTACGAAGTACTTGATTTGTATGGCTGTGGTCCATCTGGATCTCTGCGTTTTCTCTCCCAGTGCAGTGATATGTGGCCTGAATAGCAATGCACAAGACTTGCATTACTGTTCACTCTCGGCTCGAATCTGCATCTTCTCATGTGATTCAATTTAGTTCTCCCTTCTGCTCTCATCTTTGCTGCTTTTTCTGCGCTTGTCAAACAGATTTTCCACTTCTCTCACTTCTCCTACTATTATCAATCTTCTACCTACCTCATACTTTATAACTCTTGTCGTGTTCAGTATACGTATAAAATATGTCATACAGTTGATGAATGTTCTACGCCATCTGAAAAGGGTAACGCTTTCTCCGAAGGTAGCAAAAAAGCTGATGCTGCGAACAGTATGTGTGTCAGTGTGCCACGGAGGTGCTCCAGCTGAATACTGATGAATGCAGTTCTAGCACTGCTGCCTAAAGCAGTGCACCAGCTCCTATTGTAAAGCATGTAGAGACAAGAGGAGCATGGCACATAATTAATGGTAAATGTCATAGAATTACTGCTTTATTGTCGATGCAGCCTATGGTCTAGTTAACCAGGGGAATGTAAGAGTTGATGAGTTCAATGCAGTGCTATGGTTGAGAGCATTTAAAAGACAGAGCTGAGTGCTGTGTGTAAACAAACTATTAAAACTAATTGGCTGAAGTATTGTATCCCACCCTGTAAAGCTTCTGGGGCCACTTTCTCGGTTTTCTGTTCATCAGGTTGCGGAATTTACTTTAGACTGATAGGAATCTCCAAACCAGAGGATTTAAAGATGAAAACAAAACGCTTCAGCAAATGTTGAATCTGTCTTGTTCCCAGGAAAATTTTACTTTGAAAATGTGATCTCTGATTTTAAATGCAGATAAACACAAAAGATCAACTATGTGTGGTCTCTAGATGGCTCCTCTGGTTGCTTGTAGTCTCCAGGCGGAATTCATATGCTAATGTATGCTAACCGTAGCCTTCAAGCGAGATACTGTAACTGTGGATGTTGAATTTAGATGATCAGTACACATAGGTCATGAGATCCCCATTTTCTTCCTTTTTACAACTGAACAACATTTTCTTTGAGGCAATGTCAGGAGCATATGAAATCATTTTCTGAGTTTATTTTGGCATTACATTACGTAGTACACATACTTTCAGATTTTTGAACCCCTGGTCTTCATTGTGTTGTCTGTTTCAATCTTGCTCCATGCCTTTAACATAGTGCGGCAGTTAATCCAGTCAGTAAGCAGTCGGCCAGTTCAGAGGGCGGTCAAAGTCAAGACAAAAATAAACGTTCAGAGAGAATACACTTCATGGGAAAATGCTTAAAGAAAGTAATTTCCTTGCAGAGTCTTGAAGCACCGATTTTGTGGTCACTTTTAGTTGTAGTAGAGAAATCCCAGCAATGAATGGAGGGTTGTGAGGCAGCACAGGTCTGTAAACAGTGTGTAAATAAACAAGCACAAAGACAGACAGACACTTAGCCCTTTACAAGACCAACTGAAGGCCCATTAATTCCCACAACTGCCAAAAAAGCGTTACTTTCAATGTAACGGAAGATTTGTAAGGCCACAAGTTAACCTTTTTATCAGTCTTAACATTTCCAGTTAATGTGAATTCAGAAACCTTTGAAAACTCTGTAGAATGACAGTGTATTAAAGACAGAAATAGACAGATTTTTAGGGCGTCTAAGTTAGGAGATTGCCCTTGGGTCTTATCAATTTCTTTTCTTGGTTCTTGTGCCCCACTAATTTTCTTTTTTGACCTGACACACATTCCTTATACAGATGATCAAAACCATTTACTTACAAAAAATTACATCAGCTCACTGAAAGGCCTACTATAGCTTTGTCATTGTTCTTATTGGCCTATTGAAACCCCATGTGTAAGAGCAGTTATGACTAGATATTACACTGAACATGCAAACTGTCATGTCCCATAGTAAATGATTCACCATGACGTGTTTATGGGCAAAGGTTTATATGAGCACAGCAAAACAACACTACCAGGGAACACCTTGGGAAAGTAACATGGAGGAGTAAGATTGAGTAACATTGTGTGTGAATCATTATAATTATGGATGTCTCATGTGTAAATTAAATATGAAGGCAACAATTACGAGCTTTTATACAACAATTGAAAGTTACAATTACGCTGAAAACCAGAAACACAGCACAATGCCCCAACATGCAAAAGGTACACAGCCAGCTACACAGACATTTAGCTATTCAAAATAAAATAACTTGTATTTCTGAATCCACTGTGATTGATGCTTATTGATACCAACTTATCTGTTCTATTTTTTAAGCAAATGTAATATCTAATTGAATTGTTGTTAGATCAACAAGCTAGCCCTAATAATGTTAAGATAAGAAAGAAGTGGATCCATGACAAATCAGACAGCAATACAGTTAGTGCACTTGGGCCAAATAGGGCAGATATTATATTTTGTCTTGGCCCCTCACTGTGCTAGTGACCTTTCCTTTGGGCTGCACAGAGGGGCTCTGAGGCCTCTTGTCTGTGAGATACTGGTGATAATTTAAACCAGAAAGCGGACTGTTTGTGAGCACAACACAACGCAGCCTTGTTTGCCATAATGACAGCCAGATTGCATCTACTGTGTGCTTGGGGCTTTTGCGTGCCCATTTGAGCGCGTGTTTAAGAGTCCTGTGCTGTCAAAGAGTTAGTGACGGGGCATTCTCTGCACCCCGTGGCACCGCACATCCCCCACCCACCCACACAAGCCCCAGTGCAGCAACAACCATAGCATTCATTCAGTTTATGAAGTGTCTACGGGACAACAGAGCTCCACACTGAATGGGCTCAGAGAAGGCATAATGCAACTGTTGTAGTAATCTAATCTCAGTACTTTGTAGGTACTTGTTCAAAATGCCTGCAGTATTGACATCATCTGGAGAGGAAATGGATCTAGTCACAACTTGTGTGTTTGTTGGTGCTAGTATTTTAGAAAACTAGCCAATTTTTCTCGATTCGATACACAACCAATCAGATGTAGTACTCAAGTCCCAAACTTTGACTTGGAACTCAACTTAGACTCAGGACTCAACATGGACTTGAAAGTTTGTGAGGGAGTGTAAGCAGTATAGGTCCTTACTATATATCTGAAGTTTTAAATCCCTGAAGCCAACTCAGAGAATCCAACAAAAAGCTTAAGTCAAAATAATATTCGGCAAACATATTCATTCAGAGGGGAGTGGTCATATCTTGATTCAATATTTACTAAAATTCCACCACCTATACTTACTGAACTGGTGAATATCAATTTGAATATTTGAAGCAAGGAAGCCTATGCTATATCACCTTCAGGGCTTCTGCAGTTCTCAGAGGAGTTGATGGTTTCCTACTGTGTCTGTGTCCACTGTCAGTCTCCCTGTGTGTCCTATGGTAATTTGTTGATGTTGCATTTCATTATTGTGTCTCCCTTCTGTCCTTGAGTGGAGTTCAAGTGAGCACAAAGTTCCTGAGGACAAACAACAAGCTTCAATGCAGGGCTGTCACAGACCAGCTGGGAGAGCACCTGGCCTTGAACGCAGCCACACACAACACAGGAAGCCATGTACTGAAGAAACCTAAGGCCGTGTATGGCACTGCTTTCAGGTTTATAATGGGTTTGGCAAAGCTCGGGTCTATTCAGAAGGAGCGAGGTGAAGTCATGATTGGCTGCTGGAGAGCCCAATTACTGTCAGTTCAGACATGCCTCGGCTGCAGTCAATCAAATTAGTCCAACCAATGTAAGTGTGCTGTGTTACTGTACAAGTTTTAAATGGTAGAACTAGTGGTCTGCTGCAATGGTTCACTATTCGTGTCATTGAGAAAATATGTACGGTATGATAGGACCTGAAAAAAACATGAAAATATATTTAAAGATTGCATTAATATGTTATGTTCTTATGTGCTCTAGTCAATTTTTCAAAGACATTCATGTGTTTAGGGTTGTCAAAAATTATACCCACCCGCTCATTAAATATTAATACTAGGATGAAATTGCACCTTTTCTGAATAGTTTTAGAATGTTTTTGCCTACTTGTTGTTTTGTCCGCTCAAGCTACAGTTTATCTCACTAGCTGACATCATTTTGACATTTCAAACCACACTATCAACAGTGTTATGGCTGCCAAGTTTATCTGCAAAATCACAAGGTCAGACTATCTTTTCTTTGTCGAATTTGGGCCCCAATGAAGGCCTTGTGGG
This sequence comes from Periophthalmus modestus, assembly GCA_019594935.1. NCBI lineage: Eukaryota > Metazoa > Chordata > Actinopteri > Gobiiformes > Gobiidae > Periophthalmus > Periophthalmus modestus. Next base: position 10,227,417 of record JAIEZT010000124.1, on the reverse strand, counting down.
CGGCACTCTAAACTTGCTCTAACCTCATTTTTTAAACACTCAAGGCTTACACAAATTAAGCACATTTGACAGATGATGGTCTGACTGTCTGACTCATACTGGTTCAACAGGGTTTGTGTTTGAACAAAAACAAAGAGCAAACAGAGTGCTCGTATCATGTAAGCTTTTGCACGCTCGTAGTCAGGTGCACCGTGACAACATACAGTAAAGTGTTTAGCCATCTACCTAACCCACAGGGAAATCTTATGTCTTTTCCACTGGCTCCAAACACACAAATCACTCCTTCAAGTGAATCTGAATTTATAATAATGATAAGCAGATGTTCATTAAAACAGCTGGCATGGGCAAAATCTGCCAATGGAATTTTCAATGTTTGTGTTTGAGTGCAAAGCTAAAATGTCTTGCATGAAAAGATGAGGGAGCCCTAAATCAGCTTGGGTGAGCCTCTTTGCTTTGACACAGATAATTCAATCCACTGGGTCGCACATTACGACCACGAAGGGCTGGTGTGAGTGTCTATAGCGTGAGTGTGTTTGACCCATTAACCGGTGTAATTGGCAGTTCCAGTCATCTGTGAGATTATTCAGGATTGGTTCAGGGCAATCACAGGAGAACAGAGAAAGGATTGAAGCGAGGAGACAAATCTAGGTCTTACTGCTAAATGGACACGGGGCAGGAAATGTACCGCCTGGAATAGGGGAGAGGCTTGAAAAAACAGCACAGAAGCCTTTTTAGATAGTTGTTAGACAGTGGAGCAGTTCAGGGCGTAACACTGAGTCCAGCCATGAAGGGCGAGAGGAAAGTTTTTTGGAGTGGTGTGGGGTCTGAGTGTGGAAGAAAATACTGAAAGCATAGAAAGTTTCATTCTGCCAATCTATGACATGCCTGTGCAAAGTTGAATCTCATGATTTGCAGAGCAGCACAAAGCACAAACTGTAATTTAATGAAACCTAATCCTACCAACAATAATTTCATCTGGATTACATCTTTACTGTAAATAAACTGGGAAAAAGTTTGTACCATGTTACTGCACTGAGCGTTGACCGTGACGAGCAGGAACACAAAGCTGTTTGAAAGAAAGAGGCCAAGTGTCAGTGCCATGCTAATGAATGTGTCCTATAGATGTGTTTCAAGTATATGCCTGCCTGTATATATACAAAAGAGTATAGGGCTTATAAAGTCTTAGGCGCTACTATCTTTAAGACCGACGTGTGATTTAAAAGTTCAAACACTTTGTCTAGCACTTTAATCTCATATAAACAGGTAAATTGTGCTTGGAATCCTGCTGTAGTGGTTCCCAAATTATTCCCTTATACATCAAAGTTCAGTAAAGAATATTTTTCCACGCCACTAAAACTGACAAGCAGAGATAACATTTAACAGTTGGCTGCAGCTTTGCCCCGCATTAGCAGTGGCACCAAGTGCATTAGCAGATGCCTGGAAATAGTAAAAAGCCAATCTAAAAGAGACACTTGATGTTTACAATCCAACTTTTGTTCTCATCTTTTTGACTATGCATATAAAAATGCATATATGGATATATTTTTTTTAAGAGCTTAAATATTTCCCGGACAACAGCGTTCTGGAATGAAGTTATTTGCAGGTTCCATTGTAGGCTCCCTGGGCCTCAGTGGAACTAAAGTATTCCATAAGGAGGGACAGCGGGGAAGTTAATGGGACATGGGAGAGAGCTTGGACAATAGGCTAAAGCTGGACACAGAACAAAAGACAGAAAGAAACCACTATAGGTTCTCAAGTGTTTCTGAGGCAGACAGAGTTAATGTAACTGGTAAAGTCAAGCACAAGGCAAGAAGGTTCATAAATAGCAGCTGGATGGCTGCAATTTTCAACTATAAAGATAACAATAGAGAACACTGTTAAAGACAGACAGGAAGTATTTAGCCATGAGCACTGGCACTAATGATATTTCAACAACACGAGGATGAATGACATTTACCCTTTCCACAACAAAGGCAAACATTTAATCATCCCTCACATGGCATAGATTGAAACAGTAAAAATATAAACTGTTTTTTATATCACCTTAACAATTAGCTGCCAGTTCACTTCTGCCCATAACCACTCAAATAAAAGGATGAGTGACTGCACTTTCCAACTACTGTAATTATCACTTTTGAAAACACATTAGAAGCGTGATATTGGTTTTTGAAGTAGTAGTAACAAGCTAACACATGTTAGCTTTGAGGCAGGTGTCTGATTCAAGTCTGCAGATAAAGACATGTCCAAACCAACCCAGATCTGGATACGTTGACAGGACCACTGGGATCAAGATACCCCCCAGCTTACGCATATGCTTATAAATACGCATCAACACACATCAGACTTGTACAGACACAGTCCAAGCAGCTGAGAGCCCAAGTTACAAGGCCTATGTTATTTATAACCATGAACTACTACGCTATGCTTGATGTGATCAAAGAAAATATAATAATTTAATATACTGATAATATAATAATTAATAACATATTTTAGATGTACTATAAATTGTGCCGAGTTGGACTGAGTTTTTTCTGTCCCAAATCCCTGGGTGCCGTCTGTTTGCTGTCAGCTGTTTTGCTGTGCCTGACTGAAAGGAAATGGCACTACTTGCCCACTATGTCAATATTGCACTGGCTTTAAGAATGAAATACCATGAGGAAGTAGGTAGCACTGGACGTCATCAGCATGCTAAAAATATGGTTGGTAGAAGCTACAATTTGTAAATGAATCTCAAGTAATGCAGTAGTACAGTGGCAACTTGGGCTCTCCACTGAGAATTTCAATAAGCAACAGTTGAAGGGGCTGTGCCCGATTTTTTTCATGTAATGAAGAAAAATTTGTCACCACTGCGTGCTGCCTGCATCTAATTATAAAGCATTTTTATTGGCTGCGAACCAGAAAGTAACGCTGATACATTGTTTGCAAGTTAGCCGTGGCATGACACCAAAACTCCACTCTGACCTCTGAAAGTTGTGAACAAAACTTATAAAGTAATTTCAGTGATTAATTAGAATGCTAGGAATGTGTTAACCAAGTGAGAAACAAGTTTGAAATGCTGTAAACTGTTCAAACGTAACTAGTTCTGTCCTTCCCCTTTTTAAGAGAGTAAAAATCAGGTAGGGCTCCTGTTAATGGTACAATACAACATCTTCGTCTACTATTCATGTAAGTATTTTCTGTACTTAAACCACATCAGAACAATGTCAGTCTTTTGTAAGTGAATAAAGATCTATAAGGCTGGGGCTGTGTGGGAAGGTTCAAAACAAAAACACAATCTGTTTTGGTTCAACAGGTTTTTGCATGCTTGTTTTTGTTCTCCTGACTTGTGTGAAAACAAATCTCTGCTGTTTGCAAAGCCACATTACATTACAGAGATCCAGATTAATTTAAAATGTGAGATTGTGCAAGTTGTAAACATATTCTTTAATGCAAATTATAAACATGTGACAGATGTTTTATTACATTTTACTTTTTTTTTTTTTTTAATTCAATTGCATTATAATCACAGACTGAAAGTAATTTGCTTTTTAAAGCCTAGATGCCCAACCAACAGCCATAAACAAGAGATATTGCTAAGAGATATTGAAGTGTGCCGAGTTCACACAAAACTGCCCTTTCTATTTTATGAGCAACAATCACTGCCAAGATCAGAAAGCAAAAAACATTACAGACACATACAAAGGCGCCCGAAAGCTTTAGTCTTTCAATTAGTCGGGAAGATACCCTTTAGTACACTAACCATAAATGTGCGGCCTCATTTATGTTTTTCACCATATGATAAAGGATCTATATAAATCAGGAATGTGAAAATGTGAAAGTTTGCTGGAAAAGAAAAAAAGTTAATTATGAATTTCAAGTACAATGGAAAAACACATCTACCACAGTCCCCATCCAGGTGCAGGACTACATCAAAGCTGCCTGGCCGCAAAGACAGCTCCCATGCTTTGTAATGTTGTTGGACAATACAGTAAGTTGATATGTTCCCAAAGCAGAAAAAATATGACCCCAGGCACTATATGTCTGTTACGTACACATAACAAACGTCTTGTACATTTAGTCCTGCCTTAAAGACAAATCATCATGTGTAAAATTATACTCCTGAGGCCAAGTAGTTCACGTTTTGGGGGTGCTCTAGAATGTCCTGAAATAATGTGACAATTTCTGCTATTTCTGCAGTGACATCATCCGAAAAAGAGATGGCATGTCCTTGAGTAGTGAAAGGATAGTTGTGGACATAATTTCGAAAAAGAGATTCCATCGATGTTTGTGTTTTGTACAAGCTGAAAGATTTAGTTTAGTGCAGTAAAAATACATCCTCATAACTCATGAACTTAGTGAACAGAAGTGGCTTTTTCTGATACATGGACACACGCATGTGTCACTCATGCTGCTGTTTTAGATCACTATTTTTCATGTACAACGCCAAATTACATACATTATAATGTACACACAACTGCTCTAATTATTGTAAATCTATAAATTCACTATACTGCTCAAAATATAACAGAAAAAGAACTGATGAATAAAATTAGGATGGTCTGTGCCACCAAAATATTTTACTGTACAAGGGTCTGTGTAAGTGTCCACATTTGTGAAAACATAGAGAGCTGTCTTAATCTGGCATAAAACCTTTGCAAAATCACAGCTGACAACAAGCATATTACCAGTGTATTCAATGTTCCAGTACATAACATATTGGCCTCTGAAATTGGTAAAGATAAACAATGTCACACAAGTAAACTGATTTTGACGAATAGAAAGCAACATGCACGCCCACAATAGTGACTTAGAATGTCACACAGGAGGTGAAAGAAAGAGGTGGCACAGCAGATGGGCGATGACGCAGCACCTTTTAGCTCCTGAATGACTCTTTTGCGGCAACTATTTATAATGCCTGTGATACACAAACACAGAAAGAAAGCGCTTTACAGAGTCAGAATAAGGAAGTGACTGATGACTGCTTGTCTTCGCTCCCTACTGCGACGGCACTGATAAATGCTCTATCGCAGCTCCTATTAATAGTATCGGGTGGTGGTTGGAGGTGTCAGGGCTGAAGAAGGATGGGCTCTTGCACTCCCTCCACACACACAGCAACCTCAAAACCCAGATGTGGTGAAGGAGGAGAGAGAGAAGAGGTGTGGGGGAAGGGGACGCAAAATAGGTTAAAGACCATAGACAAAGGCAGTGGCCCAACTTCAAGCAGTGTTTGGATAGATTTACTACCTAGACGATAAAACAAACAGCTTGTAGGTTTTAGCTCTAGGGTGATAAAGACTGAACTTTCTGAGGCACATGTCACTATGGAAATCTCAAGAAGACCTCATTCAGTGAGGTCACGATTGTTTGACATCTATCCATGGGTTTCAGAGTGATGAAAAATTAATCATGTTGCCATTGCAATTAACAATTCAAAACCTATTATTATATATATATATTGATTGGTGAGAAGTTCTCAAAATGGTGCTAGCAGACATAAAGCTGAAATACATGAAAAAGCAGCCAATAGATGTAGCTGAGGTTGGATTTAGATGAAACACCTCCTAGTTCCAGTTCATGTGTATTCTTACCTCGTGAGTTGGTGGCCAAGTCAGCCACTTTCTGAAAGGCATCCAGGAAGGCAGCCACCGCAACCACAGTCGCCCTGAAGAGAGAGAAAACAAAAAATGTACTAAAATATATGTTGAAACGTAAAGTAACTTTAGGACATGCTATTAAATACTGTGGGAAATGGAAATCATACACATCACAATGGCCATACACAGAAAGGCCAAGCTTTGAAAATCCATACAAGTTTAATGAGGATGGAAACTAGGTGTAAAGAAAACATGTACATTTAAAATATGCACGGGCTTCAAATTAAAGTAGATTTGCATGTGTGTAAGTTAAAACCTAAGCGTGCCCTGCTGAGAGAGGAATGTATGTGCGATTACTTGGAGACTGTTGGAATGTGTCCAGCTCAGCACACTGACTACAAGCCATCAAGGAGGAAAAGGCCCAACACAAAATGAAACCAAGTCAGGTGATCTAACCCAGTGGTTCTCAAATATGGTTTGATTATTTTAACCCAATACTACTGTTGGAAGTATTTGATAAATCAACTTGTATTTGACAATAGTATAAGAGCAAGTTTTTTCAGTTATGTCTCAAACCAGTAATATATGTTCTTGCCCTCATGCCTATCATCACATCATGCTCTTGAGGTGGGAGACATAACAAATGATATGTATATTGGAAATATGCAAAACTATATAGTGCAAAATGACCAGACTACAAACAAAACATGCACTGTAACCTTTCAAATAAGGGCATATAAAGTGATATTTCTGCACAGTTTTCAATCAAAGAAGTAGTTAAAGTAAGAAGGGGTTCTTACTTTAACTACTTCTTTGTCCCCTTTGAAAATGAGATGTCACTTTTTCTTGCTGTGAAATGCCTGAAACTGGTCTAACTTATCTATGGTGCCTGGTCAAAGGAAAAAAAGGGGAAAAGGTCAACACTAGTGACTTCATAAAAAAGCGTCTGGTGTTTCACCCTCTGTTTAAGCCATTATGTGGAGTGTCTCTTGGTGGTGTTTTAAATGAAAGCCTGTCTGCCTGTTCGACCAAACTCTTATTAAATTAGCTGGAAATGGCCAGTTCATTTCATTGGCAGCTCAACTGATTTGGTCACTGGCAAAGCAGCTTTCTCATTTCAGACGCAACAAAACCACGACACCTTGAAGGTCCTTAAACGACAAAGGCGCTGACGTTTCTGCTTGTGGGGGACCAGTGGGAATCTTCCATTACTCAACATGGGAAATTCCACAAACACTTCAGGTTGGTGAACAGGTCAAACTTTGGAAGAAAACTAAGAGTTGTCCAGCGATTCTAAAAATACACCTTTTGTATTCCCATTGTATTAGTCATGATCCTTTTAGGGTTAGTATAAACTGGAGCATTGAGGATAGCCAGGGCAAGTGTTTACCACTTCTCTGTGTGTGTCCTGAGTGTGATTTATGAATGGAAAAGTCATGGTCTACAATAGTCTAATGTTGTATTTAACTAATGCTTAAAGCAACACTTTTGATAAACTTACAGCTATTTCTAAGCAGTAAGCAGTGCCTCATTAGTCATTAGTGAATGCATGCCCTTGATAAAAATATAAGCATTGCAGTTTAAGCTTACAGTGTGTGCTACAATACTACACACAGATGTGATCACGATCTAATTATTCAAATATGATATGCAAAATCAGTTAATAAGTAGTGTGTGTTGTTGGTGAGCTGACCAAAATATCCAGGGGTGTGTCCTGCAAATGGAAAAAGAAACATACACGAGGGCACATACAGATGCCTTTCTATTTAAAGTGCAGTAAAGGCACCAAACTAGCACTATGCTAATTTCAATACACTGGAATACACACACAAAATGGCATCTGGTACACATTAGTACTATATTCTACAGAAGTTAAGTTTACTACCCAGTTTGTTACTGATTAAATCTTAGCATGCTGATTTACTGCGCTACTCCTATAAAGTGTATTTGCACTGACCTACATGGCCTGTTTGAAAACAATAGACTCCCCATGGACCTTTACATTATGCACTAGAGTTTCCACATCTATTCTTAGTGACTGTTACTAGAAGGTTGTAAATCTACTAAAACATATATTACATTACGCCCAATCCAGCATCTCTAATAAGTCCATTGGACTGTCACATTCAGCTATCTGTAGTTGGTAAGAGTATCTTTAGATGGATGAAAGCTATTGATAATGAACGCTAAATATATGTTTCTCCTATATAGAAAGATTTTGTGTGGTTGCTATTTAGTGTCCAAAATTAAAGTATAGCTTTTACACAGCTGCATTAACCATAGCCCACCAAACAGTGACAAGTTAAAGGGGTCTGTGATTATAAATCAGTCAATGTCCTCGCCCTCCTTCTTCAAAGCTGAACTTGTGCGCACATGTGTGTATGTGAGAGGTGTTCAACGGCCTCTAAAAGCCAACATGGGCGCCATATTTGGAGAAGAATAAATGACAGAACAAGCCCAACACTTAATTGGTTGATTTCCTCGTTGCTTTGTGAGAGGGGAGCTAAATTACAGAGCACTTTGCCTGGGGACGTCATTAAATACACACAGACATATGCCGGCTGGTCACTTATCCAGACCAGAGAGGGAAGGCGGGTGTGTGCCCCAGAACCTACGCAGATTAAAGGGATCCCTATGTGGGGTTTAGTGGTAGTTTGAGCAGACTGGACATGGACTTTAAAGCAAAATACTTTATTTGTAGGTCACCATGAACAAGCCAACATAGGGGAGTTATTTTAGCACTCCAGCAATAGTAGCATCAATACCATGTGAATGCTAAGTATGCCACAACCACTGTGAGCTATAAATGTACCCAAAGCCATAGTGCAGTTACCACCCCTGGTTTGCAAGTTGTGTAATGAATGACCGACATTAATGCCATGAAAAACCACAGTTCATTGATATGCTGTTATTTAAGGCTTCTGGTATTTTAAATATTGCAAAAAAAAAAAAAAATAGGCTCATGTACTGTAGTGAGTTATATTTTGGTACTTCCTGTAAGGTTTCGTACTTAAAAATATATGTTTTATTATCTTTTATTCAGTTAATCTAGCATTAGAACTTTAAAAGGGCAAAAAGTACATTTTTAGGCGGACGATTTCAAATCTTCTTTTCTACATGGAGATGTTGTTGACTGGCCAAAATCTTCTGTAAACTGAATAAATGAAAGATAGATAACTTATACCATACTGTTTAACATTCCAAGCAAATCAACATCTCCATAGAGAAAAGGTCCCTACTGGCTATCCACCAGAAAACTTTACCTTTAACTTACTATTTATAATGTAGCTCTTAAACTTTACTAACCAAATACCTACAACTGCCCATTGGTCATCTTATTGACCAGACATAAATTACTTGGCAAATTTGGTGGTGATCATTAGCAACAGGTCTACAAATTCTTTCCTAAGATGTGGCATAGCAGGGTCACATACTTAACCTCTAAATGATGGGACACTTGAAAAACATATCACCTTTAATCAGGTTTAGCACAGAGGAAATGCGAAGATGGGGACTTCCTGTGGCCCCCAGACAGTATTGTTAATGCTCAGAGCCTTTATATAACTGTCAAAATCAGTCTGTAGCAGGACACGTGGGCACTTGAAAGGTAAGGAAACTGTCATGTATCGTTAAATCAAAGAATAATTATGAACTGCAGGACATCTGTTCTTACAGTACTTATTGAACAATAGTCTTTTATTTCAGCTGTCATAAGATGTTTGCTTCTAGACACGTGGCCACTTAAAACCAACTCAGAGGGCACTGGGGATTCATTGTTAGTGAGAACATTTGGCAAAAGGTGTGCTAGGTTTACACGTGACAAAGACAAATTAAATCAGGCTTGAATAGAACTTTAATAGCGAGGCAGTAATGACCTCTGCTGAGAATTGTTAAATTATTAAACTCATTGAAGGTTACTTTTGGGACACGTGGTTCTAAATTCATACTCAAAGTTCAGTACATCACACACTATTATGTAAGAAACGGCAGTGTGGAAAAAGTGTTATTGATTTTGGCTCATTACTTGTTGACGTGTAAAGTACAATCTAAATCACAGTATTTACCAATATTCTTTATTCCAGTGCTGTCAGTTAAGACACTGACAAACTAAGATTCTTACCTGAGTTGAGACTGTAGTTTGCCAGCTTTGGTGATAAAGTCCTCCCAAATTGGGCAACTGCTCTGTGAGGGAAAAGCACATGTGAACCATCAGAACACATTTTACCATTCACATGGTTACGTAAGTATTTACAAGGGCAGCAACATGGGGTTATGGGGGCCTCACCTTCCCTCCAAGGCTATACAGATTAACAAAGTCTAGACTCACCATTTCCCATATTTGTTATAACAACACTAGTGCACGCACAAAACGTTGGTGTCCACCGCCCATATACAAGTAAATTTTTTATTTTCATTTATCTTTATTTATACAGGGAGAGCCCAATGAGAGCACTTAGACTCTCCTTTTCATGGCTGCCCTGTTTAAAATACAGAAAAATACAAAACAAAAAATGTGATTATAAATGATTATCACCAGATCACTCAAATGCATTTGTGGCGCCAATGTATCCAGTTTTTCATGTCCTTGAAATATATTCAATTTTTGGGAAGCAAAATAACCAAAAGCTTTTATTTTCCAATTTAAGCTCCAATGTGGTAAGTCTTTAGACGTAGGAAATCATGACATCTTGTATTAAAAGTTCCCATACCAAAGTTCAACAGACAAGATATTCAGGCAGTCTATCGAGTGGTTCCTTGTGCATAAATATTATACAGTGTTCTTCTCTTCTCACAGATAGTGATGGCCAAACTATAGATAGTGATGGCCAAAACTATTTTCATAAAGCGTGCAGTGAATTCAACATCTGCCTTTGTAAAGTTTTAATTTTTATTAAAAGCCACTGTGTCAAAAAGAATATCTACGGATATTGTGTCTGCACTTGTGTCCTTAATAAATATCAAATTAATATATCATTCAAACTGTTTTCTCATTTTGTGTGATGTACAGCCATGGTGTGCATGTCAATCCCAGTACATTTAAAAATAAAAACAATATTCTGGTACAGTTGGTAATACCTTGATCATTTGTGACCACTGCTGCACTGCATAATTTTTGTGTAATTTTAGGAGATCTATGGGCCACGCTGAAAACTCAGAACCTTAGAGAAACAGTGGGAGCATGCTGAAATGACATAGTAAGACCCGGATATGTTTACCAAATGTTTGTCACTACTGTGCAACTACCATCAGAGCCTCGAGGAATGTCTAGTTGTGCTGTTGGACATTGCACCAAACAACAAACTCAATTCACAGCCAGCTCTGCATCTGTACCACTAGATCGTAAGCTACTGAGTCACTGTTAAAACTCTTCCTGCAACTATGATGTAGTAGTCTGAAGCAACCCACACTGACCCGCTGAGAAAGCGGTGAATATTACACGTGCACAAATCATATCAAATTTAAGACTAAACTGGGGCTAGATCAGGACCAAACCAAAATCAAGAAATGTAGATCACTTTTCTTTTGGCTTGTTTAGAATGATTAAATCCAAAGTCTTTTTGGACCTGGTTAAAGCTCCGGTGGTACCCTGACACACTGAATGCACTCTGCAGCATTCATAACAAACTCAAGATAGATATGGTGGCCCGCCATTTGACCCATGCATGTCAGAGCCTCAGACCCTGTGGGCTACTCTTCCCTGACAGCCACATTCTCCACATTCCTCCAGGCACTATAACAGCTGGGAAATCGTCTAATTGTGCCATCATCTGAACTCTGTCATAGAGGATCCAAATAAGATGCCCTACTTTTATAATTGCCCATTGCCCTATTTGGTTCTCACACAGTCACACTGTTAAAACTCTAAACTAGGGCATGAAATAACAGTAAAATTATAACTAATAATAACTTAACACTTGTTTATAATGGGTGTAAAAACAAAATGTGACTTTTTAGACATGCACTATTAACTAAAGATGGAAACAACACTAATCAGAGAAGAAGTGTAGAAAAACAGCGGGAAAAAAAACATTAAATATAAAACATGCATGTCAAATAAGGATATGCATTCACAGTTTCTTAAATATAAATGTAAGATTAGAGTGGAAGACTAGGTAAAGAGCCAGCAGTCAACAACAACTCAGCCAAGCGCGCAAGTTTCCACATGGACAAAGTTGATCTGCTGTGAATTAAAAGTTAAAAGGCAACAAGTTGGTTAAGAACAAGCTGAAGGTGTAAAGAAATAACAGTAAAACTATCTTAAAAGTTCTTAAAGCATTGTTAGTTCTGTGTAGCAAGTTTGGGCTTACTTTCATGTCTGCGATAAGAGTTTGGAAGAGTCCTCCGAGCGCGCTGCATTCCTTCTCTATCACAACCTCCATTTTCGGGACGACTCCAGTGGTCAGCCCTCGCTTCTGATCGCCACCTCGGATCGATCACCAAAAAAAAATAAATCACTTAAAACTGAAGAAAAGGAGCAACTAGCGCGGAATTAGTAATATAGTTTATAGACACCAACGCCTATGCACCGTGATGCAAAACTCTGTGTTCAGTGGAGCGCCATTCACTAAGAAAAGGAGCGATAAAGACGAAGAGAGACATTTAAATCCCCGTGTCCCCTCCGCACAGACCCGCTCAAACCCATCGCTGACCCCCCTCTACACCTCTGCACGTCTGCCTATGATGCAAAGGGAAAAGAAAAGTCCGGGCAAATCAAATAGTAATGGTTATTCCGAGTTTGCCAAGTGACTGAGGTAATCTCCGACGCTGGAGTCACGCACTGCCTCCCAAACACTGACCGAGAAAAAATAAAGGCGAAAGAAACAAGTCAAGTTCTGTAGGGCACGAGGACACTTCCGGTTTGTAGTAAAAACATGTTTTCTGTGATGTGCAATCTGTAAAACTAAGTAACCAACTCAAATTATGACATATTATTTTATTTTTACATTTATATTCACACACTGTACAAACTTATTTTTACACTTGTTAGGCTAGTTTCTTATCTTTTTCCCCTCTAGGTGCATCCAGGTGTATCTTCAGGTGCAAGCACAGATGTTTGATTTAACATATATAGACCTATCCTTTTATTGATCATACTGATGTGCGTGTGAGTGTTTGATGTTGATTTCAAATATATATTATACATTATTTCAATGAAGACGCCAAAGTATAGGCGACCTTTATTGTGAAGAAAGCTCACGTGCACATCCGGCTCTGCCAAGGACCACTCTGCTCTCTTGTGCCATTTTATGGTTCTATGCAAAACTGCTGCAGGACGCAGGGAGCTCAACCTGCAAGCTGTAACGGTCTCTTCAAATTTATGTTGTTTTTCTCAAACTGGGTTTTGATTTTGTACATTAGTTATAGCCACATGAAGGCACGCTTAGTGACTTAGTAATCAGCCACGAGTGACATCTAGAGGCCAAAAGCAGACAGCAATGCAAGAAAAAAAAAAAAAAAAATACAAGCCTTATTTATTAAAAAAAATAAATAAATAAATATTACCACAAATATATTTTGTATACATATAAACTGACTGAAGAAAAAGAAAACTATAAATTAATGTGTCTCTTCAATGTTTAGTTTATTCCCCTAGTTAATCCATGTCTGGGGTGTGAATTGGTGACTCATAGTGGACCAAAAGAAACATTACATACTGTTAAATGTTTTATTGATTTTTTGATCTAAAAATGCTTATCATGTGGTTTATTAACAGTACATAGTTACAAAAATAAGTGAAATATTAGACTACAACTAAGACAATGTACAACATTTTGTTTTTAGTTGTTTTGGCTTGTTATAAAGGTACATCAGATTACTGTGGTTCACTGTATTTACTGTCTTCTCAAGAGAAAAAAAAAGTCTATAATTTGCATAAATTATTAGTATTAGTACCTGTGATATTCCTTTCCATCAGGAAGTATTTTTATTCTACTTAAGTATTGAAATACTGGATAATAAACAGTGCACAATCATTAAAAGCTATAAATACTAAACAATTGAGTTTGTATAAATAAAAATAAATGAAAATGAAAAAATAATGGCCATGTAAAAAAAATGTTATTAAAGAATATTATTTATGTTACATTTTCATATAGCACCTCCAGATATCCCAGTACCAATCATTAGTACAGAGATATGTGTTTTCATGTGTGTGGAAATGGAAAAGGCAAGTCATTTTTTACTGATTTAGCAGTTCTAATATCTAGAGCAAAACTATACAACAGCTTTAAAATGTATAATGTATACACGCATAAAGGAGAATTAGTTTTGGAGTTACATTCTCCATCTCTTGAAGCCCATCAGCATACTGCAACCATAACAAAGAGTCACGATGAAAGCAAATATCTGAAAGACAAAGGAGACAAAATCTAGACATGAGCTATATAAACTATAATTGACACTATATAAACACTGGAAATATACAAGCAAACTATTAAAGGCACATGCCTTAAACCCAACAAACCCAAGAAGAAAACTGGCGACTGAGCTGTTACTTTGTATATGCAAAGATTTTGATTTTTGCATTTTTAGTGATGTCATTCATCTGACTATGTTCACTGGCTCATCAACAATTGGTTGAAGGAAATTCTAGCCATGTTCTTTTTCTTCTCAGAATTTGCCTTCTCATTAAAGAGCTGCAATATTATTCACAATTAAATGAAAACTGCTATTATATTCACAATTAGCAAAACACGAATGGCATTATTTATGTAATGTAGGACTCTGCTTTACAAATTTAGTTTTTTTCTGAAATGCAGCTCCAAGACTGAGAGCTGAATATTTATTTTAAAACCATAATCTAACTGCAATCACAACAATCATAGAAATGGCTATTTTTTTGTATATTCGATATTGGAATTGATAACCTTCTTAACTTTAGTAAAATATGCATGACCTACCGTAGCTGCCACATTGATGTTGTACTGGTTGCTAGTCATGACAGTGAAAATGTTGCCCTGAGAAGTGGGAAAACAAATCAGTATCTGGGTGGCGTTGGCTATGGGTTTGAACTGAGTGCCTCCATTGGCTGCTGTGGTCGCTGCCTCCAACACAAAAGCAGCAAAGTAGAAGAGCACTGCTACAAAGTGGTAAAGCACATCCTGTGAAGAAGCACAGAATACTAATTATACCAGTGAAGAAGAATCAAATTTCAACCAAACTCTAAATTTCATTTGACTGTTAATTATTTCCACCATTCTGAACAAAGAGCTCAGAAAACACACCCTGAACAAAAATAAATATCTTACTAGTTACATAGACATATGCAATATACAAACAGCCTAAATCACCATGGCAAAGTGAAAATGAAAACCCCCATCTACTCCTTATATGATGCTGTATCTGAGATTGTGAATTGTTAAAGTCTTATACAGTATTGTGAGCAAAAAGGGGTTATTTAAGAAGTTAAGAAAGACTTTTCTATATACAACTGCTAATATTTAGTCTATGATCTACGAAGAGATATGAACAACACAAAATTCACATTTCACAAAATTGAAGTGTGTGTGCATTCACACTTGGACAGTCACCCCATGAAATATTGGCACTAGACTGTAACTAAAACCGGAATTAAACCTGGACTAAACCAGGACTAAACCAGGATTAGAGTGGGACCAGAGCAAAATGTTAAGTTGGTTTAAGTAACTAAGAATATACCAAGATTGAGACAAGGGATTAAATTAAGTGAGAATGAAAAAACAAGTAGTAGATAGAGAGAGGGTGTGTCAAGGCAGGTTAAGAGGAGTTTGTATTGTAGTTCAAATGGGACAATAGCGGCTTTTGTTGTTGAGCTTCAGTGTGAGCTCATGGTCCATGTCAGTCTTTGTTCCACTCACAACAAACAAGCCCACATGTCTAACTACAACACTACTGCAGGAGAGATAGAGGGTGACACCAAAGCAAGTCTGTCGCCAAGAATCTTCAGACTCAATACCCCATACTGAAATATATATATATATATATATATATATATATATATATGTCAAGATCCTGTGGCCAAGATCCTGTCCAGATCCTGTGGAGCTTCCAGACAGACTGACAGAATGGTGATGGTGAACCAGCCAGACATTGTGGTGGTGGATAAACAACAGAGCAAAGCCTTTGTGGTGGACATCACAGTACCAAGTGATGGGAACATCAGGAAAAAGGAACATGAGAAACTACAGAAATACCAGAAAGGAAATCCTCAAAGAGGAACTGAAAGGTGAAGGCATCAGTGGGTCCCCGTGGTCATATATATATATATATACATATATATATATATATATATATATATATATGTATGTGTGTGTGTATATATGTGTGTGTGTGTGTATATATGTATATGTGTGTGTGTGTGTGTGTGTGTGCGTGCATGTGTGTTTGTTTGTTTGTTTTTTACAGTAATTCACGTTTTTGAAAATAATATTTGGAAGGACAGGACAGGCGTGTTTGGATTATAAACCTATATATGTCACAATACTAACTATGAACAAGAATATAGCCATTTAGAGTTGGTCCATAGTGTGTCGCCATCTAATATCGAGCAAAATGTGCCAGAAGGTGCAACCACACACAATATGATTTGTATATGATATGAGTCTTACAATTACGTTCCAGTCGATGTTGACGCGGTCAGCCAGGCCAGTGATGAGCAGAGTGAGGTAGGCAGAAGACAGGAAGAAGGTAGTGACAGACACAAACATGACCCAGCCCTGCAGCAGAGGCACTGGGACATTGGAGGAGGCGACTAGGATCCATACCAGACCTCCAAAAATCTGGAGAGAAACAGAAAACACAGATGATTTGGATTAAGTAGCTACTTATCCTGTAACAAAAAGTTTACATTGCAATACAAACATCTTCAGTGCACCACTAAGTCAGCGGGTAGATGGCCAAGATAGACTAACCGAAGACATGTCAGAGCAACATCAGTCTATTTAATTTACCCTTTTGCTTTTTGACTTTGTACTCTATTTAAAATGAATAGGTCTAGGGTGTAGTTGCTTGCGAAATCGCTATAATTAAGACTATCCTTCCCGTAAACTGATTCATCCATTCAACAGCTTTAGTCTATGGCACACAACTAATCTATATTGCGCCAAACTCTTACGACATACAACATAGGAAGTGGGCAGACTTGAACAAAAACATATATTATATCATATATGTCCCCTA
Organism: Periophthalmus modestus; assembly: GCA_019594935.1. Lineage (NCBI taxonomy): Eukaryota > Metazoa > Chordata > Actinopteri > Gobiiformes > Gobiidae > Periophthalmus > Periophthalmus modestus. Next base: position 10,210,687 of record JAIEZT010000124.1, on the reverse strand, counting down.
ACCAGTAGATATCAAATGGAGCTGTAGTTTAGAGGTCACCTTGTGGATTAAAATATCGCATTGATTAAGTATCCAATGCGCATACCAAACTCTACTACTAAGTTATTGGATTTGCTCCAAGAAAACTTCGCTTGAGGAGATGTTTTCATGGGTTGTCAGCCTGAGGAAAGAGAAATGCAGCCTGGCAACCGAGAGACGCGGAGTTGGTAACGTGTTTGCGGTGAACAAACTCGACAGACAGGACATTTTTGCTTATTGCGCGTCGTGCGTAAAGGACCAACCATTTGGAAGTGTAATGTTGTTCATCTATTGACTAAGATTACTAAATAGCTTTTGAAAACATATAGTACACAGCCAGGGAACAACCTACTTACTATCTCCAAAGTTATCAGTGCTCCAGAGTATGTCCTTAAAACCTCGAGTCCCAAAGGCAAAGAAATGGTGGCCCCTGGAAACGCAGTGGCGGCAGCGGCTGCAGCGTTATTAGCGGCGGGGTTTGTGGCTTGCTCCGACATCTCTCCGTGTCGCAGCTGGTTGTGCCCCTCTCCGCTGGCTCTGCTCCTCTGTCCACTCAAAACTGCACTAAACAATGGGCCAGAGGAGCCGGGAAAATTCCTGCGGAGTCATGTGTCCCCCAAACAGGTCGGACAGGTGCACAGCCACTCCCTGAACTGGTGCAGCCTTCAAAGACCTTCGGTGTGCCAAGAACTGCTCGAACAATGACTAATTATTACACTTTTATAATGGAAGACTAAACGGAGACTGCATTTGTCTTATAACACCAGAGAAGGCTGTAAATGATAAACCTTTTACTACTGCTACTTCAATGTACTGGGCTTGTATACAATGACAAACATAGATTAAACAAAAATATGACATTTACATCTAATTTTACATACATTTTTAATCTAGGTGGTTCATTCAAAGGAAAAAAAAAACATATTTAGGCTACAGTTAATAACCAGGGGCCAAGTTAATAACGCGTAGCAAATACTATCCTATTTATTTAACTGGTATTTAATATGGTGCTACAAATACAAATGATAATTGCTGTATTGTCCCCATAAAAACTTTCCAGTGGAATGGTGGTTCAGTTAATGTTTAGCTGTTATTTCGATTACGGGCTTCAATGTTTGTCTGACCTCTAACTCAGAGTGCACAGTGCTAAGTACAGCAAAGGCAACTGCTAAAGTAAAAAAACTTAAAACATTGTAGTCAGTTGATTCACGATCAATACTGTCCATTCTCTCACGTTGTCTCAAGAATCCGACGGGTCTGATAAAGTGTTTAAAAACACAAGGGAATTAGAAATCATTTGGGGAAAGAATGAGACCTCAGACATACCAGCTGGTTTATTGAACAAAGTATGCACACATATTGAGCCATCTCTGCTAATCTAGAAATGGTACATTTCAATGAATGAACCAGGGCAGGCCCAGCCTATTAGCAGACTAAGCAGCTGCTTAGGACCCCGAGGCCAGCAGAGAGCCCCCAAGAGCCCATACATTTATATTGAAACTAATATAATATATCACATTTTATTGGACACACGGCTTATGTATTTGCAGCAGCCTAAATAGCCCTCTAAAACAATTACATAAATATGTAAATATATAAAGCCCACTGGTACACATTAAAATCCACCAGAAACAAAGAAAAAATGTCTAGAATAAAAATAAAAAAATTGACCCCCCTTTCCCTTATATGTCTGTGTACTGTTCTTGTGACTATAGTCGTTGTGACATTCTGGATGTTTTCAGTCTGATGTTGGTCATACAAATACAAATACAATCAGTCAAGATGATAAGAGCAGAGTCATAATGTTGTCAAATGTGATAGCTGAGCCAGGAGGCATCCGATGTCAGGGGACAAATTCAGCTTAGGGCCCCCTGAAACCCAGGGCCAGCCCTGAAATGAACATACATTGAGAACAAAATACCGAAAAAGAAAGCTCATTGGTCAAAAAATCCATTTCATTGCAAAGTCTCACAAATGTATGGAAAGACACTCTCCTAATTATTATCACTAAATCCACATTTTTGGGGCTCCATACTCAGGTGAGCAAAATCCTCCCTTTCATTGGCATCACTGGGCCTACCTTCCATCCATAATTCTGACCCCATAAAGCCTGTCTCATTTTCCCACATTCATGTGCCCTCTGTCCTCCTGTCAAACCCAGAGACCCACAGATTCAGGAGCTTTGACCTGCTCTTTATAGTCACCAAACGACATTGTCGAGAGTCACTGTCTTCTTTACTCTTACTCTTTGCCCAGGTCTTGGACAATTCTTTATGCCAATGCATGCAGTGTGTTTGGGGTCTAAGGAGAGATGCAGTTGCACTCTCTGTTCACCTCTATCCATCCAAATGAGAAACAGAAGCCTAAAAGAATAGTAAGTATTTGTTATGGATAGAGAGTACATTTAGTGTGTTATATGTGCTGGTGAGTCTGAAACTTACATACAGACACAACTTAAATAGGAAACATGGAAGTAGTGGACCCCATCAGAAAGTTGCATAGTGCACATTTAAACAAAAACAACCAGATTATTTTTTATGTATTCATTAATTTTACTTATTTATTGGTAACTATAAAAAAAAAAACAGTAAAAAAAAAAACCCAGTATAATAAACATAATAAAAACACAGAATTCATCTTCCATAGTTTTTTCTTTATTCTTTTGTGTAAAATTGTTGAATTGTTCCTATAACGCTATCACCGCAGAAGTCAGAGTGTCTTTCTCATTTGATTTTTGTTGATGTGACTTCAGATGGCATCTGTCATAACAGTAAAATACAATAATTATTATGAAATACAATTTCATAATCAGTCATTTAAAGTATGCATTTATTGTTATTTTCATACTTACAATGGACAACTATAATTATACTCCCAACCACCAGGATACCAGCCAGCATTGCAAGGCATATACAAACAACTTTACGGTTGGGTTCAAATCTTCTCCCTAACAAATATGTTACAAATCATAACTTTCCTTTCAATAATGAAAAAATATGCATTTTTACCTGAAACTGTTTGTCTGTTGTTCATTTTGTCATCAATTCCAGCTTGCACTCGTCTAAAATGTCTGGTATACTCCTGTGATATCTCTCAGATTTGAGGTCAAAATAAAGAACTGTCCAGTAAAACAAAATGAGCTTACACTGAGGAATATTTCCTGGATTTTTTCTGTAAGAAAAGAGAAACTGGTGTTTGGAGTTGGGGTAAAACAAAATGCAAGGTGGTGATTCTGTCAACAAGCCAAATGCTTTCACAGCACAATTATAGACTTCTGCTTTTTTTGTTCTGAAATATTAGAGAAATTGTTTTTTTTGTACAAAACCCTACAAAATCTGGATAAAACAGAAGGTATTTAGGAACAAGATTGTACTTACTAAATAAATAATACTACTCTGACAAAACAAATAGAACCCTAAAATTCTGAAAGGATGCATTGCATCTGCATTAAAAGTACAATGAGGCAAATAAGTATTTGAACATCCTGATACTTTTTGCAAGTTCTCCCACTTAGAAATCATGGAGGGGTCTGAAAATTTCATCTTAGGTGCATGTCCACTGTGAAAGACATAATCTAGAGGTAATTGTTTTTTTGCAATTCTAATATAAACGTACAAAAACCCTAAACAAAACGTACAAAACCCTACAAAATCTGGATAAAGTGTACAGAAGGTATTTAGGAACAAGATTGTGTTACTTACATAATAATACTACTCTGACAAAACATTAGATAGAACCCTAAAATTCTGAAAGGATGCATTGCATCTGCATTAAAAGTACAATGAGGCAAATAAGTATTTGAACATCCTGTAATTTTGCAAGTTCTCCCACTTAGAAATCATGGAGGGGTCTGAAAATTTCATCTTAGGTGCATGTCCACTGTGAAAGACATAATCTAAAAAAGATCTGGAAATCACATTGTATGATTCTTTAAAATAATTTATTTGTATGTTACTGCTCCAAATAAGTATTTGAACACCTGCCTATCAGCTAGAATTCTGACCCTCAAAGACCTGTTAGTCCGCTTTTAAAAAGTTCACCTCCACTCCACTTATTCTCCTAATTTAGAAGCACCTGTTTGAGGTTGTTAGCTGCATAAAGACACCTGTCCACCCCAGACAATCAGTAAGACTCCAACTATTAACATGGCCAAGACCAAACAACTGTTAAAATGCACGAGAGACAAAATTGTAGACCCACACAAAGCTGGAAAGGGCTACAGGGCAATTGCCAAGCAGCTTGGTGAATAAAAGATCCACTGTTGGAGCAATTATTAGAAAATGAAGAAGCTAAACATGACTGTCAATCTCCCTCGGACTGGGGCTCCATGCAAGATCTCACCTCATGGGGTCTCAGTGAGCCTAAGAAAGGTGAGGAATCAAAACAGAACTACACGGGAGGAGCTGGTCAATGACCTGAAAAGAGCTGGGACCACCGTTTCCAAGGTTACTGTTAGTAATACACTAAGACGTCATGGTTTAAAATCATGCATGGCACGGAAGGTTCCCCTGCTTAAACCAGCACATGTCCAGACCCGTCTTGAATTTGGCAATGACCATTTGGATGATCCAGAGGAGTCATGGGAGAAAGTCATGTGGTCAGATGAGACCAAAATAGAAGCATATCAAGATTCTGGCCAGTCTCCAGACCTAAACCCAATAGCAAAGCTCAAACTCCGTGTTTCTCAGCGACAGCCCAGAAACCTGACTGATCTAGAGAAGATCTATGTGGAGGAGTGGGCCAAAATCCCTCCTGCAGTGTGAGCAAACCTGGTGAAAAACTACAGGAAACGTTTGACCTCTGTAATTGCAAACAAAGGCTACTGTACCAAATATTAACATTGATTTTCTCAGGTGTTCAAAGACTTTATTTTTAAAAATCATACAATGTGATTTCCAGATTTTTTTTTTACATTGTCTTTCACAGTGGACATGTACCTAAGATGAAAATTTCAGACCCCTCCATGATTTCTAAGTGGGAGAACTTGCAAAATCACAGGGTGTATACTTATTTGCCTCACTGTAGATAAAAGAAGAAAAAAAAATTGGCAGTAAAGATGTAATCTGCATTTTTTCTTTCACCTTCTAAAACTGTGTGTACCTCATGTCAGACATTGAACATGCTGCAGATTAGAATTGCAAAATTTATTTAGAAACACTTTATTGGCAGCTATCAAACATAGTACTATAAAGAGTATGACAGGGACAGTTATGTTCAAAAAATGATCACAGAATTTTATTAATCACTATAAGAACTACTAAGTAAATCAGACACAGATATAGCACAGCTCACATACTTTTACATGAAAGTAACATCCATATAGTGCTTCACGATACCAGCGTGGGTGCTGTTCCTCCTCTTCTTCTGCTTTTGGGAAACTCACAGATAAAAAACATAGAATTATCACACTGAGTGTGAGCCCATGTCCCAGAGCTGAGCAGCTCCACACAGCTGGAGTTTGTGCTGGGAGGAAAGTCACTCCATCCTGAGAATGTCTGCAGGGGGGTGGAGTCCGAGTACATGTAACTTCTAGTCCCATTCTATTAAAACAATAGAGATTGGACATAATGGTACGCTGCTCAATATGAAAGATACTATGAAAAAAGTCCAGGCAGAGTGATAACATGTCAATGGAGACAATACGTGGGGAACCCTCTTCCAGAAAAGTTACATAGTGCACCTTTAAATATCCATAATATTGATATTTGATTCCTGCTATCAACATATCCCATGTAAACATTTCAGCAAGTTATATGAGTATAGTTTAATATCAAAGCACTTACAGTATCTGAGTTGGCTTTCACTCCCACATAAACCCGAGTGAGGTGAGACTGGCTGATATAGTCTGCTAGGATTTGGTTGGTGTTAGGGGTCTTGGGCATGGCAAGGACCCCTCCTCTGAGCCTGCAGTTCATTGATGCTTCCTGAAACATCTTGGCCTCTTTCACAAGCAGATAGTACCTCTCTTCTGTCTCTCTGAGCCCCAACAGCACTATGCAGTAAGAAGAATTAGATTTTTATCATAGAGTTGTTAAGATCAAATTAAAGATCATACCATTTTTTACAAATCTGATGGCGTTCCTCAGCTTGTCCAAATTGGTATCTATAGGTCCAATCAGCCTCCTATATCTGCCGCAGTCACAGGTAGAGCCTAAGTGAACATGAGCATTTGAGTGAAATACATACTAAATAAACTGAAATACAACAATAAGAGGAAAATACTCTTGTTTTCACCTGGTGTTCCTTTAAAACCACCAGGGCCATCCATGCCAGGGTCACCTTTGTCTCCTGGATACAACAAATCAAACTGTGAGCCACATCTTTGTGATTCGATGCTGTAATGTGACAAGTTTCCACAAGAGGGCAGTGTAATGTAAATATAGAAAACGGTTAAAAAAAAAAAAAGACTGAAGGTAGCCTATTGTATTTACATAAACTATTTGAATTGACGTCAAATGTCAAATATAAAACATAATATTGTTCATAGATAACGCTTTATAAACTAGTTTCATTAGATTAGATTTAAACAGAGTTGGATTTGAAAATAACAATTTATAATAATAACACTTTTAATAACCTTAAACAAGCATGAAGAAAATCTTCATCATGAACAAAAGTTTATTATGCATATATGTAAACCCTCAGTTTAACTTCGTCTTTTGATTTATTATGCATAGTTCAGCTTTAATAAATACACTAATCCTAGCCCCTTAAGTAGTTACTAAGCCGGAATCATTCTTCAAACAATTTTTTTTTATTATGAGTCTGTGTTCAAGTTTTATTAAGGCTAATTAAAAAGGTGTAGTTATTATTAAATGGTACTAAAAACACACCTTTGTCTCCAGTTGGCCCCATCTTTCCTATGTACCCCATGTCTCCTTTAATTCCTGCATCTCCTGCATTACCTGCACAGAGGAAGAGATGTATTAATAAGACATTTCATGCCAGACAGCAGACTGGAGATCACCGTTGCTATGGCTACCAGATGAATCAACATATATAAAATCATAGACTGAGTGCAGTTGCTACAGTGATGTCTTTCATTGTGCATTGTTGTTGCAGCGCTTTTGCCAGTTAAACGACATCTTGACTCTAGATAACAGTTCTTCCTCTCATAACAATAACCAGCCTCTCCAACTGGTCTAACGTCTGGATTGTCCCACTGTTTAAAAGACTCATAGCAATGATGATGTTTACATTTGGCATTCAAGAGCTGCATTTTTGATCATTTATGTTGAATGTTGTGTCATGTAAGGTCATTACAAATTTGAAACTAAGATTAACTTTTAGATGTCTTTTGCAGAAGTTACACATTCAAATTAGTAGTTGATTATATAGGCTCTGTGCCGTGTGATGTATTGTTTTTTGTTATAAGGTCCCAGAATGATGAGCCCACACCTTATTGTAAAAATGAACTTGATTTTTACAAGTAAACCATGCATTATGTGTTGACATGTAGTGAGAAACAACAGATCTGCTGTAAAGGTCCAAAACGAACAGCCATGTTACACAGTTGCACAAACCAAGGTTGAAAAGTTTACTGGAGATCATGTGCAGTATAGGTTCTATTTTCATGGTATCATTCTACTATTTTGGAAGAGACTCAAGTGTCCTGTTATTTGTCTTTTACACTGTCAGACATAGTGTGTTCAACTGTGTGCAAAAAACAATGTACAAAGAGCAAAAGGGGAGTAAGTGTGCGTCTAGTAACCTCACAGCACAGTACATTTTTAAAATGTCTTAATAAGTAAAAAGAATATCCTTATATAGCGATATTTAATAAAAGAGTAGTAGCAGAAGAGGTTGGATTTGGCAGAAGCAGCTGGAGTATATTTCTCAGGAAATAACATGTGGACTCCCTTTATTATCAGTAACACCATTTTAGTCAACATAATTATTTTATTTTGACATTGTCCAACTGTGAGAGTTTGACAGCAGATTTTTAAGCACATTTTAGAGTTTTGTTTACATACATGTTGGACACATCTGAGACACATATGGAGAGCAGCATACCACGGCTCATCCAGCAGCTATTAACACATCTGCTTCCTGCACAGACACAGGTCATGGCAGTTTAGCTATCGGCTATAACCACTGTCTGAAGAAAAATACATGTTCTACATACTTTTGAGACAGAGCAAAAGGTGACAGTGTATACATTTTCTGCAAGAATAAATTATGAGGGAGTATTCAGTTTCCATGTTATTATCAAATGCCATTTTGAGGACTTTTTTACTCTTTAAAAGATACATATAAATATAAAAATATTGAAGATTAACATTGTTAATTGCTGGATGGACATAAAGATAATGAATTAATGATCATGGCTCTTGAGTCTACTATTGTCCCTACACACACTTGAATGAATTATCTTCTGCATATTTAAAAGAACCATATTACACTGCATTCTGATCGATGTTATAATTATAATTACATTCACACACATTTAACACACAAACCCTGTATATTTAGGCTGAGTTCTGCTCTAAAACTGGTAACACCTTGTGATGTCATGAGGTGATACAGGCGCTCCACTGTGTTTTTGAACACCTTCACTAGACTAGTCTCAAAAGGTAGCTGTTAACTTGAAAACTACCTCTTCATGACATCATGGTGGAAGAGCATTTTGAGCTTCAGAGATGTAGACAGACTAATAATAAAGGTTACTCAAGCATATGTGAATGAAACAAAACACAACTCCAGGTCTGTTGCTGATGAGGTAACATTCTAACACGGCGTACAGCTCACATTTTGCATAATATAGGACCTTTAAATCCCATTATTTTTGTAAATGCTAATTCCTTAGACACAAATTTGCTGTTGGTACCTGGATGCCCTGGTGGCCCAGCTTTTCCAATGACTCCTTCCTCTCCAACATCTCCAGTCTCACCTTGGTCACCTACACAAAACGCAGATAACAGAAATATTTACTCAGGGTAGACCAATATTTGTGGATGAAGTATTAATGTTGATAGAGGGAACACTAGAAAAAGTATGAATAAAATCTAACTGGAAGTTCTAATGAGGTGTTGAGAAAGGTTTGTGGGTTTTTCCTCCTTCTCTGGCATCAGAAAGCATTTGGAGTGTGTATTAGGGATTGCAATTATGTCTCAAGTAGTTCTTGCCAGGAGGACATTAGATCTTATTTAGTGCTGTGCTTTGAAATAACCACTGCTTGATTAGTCTGGAGTGGTACTTAAGAAAATGGATTGTTCTGCTCTTTGGCATGATTCTTTGGCATGTTTAGACAGATTTCTGTAATCCAATTTTAAATGAAAAACACACAGAACTCACATGTGGAACCAAACTCAAAATTTGAAAATAACTGGTTTTAACTTTTAGAATTATGTACAATTTTAAACATTAAATCCCCTTTCGTTTAGGGTTTTTTTTTTTACGCTTTATAAGATTCCAGTAACAATAAATACATGGTTTGAGCATGAATAACATTTTTCTTAGGAAACTTGGTTGATTACTACCAAGTTTGAGCCAGTCAAAAAGTATTTATGTGGAAAAGAAATGACACTCGCTTTGCTATTTTAATTCATAGTAAAATACACATAGGACGCCCACTCTGATCTGCAGACCTGTACACACAATCAAAGCTGGCTCTGTGGTCTACTGTATCTTGGATGAGTCTTGTACAAATAATCTCACTGTTAAGTGGCAGCTGTCTAAATATACATGGATGTAATGGGACTTTTTACATTTTCTACATCACTAGAGTGGGAAATACAGCATGCAAAATATTACGGTACACACTTTTAGTTTAAGTTTTAGTTGTAGTTAAAGAATTTATCTTTTTTATTACATTTTATCCAAAGCTTACATTATGTCGTGAGTTTTATGTTCAGTACTAGGCATATCCAGATTTTTTTTTTTTTTTTTTTTACTGGGGTGGTCCGAGGATGGCACCATAGCTGTAAATCTTAAAGAAAAGGTTTGACAGAATTTACTACTTGAATTTCAGTTTCATTTTGGTAAATGAATAACTAAAAATAAAGACAAACATGAAAAACAACAACAAGCAAGCATTTAATAATTTAGTGAAAAGTGAAATTTGACTAAAATTGACATTGATCCCCCCTAATATAATGCCTCAGCACCTGGATCGGCCAACCACATTCCAGCGGTAGCCGGTGCCTTCCCTGCTACTCTCTCCTCCCTAAACACTGAATGAACTGAAACAGCCTTCTTTATCCAGGCTTTGTACTGGCACAGATAACTCACTGGCTTTTGATCGCTTATGTCTGAACATGAAAAACGAATTCTTATAATTCTGATCAAAGCCAGCTTAACCAACTCTGGGATAGTGGTTCTTTTCCACTTAACAGACCTCCCCAGTTTGTACATGATGTCAGCTCCCCAAGCACAGTCTCTGAATTATCTGGAAGCCAAAAGTGCATGTCATGGTTTTCAGTAATGCTTATTTTATTGTGTACTTTATAAGGCCTGTCTGTCTGAATCAGCAGGGAAACAAGCTACTGGATGTCATAAAAGAACAGGCATACTGTGAGGAGGCTTTCCCTGCAAAGTCTATGAAGGAGCTGACTCAAGGCTGGTAAACAACAGGACATTGCATGCACCCAATTGTCATGATTAGCATCATAAACTCCAAAACAAATTACACAGGTCTTTCCTTAGCGTTTTCCATTTAGCCAGTACAGTAAACACAGTTAGACAACGAGCATCTTAGCAATTAGCTTTACCTTTAGCTCCTGGTATCAGGGAGTTGGTGCAGACTTCGGGTGAGGCAGAGAGAAAACTCATCACAAGAAGTAAAATGAAACAGTTTGTAAGTCTTTTGGAGTGTTTTGTAGCCATTGTCCTCAAAATATAGTTTTGTGGTAAAGAAGACCAGACAATTTAATGTCCAGAAATGCGAACATTGAACTGCAGTTGGGCCAGTGAAAGAGGTACTAATGAGCAAACACAGTGCTTGTTTATAAAAGACTTATCAGGGACTTGTCATGTGTCAAATAACACTTCCCATGATGCATTCCTCTGCACGTCTGCTAATGGACTGATAATCTGCAGTGCTAATGAATGTAATCAATAATCTCATTTCATAACATGTTATAAATTGTTGTTGGCAAATGTAAACTGTGTCATTATTCCAAAAATGATTAAGCTACTGTGTTTCATAAAATATAATCATTTGAAAATGTATTCTATGGTTAGTTCTGTGGTTTAGGGTTAGTAATCTTATCAACAAAAAGTCTTGCAAATATATTGAAGACATCTAGACATTTAGACAAGCTAATGTTTTTTATTGCAGAAATAGTAAAATGACAACAAAATTAACACTGTTCTGCTTTGTCTTCACATTAAAGTGAGTGTTTACCTAAATTATACAATGACTGAAATGAAAACCCACTATGCATTCATTCTGCAGATATTTTGTACAATTGAATCTTGTGGTTTGTCATTTCTTGATGGAAAATACAGGGCTTTAGACTGAGGCTTTATGAGGAAGAGTATGGGTGGCTCTGAGCAGACGAGAGACAGACACAAAGCAGGAGGGATCAGGGGAAAGAATGAGACGTAATCACTGCAGAAGAGGACGTATTAAGACAAAAAGACATGTATGGAGACTGCGTGGTTGGACCACATGACTTGGCTCTCCATCAGTGCAATGCATTCTGGGTTATCTTTGGGTTGACAGCTAATCAGGCGCTAGTATGGTACATTCTCTGAAGTTCAGCAAGGGGCTAAAGTTTGTAATCATTAATTGGAAAACCAGATACCTCTTCATCAGGCTTGAACAACAGTGCCCTGAAGGAAAAAACTTTGCCATACTGAATCAGAAAGATGTGCTGTAGAGTTTATATGGTGCTTGGCCTAGTTAATATTATTGGTATTTACACAAGAAAAGAATTTCAGAACACCCAGGAATAAAAGGGAAATATATTTTTGTTCATAATCAAATTCACTTGTGTTAATAAATTTACTTTGGGCTCTGTGTTGGTGAATTACAGTCTGTAATCAATCTTTGATCTTGTTTTTGTTGAATCCACTTTTAAAGTCTGAATGGAGCAGAACATTTTGCTTTCTTTTGGGCTTCCTCTGTGGTAGACAAGATTACACTTTACAAATGTAACTTTTGCCTCTTCGTCTCTTATATTAGTGCAGATTTTGTTCTGATCCTAAATGATCTTAACAGTAAGTTTTGATGTCTCTCTGTGTGTATTCATGGCACGCTTTTAGGCTGAGGTCTACAAAAGTGCAACATTCCTCCTTTATGCACAAGTACATGTCTGCTGTCCTGAAGGCTAATTGTTTACATGTGGTTTAAATAGTGCTCTCTAATTACAAGCATGATTCACACTCCTGGATCCTGGCTCCACAGCGGTAACCACACACGACACAGCAGCCATATTTCTGTGGCCCACAAACTCATGTACACGAGCTAACAGGGCGATAAGTGCCCACACATGTGTCGATGACAAACTGTCATGATGTCGTCTGTGCAGAAAGCACAGCCAACCTCCTCTGGTATATGGGTTTGGTGGGTGCAAATAACTAACCATAGCAACAGCCAAACATTGACTGATTTGATATTGTGTAATTATGAAGAAGTGTGTATTTGTTCTCATCAGTGGTAGCAAAGCGTTGGTAGCCAAGTGTGTAAAGCATGCAGTGGCAAATATGTCCCTTCTCAGTTCAAAGGCAGGATGGTCCAGTACGTGAGACAGCCAGGTGCGTTTGTATATTTTGATCCAATCACAAACACCTATTGTTAGAGCAGGTTCCTCAAATGCTTCACAAATAATTATTTTATAATTCAGAACAAAAATATACAACATTGTGTAACAATCCTTAAGTCAATAAAGGGGATATATAATAAAGCACTGAAAATTTTGGATAAAAAACTTTACCTATCACCTGTCACCATTGTAATATGCTGTCAAAGTATAATCTCTTAAGCTTTAAGAATTTTATTTAAAAAGTCTCAAATGTGTAATACATTGCTTATTGAGAACAAAATCCATAATCCATTCCAAAGATATCTAAGAGCTAAGGCACTTTAACTTACAATAAAAGTGCTTTATTTAAGCAAAGCAGACATGCTGACCTGTTTCAACCATGCTAATGGTCTTCTTTGCCTGCTACTACTACTCACCTCCTGGATCCTCACAGAGCACCTGTCTAACATTTTATGACCCAGTGATGCACTCACACTTCATGTGTTTTAAAAATATAAAACATTGTTTACCTCAGATTTACAGAGTTTAGTGCTTTGCTCAGTGATTCTGCAGAAATCTGCACTGTAACTGCTTTAGTCCACTTATTTTTTGTGCCAGGACTCTTGAACACACAACCCGGTTCCAGACTATTTGTCTTAATAGGTGTTGAAAAAGCTTTTAGTTCAAGATTGAATCATCTGTTGTTTCAAATGGAAACAGAGAAATGTAATGTAACATTGTTGTGGTCATGAGATGGATGGCCGCCTTATGCTCTGCAGACTTGCTTATTATGAGTGAAGATAAATCAAAGCAACCATATGAACCATGTGACAAGTTACTCCAAAGTCATAATGCAGGGCTTACATTAAACCCAAGAGTTTAATCTGATAGATGTATGTCCTGGGAGCAAACCCAAGAGAGTTCCCAGAAATGAAATAACAGCATTCAAACAAAGATGACACAGAGAGGTGTCACGTGTCATTGTTTGTGTTTAATCTTAAATTATTTGGGTAAAGAATCTGATTCTGTAGCAAGATCACAGTGTTGTATACAAGTTTTCTGTGAACTATTGTCTCTAAAATCAGAATATTAAAATTGTAACCTGGTATTCAAACTAGAAAAACAAACTGTTGCTGTTTAGGTAATAGACTAAATAGCCATATAAACAACATAAAATATAGCTTGTTGGGAGAAAAATTTGCATTTCAAAAGTCCCCATGGAAAGTTTGGGCAACTGCCGCATAGAAATACATAAACAGACAACAACAAAACATTATTTGAGTGAGAGATAGTCATTCAAATTAATCAAGTAGATTACAAACAAATAAAGCTTATTTTAAACTCTCGTGAGAGGTAGATTTGGAGGTAGAGACAGCTTAAATCCATAAAAGTCTGTAATACCACCCAACCATAACCATTATTAGCTTAAATCTATGTAAAATAAGTCAGATCATTTGTAATGTGATTTGTGACACTGCAAACGTGACTGCAAAACCTACGATTAAAGAAAAATGATGAGTACAAACAAGACTTATTATAAATATTTCAAATATATAACAATAAAAGAGCTCAAAAAAGTGCAGCATGATATGAGGTAAGAGAGTTAAAAAAAAAAAAAAAAAAAAAGCTTCAACTTCAAAAATATGATACTGCAATAATTGTCTACACCGTAAAAATATAAAACTGTAATAGTTGTCTACACTGTAAAAATACCATAAAAATGCAGTCATTTTCAACAGTACTTAACCATTTTCAATTCAATTTCAATTTTCAATTTCAATTCAATTTTATTTTTCACAATAGTCAACGTAGGGCGCATACATAAACACACAGTAGCAACATACACGTACAGTTTTCCTTAAAACTTGTAGATTCAGTTGAATTTACTGTATAGTGCAATGTTTATTCTCTTGGAGCACATGCGTTTGGCCATGTCTTTGTCTCATGACAGAGGAGGTCTCTCTTTCATTAGTCATGACTTTTTTTTGGTTTCAGGAGTCTCAAGCCTCATATGTGCTACTAGGGTAAAAAAAAAAAAAAAAAAAAAAAGTTATTTTTGTTAGACTGTGTTGATTACAGGCTAATTACTTAACTTGTGTATTGTAAGTTATAAGTCATAGAAATATTACAGTATAATATGTTGCATTGTTTGTTGTTCTGTACAGTTACCATAGTGATACTATTTTTTTGTAAATACTGTCTTTGAGCCGTTTCACAGTTATGAAAGTTGTAATTTATTGTATGTGAGCTGAACTAGTGGTCAGAGGATTACACTGACTGTCCAACATGAGCCTGGGCATTATTCTGGATATTTGTAGCTCTAAATATTTACAATGTTCTAACAATCAAATGGTTTAATTGTAGTGATATTTTAAAACTGATGCACAGATTTGCATGTTATAATAAAAAATCATAATTTTTAAGCGACTCTGTATGGAGGAGTTTTATTTTCAAAAGCACAATAGCCGTAAATGTACCAACAGTAAGAGGTCGTGAAAATACAAAATGTAACGGTAATGTAAAGTACACCTGTATACAATAAGAAGCAGTTCTTTGATCCACTGTAGGCTTACCTTAAATATACGATTTTGTACAGGTGCATTTTGCTGTCAGCTCTTTACCATATGCATATATATTACTTCTTTGTGTAGATCAATGTTCTTTATGTGCATTGTGCCCCGATAAATAAATAAATAAATAAATAAATAATAAAACATAAGCTTTTTTTTTTCTTTACAGTAACATTACAAATACTAATTTATTTGGTTAAATTTGGTAAGCAACATCTACTGGCATCTAGTAGCTATAGCCCAGTTACCCTGATGCAAACCTGCAAAACTGTGGCATTAGTTTCATACACAGAAAATGTGGGTGATACACAATTTAAAAATATAAAAGAATAATTCTACACAAAATGAAGTAAAAGTTGAATTACTTCCGATTCAGTTTGTTTTGTTACTGTAGATGTAAACAAAGCTTAGTGACCTCATGTCCCACAATTAACCATTTTGAGTAACAGACCAAGTTTATAGGATTAATATACTCAGAGTGTAGCAATTCTGTCTACTACTATAACCACATGGAGACACTAGGTTCAGCATGTAACTGAATTATAAACACAGAAATCTTTTAATCAGATATCCAGATTAAACCCCTCCTAGTGGATTTAATACACAATTTTTAATGAATATGACTTGAGCAAGAGCCAGTATCTCACTCTCAATGAAACGGTGGATTACTGCAGATTTGGAGCTGTAGCCCACAACTGGCTGCATGCAAGTAGCTGGAGATATTAATATAATATGAGTCAGATGGGTGTTGAAAATCACAACAGTCCCAAGTGAACTCCACCTCATGTCTCTCTGGATTTTTACAGTGCACCTCATCCAGACCTGAGTTTTTGCAGTGCTGTTCATCCACATTTATGTAGAGAAGGTTTCAGTGGTAGTTACCTGGCCATTGTTTTTGCAGTCAAGACGTTCTGGCTCCTATCCAGAAGCCATTTTGGATTTGATGGTACTGGTTTAAGACTGAGGGACCAGCACCAAACCATCAAACTGAAAATGGCTTCTGGAGCAGACTGCAAAAGCAATGTCTGGGTGAAAACTTCTCTACATTGGACCACGAATGAGGGATTACACTGTCTCATCCAGGCTCATGTTTTTACAGTGCACCCCGTCTGCACTCATGTTTTCATAGTGCATCTCTCCCGACCTGTGGTTCACTTCAAATTGAAAACTCTTCCTGTTCGCTGTGATTGACAGGGGCTGAGTTCTGAGTCTGAGGTTCACTTTACACTCTGGAAATAAACTCTATATTCACCAGGCGACAGCAGCACGAGTGTGTTTTAAGGCATAAAAGTTATTAAACCTTCAAAACCTTTATGATATTTTGTTATTGACAGTTGAAATTTAGTCAAGAAACTATTATCCTGCATGACTCACGTTTTGAGTTTTTCTCACGACTTCCATGAACTTCTTCTTTGGCCATAAAATCCATCATATGTGTATAGCATATTCCAGCTATTCAGTCTTAGTGTCTGACTTTATCTCTGACATATCCATCAGAACTATTTCGCTCATGTATTCTACAGCTTGTGGGAAAACCCTCACAGATGGCAAAGCTCTTCCAGGCAGCACATTAGTCCTATATTTTCATTTTTTTCACCATTTCCCCATCCAAGGGGAGAATTGTTTTAACTATAAAACAAATAAGGCTGTGTGTAAGTATTCTTGGAAGTGTCACCCCAGTGCTCCCAACAAAACAATGAAGAAGCAGCTATGGCTATGCTCCTGCTAGCTCATCGTCCCATTATGTTTCTGCAAGAAGACAAACAAGCAGAGTGAATGTGCCTTTGTCTGACGTCGTTGTGTGAATGAGTTAAAATACCTTGACAAAAACATAATGGAAAAGCCTAAACGGTGCGTTCATATCACAGTGGGACAAATGAGTGTTTTGGAGAATTCCCCTTGGATCTGTGAACATATTGTGAACGTGGTTAGTGTTTAAGGGCTTCCCGCTCCTCCACCTCAGCATGCTGGCAGACAGGCCTGTTTGTCTCACACTGGGCTTTGGAAGAGTGACCGTTTCAGCAACAGTCCTCTATGTGTTTTTAAAATGTGGAGTTTTTAATCCTATATCCAAAATGTAAATGAACAGTGAGTGAAAAAGACACACCTAGAATGCCGCTGCCTGGGCCCTGAGTAGAACCAGGACGAACAAGCAGATAAGTCCTGTACTCAGATCTCTGCACTGGCTCAGAGAATAGACTTAAAGCAGCTGCTTGTGTACAAATCTTTCCATGGCTAGGAACCAAAGTACATCTCTGACATGTTAGTGCCATATGAACCATCGCGCACTCTGAGGACTTCCTGAAGATGTAAGACAGACCTCTACTCTGACAATGTTCAAACAGGTTCAAAACTGTTCTGTTAAGCTGTGCATATGACCTCTTTTAAATCATTTTTAAATTGAATAGTCATCCACTGATCCAAAGGTTGGCGGTTCAAATCCTGCTCTCAACATAAACATCATTGGTCTTTGTGTACAAATTTTCTCCTTGCCTTGTTATGTTATGTAAAGCAAAGAAAACTGAAATATAACTTGATTTGAATTATATAAAAGCATGTTCCAAAATATGGTAACTCTTCTATTCCAAAACTTTTCTCGCAAACAAAATCTCTTGCCAAAATTTGTAGTCACATAGATTTTTTTCTCCTCTATTGTATTTTTCTTTCAACTGGTTTAGCACCGCCTCCACCAATGGAACAGATGCTAGTTTAAAATTTACAAGACACGCCTGACACAAAAATAAAAAATGTTCTTGGACATTTACTGAGATCTTTATTTTTATGATGTTTTCTTCACAGCATAAATCACAGACATGGAATATTTAATTTGTGGTGAATGACTTACGAAATGACAACAGATGGCTAGCAGTTTTTGAAGACTGCGGTTCAAACTAGTGTTGCTTTAGGCACGAGTGGGTTGTTGAGTGTTTTCTAGGTTTATTTAATATTGTATGGCACTACCTATGACTTCCTGTCTGTGTCTATGTCTGGCAGTGCAGATTGTGATGTGAGGCCTGACTTCACGATGTGTGGTTTGAAATAGGCTCGTGTTGGAAACAGAGAGTGAGAGAGTCCTGCTGAGCGCTCACACTCACCCCATAAATCTGAGCAGCAGCCGTGAAGGAGGGGCACATTCTTGATGATTTCAATTAGAGCTCAAATCGTACATGTTTAAAGGTGCACTGCAGGCGTAACTGGTCTCCATCGAAATGTTGTTGCTTACTTATTCCACAGTACGACATTAAACTTGTCTAACATTTATTCAGTTCCATGTGTTTTATTGCAAAAAAAAAAATCAGCCTTGAAAACATTCTTATTGTGAGGGTCTTTGCGTTGCCTCTCTAAAGATCACAACTTGGCTTGGTATTGACATGATGTGGACGCTTTGTATTATTTGTACAATTAAAGGTCCAACAAAATTGACTCTTGTGAGCTTTAATCCATGTCATAATGTTGTTACCTCCTCAAAAAATACCTGTAGTTGTGTTGTTTCACTCACACATGTTTGAGTAACCCTTTATTATTGTCTGTTTACATCTCCAAAGCTCAAAATGCTCTGTTCCATCTTGTGATGTCATGAAGTGGTAGTTTTCGAGTTAACAGCTACTTTTTTACTTTTAGTTCAATTGACATAGGCAATATCACAGCTGAAATTATCCAAATGACTCTAATGAAGGTGTATGGAGTTTAAAAACACAGTGGAGCACTTCCAGTATTACCATATGACATCATAAGGTGGAACAGTGTTTTGAGTTTGCGAGAAGAACTCAGTCTAAATATGCTGGGTTTGTGTGTTAAACATTTGTGAATGAAACTACATTCAAAACAGCGTAATATGGGTTCTTTAATGAAACACTGTGGAACATTCTTGTCAGGATCCTCCCTTGCACTGTTTTCCCTCTTGTCTCCCACTCCTTTCTGTGCTGTCTGTCTCTCCTCCCACCTGGGCGTCAGCTTAGCTTACCTGGTCTGGCATCGGGCACATCTGAATCCAATTTCCCTCCTCGTTACCTGCAGTATGGGAAGCCTGGTCTTTCATCCCCTCCTTGGTAGTTTGTTGTTGATACATCTCCATTTAGTAGACTCCACAAAACCAATTATTGGAAACTGCCTGCCTGCCTTCTATCTAGACATCCCGATACCTACCTGCACCTCTGGACCCCCCAGCCTGATATTTACCAAGTTTACCTGATTACTAGCCTGGATAATAAACAGTTAAACTACTTGCCGGTTGTGTGCTGCTTTTGTGGCCTAAGACAAACTGTGAGAATTCCAGGCAAAGTAATAACATCTCCATTAATAACAAACAGGTAGCAGACACCAGAAAAGTTATAGTGTCCGCAATTCACCTGTTTTGACCTGATTTAACCTCAATACTCTCCATCCATTTTCTAGTCATTTCAGGGTAACCCACTTAAGAGAGCCAGTGTTACTTTAATACAAAAATACAGACAGAACTATTTTAAAGATTTGGCCTTAATGATAAGAAGGAATAAAGTGGAATTACAGTGATGAAGGAGAAGACAGATTTGGAGAGATTATATGCTCTAAAATATAATTTGGAAGAAGCTTGTCTATTTATCATATGATGAATAGGAGATAAGTTTTGGATTTTACTTTACTGTCAACATTCCAGTCTTTCATATTATAATAAAAATGTATGATTTAGGTGTGTCAAGCGCTGCATGATAAAAAGAACATCTGAAGTGAAAATGGAAACTAAATCAGAACGATGACAGTTCACTAACCTCTCCAATATTTCCCTAGCAGTCTTTTCCATATCAATGCCGCCTTCCTGTATTTTCCTTTGCTAATGTCCTGAAATGTCATTACAGAAGCTTAATGACAATCTAAGCCACCAGCCCAAAGTGAGAAACACTTGGCATTCTCACCCACTTAAGTGTTATGTGAGACAGGCCCAAGTAAAAACAGCTGCAGTTTGACATGAGGTGCCATGGAAAATCTCACACTAACTACACAGAAATTCATCTTCACATTCAGAAACTGCAGTCACACTTTGGTTTTGGATATAAGTTAGTTTAGCTGAAGTCCTGCTTATTTATCTATTTCCAAAAGTGGTTCAGAAGTTGTTTAATTGCACAGTTTTTCCCATGCAACAGTCCAATAGCGGTTGATGGAGTTTTAAGTGTTCTGTTAAAGTCATCTATTGCTTTTGAGGGCGTGCTCTGAGCTCGTGTTATGGGATGAGACGATTTGGATGATTACGCGCTCATCCTTGTTTCCACTTGGTCCTACGGGTTTAAATTTCCACTCTCCCGACCCCGTCTCATCTTGTCACAATGGGGCCTCATCATTTCAAAAAACTGCTTGTTAACCCATTTTGGCACCACTTACTACTATACAATAACTACACCCTAATTAGGCTTAGTGAAGCATGAACAAAGACGTAATTAATTTGTTTAACAAATTTTTATTGAGAAGATTCAGGCAACTACTTTAAACAGGGCTGGGTTTTAGTAGTCTTTACTGGGCTTTTAAAATGTTAGGCTATTTTAAAATATACTTATTAAGTGTTACCCTAATTTATTTTGAGCTCCCATATTATGAAATACTTGTGAGTAAGTATAATTTAAATATGGACATGGTGTTCTCTTTGTTCTCTTGCTTGGTTTCTGTACATCCTCTCTAGGTTTAAATTATGTACACTGATTGTAACTGAAAGGAAAGCTTATTTTTCTATAAGGTAGCATCAATCCTGAGACAATCAATGTGCACATCTGTACTGATATTAAAAGTCATATATTACACAAAATTGACTCGTGTGAGCTTTAAGCCATGTTATAATGCTGTTACCTCCCCCAAAACGTACCTTGAGTTGTGTTTTGTTTCATTCACACATGTTTGAGTAACTCTTTATTATTAGTCTGTCTACATCTCCAAAGCTCAAAATGCTCTGTTCCACCTTGTGATGTCATGAAGCTGAAGTTTTCAAATTAACATCTAACTTTTACCTTTTGTTTGATATAGATTTTAATTCCAGGCTGCAATTATCCAAATGATTCTAGTGAAGGTATATGGAGTGTAAAATCACAGTGGAGCACTTCCTGTTGACACATGACATCACAAGGTGAAACTGAGTGTTTTCTGGTTGAGAGAAGAACTTAACCTAAATATGCAGGGCTTGTGTGTTAAACATGTGGGGGGAAAAAAAACAACACAAAATCACAACTCCAGGTATGTTTCTGATGAGGAAACAACATTATAACACAGATCAGAAAATAGCTTAATATGGGCCCCTAAAATGTGTTGTTCCCAGTCAGCGTCAACAGTCTTTTATAGATGGAAGTTATTGTACAATCTCACTCTCCAAAAAATGTGATGGAACTAACTGCTGGTGATGGGAAGTGAGAACAGGGAGGATAAGGAAGGACAGAGTTGACATTTAAATGGAGGAAATGCTATCACTGATCATAAATCCTGTTACTGTCCCTATAAAGCTATTCTCTGAAGATGGTGAACAAATCAAGGTGCTGGCTTCTGTTATAGACTGAAACCAAAGAGCTGACAGAAAAATGTTTTTATTATGACTAAAATGACTTCTTCTTTCATAATATGATAGGAAACAAGAAGTTGTATTGACCAATCTATAATAACCTGTGCGATTTCACACTTGAGGATTTGATACTCTTGGATGTCATCATTTACACACAGATGTTTGACAAAGCGTTAGTTCAGACCACAGCATGTGCTTTGGTGATTGGTGAGAATAAATCATTGTCACACTGCATTGAAAGGGATCACCACCTGAACTCAGCACTAAGACTTTGGCTCAGGCTAAACATACTTCAGTGGTGTTGAGATTACATTTACATTATATTTGTATATATAAGCTTTCAGTTGACTGGTCACAAAATCATATGGAGATTGAGCATTAGGGTGCACAGCAAGGTTAAAGTGTTGTCTTCCAGATGTTCCAAAACCATCCACTGAATTTAAGTGATTCATCACATCATGGAGTTATAGAAGTATATATATATATATATATATATATATATATATATATATATATATATATATATATATATATATATATATATATATATATATATATATATATATATATATATATATATATATATATATATATATATATATATTTATATATATGTTTATATGTACTTCTATAACTCCATGATGTGATGAATCACTTAAATGAATCACTTAAATTCAGTATCAAAGGTTGGATGGAGTTGAAAACATTTTGAGCTTTAAAAAATGTTGAGATAACTATACCTTTGAGAGACTGATACCCTTTGGACTGATACCATGGACCATTGCTTGATGAATAAGAGATTACATTCTCATAAAATCTAGTAACAGCAGTCTGAAGGCATTTTATATATGGGGCGACAATAGTGGATGTCTTATCCTGAAGTTGTAGAGGCTGTTGGCACAGGCTGGCTTCCACATTTCAATGCCACTCAAACCATATTAGCAACTGTGACATTCAAACATTCACACTCTTATTTTACCATGTCCCTATCACTGCTTTTGCCAGCTATGGCTCTCCCTTGTCTCTCAGTGCCTCACTGTGACATGGGCTGATGGTCTAAGTCTGTCATTGTCCTGATAGAGAAATAAACAGTGGTAAAGTGAAGCAGAGGACAGAGGCAGCCTGTGCTCTGATGAGAGGAGCAGAACAGCCGCTGGCAGCACTACAGTGGAACTGTCTGGGACACAGTGACTTCAGGAAGAAAACATTACGTAGTGGCAGCAGACGAGAAAGGTCATTTAAGATGCAGCTAAGAGGATCCTACCAAATAAACAGAGCACAACCACAAACAGATCATGGAAATGTATCTGCTACTGTTTGGATTCAACTATGTTGGTCTATATTTCAGTTTCAAACACAAGACGCAACTTTTGACCCACCTGCTTGTCTGCATGAAGATGTTATTGCTTTTCCTAAAATCTTTTACAATGTGTCATTAAAAACATCCATCTCCATGGAGACAAGCAGGTGAAGTCACTAGGGCAAGTTTCAGATTTGGTCTGTGGAGAAATGAGCTCGGTCAAAGAAAAAATGCCCAATTTTTGAGCAAGACAAACACATGAAGTCACAGTCTAGTTTATATTTAATAAATATAGATTTAAATATAAGTGTTAAATATAAACCTTGTGGTAGTTAGTTAACAGCTAGCTATGACCTTTGCCTCAGTAGAGATTTGCAATTCCAGGTCTGAAGTTATCCAAATGATTCTAGTGAAGGGGTATGGAGTTTAAAAACACAGTGGAGCACTTCCTGTATTACCACATGACATCACAAATGTTTTTTATTTGAGAGAAGAACTCAGCCTAAATATGTATGTGTTAAACATGTGTGAATGAAACAAAACACAATTCCAGGTATATTTTTTGATGAGGAAACAACATTATAACATAGATCAACTGTGTAATATGGCCCCTTTAACAATTTGTTCAAATGAAATTTTTTGTTTATAAATGAAAAGCAGCTTGACAACATCAATTGATTACAACTAATGACAACTAATTAACTAATTAATTTGACTTCAGTCTTGGGATATATTATAGGCCTATTCTGATTGTGAGAATAGGTGTTTTATGTTCATTCACAACCATTGCCCTGGGACACCAGGTCTCTATGGTAACGTTATTGCATATTGCATCATAATTGACGGAGGTTTAACCGTTAGAGCCAGTCTTAGCCTGTTAAGCTAGGTGGCCACAGCACCTTGGATGTCTGTTGATATTTAGTCATAGTCGCGTGTCTGGGTGCCGTGTTGGTGCGAGTGAGTCAGCAAATGGATTCTGGTTCTGAATTGTCCCAAAATATCTGTCAGGTGAAATAACAAAGTCTGTGTTTTGCATTTAATACAGTTCAAGAGTGGACTGTGTAAATGTGTGCACTATAGTGAAGCGAACCAATTGGCTTTAGAGCGGGTATAATATTTTGCATTGATGATGAGAGCAAACGCTAACACGAAGCGCACGGAGGCTGCACACGGACACACAGTGACCTATTCATAAGGGCCTGGCCAGGCTGGAAACTCCCTTGTCACAGCCAAGCGCACACCAAAAGCGTACAACTCACAAGGCCATACTGAAGCACAACTGCCTGTCACTTTATAGAACAGAAAAATCTGCATCTTCCATAAATTTGCCTGAGCTCTCTTGTCTGACATGTAAAGCTTCATATAACATTACGAGTCCGTTTCCTGTTTTTGTATATTCAGCCACAGCAGATTTATTCCTGGGTGTGGCAGGATTTACACTAAAACTATGAAAGACTGACTCTAGTAGTTTTTAAAAGACCTAGTTCATGGAGCAATAGGACGAAGGAGGTCATCCATCATTGGAAGTCTAATAAAAATATTCCCGGAACTGCACCTCCGAGGCTTTATTTGGTTAAAACAGAGCCTAATAAACTGAAAGAGCTTCCCTGGTTTCATGATTTAAAAGTGATTTAATGGCTGATTCTCTGTCAAAAACAAGAAAAGAAATTGAGGAACTGGGCAGACAGACATCACGCTCAAATTCAAACCATTAAGTACGGCTATTATAAAGAATAATATCACAATCATCTGAAATATTGTTGATTTTTTGGCTTTGACCAAAGTAATCTGATGCTATGAGATGAGATTAGAAAACTGCTCAGGGCATTGGTTCTGACCGTTCTGGTCGTGTTCCAAACCTAAATATTTATTGTATGAAAACCACTTTTTACAGTCACAGATCATTTTCCAAACAATTTAACCTCAATCAAAAACATCATTAAAACATACAGTAATATAGGGACATGCACAAGTCAGAGTTCATCTGGTCCTAAGCCTATATGGGGACACAAGCTTTAAGAAGGGCATCTGGTTAATAATCTATACAAAATATAAAGAAAAAACCTACTGCACACTAGAAGGTGTCGCTAGTGAAATTAAATATGTAAAGTTGACAGATAACAAAAGAAATATATACAGTACAGGCTTTATAATAAAAATACATGAAAACCAACCAAGACTGTATTGGGCATAGGGGCATCTTGAGTTGAGTTGAAGAAAAAATACTTAAACATGATCACAGAGCTACTATTTTATATTGTAGAATAATTTGGAGACCACTTGATGTGAAAGAGCGAAGACTACGAGGGTATAAGACGTAAAGAAGAGGAAATCAGAACCGTGTGTGACCACAGAGCGACCATAGACACTTTAATATGTCCCACTGAAAACAAGGGGAAAGCCAGAAAAACAAAAAGGGTTTTCGGAAGTGACTTTTTTGCAAGTGACCTGACCCATGCCTGTAACGGGACAGGCACTAGAGGTCAAACTCAACTGTCATTCTTCAAATTAGCCTTGTCTCAATTAGTGTGGTTGTTGCTCTTGTCATCTAATCCTTAAACCCCTCTTTTTAGGAATCTGAGGAATTCTTGAGGCTTGTTCCAAAAATCACATTGTTATAGTTAACTGCTGCATGCATAAATACACTCAGAGGAAAAGGATACCAAAATGTTTAAGCAATGTGCAGACAGAGGAACAACAATAGAATGACTGACAGATGTAAATATTTCACTGCAATATAGGTCAGTCATGTAAACCTTTGGTTATGAGCAAAGTTTTGGGATTTCTGAATATAAACGTTAATGTTGAAAGTGCTTTGTTGCTTATTGTTATATTCATGTAATATTAAGTTCACTGAGGTAAAACTATGGCCGTATTTCAAAAGCAACCTGTACTCATGTAATCTCTCATACCTGAGGCTGATGGAGACTTAACTATAACAATTGACGGATCAAAATCTAACTTGTTTCTAGTTCTCACAAACCCTTTGATACAAAATGCTGGAATTCACATGCATGATCTTTTTCCTGCTTTTTCAGAGTGATGCCATACAAACAACACGTTGCTCTACCATTTTATCTATGTGTATACATTTCCTTTCAAAATGAACACACAAAAATGCCGGGATATCAAATAGCAATAGAAATGCACAGTTTCCAAATTCTTAAAGGGCCCGTATTAAGCTATTTTCTGATCTGTTATAATATTTTTTCACAGAAACATACAACATAAACATACCTGGAGTTGTGTTTTGCTTCATTCACACGTCGAACATACAAGTGCTGCATATTTAAGCTGAGTTCTTCTCTCAAACAGAAAAAAAACTGTTCTGTTTGAGAGAAGATTGTGTCATGTGCTAAGACAGTAAGTGCTCCACTGTGTTTTTAAACTCCATATACCTTCACTAGAATCATTCAATCACTGAAGTAAAAGGGTAAAAGGTAGCTGATAACTTGAAAACTACCACTACATGACATCACAAGGTGGAATAGAGCATTTTGAGCTTTGGAGATGTAGACAGACAATAATAAACGGTTACTCCAACCTGTGTGAATGAAATAAAACACAGCTCCGGGTATGTTTTTGATGAGGTAACAGCATTACAACATGGATTGAAGCTCACAAGAGTCAATTTTGTGATATATAGGATCTTTAATTGTACAAATAATACAAAGCGCCCACATCATGTCTCAAGTATGTGATCCCAGAACACCGAGCATATGGGAATGTCAGTGTGGTGTTCCTGGACGTGAGTATCTCTTACCAGAAACGATATTACCAACAGCATCTCTAACTGCATGATTGTATGATTATTACTGTCCAAACTAAAATGAGAGAGGATTAAATTAAAGAAAGGGCAGCGGTGGTCAGAAGCAAAATGGCTTGAAAAAAACAGGGAGGAGCACTGGCCCGACATGAAGGGCTTCCGCAGATTTCAACATGTTTCAGGGATTTTCAGATCTTTATAGAGAGCAGTGACCTTTAATGTGACACACCAGTGTACAAAACAACTACAGAGTGTTGCCATGAAAAGAGCCACACAAATAACAGGAAAAGATCTTAACTCTGAAGATAACTTGTTTTATCTAATATTCTATGAAAGAGTTGTTTCGTTTTTGTGATATTTAATCAGCAAGTTAGAAATGACTTTGTTTTGAAAAGAAGAAAACATTTTCAGAACAATGTTATCATGTTATGTTTTGCTCATAGTACAATATTTGTCAGTGTCACATATATTGGGAGACTTTTGATAAGCTAAAAACACTACTTTTTACTCAAAGGTACACAAGCTTTTCTGGGACAGGAAAAAGGGGGGTTTACTATGTGCTTGTGTCCATGGAGATATGTTATTGCTTTGCTTAGGACGTTAGAGTATGGATTATTGCACATTCCATAAGAACATACTATGAAAAACATGGATTCTTACTGTGAGCGGGGTCACGTCTCCATAGACATGACCTGTGGTGTCTCTTGCTTGTCTCCATAGCTAGTCTCCGTAAAGCCAGAAAATAGGTGACAAATAATGTCTACCTTTAAACACAAGCTGTATGGATCATAAATTTCTTGGTTGTTAAGTCTTTCCTAATTCCTGTAACCTGTTACCTCAACTGTGACTTCAGTTTTCACCACTTCCAGTATTCTCCAGTGTTCAAAACAAAAGGCCACTAAAAACATGTCAGTAAAAGTCTCTTGCTGACCATTTGAACCTGTCTCCAATCGGCAGCCATGCCTCCAGATGTTCATTGATAAACTATGGTTCCTTTTTGGCCCGAGGTCTGCTCTGGGACCACAATAGTCCGCCCTCTGAATGGGACCATGACAGAGCGGCCTTCTCCCCCAAACCTCAGCGCTCTTTGAACTTCCACAAGGTTTAGAGTGAGACTTAAGCACTGGCCTCATAATATGGTCACTGGTTAGCCGCGAGCAACCACACTGCCCTCTCTGATGTTGCCTTCAGAGGCGTGCTGCATGTGGCTAATGCTAAGGGCAGAACACAGGCTGTTTGTCGTGTGGCAGGTTGCGATGGGCGCACGCTGCAAAATCTGGGAATCCCCCCAACTGAAAAATGGCATCCTTTATAATAAGGCCAGTTTCCCCATATGTGTGAACAGAAAGCACTTCAAAAGATAGCCTCTTAATTGCTAGTTATGGTGCAATATACATGCATTTTCTGTTGGAGGGTGTGCCACCTGCTTGTCTTTATGTAATGCTATACTTTGCCTGTAATGTTCCACAATATACCTTAAAACTTATGGGGTCAAACCTGTCTCTACGGTAAATATGTCTGACATCACTTGGCCAAACAGCTGGTCAGATCTGTGGAATGGCAATATGAAAGCATATTTTTAAGGTCAGTTTTAGCAATAAAACACCATAAACTGAATGCAATATATGAGACAAGGTTGCACACCAGAAACATTATTGAATTAACTCCCAGCCTTTGAGAAAGATATTTATTTTAATGGCACTTTGCAGCCCTTCCATCCTTCCACGAAGGATGTTGAAAGGATGTTGGCTGGATGATAGAAGAGAGACTCCATTAAAATAGGACGGGATGGAGACATAAATGAAAAAGACATGGTTTCAATTCATGAGTTTCAGCTTCATTTCAGCAACGCTGTGAGGACTTTTTTTCCCATCAAAAATATTATATTTTGTTCTAAATGGTTAATTGTTATGGCTTTGGTCCTAATTTGTCATCATTCTGAAACCTATGGATATCCTCTAGCAGCTAAAGGAGGCACAGGTGTGGTCCTGCTTATACACTTATTACTAAAGCTATTTATGAACTGTTAGGATGAATATGACAAGTCTAGTAGCAGTAGCAGATCTGGGAAATCCAGGGACATTATGGACTGGTTAACATCACTGTGTGAAAATGTGAGGCCGCAGTGAAATTCATGAATCATTCCAGTCCCAGGTCCAGTCATCCACCAGGAATATCCTGCGGTTTAGTTCACACATTCATCCTGAAGACTGACACAACTGTGCGTCAGTGAATCCTTCCCATCCATCACTTTTGTGCTTTTACATGTTGGAACCACCACACCCGCTCATGTCTAGAGATACTGCTGCATTGTGACATTTTAGTATTGCAAATGGACACTCCCTTTTTGTTGCATGGGCTATAGTTCCTCTCTACGGGACATCATTATACATTTAATATTACTGCTCTGTACTCTTGCCTCTTAATCAAGTTTGGCAAGTCATTACTCAAGTCTTAACCAACGGTCACAATTCATTATATTATATGGTTTTGTGCAGCTTTTCTCACACTCCTCCGTCTGACCTATATATAAAGTGAACGTGCTAATAAAGGCCATTCCAAGTGTGAGAACGTACCGTTATTACAGCAGCAGACCTCACTGTTTGCCTAACCCTGACACATAAGGGCTCTCCTCTATACCACCCATCGCCAAGCCCACACACAAGTCCAAGACCATCACTCTGGCTCGGGACGCACCGCACTTCCCAGCACTGCTACCAGCCACTTTAGTGCAATTCCACTGGGGAACACTCATTTTATGTTTCCCTCTGCCTTTCAATGTGGAAATAAATAGTTTCCGACCAGACAGGGATCACTAAACTGTTTTTAGAGGCATCACCGGAGCGTTGCTGATTATGGCTTCCCAGACATGCACTTACACAGGAGCAACAATCAAATGTAACTGTTTAGAACAAGATATGTACCTCCACTCGATGGCTTAATCTGCCATCCACAGAATAAATCTTCAATTCTGTCTGCACAGCACTTATGGCTGGCATGTAAAATGGTTACATCCTGCCAAAACCAGATGATGACAAATGCAAACACCAGTCCCATCACTCACATACGTTTTGCATTGTGAAATGTATTTTCCCATCCATGCTTGTTGGTTGTGGCTCAACAAGATGACAGATAGATTCAACTGTGGATAACATGGATTCTCCAGAATATCAGTAATCAGTAACTATAAAGAAATGAAATTAAAAGGCAAGAATGTTGGCTTCATATTTTGTATCTTTAAATCTATTCAAAGTTTATTTTAATATTTAAACAGTGAGATTTCAGGTCTATGAATCTTGATTATTGACAGCATATTTTTTTATTATTTTGCAGTTCTTCTACTTTGTGTTGCAAGCATAGTGAGTGTGACGTCACCAATAGCGTTCAGCACCAGCCAAATGAAGCTCATGGAGGCTAGCAGCTATAGGGGCGAATTTGGAGCCGAGTTCCATATTTGGACTTCCAAGCACAAGTATCATCGCAACCAAAGAGCCAATCCGGAGCGAGGCTGTTGAGGCAATGCCCCTTCACGCCCGCACTGCTGGTTTAATGGGGGTGGGCACTTTGCAACGCTGTCAATCAAACCTGTAAACCTGAAAGCCACCTCAGGAAAAGAAGGCACCTCATTGGTCTGTTATTAATGCTCATATCTTAATTTAAAGACAAAATAGTCAAATATAAACATCAGGATCATGTAGCATAGATTAAAAAGAATATTTTAAGACCAAAATGATGAGTCTGGCAGCAACAGAGTCGATGGAGCCGGAAGCACACCCAAGCCCACTTCCTTTCAGGAATGTGACAGCTAGCAGGTTAGGTATGACCATTTACATATACAGTCTATGAAATTTCCCTATTGTAGGACGAACAAAGGTTCTTTCATCTTAATTGGCATTCATGTGCACTGAGAAGAAGGTAAAAGAAACCTTTATTTGTCCCACAATGGGGAAATTACACATGGCATATTCTGGACAATCAAAAATACAATGAAATTAACAATTATTTTCATAGATAGTCACAGTA
Organism: Periophthalmus modestus; assembly: GCA_019594935.1. Taxonomy (NCBI): domain Eukaryota; kingdom Metazoa; phylum Chordata; class Actinopteri; order Gobiiformes; family Gobiidae; genus Periophthalmus; species Periophthalmus modestus. Next base: position 10,179,810 of record JAIEZT010000124.1, on the reverse strand, counting down.
ACAGAAATAGGCCTATGCTGATTCTCATTCTTATTAAGTCCTGAAAAATACAACTTGCAGTTATATTTCTACAAAATACTATCAAATAATCTCATAACAAAGGCTGGTAGTTGGTCTAATATTGACACCAGAACTTTCTCCAATGAAACTATAAAATTTAAAGAGACACGCGTTCTCCTCACCTTATCCTATTGTTTACTCCTCTGTAATGTACTTCCTATATGTATAAAGGTTCTTATTTTGACTTAGCCTTCCCTCTTCTCTTTTATGTGGTCTGCTTTTGTTTTCCAAGTGGGTTGAGCTACCACAGAGTGACCATCGGAAGACCACTGTTGGGGTCGGTCAGGGAAACCTTCAAGTCAGTGGAGAGCAGGCAAAAAGTCCAGTCAACCTCTGTAAAACAAACATTATTTATTTTTCCTGCTCTCCAACAGTGGTGTTATTTCTTATGCGTCATCTTCAACTCCAGATCTGCTGTCCATCAGATTAACAGTTCTTTTATTTATTTTAGGTTCATTTTTTTCTTCTTCCATTTTTGTGGCATTTCCATTCATGCACCTCATTCTCTCTTTCCTTCAAGATTCAAGGGTTTCCTCTGTCGTTTCCAGTCAGCCAGACCCCAGCTCAGACAAATATAGCCCCTTTACTGGCAGTCAACCCATCAGTGGATTTAGCACTTTCAAACGTGCGTTCATGTCTTTGACTGAGTCTCGGTATGCCCAGAACTTTTTATGTTCAGACGGCACTGGTTCATGACCTACTGAATAAAAAAAGCATAACAAAACTATGCTATAATTGCCCCTAATTAGCAAAGACTTTTCATTTAGCTGGAAATTGGAATTGACTACATTTACCCACTTTTTGACCACTTTTTACCCATTTTGAGACTGAAAATCTGTCTTCTCGTAAGGTGAAGGGAATGACTTAAAGCAATTAAGTTTTTATATGTGTGTGACTCAGTCAAATGAAACTGTGTACTTATTGTTTAGCTTCTGTTGGGATTACTGTTGCATTATTTGCCACCTCATTTTCCAATGAGCCAAATATTGGGGTTTGCCAATGAATAATTGTCTGACTGTTGTTTCCAAGATTTGCAAAAGGAGCATCGGAAACCAAACAAATATACTAAATGGCCAGAAAATACTTAAAAAAATAATATTATGTATAATCCAGCCCAGATCAAATGGCTTTTCTTTTCAGTTCTCTTTTCCACATGCAATGGCACGGAATTTAAGTGTCCTATGTCTGGAACTTTCCTCTTCCACTGGCCTATACTGTTATAGATACACTAACATGAAGTCTTTGGCAGAAAAACACAAACATGGCCTGTATTGCGTTTGTGTAGTACAGGCTCTTACTCTGGGCACTCGGAACAGGAGTACCAGTGCTGGGAAAGCATGCAGTGTCTGCGTCCTGGAGAGAAACAGGAAACACTGCTGTTTGAGGGGCTCTGCTCTGTTTGTCATCTTTTCCAAGGTAACCAAAGGCTGTAGGAGATTAGCCCAGTGGAAAATACTCCAGATAATGATGGAAAAAGACAACAAACTCTTCTACTCATGTGGAAACCTCACTGTCAAAGTGACATTATGGCATTTAGTAAGATTCATGGTTACTATATATTATAGTCACATCTCAATCAATGAAAAATTGTCCTATTTTAATTTTGTTGATTCACATATGATTTGGATAATCACACCTTCATCAGTGTATTTATTAAATACATTATAAAAACTGAAACTACTCTTGCTGTTGACTGCAGACCAGCTGTCACTTTTCACATGATATTGACTAAATTAGGCACGCTCTCCTCACACACATTATCTCTATTCAAAGACACTGAACAATGCTGCTTAAAAGCAAATAGGAAAATTAAAGCCATAGGTGCACCTGCTTGTTCAGTAAATATAGCACTAGAGCAGGACTCTTAATCAAACCTCGTATTGGTGCATAGTCCACGGTTTAGTTCCCTACTTCATCATGACTGTGAGAGGAGGTGTCACATTTCTTATTCAAAACAAGCCTTGGTTAGTTTGTGCCATAGACCCCACACTCACAGCTCAGGGGTGCTAAAACCCCACATGTACTATACTCTAAAACAAGGATTACTGGTAGAAATGGCACATGTCAAGAATTGAGATATTCAAGCAAACACAATAAATGTCCTTTTTGGAAATTGTCTAAAAAGCCACAGCTTTGCCAGTATTTTGGGTGCGATGTGAAAGACAATCATTTGACCAATTTTGAGTTTTGAGTTGTAACCAATGCAAATATCAGTCCAATGTATTGACCATGGTGGTAGTTGATCACTATATAACTGGAGGTGAAACTGTAGGACACAGAATAAAAATTAGCTTTTGCCCTTTTGTGTAATGTTTATGTGACATTAGCCAAACTATGCCCTTTTGCAACAGTACGGTGACCATTCTATTTGAACCATGATGTCCATTCTTTCACAGACTCCCATGTGGACAAACATTGCCCTCTAAATGGCAGCGTGGCACCAAAACAGAAAGCTCAAAAATAATCCCGTAGTACTATTCATATCAAAGTGACTTGTTCATTCACATGGAGACCTCTTGAGTGCATTATGTACGTCACTCCCAACACCAGGCGTTTCATAAGCTCAGCCGAGTTTCCCCTAAATCATTTACAGAAACCTCAGCAGGGAAAACAAGAAGACCACATCAGCTACTGTGGAAGTGCAGGGATCCCTCTGTGTTATTTCTTCTCCAAGGTCACATGTGACTCATGCTTTGACTGGCAGCACTTCCAAGGCTGGGCACAGGGTCGGCGGCTGCAACCCTCTGGCCCAATCCAATCTGTCTCTGCTCCTCATTCAACTCTGGGTCAATAGAGGAAGGTCAGGGAGCAAACGTTTTGGTACTGTACAAGGTGCTCTGATGAAAAGACAAGGAGCACAGGCAAGAGAGAACTCGCTTCATAAATGTAGATGGGTGGTTCTATCCTGGGTCTGACTAAAGCAAGGCACTTCACTCACCTATGTGATAATGTGTGATTGGTGGTGAAAAAGTGCTAATTGCCCATAATTTTTGTTTAATGGGAAAAATTATTGAATGAATAATGGTTTTCTGCAGCATGTAAAGCACATTATAAATCCAGCCATTATTATTACAATATAAAAAAATAAACGATGAATACTTCTCAATCGACTATAGACGTATATCTTTGTCAATGTTGTTGACTTTATGCTACAATTTCTGGGGAATTTCCCTTTATAACCTCTAATCCTCAGGTAAATTACTACTATTTATGTCTATTTTTTTTAGTTAAAATAAATACATGTCTAGTGTGATTTCTTTTGAAGAGGCTGAAGTAGTGTGAGATATAAAAAAAATACAGAAACAGAACCTCTGAGGCGGACCGCAGAAAGTCACAGGGACGAATATGAGAAGGTCAACAGCCTTAACAAGGCAACCTGGCTCTAGTGCGTCTGTAAAAAAACACATTAAAATACAGTACATGGCTGAAGGAAATCTGTCCTGCTAAGGTCACCATTCCTTGTTGACACAAAGAAAACAAACTGACCATAAGTAAAAATGTTCTCCTCCATTTGAGCTGTAGCAGAACGAACTTCAACCTTAAGCTTTCTCCTTCAATTAGCAACCATGCCTGTCACAGTTATAGCCACAACAACACATCATGAGGATCAAAATAGCTCTAAATGCTTAAATACACATAGTTTCATTTGTCACATGTTTCTTTTGTTAAGAATGCTGATTTAATCACTTACTTTGATTAATAATTGATAGAGATGTGATACTCATCAGTAGTACAAGCCGTCTAATACATAGCTACATCTAATACATATATTTAGGATAATTCATAAATAATGTCCATATAACCAGCACTTTCTACAAATTGACCTAAAGATCTAACATTTGATTTGCTATAATTTAAAATCTGTAGTAGACTGCTGTTGACAAACCAAAACAAAGCTGTAAATAGTTTCACAGCGGTCTGGTCGAACTTTTCACAAGACTATTTGCTTAATGTTAGGGTCAAAATTCACCATAGACCACACTTTGAGACAATCACAGCTACCTTCCATGCGCAAACTTCGGCCCACTGTGTGTTGTTGTTGATATGGTTCAAAAAGAGAAACCAGATTGTTCTGTGACATCAGTGGTCCACATCATGGCTTCTATTCTTCCAGTGAAACGTGTCATTGTGGCTTCTCTATTGTGATATTCTTGGAGCTCACCGTGACTTTCACCCTCGACATTTACACTGTATTTACTTCTATACTACAAAACAGTAACCGGAAAGAAGGAGGCATAAATTCATTGTTTTAAGACATTTTAAAAGTCTTATGGGTCATTTTGTACAAACGCAGTATCCACAGAGATGGGCAATAACTCATAACACTTACATAAAACACCAAAACATAGTGTGAATACTACTTTACCCCACGATACGGTACACTGTGTAACTTTTCTGGTGGGGTCTGTAGCTTACTTGTTCCTGTTGAAATCTTATAGGTTTGCTTGGATCACATTATGGCATTTATTCAATCAGTTTTTATTGCAAAGAAAATACCTTGAGAAACGGTGTTCTATTAATGGCATGGGTGCCTCTCCACAGATCTGACCTGTAACCTGGCCTATGGAGATGGATGATTTTAATGCCATACTGTTTAACTTTCCTTTCAAAGCAAAAACATCTCCGTAGATACAAGCAGATAGCAGACCCTCCATCAGAAGATACATAGTGCAACTTTACCACTAACAATATTATACCACGGGCTGGCTAGAGTACTGGCTACTACACTAGAGGCACAGAGCACTGACACAAGAACACACGCTATTGGTGTTAGTAAGTTTTGAGCTCTTAAGCAACGTCTTCTGAGTCAGACTAACTCATTTGTTCTCTAGCATGTCCCTTTCTGTGCGTATAAATACAACTTTATAGGTTTAGATGAGCCCCGCTTATCCATACCATACTATAACAGTACAGAATAAAATGTTTCACTTACTGATACATTTAAGAGCTTCTGTTGAACTACGCTACAGAGCATTCCGAAAAAGCTTTACAAATTAGTTAATGGTTGTGCGTAATACTCGAGCTCCGCAGCATACCGGATAAACTACGGCCAATTTGCGTAAGATGTAACTGGTGTGGGAGCAGTGGTTTATTTTTAGGAGTGATGAAAGCACACGCAGTCAAATCGGTGGGTGTGCACTCACTCCTCTTCTCCTCGTCCAGTGTGCTATAAGAGCAGATCCGTGATGGAGACCCTATCGCAGTTGACTTTTACGCAGCGGAGATGAGCGCTCGGACATACAAATCCAACCCAGCCATGAAACTCATAGTGGTGAGTGACACGTGTATTTATTCACAATGCAACATTGTATTCACAAGGAGTTAGTTTGTCCTCATTTTTCATGTCAGACTTTGTTGGGCTGCTGTCGAAAATAATGAATTAAGACCTATGTTACACGCGTCACTTGGCGCGCGGAGCGACAGTGTCCGATGTTGAAATGTTCAAATGTTCATGTGTGACTTGAGTTTGTTGACACGCTCTAAAGCATATTTCTTACCGAATGAACGAACGGACATTATTTAATATATGGCTCAGAACCCACGTGCCCATGTTTCTGTCATGGTTGAAATGTATCAGGATATGTAAAATCTCTGCTCATGGGGACAGAAGTCATTGCATTTGGTAGAATAGAAATTCAAACTTTGCTTTTCCCCTTTATATGCTTCATGAATGTGTATGTATGAACAGGAGGTTACTCTTTAACTATCTATGAACATATGCTTGTTTTAATTTAGTATCAATTTAGTATTATAATCTCTGTTATTTGTTTATTTATATATATATATTTTTTTTGCCTCAAGGGACTGTTATAATTGCTTCAGTGTGTATTTATGAACTGAGTACCTATAGGATCCAAATATATGAGAAGTGAAGCATGAGGGTAAACTGTATTCTTAATCATCTCCATTGCACGAAAGTACTCTGCCTTAATGTGTGTCTAGTCCTGGCCCCTTGGATTTGCATGCAGTGCTGTGTTGTGCAGGTTTTGCATATTTTGATCTGATCTTTATCAGTGACTGATCGGTAGCACGGTGTTGTTATTTGTGCTTTGTGAAGTTAAAGAATGACAGTTGGCTTCAGAATAGGCTACCCTTTAGTTTGGTGTCATGTGCGGAAGAGCTCCTCATTTTCCAACCTCTTTTTAAAAGTCAAATATTGTGTGTCTTATCACTGTACTCCTCAGTCAGTGACTGAGGATAAGATTACAATTTTACTACAGTATTTGAATACTGTAATGTGACACATAAGATAGGATAAGATAGGTATTGGATCATTCAGTTATATTGATCCTGACTCCAGTCTCTATACATGTCAGCCCTTCACTGTCCGAAGTGCTTCACACATGCGGTCACTGTCCTTTCTGTTTAAACTCCTGTCACTGGATATGGTTTGAAATGAGCTGATACTTGTCCTGGTTTGAGCCCAGTTCAGATAATTTGGTTCTGTTCTAGTCCTGGTTTTGATGCTGTGTTTGTGCAAGCGTGAACACACCCTTAGGTCATATTGCTATTGTTCGGGTGAAAAGGGGGAAGCAAACATTAAATTACATCCTTCATGTATATCTTTATTCTCCGTTTCATCACAACAACTTCCCTAAGCTGAGGTGAGGTCCTCACACAACGCTGTCTCTGGCCCTGTATGTTTTGCCTAAAGACCAGTATTAAGAACAGGTGAGGAACTCTGTGAACAGCTGTCAGACAAAGAGAAGCGTGTGAGGATCAACAAACAAGTACAAACGTTTAGATTTACCTGTGGAAGTTACAGCAACTTCCTCTTTTAGATCAACAGTGGCACTGATAACAGCGGTTTGTGAGGCTTGAGTATGTGGGACAGTTGTAATTCAGTGCAACCATATGGGCAAGGCATTGTATTAGCAATTAGTGAAAGGATTTAACTTTGCATATTTGCGTGAAAATCAAAGGAGACTGTCTGATATAATACTTAAATTACTTCTGATTCATTTGATATTAAAATGACATTGACATTTAAACACATTTTTTCTTTATTTATAGTTTTTGAAAAAATATATATTTATATTTCGACCTACTGATAAAGTCTGAATTGTGATTGAAATGCTGAGGTAGGGTATTTCAGTGACTTGTCTTACAAAGGTGGAAGACTAATTTGACATTAGTTACACATGCATGTGCACACACAGACATGCAGGAGCTGGAATCCCCCTGAAGACCACCTGCGCTCTACAGTTAACTGAAGCCATGTGCCCCTGGAGAACTGCACTGACTGAGGTTACGTCTGCACTGCTGTCATAGATTTATGTCTGATTCATTCAAATGAAAAAGGTATTGAATCAACAATGCTTTTCAGTTTATTAAAAACCTGTACATCAACTGTACATTATCTTTTGCACTCAGTAAGCAGTTCTTATACCCCACTGTTGTGATTGATACATTTAGATTTCTCTTCTAATTTGATTAATCTATTACCCCTTCAGTTTTCCTGATGTAATAACCCACAATACAACACACTTTCGGACTGAGCCCCTGAGATGACGCTGTGTAATTATGGTTGGCGGTGGTCACTGTTACTGTGTAATTGGCATTTCAAGTGGACAGCCAAGATGCAGCGTCTATGGCAAGAAAAAGTGTGAAAAAATTACAAATAGCACTCAGATCAAGACCTGATTTGCTTGGAGATAGAATAAATTTAGCAGTGTGTTACTATTTTTAAATGCTAAAGTAATTGTAGAGCTTTTTCATTTCATGAAATAACTTTAACAGAAGCCATAGTAAATTTAGATGACCCTCCTCTGGTTTCTATGATCCGCATTGGCTTTGATATTGATTGGATGTGGTCAGAGGGCTTAATAGTGTATATACAGACTTCATTTAAAGTGCTGCACGATGATTACGGGTTTGATTCCTGCTGAGGCCACCCATGATACAAACAAACACACAGCGCTGCTCTGTGCCTCTGGATGAAAGACTTTTACCAAATGTTAGACTAAAGGTCGATAGGTTTTGCCGGGAAAACCGCTGCACTGGCCAAGCTTTTTGAAGTTTCTATCATGGTAAAAGCTATGCATCTATTTTTAGTCATTTCAGTCGTCCTGATTACAGAAAACAGAATGAGACTAAACTACTACTTAATTTGATATGTCTATGACTTTGTGTCAATAAATCATGAATATGAAATAAATGGCTGTTACGGTATCTAAATCATCAAGCAAAGAAAATGCCTAAAGGAGAACCCACAGCTCTTTCTTCTACACAAAGACAAAACCAAGAGCATACAGAATTTTGTTTAGTTGTTTTTGCTTTGTTATGTGGTGACAGATCATTAATTTCATATGCACAGACAAAAGACTGAACCAGTCCTTATCTTTGAATCTCTTTGACACATGCATTTGTATAGGCAAGGCTTTGTTGTGACCACAGAAAGGAGACGAATGCACTCAGTAGTATTCAGTGAAGAAACTATGGCATACAGGGCTTGTGTTTTGTATTGTGGTGGCAATGGGGAAAGCCCAGTAACCTCCAACAGTTTTCTTTATGAACAGCTTGCAGCAGCGGAGACCGCAGGATGTACACACTAACACTAAGGGAGGCTGTAACTGGATCTGAATTCAAGGCAAAAATGCACAAGGCAGCGTGGCACATTCCTGCACTGCTGCACGCACATCAACCATGTTTGGTTAATGTTAACAATATCAACCCATCCAGCTAAAGATGCACAACAACCTGGTGAAAGCACAGACCACAGGCCCGCACACACAAGCATGCACACACTATTGTTAGTCTGTCCAAGCAGCGCTCGGCCTCTGGGCCAACGGGGAAGTCCACTGAGCCAAAGAAGAGGGCTACAGCCCGTCGTGTCACATCTGGCCCACATGTGGCCCGGGACAGCTGCATGGCCTCATGTCAAACATGCTCTGCAACTGATAGCTACACTTTAGGCTTGGACCAGGTTTTGGGGTTTCTTCTAAATGATGATGCATGGGCTTGTTTTTGAGGCAATTGCTACATATGTCCGTTTCAGATCATCAGTAAAGGCCACCCACTCTACAGCAGCCGTATACTGGGCTACTTTATAGTGGGGACATGTGAGGGTGCGGTGTGCTCCTGTTCAAAGGCACTCATTCTGTAGATTATACAGCATTAGAGCCTATCATTGTAAAAATAAACTGTGCCATATAATCTGCCATATCATCAAATAAAATCCATAATTTAAGGCCCTGCACCATGCATTCTAATATTTCCTAAGGAGACATGTAAAATGTAATTTCAGATAGAAAAAGCAGTTATAATGCAAAGAGTGTGGTTGAACATTCTTCAGTTTCTCAGCTGGACACCATGCTGCAAAACAAAGGAAATAATTTTGTTGGTCCTTTAGGATCTTTCGCTTTCTTCGCTGGCCCATCTCCGAACTCAGCTCTGAGTTTCAAGAATAGTTCATCCCAAAAACTATTTAGCCATGTGCCAAAACGAGCCGAGTTTGAGATTGTTTCTATTGAAGATGGACCTTTCTCTTGTTTCAGCTCTTCACTGTCTCTCTGTCCTGGGCGTTCCAGCAGGAGGACCGACCTAAATACCAGCACTGGGACCCGGTGACCTCTGACCTCCTCCTGTGTGACCAGTGTCCGCCAGGCACTGCAGTCATGCACCATTGTACGGCCCACACAGAGACAGTGTGCCAACCCTGTTCTGAGGGGCACTTCACCATGAACTGGCACTGGGGAGACAAGTGCCAACACTGCACCTCTGTAAGCATATATATATACTCTCATGCCTATGTGTTCTATTTTCAAATAAAACTTTGTGCCGTTTTTTAAATTGAACAGGAGACATCATCAACAACATACCACTAAAACATGTAGTGACAGTTTTTTTTTTTTTTTTACAATTATGGTATTTACTTTGTATTTTTACTATATTATTATGATTATTTTCTAAATGTTCAGATAAACCACAAAAGAAAGATCTCCACTAAAATCATAATATACATGCATTACATGTTAGGATGGGGCAAGATTTTGTGGTACAAGATCTTGTCATCATATCACAGACAAAGAAGGGTTAAGCGCTGATCAGTTCTTGAGAAGCTGTACTTCCAAAAAGCAGCGCTTCAGTGACAGTAAAAATATTAAATCAAATTAAAAAAAAATATTCTCTACGTCTTAAAATCACTGTGGTTCTGCTTTTCTTACTGGGTGCAGGTGTGTAAGGAGAGACAGCTTGTGAAGCAGGAGTGTAACAGCACACATGACCAGCTGTGTGAATGCGCTCCAGGTTTCCATCTAGTGGTCGAGTTCTGTATCGCACATACCACGTGTCCCCCAGGATTTGGTGCCGCAGTCATAGGTAAAAACTACACGCAAGTCTAATCTAAAAAAGTGCTCATTTAATGATTTACTGAAAAAGCTGGTCTAATTTCCTATAAGAAAAGGAGTAAACACAATGTGCTTGATTTGATTATACTTTGTTCACACTTTTTTAGCTGGTAAAGGTCAACATTTTGTACTGCGCATTTACAAATATGGCATTTGCATGTCCATAAATAGAGAGTCATACCCCGACAGTTAGACAAAGTTACATGCTGGGTTCAAAATAAAGCTTTGAGGAGGATGTAATATGTAATGTATAGTCAAATGTAACCTTTCCAGTTAATTTGGCTCCAGCCAGATTAGAAGAAGCAAACACAATGAACAGTCAAACCAGGACTATATAAAATAAAATTATTGTACAGTTATACAGAAATATTTAATACATAATTACATAAACCACATAATTGTATTTAAAAATGCAAATATGTATTTTAATTTGTCACACTGACCTCATCTTTGTCTTCAGACCAATGATGAGGCAGTATTTTCCAGTTGTTGACCACAGAGAACCCCTACAAACTGGCCACAGACAGTGTTTCCATAGATCTCTGTCTGATCCATCATAGCACATAAACCCAGTGCAGCCCTGATGTAGCAGAGGGGCATTCCCCTTCTGCATCGAAGCCCTGTTCATTATGTAATCCATCAGCAGTGGTCAGAACTCTCTACCACAGGATGTTTGAAAAATGCTCAGTCTTCCAGAGAGTTTCATGTAGACACATTTATTTCTCACTTTACACAATGTTGCAACACATCAATACCACATCTAATGAGATATGTTCCCTCTTTATTGAGTTTTAACATTTCTCTCATTTATTCCTTATTAAAATAGTAATTTAGATACAGAACAAATCGACACAAAACAGGTCGCAGGCAGACTCTAACTTATCCCTCGGAAAAATCCTTGTTCTTCAGCTGTTACTGGCCATTATTATTGTTTTTTATAGGCTTATTGAGGTGTGCCTCAGGAATCCTATTAAAGTAATAAGTACACTGATTTAGTCTGGATCCATATTCTTCTAACCTAATACAAATAACTTGCTCTCCCCATTTAGTAAGAAGCTAAGATATTCTAGTGTAACATGGCAAATCTTCAATCTGTCACCCTAAAAAGTGATGATGCAGAAATACAACAGGTCTGGATGATGATCAAGCATTATGCAAACTGTCGTGTACAATGTACATGTGTTTATGCATAAAAATAACAGCACAAGCCACCTGTAGTATTCAATTGACTGTTTTGAAAGATACCATATGACAGTTTATTTCATTGTTTGGACTACAATAATAATTTGTTGGGACAAAAGAATACGTATAGATATTTCAACAGAAATGTGACCTGAATAGAAAGTCTATAATAACTGTGTCGACTGACTTCTTAAGTGCTTTGGTTTTGTATCTATTGCAGGTACCCCTGTGAGTGACACGGTTTGTGAGCGTTGTCCTGCTGGACACTTCTCTGCAGGACACTCGTCCACAGAGCCATGCAGACCACATCAAAACTGCTCCAGTCTGGGATTGAAGACTCTCAGATGGGGGACCTCCACTAAAGACAGTGTCTGTAGTCAGGACAAGACGGCTGCACTGGACTGCTACCACCATCACTCCCTCTGCCACACTGGTGAGTTCTCTACCTCATGAAGACCTCTAGTGAATAAAGCCAAAGGGTTAGCATTTGTCACGCTCACACTTTAAACCATCGTTTCTCAGTATAAAGTTCTTCTGTCAACAACATAAAAACTGAAATTATTTTAGACATGTGGCCGTTTTTATTTCTCTAGGCAGGGGATTTCCTTGGTCAGGTTTGTTGTCCAGATTCCTTTTTTTCTCCAACATTTTTGCGTGTTGGAAAACCAAGCCGAGAGAAAAGTAATCGCTTCAATGGGATTGTTTGTGTATCCAATCGCATAATAAGCCATGATGAATCCATTAGCCTCTTAAGTGTCACATCCTCTATCTACAATAACAGAGGAACTGACTCAGTACATTTAAACTCAAGGACAGCTACAGAGCCTTTGTTACTCACACTCACTGTGGCAAATGATGACAATTTATCTGAACCAACAACCTCAAAAATGATGCTGGATTCTTATAGTCTGAGCAAATGTGTGAGGGCATTCATAGTAAAAATGTTTCTGTGTTTTCTTATGATCTACATGACCACAAATGTCTGAAACTAATTATCTAGGAAACCCATAGCTTTGATATCATTTGTCACTATCAAATGTGAACCAAATCTAAATAACTAGTGCTTTGTTCTGTGTGTTTGTGTGTTCATACACAAATGGGCTATGTTTAGACTTAGCAGCAGAATGTTTCCACACTCTTTGTCTTACTTACAAGTTACAATGAGTGTTACTTTTGCTTTATTTAGAATAGAATAAGTGAAACACAAAAGCTCCATCTTAACTCTCCACTCATCAGAACATGGGTGGATTGTTTTTAATTGGATTAATTGCATATATGTTGTGAACTTGAACAAAATATGGTTATGTTATAAACATCTATTAGTATGATTGTGTACTTTTCATGAATCAGTGGTAGATATACATCATTTTGAGACCGACATGTGCCCATTAGCTACATACAATGACAATACAAATGAAAGTAAATGAAATACTCTCATGAATGAATCACAATTATTGTTAAGAAATGACTTCATGTAATAACTCATCTTTTGCACAGACGTGACACTGTGTGAAGAAGCAGCGTTCCAGTCTCTGGCCTCCCTGCGCCTTTCCTCTGTCCCTCTGGAGAGGATCCTGGAGCACCTGCCCGGGCGCAGAGTGGACCATAAGAGCTTAGAGCGTCTTAAGAAGGTCTGCTCTCCTCAGCAGCAGGTCCTACAGCTGTTGCGTCTTTGGAGAGAGCAGAACAAGGACCAGAGCAAACTCAATGTCATTCAAGGTATGCTCAGCACACACAGGTATGTACTCAGAGAGGGCCCTGTACGTTAACATGCTGCTGTGTGTCCTAGGAGTGAACCTGTGTGAGAGGAAGTTCTCCCGCTGCACTGGGCTGAAGAATGTGACCCTGAACGATCTTGTGCAGATCAGGGACAGTCTTCCGGGGGCCCGTGTCCCTCAGGAACATGTCCTGGCTGTGGTCCACACCTGCTCTCCACGACAGTTCCTACTGCAACTCCTTCACCTCTGGAAATCTCTCAACTATGAACTGGACATGGCCAAAGGGCTGAGCCACAGCCTGAGGGTACTGCGCAGCCAGGGGGCACCACGGCATCTGCTCAAAGGCCTCCGAAAAATCCGACAGATCATAGGAAAGACCTCAGTCCATAAGATATATGAGAAGATGTTTGTCAACATGCTGGAGGACGAATCTTGCTTCAAAAACCACAAGCCTTTAAATGAATAATGAACTGATGTGAACGTATATCTACAAAGTGTCAAAAAGTTGTCCTTTGGATCCAGTCTAGAAGACAATGGCACTCTCTTGGAGGACTGAGGGACTGCACAGATATGAAAGAAGTAATTATGTGTGTTTATGTGTTTAACACAGATATAAATTCAAGGGATGTTTGTATTTTAAAAAGTGAAGCCTCTATCTGTGCTTTTATGTACAATGAAATACATAAAAGAGGCAAATTGTCCAATTTTATAAGAAAACTGAAAAATAAGAACACTAGATTTTTTTTGACTGAATTATGTGAAACATTTAAACTATTTAAGATGTAAATAGCACAATTTGTGGATAAATATGCAGCAGGTGTAATATAATTGCTTTCTCACTTGGAGGGAAAGGATTTGGTTTCATAATGAAATATGTTTATATTATTCTACAGTCATTTCTTTGTGTTTGGTTTATTTTTGACTGTTTGTAAATAAAGCCTATTTTTATATGTCTGTTTCTTGAATGTACAAAGGAGTGCAATTGTTTTATATTTAAAATAATTTGACTTTATATAAAGGGCTTGTTTGAATACTGGATTACAAATGCTGCAAGTTTATGAAGTAATATTTGTTTTATACTTTGTATCACACTAATATGAATGTTGGGTTATGTAGATAAAGATGTACATATTGCGTGAGACACCGTCATTTCTAAGCTTTTGTACTTTCATTTTATTAAAATTAAAAACAAAAATATCTGTGTCCTGATGTGTGTCTGAAATGTATTCACATTAGTGCTGATGGTGCTATGTATGATGTTTTCACTTAAACGCTGTTGACAGGCCTATCGCAATGACAAGCAACCAAGCAGTAGCCTAAATGGTATAAAAAACACATCCATTTTAAAGCAAGTGCAAGACATTTTACATAACACATAATGCCCACCTGGATACAGGCTGATGGAATTGTGAATATACCAGGCTTAACAGGCCTTGGTGTAAATGGATTCTCAAACTGTGGTATGTGTAGTTCTGGTGGTACAATTTGAGAAGGCCTCTTTGGTTTATTTAGACACAAATTAATCCTTCTGTGGGTTGATCATTATTCATTATTTAAAGATAGAGTATTCTGGAGGTGTAATATCACCTGCATGAAACCATACTTCATAACATTCTCCATGGAAGCTTTATGACATACTTCTGCCTCCTCCAGGCAAGTAAGAGTCAGTTTTGTGGAGATAAAAGCCCACTCACATAGATGCATGTTTTTCAGTGCAATAAACATGTTTTATTTACCTTTATTTTTGTCTATTTTTGTTAAATAAGTTACATACTGTGGTTTTAATTGTATAATCAATAGTTTTATCCATTTAGGCTTGATATAGTTCAGGTTTAGATCTGGTGGTACTTGGAGAGCCAAATCAGTTCTCATGTGGTACTTGGTATCTATGTTAGGTCTACTATGTATGATTAGACCTATTACTGCAATAAAGCATGTTCTTTTTTGGAACAAAGTTTACATCAATGTTATTATGTCTTGCTCAATAGGAGCCAATCAATCACAGCGTATTCATAGAGCACTTTACAGCTAGACACAGAAGACCAAACTGCTTTCCAGGTGTGGCAGCATATAAAAAAAAGACTTTTGTGCAACTATAGGAGTAGTTGAAACAAAGAAATAATCACATCTTATTTTGTCCTGTGAGTTCGACTGTTGTCCACTAGAGGTCACTGGTAATCTGTCAAACACACAGGGTTCATTCTTGTCTGACAGTAGTACTCCGCCTCCTGCTGCCACGCTGCGCCGCCCCGGCACCGCCAGCTCTCCGGCTGTCGCATCAGCGCACAGGGAGGGGCTCCGGTCCCGACCATTGGCTGGCATTGGATTAGCCACAGATTTACGGGAGGGCCACGACCAGAGAGGATGAGCTGGAGCGGTGGTCTTTTTTTTGTCGTCAATGCTCAGTGATTAAGGGTTTCAAGATGATTTTAAGACAGAACTAGCGAGTTTCTTCATATTCTTTCTGCGCGTAAAAATTGGAGAAACAAAGAGGCGGCGATGCGCTTACAGGGGGAGAGTGTGTCCGGACAGCACTGAAGGAGTGGAGCATGTAACCGCGAGAAACCCACCTGACACTTGTCTCAGCTCCTCTCTCTTCACCGTGGAGGCTGCTCCGTGTCTGCTCTGAACCTCTTTACTATTTGGGATTTGATCTTTTGGGAAATGGCCGAGGAAGTGTCAGAAGTCCCCAAAGAACTCGTGGGTAAGTCAAAACCTGCAATTTGAAGCCATGTGTGTCCTGCAACAATTACTGTCCCTGTGATAGTTTGAATAGTGTACAGTGTACCGAGACGAGGCTCATTCATAAAACGCAGCGTTACTAGAGGAACAATGCTGTTGCTCACGGATGCTCACTGCTGCAGCCCTCTTCAGACTTTCTTTGTGCGTTTGAATGTATCGTGCATTTCTTGAAATTTGTGAATTGCTAATGTTTTGGAAGAGCAGTTGAAGCACTTACTCACTGTTTTGGACCCACCACAGAACTGAAGTCATTGCTATGGTCTGGAGTCTATATTAGGAGAAAATCCAAATAGTTTACATGACACAGTGCAGCCAGTCATTCCCAAGTGCACATAACTTTCAGGGATATTTCCACAAAGCAGCCACACTCCTGTTACAAAGTGTACAGTCACTTTACTGGTGTTTTAGAGTCTTATTTGTATTGCTTGTAGACCTGCCCTGATCAGCTCAGACTGTTAAGTTCACACTGACGCTGACACACTGTTTGTAAAATACTTCTGGTTATGGCACCTCGGTGCAATATTGAACGAGCTGTTATTCCTGACTTTCTTGTATCCTTCTTTAAACTTGCAACTTGACAATGATGTATACAGTGGAGCTTCACTGAAAGAGCAACAGAATGTGTAATAATATACCATGATTTATGGCATACTTTTTATGTAGCTAATGTTTTTTTAATTTTATATAGTGGCATCCTTGGTAAAAAGGAAAGTAGAGGCAATGTCACATGATGTCTGCATGCACTACCAAAGTCGGTTTAAAGATCTACCGTCTGTGATTCAGCATCACAAGTTATACTGGACTAACTACTAAAAAAACTTCCAGTCATTTGAGGACAGAGACTGGCCGATATTGGCACTTTTTTAGCAAACTGGCTATCGGCCTTAAATCTTCAGCACAGGCTGATATTTTGTTTTGGCTGACCTATTGCCAAAAAAGAGTGCACACAAAGCTTTATTTGAACACTTAAATGCAAATAGATAACTGCTCAAAACGTGACTACACTACTTGTGATACAATGGGACTGTGAGAAGGTGAGTTTGTCATAAATTAAAAGTACATAATTTGGCGGAAATAATCAAAATTGACCCAACATATTGGCCCAAAAATATCGGCAGAGCTCATCGGCCATTGGTTTCTCCATATTCTAAACGATCAGTATTGGCATCGGCCATGAAAGAAATTCATATTGGTCGACATAATTTTGAGGACAAGGAAAAACAGGAGAAGTGTGGCTCCAAAGCTGTCCAAATAGTAAATACTGCACATAGTCGACTGACACGTTCGAACATAAGAGATATATCTTTGTAGTTGTTTCCAAATTCCTCTTCTTTCTGACATTTGTTGTTGTCCAATCGTAGAGTTTTTTGTAATCTGAATTATCGCAGTCAGTAAACACCAGTCATTTTATTGCCTTGTAAATTTCGATAGTTTGTTTGAGATTTATGAGGCTATAAGACTCTATTACTCCACCCTGCATATGTGCTGGCTGAAGTCAATCTCCTCTGACGACCACAGCACTTGGCACATGGTTCACTGCCAGTAGAAGTACCACTTGTGTCATACCACCTAATTAGCAGTTGGGAATGGGCAGAATGCTATAAAAGTAACTTGTAATGTGCAATGGGCAACATTAAGCAGCTATTAAATAACATTCTATATTTTTGTACTTCACTTTTTGCTACAATGTTGTGCCAATGACATAGCCGAAGTTTAGATCTTTGCAAACATGTTCTCAAATACATGTGATTCCTAATAGTAATAAAATATTTTCAATAATCACTTTCATTATCAGCTCTAATATGACCCACTAAGACTTTGAGGTGTGTAGGGGGTTACAACTGCATGCCTTCAGAAACAGGCTGCTCCTGTTTGAGACATGTGTGAGTGCAGACAGACTCAGCTGCTGCATGGAAAGGCGGCTGACCCACTTCTATGCCATAAGCCTGGAGTCGGCAGAGGGTTTCTGTAGGTGTGAACAATCAATCTAAACACCAACACTATGTTAGCATGCCCACAAATATATCTGGCAAATGCTGCATGATTCACTATATTCTGAACTTTACCATTTTGGAAATCTATTTTTAGATCGTTGAAATATGTTTCAATGTTTCAATAATATTATTTGCACATGTTAAGGAGCGATATGGTAGCTATATCAAAATCACAACATGCTTTTTAATACAACTCTACACTCAAACACAGGCACTTTTCCCCACCCGCTCCTCCTCTTGGTCAACCTCCACCATGTGAGTGACAGGTGGACTTTACCAATCATAATGAAATGCAAACTTCCGATGGCTTCGGTTACCCCTTAAAGGCAACATAAATATACTAATGAGTAGAGATTGCATCTATTTTATTTTCTGGTTTTAAGAATATCATGATGTTACCAACTCCTTTCATTGTAGTAACTATCCAGACAGAATGAGATGGCTACAACAGAAGCCATCGTTTTTTGACTCGTGTTACTGTTCAGTTAATCTTATCGTTTTAGTACTTGTCAGTTTCATGATCTGTATGAACCAGTCCATCCTGCTTTCTGAAGAATTCTGCTGAAATCTGCAGTTTCTTATCATTTCTGTCTTTTATTACCTCTAAGCCACCAGGTTTGTTTTGACATGAACAAACCAGGAGCTTCTCTGATTGGTTAATCCACCTGTCAGTAATGCCCATCAAAATTTGTGGAGACAGAATATGGTCATGGTGACTATTCGTATGTAGTGTGTGCATTCTTTGCTGTCCAGGGAAAAGTGTCTTACCTTTACACTTAATACAAGAAAATAATAGTATAATATCATATAAATAATATCTTATTTCTGCCCTTGTAACTGTTAAAAAAGATTCTTGTACAATGCCCATGTTTCCACAAATGTGCTATGATTCAACCATTCTTTTGCCCTATGTGCTTATTTCTAATGGTGAGTTTGTTTTTTGTTTGAGCAGACAGTGTGAGGGATGCAGTTGGGAGGAAGGTGAAGCTGTCACTGAGGAAGAGAGTTAAACTGGAGATCAAAGGAGACAAGACGGAGAACCGGGTCCTGGTGAGTCTGACTCTGCCTCTTTAGACTTCAGTGCAGACAACTATTCACTTATACATGTTTCACCCAAATCTGTGCATCTCATCACCACTTCAAAGATGTTGTAGTTTGAGCCACAGTAACCTGTCACATTGCAATTTCTGTCTGATGTAAACTGCTTTTTACATATCAACCACCATCAACCATGAGGCCTGTCATGATTATTACTATATCCACTTATTGTTCCCGTGTACATTTTCTTTGCACTACTGGGAAATTTTGGGTTATTTTTTGCCTATATGATGAGTTAATAACTTCTATTACTCATTACAGATGCAAAGTAAGTACTGAAGTGTTTCATTCTTCTATTTATCTTCAGTACTAAATATTGTACATTTAGAATAGTTTCTGTGATTTAAATCTGCTCGAGGGCTGTTGAGTGGTATAAATTGGTTGCTATATTATCGATATAATATCAATATCATCTATATTGACCAGCAATATATCGAACTTCAAAATGTGTTTTTGTAACAGGCCTATCAACCACAAAAATCTTCAGTATCTTCCCTAAACTGTGTATATTCCTGTAAAACATTTGTGTCCTTATGTTGTATGGTTTGAGTTCTCATGAAAAAATCTATACATTTTACATGCATTGTTTATGGTTAGATGGGTTAGATGATAAGCTTTTAAGTTTTTATGTCTACTAAAAAATAACATCTCAATAACATTTATTTTAGAAAACTGTATAATTTTGTTCAAAGTCTTTTAAATATTTCTAGCCAATAAATTTATGGAGCAGCTGGACAAAAGCACGACAGATCAATAAATGTTTGACCATGAACATGACATAGCAAATGGTAAATAATTAAAACCTGGTCACCCATTAAAACCACACACAGTCTCAGCAAATACAAAAAAACGAAACATAGCTGAGTGAGAACAGCCTGTAAATTAGTCTGTGGGCAAGGACCATAAAGTTTTATAGTGGAATCAGAAAGTTGTGATTAGGGCGTGAGAACTTGCATAGTGTGACTAAAGACTGAATATTGAGGGGGTTTCAACAAGTCACAGTAGATTTTAATATTAGTAACCTCCTGTCTGTAACAGCTTTGGATGTGTTTTCATAAGCGCAGGCCATAACTGTCTGCACAAAGGATTTCATTATTGTTAGACACTATAAGAGTAAGTATGTGAGTCAGACTGATGGGAGACTGTATGATCAAACTGGCTAACACATTATCCTCTACTACTGACTAAATACGATGGAGTCATGCTGAGGTGAGGAGCTTCCGGCAAGTGATTTTAATTCTAGATGAATTCTGAACACTCTTGTCACTTTAGTTTTTGAGCACAGTGTGGTTCCTTAAAATGACTTGTGTAGTTAAATTCCATGTTTTTGTTTTGTTTGAGTTGAGACAAAGTGAGTGATAGAAGCTGGAAAATGAGCAAGCCAAAAGATTTTGTAAAAAAAAAAAAAAAAAGGTCTTTTGTTTCATTGACCAGTGTGGTTGTCTTTTGGTATTTGGCATTGACCACTTTTGCAGGTGGAACTGTCACAAAGTGTACCAACAGCTCATCACCCATTTGGCTGGATTAGTTACATTTGTTCATCTGGTTATTTGGCTTGAGATCGGTGAACCTTAGATAACCTACCCTAATATGATTTTGGAGATTAAAAAAAATATTAAAAGGGCGCATCTCATTTTATCCATGAATTGCATTGCGTTTATCTCTGACATTACACCCACATGATGTTCAGAAGGCAATGATAACAGAACCTAAAATGTATGTACATTTCTGGTACGTTAGGATACACGTGCCGGATGCTCCTTCCTGTCACACTCCATTTCATTTATTCAATAGCTCATCACACATTTGGCTGGATTAGTTACATGTAAAACAAAGCTGGAATAAAAATCTGTGCACTGCTTGTTCTGGGAATATGATAAGACTTTGCTACATTGTGGAGGCTTGGGACACAGGGACCCAGTCTGTACTCACAAATCAATGGCAGAACAATGCAGAGCAGTGGGAGTCAGTGCTGGGAAGAGGGATTCCAGTGGAGTGCTTCTTTCTGGTATTTCATCCACAGAATGACTTGGTGAGTTTGTGTCAACGCTCCACTTGACCACACTGAAACAAATACACCACTGTTGGCTGTTGTGTGGAAAACGACGCTGGGGAAAACCAATTATGACAGAAGTAGCTGCAAGAAAAACAACATTTTGTAGAAGAGATGGCAATGTTAAAGGTCGTAGAATAGTCAATATTTACAATAACGTAAGATATAAGATCACATATGTCAGAATTATGGTCAGTCTTTACGTGTAATATTTAGCTTCATGAGTCAAACCCGGGTTGGAGACTGTAATGAGAGAATACACTGAGGGTACATATGAAAAAGCTATTATCACTAATATTGTCAGTTAATGATGAGAGAACACTATTATAACATGGTTAAAGCCTCATAAAGCGTCAGACAAATATGGGAGCATCTCTTAAACCTTATTTGAATGATTTTAGTGCAAAGTGTAATTTTTCCTACTTATGCTTTTTACATCAGAAACAATGACTGTGATATTGTCCATTTTTCAATGTATCTGCCGCCTTAACGTTTTGTTTATTGATGTGTTATCGCCATTTACAAGTACTGGTACATATTGCGGACAGATGACACTATTTACTTTAGATTTGAGCCCAATCAGAAGTATGACGGCTGACAGACACATAGTAGATATTTCTATTTCCTTGTCACGCACGTTAACCCTTTTCCCACCAAACGTTTGCTCTTTGACTGGAGCACTACACGCCTCAGGCTCCTCTTAAGCGCTGAGGCTTCAGAGAGACAGTCTTCTGCTGCAGCTTTGAAGAAGACAAGGCTAATAACATCCTCTCATCAGACACACCACAGGGGGAAGCGAGATGGAGAAAGAGAAGAAGAGATTAAGAAGGGATTTTTTATTTATCAAAAATGGTTGTCAACAAATCAATACACAGATATGAATCCTTCCAGAAGTAGTATCAAAACTAGATACTGATTTGAATAGTTTTGATACTGAAAAAAATGCAGAAAAGGGATGATTTTGTTGATGTATGTATAGTTTTAGGAGAATGGTAATATTCAAGGAGGCTTTAGTTTATCACTCTAATAATAATGATGCCTTACACTTGTTATGTGCTTTCCAGGCTTGTCAAAGCCTCTCAAAGCACTACACTATAGTCATTATTCATTCTCTCCACACTTGGTGATGGTAAGCTACTATTGTAGCCACAGCTGCCCTGGGGCAGACTGACAGAAGCGAGACTGCCAATCTGTGCCATCAGCCCATCCTCCGACCTTTGGGTTGGGGGACCAAAGCTCTAACCACTGAGCCACTGTTGCCCCTAAATGTTGATACTGAATGAAGTTTTACATTTTGATATGAAGACAAAACTATTGTGATTATGTAAACATCTATTATAAACAGTTATATTTAGTATTTTTTTCATTACAATTCATTTACATTAACTGAGTTGCAATTCTCAGGAAACATGTGCCTTTTGCCCTTCTTCTAAGCAAAGTAAGTTGCTATTTATTGTTGAGATGGCTAAGCCCACTGTCACTGTCATACCTCAGCAAAGCAACACATTTATATAAAACTTGTGGTTAGGAGTCTACTTTTGGCCTTCTATGTAATTTGTTTCTCTAGTACTGATTCTGAAGCTGTGAAAATGCATGACCTTACGATACTTAATAACTTTATCTTGTTTGCTATAAATAGAAGTGTGAAACTATGCTGTCTTGTGCACAGCAACAAAACACAAGGACCATCTATTTCTCAGCCAGCTAAAGCTTACTGTCGTGACAAGCCTATCTTTTTTGTTCCTCCTGTTGTTTGGCTTGAGATTGGTGAACTTTAGATAACCTGCCCTAACATGGAGATAAAAAAAAAAAAAAAACAACATTTAAAAAGCCCATCTCCTTTTATCCATGAATTGCATTGCATTTATCTCAGACATTACACCCATGTAATGTTCAGAAGGCAATGATATCAGAACCTAAAATGTATCGTTTCCCATTTGGAGCTGTGCAAATAATGCCATTTTGATTGGTTTAGTCATTTCTAATCATCAGTGGTCAGCTTGTGTCTTTTCAACTGAAGTCCACAGCAAATTGTCTGTCAGTAAAACATATCCAGGAGTTTGTAACAGAATTTAAAATTTGGAGAAAGAAGTGTTGCTATTTTTGACTGAATGGCAATGATTAAAAGTCTGTATTGTTTAGGTTAAGGAAATTAATATTGCTTCTTGTATCCACAATCTCACAGAAATATGACCCCAAAATAATTAACCTTTCAACCTCACCAAATCATCTATCGAAAAATCCTCCCCTGGTTGAATTTTGCGGTAGTAAATGGACTTCCCCTAGAGAGACATTTCTAGCTCAGAGTCCCGCCCCCTATCATTCATCTTCATGACTCCATAGGTCAGGGTCACTGTCACTCATAGTAATAGAATTGACCAGTGTTTCTCTGTTTTTTTCCTCAATATTTTACCTTTGAACCCCATTATGTCCATTATCAACTGGTCAAAATCCTGTATTTACGTGATCATAGAATTTGTGGTCTTGCTATAGTAGGAATAGGCATAGCGGAGTGTAGTCACTAGTGCCTTA
This sequence comes from Periophthalmus modestus, assembly GCA_019594935.1. NCBI lineage: Eukaryota > Metazoa > Chordata > Actinopteri > Gobiiformes > Gobiidae > Periophthalmus > Periophthalmus modestus. The sequence goes on along the minus strand of JAIEZT010000124.1, from coordinate 10,156,082 downwards.
TTGAATTGGGGTTTTGGGGTCACAGACACATCCATTATTGATTGCTGTTAATGACATTTGTAAACCGCTGCTACAAAACCAATGTGAGTCTGTGATAATGGTCAAAACTATAAATCTTCAGTGACAAAAGCTGAGAGGAGATGTATGAGCTTGCACTATATATGTATAACTGTGGTGCATGTTTTGTATTGTATATGGTATGCTCTCTGATTCAGTGAGTGACGGTGGCTGGCACAAGCAGCAATTTTGCAGTGAAATGACCACAGTGACTTCAGGGCAGTGCTGTCATATGTGCTTGCTGCATGGCTGGCTTTCATGTTACTGCGGTTAATGGTGTGGCACAGTTTTTCTATTATAGCCATATGCAAACCCCTACCTTAGATTTATATCATATCTTTAATAACCTTTTTATTGTCTGCTTGCTATGCAGTTGGACCTCTTCCAAATAAAAAGTCCAGCTGTTTTAAATTTGACCTTTTGTAAATCTGAGTGAGTTATACATATCTATACATCTTAAGGTATAAAAATGAAGTAATAATGGTACTTTCGGTTCTCAAAAGCATGTGAAAACCCAATGTAATGCACAACTGCTTTTAAATGTAAATATTTTCAAATCACCTCAATACCTAATAATATATTTTTGTACGATTTTCACACATTGTTTGCATTTTGCTTTTGCGTGTTGCTAAAGTTGCGGAGGTAAGCTGTAATTTTTGCTGGTTTCAAGTCCCATAATGTAGCCAGTGGTGCAGAGGAAATGCCCGTCCCGTATCCACCCAGGTCACTTTGTAGTGGGCTCTGTGAGCAGTCAAGTGCATCTGCTTTTCATCAGGTCTTATCAGGAAATAATTTAGCTGAAGAAATAACGGAAGGGGTGATACTGATACCATTTACTGGAGCTAAGCAGTTTCAACATATTTGGGATATGATTTCTAATTTCACACGGCATATGCATTTACTTAAGCAGAATCGTCTGTTTAAAAAGCCATTTCATTTGACTCGTATCATTTCTTCTTTCATCCTTTAGCTTTGAAACATAATTGTTAACCTAAGAATACCTTTCATTAGAGCTCAGCCAACCATCCCTTGTGATCTAAACCAGAATGACTTCATTTTATCATTGACATTGGCTGTACAAGCTGTGGGTAGTGCCAACACCAGCCCAGAGCAAAGCACCCCTCTCCCCCTCCCATCTGCGCTCAGTCTTTGTCTCTGTCATTCCTTTCTTCTCAGTGTGCCTCATCACCTGTGAGTCTATTGGAAAAATGTGCAATTTGTTACGGAGAGCAATTATCTTGAGGGTTGGGTGGAAAAAGTACTGATGACTATAGAGATCACAATCTCAAATATTGTGGGCAACACTCTGATTATACAAGTACTCACTGCATAAAAAAAGACATGAATTAGTTTTCCTTCACACAGTCTCATCACGTACACTATGCTGAAGACCTGCTTTGTAAGGGTCTGTTTCTATATCCTGATTTACATGTTGCAATGACAATTAACAATTCAAAACCAAATTGTATCTTTTGATTGGTTAACAGTACTCAAAATAGCACCTATAAACGGTAAACATGACACTTGGTAATAGAGCACACTTAAATTGTGTACATCCATAAATAAAATTAATAGTAAAATCTATGTAACTTGTAGTAAGAAAATTGGTATGAAAATATAAGGCTACCTCACCAATTCTTACTTTGTTGTTCACTTTGTAAACATGTCTCACTTTTTAAGGGCTTCGTGTTTGTTTTTCCCTTCTGTATTGATTCTTTTCATTCCAAAATACTGTCTTCTTGGCATAGCTGCACTCGTACACCACTGCACTATTGTGCTGTTTGGCATGCTGATGAATCAACCAGGCTCTTCGTCTTATCTGTAAGTGAAATGCACATAGGATTTTAGGACAACCTGCAGTGGGACAATGATCTTCTGGGACCCCCTTCCATCACCCCTGACAACAACCAACTCCTGCTCGTAAAAGCCCAGATCTGTATCCAATATTACAGAGGACCTGCCAGTGTGCACTGTTATAGTCTGTCATATTTAAACCTGGCAACCTTCAAATCCCCAGCCAACCCCAGATATGCTAGGCTTGTTTTTGCTAAATGTATATGTGTACAATGGTAGGCAATAAAGGAATATAATGTAAGCCCTGTTTCAAGAAGCAGGCTTAGTTCAAATTTAGGGTTTGTTATTCTCAAAAAGAGGTCAACTCAGAGTTTTCCATTTCACAGAGATGGTTAACCTAAACCCTGAGTCAGTCACTATGGTAAGTCATTCTGTGAACCAAACCTGGTTTTATTCCTTTAACCCTGAGTTTAACCACAGTCTGCTCCTGAGGGAGAGCTCTGGACAGTTCACTTCCTCACTGACAGAAAAATAACAGTTCAAACAAGATTTAATAATGATGCTATAACTTTATTTTCCATTTTGATGCATTTTGTTCAAGTTTGTAATTTATAATATAACACAAGTTACTGCCTATGATAACTTCTTAAATTAGTTTGGTTATGTTTATCAGCTGGATATCGAGCAAATGGATCTATTCATTTAGTGAATTATTGCCTTAGTTTAATACATGTTTTTGTCACATATAAAGGTACAGTTTATGGGAATTTGGCTTTACCATTACGAGTAAAAATGTACCTTGTTATCTGTGTTTGTCGAATGTAATTTTGTTATGTTGTTTGTATATTGCTTTCCTAACATTTATCTGTCACCAGCACACCTTTTTAGTTTTTTTTTTTCCTCCTTTTACAATACTATATAGCTTATGGTAGTAACGGCTACAAAAAAGAACCTGCATGTCCCAGTGTGATGCCATGAAGAGCCTTTTCCTCCTCCATGCCACCACTCACTCTGCTGCAGCTGTGGTCTGATTACGCCGACCAATCACACGTGTTCAGGAAGTGCCACTGTCGGCCGCCTTTGTTCCTCTCCACGCTCCTCTCCTCAGCAGTAAAACCCATAATGACAAGCATGGCAGTGATAAAAGGAAATTGATGTCTCTTTTTAATGCTGTCCTCCGCTACTGGCACAATGTGAAAAAAGCCATTGCTGAGTAAATTCGATATTCTACATTGAATCCCTAAAATCTACATGGTTTGGGTATTTCATTGTGTTTTGTTATTTTGAGCAATTGTATGTTACCTGCTATTGCTTTACTAAACAACCTCTGAGGCAGTGCTTTCACAGAAATGTATACCAGATACTAAAACTACGAGTATAAGACCACACGGTAATAATAAGACTACTATTATGTGCTGAAAATGACATCTATTGTTTAAGTGGTACCACAATCAGTTCTGAGTTTTGAACCTTTTCCTTACTGTCGAAATTGAGTTTAAAATGTTAGCATCATAACAGTGCTACTCTTAAATAGACTGCATGTTTTGGCTTGTACGGATGTTCCACACTACACGTTTAAGTATAAATTGTGCAGTGATTTTTGCACACTGGGAGGCTGCAGTGCGGTCGAGACCTCGGCTGCCATGTCAGCAGCTTGTACTGGCTGTAGAAAATCAATTTATTGTAGAAGAGATTACCACATGCCTGCCTTCTGATATGCACCTGAAGTGTACAGTTATATGCTTTAAACATTTCTACAGTTACCCCTTAAATCAAGGTATTAGCAATTGATGGTGATGTAGTAGGCTGTTTTGGTTTTTTTATGCAGGGAAAGACACAATTTAATAATCACTCATTTTATTTTAACACATGAATTAAAGACTGCCCATAATCAATTTGTTTGTTGGTGCAAATTGTGAATGAACCGTTTTTTTCTTTGATCCAAACTATGCTAAAGAGGGAAGATGTCATTGTTCCATATCGCCCTATTGAGCTGCTGTCTGGGAACTCTTGCCTCTGTGTTACACCATCCATAAACGCTCAAGTAGATTGGAGAATTACATGTTGTCAGCAGTGTACAATTTATTTGACACATTCATATTGTCAAATGCTGGGTACATTAACATAAGTGAGATGCAAGAAAATGTGTTTAATTACATCATTGCAGAATGTTTATTTTTTATAGACAAACCACAAATGGGTAAATTCTGTATTCTAAAGCTGTGGGTCCCAACCTTTTTTGTCTTAAGTGCCCCCTAAGCTGTTTCTCACGTTCTGGTTATAGGCAAATAAATCACAAAAGAATCACATAACATAACTGAGATGCAAGAATTTGTTTTATTACATCATACATTTATTTTTATAGCTAAAATGCAGATTGGTAAGGTAAGAAATAGGCAAAGCAAGGCAAGTTTATTTGTATAGCTCAATTCATACACAAAGTAATTCAAAGTGCTTTATAGAAGAAGAAAGACATTAAAATCACAATGCAACAAATCAAAACATAAGTAATCACAAATAATCACCATAAAATGAATATTAAAAGAGAAAAGTGCAGAATAAAAACCTTTCAGTCAATAGTTTTGTTTTTTTTAACAATGTAAGGCAGATTAAAGAACATGTACGTTCCACCAGATCTAAAATGATCATTTTTAAAAATTGCATCGTCCAAAGAATAGAAATACGTTGTTCAGGAAAAATGCCTGTATACTGCTGATCCCACAACATGTTGATCTGAACAAAGATATGGTAATCTCTGCATTGAACTGGACTTAGATGAAATGGCTCCCAAACACTTTGCCTTCATTAGTATGTGGTCTGTGATTGGATTTAAGCTGTGGTTCCTTATCAGCAAAACGGCACTTAAAATCTATTAAGTCATTGCTCTTCCCCTACAGCTTCTTTGTGGTCCACAAACCTCTTACTATACATTTACCTACACATACTGATGTACATTCTATCCTTGTGTATAAATATTTGCTCTGTAGCTAAAAATACCTTCTTTCCATTGGTGTATGCTGACAGCAAGCTCATTGTTACTCTTTTATACTACACACGAAAAGTGGCATCTGTGTTTATGCTTTTATGCATTAAAATGTTTCAAGCCTTTGTCATTAAAATACAAATATCAAAAAATAAAATGTAGCCAATTAATTTATAGCCTTTGTTTGACCTGAATGTGATTTGTATAGAAATTGGCTTTACTTTTAAACTTTTTGATCTGTATTTTAAACATAAGTTTCTACCCTTTCAAATCAAAACATTTCTAAGCCCAAATTCCCACAGAAGTAGCAATATTGTGAGTGATGGGTCCCGTGGAGTGTGAATGCGCCTTGAGATGGTTGAAGAAAGCCTTTTTTCAGCACAGTATCCTTCCTCCGGCTCAGTGATTACAGATAAAGCACTGTCCAGTTTCTTGTGGCAAGGATACAGAGTCAAGACTACACCACTGTGATTGCTTTGGGGTGAAAAACTCATTGGCATAGGTCCACAACATTACTTTTATGAGTGACTGAGCATCTATCAGTTTACAGTATGTGCAGCATGGGCCAGCCGTTACCATGGTTACCACTGTCTGTCTCAATGGCTGTTCATGTGGGGGGATCAAATGGGGAACGAGGGTTTGGCAGAAATATAAATGCTAGTGAATACATTCTACACTTCAATATTTTTATTACACAGTGCAGACTTTTGTAATTTCAACTATAGTATGTCAAAATGTAGCCAACATTGTTCTGTAAACTTGGACAACATTGATGAATAATCAATGAATATAATATTTGAATGTACACCATACATTTTCTGCTTGATGAGAGGAGTCAGACACCATTTGTCCCAGTCTCCAGCATTAAATACATTACTTAACTAAAGATGGTTGTGTTGGCGGACCTATCTGATGTGAATCCTATGCCAAATCAATACGCAAAAGACTGCAAGCTAAGAAGTTGATGCAGCATTTGCTAAAGCAACCTCAGATGGAAAAGCCAAAATGAAGACAATTTCATCTTTTAATCTCTGATATGGGAGAATATTTGTGCCATGTTACTTTCAGACAGATACTATGTGGCACTTAACTTTCCTTAACACTACTTATAAATGTATCACTAATCTCTATGTCTGCGTGTTTGTAATTCTAAGAGACCCCTAGCAGATGTCCAGTTAGTGTCGGAGCCATGATGTACCCATCATGCCATCTGGTTGTCCCAAACAAGCTGGGGGCAATATGGTGGTCATGTGAAACTCTGGCTCAAAGTAAAGCCCTCAGCCTGAACTCAAAGAGGGAGAGATTGAGGGGCGGGGAGAGAAAGAGGAGGGAGAGAGGAGAGGGAGGCAGCAGGACGAAACTAAAGTGGAGGGGCGGGGTTATGGATTTGGGGGGTGTAATGTCTGTCCACTCCAAAAAACACAAAGCAAGAAAACTCATTCATGTAATTACAATACAGTCAAAATGTTGAGTCACAGCAGACTAGTCACAGTTTCTGTGTTACAAAAATGGTTCCTAGGCTTAACATAACCACCATGAAACGTTTTGTCTTTTGTTAAAGTTAAGGGCCATGTGCCCATTTTCCCCCATGTATTTGACCTAAATATATCTTGCCCCAGTAGAGATGGACTGTATAAGAAGCTCTTGAGGTTAAAATAAGTCAGTTTAGAAAGCATTTTATTGTCCAATAATCAGGACGCACACTGTCATACTAGTTGTTAGGTTTATTGTCACTGCAAACCATTTAAAATGATCTAGTTTTGTTTGTCATGTTTTTAAGAAAGTAAAAAATCAGGTACAGTACCTTTTTAAGTTTACTGTATGCATTGCAACCATACAAATTCTTCTTAACCTGTGAACCTGCGTGCTGAAACCTGAAACCTATCTTTGCTTGTTGCTTGCTTTAGTGGAGGTTATGTGTGGTCACTGCCTGTCTGTGTCTATCACATCAAAGCCCTCACATGCACAGGCGCCTACCCGGGGCTGTCAGATTCTGCTAGTCCATCTTTTTTATATTTACTGAGCCTATACTACAGTTATAACTAAATTCAGTTTTAGATGCTGTTTGATCTGACTTCACATGGGTTTGTGCATTTGGACTTCAGGACGTTTTGGACTTTATTATTAGATGTAGGAATAAAAGTATTAGTTAATAATATTATGTGTAGACCAGATGTAGTATCATATTTAGTTTTATCACCTATTGACTTTTTTTGTCATTCTTCTATATCACTATATCACATTCTGTTCAAAACTAAGGCTGTTTTGTTGTTGTATTGTGCTATTTGAAATTATTTGATATTCATTCAGCTTGAGAAATTTAGCAGTATCGGTTCTAATTCTGTGCAGTCTTTGTGGGATCATGTCTTATATTGGCTGCCACTGCACAAGTTTTCGAAATATACTGCAACTAACTGTGATATTTCTGACAGGCATTGTAATTGGAGCTCTAATTCTTGGGTATGTCCAAAAATAGCTCTAGCTGTCGGCCTTATACCACAGGACGCTCAAGATTCTGACAATTAAACCCAGCTAATTGACCTTTCTAGATTTGATAGTTGGTTACCTTAGAACCTTTTTGCAGTGGAACCACTCTGTTCCACCTTATGAAACAGGATGTGCTCCACTTTGTTTTTAAACGCCATACACCTTCACTAGAATCATTTGGTTCTAGATCATTTGGTCCTGGAATTGCCAATCTCTACTGAACAAAAGGTAAAATGTAGCTGTTAACGTGAAAACTACCACTATATGACATCACAAGGTGGAACAGAGCATTTTGAGCTTTGGAGATGTAGACAAACTAATAAAGGGTTGCTCAAACATTTATGAATGAAACAAAACACAACTCTAAGCATGTTTTTGAGCAGGCAATGTTACTTAAAGCTCATAAGAATCTGTTTTGTGTAATATAGGACCTTTAACCGAACCGAAAAACTATGGAATCTTTGTATTTTTATATTTATTATCTTTATCTTATTACATCCATCTTTTCCTTCAACAGTTGAGGTGTTTTTGTGGTCTCATTGTCATGTGTCTGTCATATCAATGAGTCAACCCGAGTACCCCTGTGCATCCTTTCCTGTCATTTCCTTGTTTTTTGGTTTACACTGGTGTATATTTACAGCACTGTGTATTTACTACTACATGCTCATTATTCTCTCTGATCTCTCGCAGGCACTGGCATCTCACAGAGTGTACCTCTTGACGGCTCGTATTCCTGCTAAGGTAAGCATCACATTCAGACCTATTTGGTCCCAGTTTAAGTGCTATGTCTGTGGCTGGCTGAGTTTAAAATATCAGCTATTTTGTAACAGTAAAATTACATGCGTTGTCCATTGCTTTTTATACCTCCAAATGCTGGTCTTATAATGTGTCACAGATGGGAATTCTTTTGCACATTGCGAGGTACTGAACATCTGTTGTCGCATATTTCACCAAAACAACCAGTATTTAAAAGAGTACAGAGTAGTATTTGGGTGCATTATATTCTTATTTTGTGTTATTACTACATGCCTTACAATGATGGCTTAAACTGCTGCGATTACGGTGATAGTTTCTCAGTATATTGCTAAAACTTTGGGTTCATGTGACCTCACAACTCTCTAAACTGCTCAGAGGTGGAGGGTGGAGGGCAGACCAGAATGCTGTGGTACAGTTTGCTGTTTAATCATCAACATGCAGATGGTTGTCCTGGGCTGTTATTAATACCTCTTTACTTACTGGGCCTTTCCACATGAAAAACTAAACTCGTATGATGTTCAACAACTTTTTTCTGTGAGGTGACGTAAGGATGAGTGTGAAAAGTTACATTTGGACTAGGCAACACAAACTTTTGACTGACTGTACTTTATATTTTCATTTCAAAACACAACATTGTACCACCCTGCTTGAAATCCTATTAAAGGCTCTGTATTATGCAAAGTTTTAGTTTAAAACACAGTGGAGCACTTGTATTACCACATGACATCACAAGGTGTAACAGAGTTTTTTTTTATTTTTTTTGAGAGAAGAAATATGTGTGAATGAAACAAAACACAACTCCAGGTATGTTTGTAATGAAGAAACAACTTAATAACATGGATCAGAAAATAGTGCAATATGGGCCCTTTAATCAAAATGTGTATTTCTAAAGACATTTCTGAGTTAGTGAAAATGTAGGGCTTAATAAAAGTGTTCTATCAGTTGTATTGCGTCATTGCTGTCTGTCCCCTGTGACCTATAATGGCATTAAGCAGGACAGTTAACTCAATAATCTACATTGAAATGACAAAGTAACTTGAACAAGTGTAAAAGTCCACAATATCTTTTGCCCATTTCACATTATTACGTTTAGTGCTGTGCCAACCAAACAGCTTTATTCTAAATCAATAACAGGCCCCTGGGGAAGTTTTAGGTGATTGATTAGAAGCTTAAAAGTGATTTATGGATTTATTGGAGGCCACAGCGAGTGCTCCACTTGTCCTCTTTCTCCTGTCACATGTTTTCTATGTACTGAGCGAATTGTGTTTATTTAGCTGTGTTCAAGTGTTGTTTGGAAGAATCCCCTTGTGACTATAGTCAGATTAGCGTCAGTCCTACCTCAGTCTGGCCTCTGCACTCAGTCAACCTGCTCTCTGCTCTGCATTACAGTTTTATACTACCTTTTTTTAGCTCATGGAATCTTCCAGTTGTAAAAGATTTGTGAGAATAGCCCATGCATCTTTCCCCATAATAATTCCTCTTTTGACAGATTTAAGGAACACATGGCTTTCTCCATTGCCTTAACTGAACCTATTTATATTGACAGTTTATTTTGCATCTCATATTTATTGAGCTTTTCAGTCATGCTTTACAGTCCGATTGGTTCTTGTTGGTTCATATAATCAGCACTATAATTTGTACTCTCTAACCCCTCTTTCTATATGCCCACCCATTGTTCTGTACTTATTTACAAGTATTAAAAAAAAACCCTCTTTTTCTTCAATAATAAAACCACAGAAATGAAGACTTGTTGCTTGCTACAGTGAAATGCCACATGGGGCCTATCTTCTGCAGTTTTGAACAGAAAATCAATTAGCCTATTTCTGTTATTAAGCCATTTTAGACTGTTTAGACAGTCTAAGACTGTATTGCTGTTTTACAATGAACAAAATGTCAATTGGTGCACTGGCTTAATGCTAAATACCTGAGCAAACATGCTGACAGCACTGTACCAATGTGTGAGCCATAGCTTATAAACACATGTAACTTTTACCATGGTCTTTCTTCTAAAATACATTTTATTTTGGAGTTGACAGTCCTGAATTGTAAATAGTCTCAATAAGGGGAGCTTGTGGATTTTCTGTTTGAAGTCTTAGCGGCAATAGCGGTAAACCTTACAGCATGTTTGTTTCTCTGTTCTCAGAAGCATGTGAATTCCCCCTCTAGTCTCTTGCACACATCTCAGTGGGTTTGGTCTTGATGGCTGGGCTCCTTTTGAGAAGCTGCAGGGCCTACAACCTGTCAGTGCAAAACTAAACACACGTTCATTCATCTCTATTGTTTTGTTTTAGTTTCACGTCATGGTGATATATCTTTCAGTCCAGACAATTTTGGTCTCTTCATTTGAAAAAATATTTTATGTGTAAAAATTGGTCAAAATTGTATATGTGACTCATACAAGATTCTGGTTGCATCTCTCTCCTCTCGGTGTTGCACTCTCTCATTGGCCCTAGCTCAGGTTTATCAGCTCACTTATCAGTCTTCCCACTTAAACTACCATTTACTCACTATTCAAGCCTTATGTCCCGAATGACCTTGTGCTAGTAGTTCATTAGAAGAATGGTATGCCATCGGTATTAAAAAATACAGCATAAACCATGCAGTGCAAAAATAGGCTGTAAGTGGCAAGGAAATATAAATAATTACACTATATCCTAGACATTTTAAATGCCTACAGACGCATCTAGTTACCGGCAAACACATCTAGTTACCAGGAGACACATGTCGTTACCAGCAGACACATGTAATTACCAGCAGACACGTGTAGTTACCAGCAGACGTGTTTAGTTACCTGCAGACGCGTGTAGTTACCTGCAGACGCGTGTAGTTACCAGCGGACGCGTGTAGTTACCTGAGGACGCGTGTAGTTACCTGCGGACGCGTGTAGTTAACTGCGGACGCGTGTAGTTACCAGCGGACCTGCGGACCAGCGGCAGAGGTAGTTACCTGCAGGACAGGCAGTTGTAGACACAGGCAGTTACCTGCAGATATGCAAAGGAAATGGTGAGCTTATATAAATAAACATGAATGCAGATGCTGAATGAGATCAAAACAAACAAAAAGACTGGCTACACACTCCATTGTTCAAAATACAGTAAAATAATGAATGAAATCTCTGCAGTCGATACTGTTTGCTCACAGACAAAGACCAAACAAGCGATTGCACTGACTACTACACACAAGTGTATAGACAGTCTGCTCTGAAGTCTGAGGCAGTCTGGAGGAACACAGCTCCACCTGCACCAGTCTGGCCCTACTCCCTGGCCTGCCCTGAGGCTCTGTCTGACGGAGCACAGTGAGACAGAGGGTACATGTACAGAAGAGAGAGGGAGAGAGCTTGCAGTCTTTCCTCCAATGTGAAAGGCTCTCCACTCCTTTTTAGGTATGGAAAAGAAGGCAGCTGCTTTGTCCCAGTGCTCTTTGTCTTGAAATATCCACTCGATACAGAATTATAAAGTGTGGTGCTAGCATTTTTCTGCTTGTAGTATATGGCTTTGTTGTTAATTAAACTATGTGAAGCCAAAATAATGGATCAAAACAAAAAAAGAGTATTATTGTGTTATGGAGTAGTGAAATACTGATATACTGTGGCCCATAACTGACATTTGGCAATACCAATATTAAGATATCTATATAGCAAGGCCCACAAATTCATGTTAGGTTATAGTGGTGAAAAATAATTTCAACTTTAATTGCAAATTGATATTTTTGAGATACAGTATAATCAAATCTGCTGCATGTTTTTGAAACATTTTTGCCTGATTTCCATTCTATCGACATTTGAACTCAATTGTCTGTTTAAAAAGTAACTTCTGATGGACTCAGGATAAACTGGGAAAGATAAATGAACATGAAGAGACTTCAACAGAACAGTTCAAATATGGCTTCCAGCTAACAGCTACATTTTCAATACCAATGGGAAGACCCTTAAGTAAACCTGTTGTGGACATATCAACCATCCTTGGTATCAAGTGTACTTAGATTAAAAAGTAAACGTGACTTTACTTGACATGGTGGATGAATCAGCAAAAAGCCCCAGACTCCAAAGAAAAGGAAACAACGCTATTCTGTCCAATTATGAATAACAGACATTCCTCTGTGTGTTAGTCATTGTATGAGACCATGTACTTGAAAAGCTTTAGTCATATGAAGCAGACTCTAACATTTACTTTATTTTTTCAGGTGGAGCACTCCTTTAACTATCTGGAGATTCAGGGAATTACGTGTAATAAACCTACACAGGTACAAACCAACAGGCCACATCAAAGTCATAACACATCTTTCTTTTGGTACAGCATGAATGGTAAATGCTGTACCAAAAATACTCAAAAGGCATTAGGTCAAGTACTGAAAAAAGACAAAACATGCAATAAAATATCTCCATGATCCAAAAAATAATGACATTATTTTTATTACTCTACTGTTTACTTATTTTAGTTGTACTACACAACTTGAGTTTGCATCTCAATATTTATTATGCAGGTCTAGTTCTAATGCCTTATTCAAATCCTAATTGTTGTGGCAAAGTTTTGATGCCTTTTATTCCACTGCTGTTTTTGAACTTTGCTGTTGCAGCAGAAAACTTTCCCCTTGTTGGGATGAATAAAGTTACCTTATCTTTACTAACTATATGATCACATTTTCTTAGGGTATAATAGACCTACATAGTTGTTTTATCATGATTTCAATGGATGACAAAGACAGAAACTGACAAACTTGTAGTGGTAGTAAATATCCCTTAATATTAAGATCCAGTGTATTTCTGTGCAGCACCAGAGCTCCCTGTCATTGACCATGATGTACCTATTAAATATGATAATCCTCTGCTAACCACACTGTTCCTGCAGCTGAACCTCTTACCCACTTTTCACTGCACGTCAGTCCATTGCTTATCATGACAGATAGCTCTGGATCCTTAATAAATAGCAGCTGGGATTATGATAATTTTGGCCTATGGAGAAGGCATATGTTACATCAGTATTTGCATAAGTAGCCTTTCAATGGCAAATGTCATTAAATCCTTACATTTATTTCCGATAAAGATACAAGACATATATCATTAGGGTTTACCATTTACTCCTTGACATTTAAAGAAGGTTATGCAGTAGGTGAAGTAGCAATCCAGTAGTACTAGAGTAGTACTGTGAGTTATAATATGTTCAAGTACTAAAACATTATTTGTATTGCAGCTGTCAATAGAGTATGACCGTGGATCCTTCTCGCTGAAGCTGCTTTCCACAGAAGAAGTCAATGAAGTTGTGGCACACATTGGAAACTGTATGCAAAGGATCTGTCCAGGTCTACCACCACCGTGAGTTCAAACCTCAAAATAGTTGGAAGTTGTGTTAGCAACTTAAAGCTACCGTCTGTAAGTTTATTTGACCTGTTCCCTCATCCCGTCACCTGGCCTTTGTTCAGACTCACCTATGATCTCTGGTCTTCTTCTGTCAGACCAAAGCTGGCACACTATCACACATCAGTAACGTAGATAGTATCTAGTGGTGTTATGTGGGAATGCAACAAGGCCATGTTGGCCAATATTATTACAAATGGGAGCTTTAATAGTATGTTTTTTTCAGAAAAATACAATGGTTTTCAAGCCTCAAGTCCAAACAAACATCAACAAATGAAAACCTGTTCACTAGTAGTCACAAAAACAATAAAAAAAAAAAAAAAACATGGTAAACTTAACACAGTGTGTAACACTGAGTGAAGCATGCATTAAGAATCAATTGTTGTACTGTGTGCAGTCATTTGCTCTAGTTTAATTTCTCTTTTACAGAAAAGTCATGAAGAAGCTTAATATGGAGCCCCCGGACAGGCTGACCTCTTTACAAACACAGTGGGAAAACCACAAGCCTGCAGAACCTGGGCCCTGTGGTAGGAACAAACTGCCTCACTCTGATTTACACAACTGCTTACTTGAGACTTATTTTTTCCAATGCAAAATATAATTTTGACATACCCTATCTACTGTAACTCTTTCATGGAGTTTTGCTGAAGTAATTTTAGCCTTAATAAATATCGATGCTTTTATGCAGGTGGCTTCTCTCAGATGTACCGATGTGTTTGTGACTGGCTTGGATTGCCTTACAGAGAAGAGGTGCAATGGGTCAGTGTTGGGTCCATTACTATTATTCTCATCTAATGGCTGGTTTAATGGTTGGTTAATTTTAGTAGCTAATACACTTTATTGTTTCATTTAGGATGTAGACACCATCTATTTAACACAAGATTCTCGAGAACTCAACCTGCAGGATTTCAACCATTTGGAAAACAGGTAAGCTCCCAAATCAGGATTTCAGAATTCTTTCAAATTATGTTCCAACTGTGTATATTTAAAGTAAAAATGTTGTTTTGGTGAACTGAACAAAATGTTGTGTTTTGTTTTTTTTGTTCCTCAGAGACCTGGTGGCCATAATTGCAGTGTTGGAGTTTAATCAGTGGTTTACCAAGCTATCCACCAAGGACTGTAAACTGGTCAGTCTGTTCATATAATCATTACACTGACATAATAGTGCATAATAATAATAAGTGATGACAATTACCAAAATCACCTGTTAAGCCAAGAGACTCCCTGAAAGCTTGGCATTTACTTTATTGGGACTTAAGATTCCATTGCAACCACGGCAACCCACATTTAAACTTTATTCACCTGTCCTGCCTACACAAAAAATACTTTTTGACAACACACGTCACAGTCAGGTTAAGGTTAGGATCAGGGTTAGGACAAAACTGAGCTGTATTTTCTTAGACAAAATAAATAAATATTATTAGTTAACTTTATTTAACGGATCACAAAAAATACTTTCAATGTCTCATAGAACTTTACATCTGCTGATTATGAAATTAACTCATTTCAATCAGTTAGCTTTGACTGACATGCAGCACCTTGGACAAAATGCAGAAAATTTAGGGAGTCCTGTTAAGATAAACCTTCCTTTGGACTTCATCTGTTAGCGTTTACCATATCCTTGCCAGTTAGGTAGACTATAATAAAAGACTAGCTGTTCCACTCTTGCCACTACTTATTGTCTAAAACTGTATATGCAAATGGACTGTTCCTCTGCCTTCTTTGTGCCCATGCTGTGTGTTGATAGAGGATCAGTGCTGTGTTCTTGTGTGATAAGATTGTTAATCCGACACAGACAAAGAGGTTCAGTGTCTCAGGCTGTTGCCCCCTGCAGATCTCCATTCCCCACTCTGTCTCAAGGCTTTGCCCAGTCGCACCAATTACCACACCAGACTTCACTGGTGCAAACAATTACCCGGCATTTGGGGCAATAGAATAGACACTTTTGATATGAATATTAATATCTTCTTGTTCTTTAACATTGGAGATCAGAAAAAGGTTGAATAGAGTGGATTTTTTTAAATACCATTTGTTACTGTATTCTTCCAAACAAGTTTTCTTAACCTTTGAGTTAAATTTTACCATACATTAATCTTGTAGAATGCTTAAACTTCCACTATGGCATTTGGAGATTTTTGGCACATGTTTAGATAGATGTAGAAATATCATCTGATTATCATTTTTTGGAATAATAAAAAAAAAAATCACATTAGAAGAGACACTTAACTTAATAATGTCATATATTTGCATCAGCCTGGCTTTTCAGCGAACAACCTTTGCAAGCAGCCCTGTGCAAATTGGCAATGTGCTAATGAGATGGCTTAGATTTGTTATTGATCTTGTGCTGCTGGAAATAATAACAGCAAGATGGCAGTGAACTAGCATAGTAGCACAGGTCTGTGGACAAAGCTGCCTTTATGTCAAAACAAGTGCGAAAGTGTCTGGAAAGATTACATTTTAGGAGGAAAGCTGAAAAAAGAAGATAGCTTGACATTTTCCGGGTTTGGAAAAGAGTCTTCGCTTTTCCACCACCAGATGTAAGCTGCCTGATGTTCCAGCCAAATCTATTGACTCACACAGTTCAACTGAAGGGCAGCAATCCCATTAGCTTTCAAGTTAACACTAACATTTTGATTTATGTTCAGAATGTTTATATGATTACTCTATTACTACTGTTTGGGTGTCATGTTTTGTGTGAAAAGTGTGTATAAGAAACATTACATCAGGACAATACAATATCAGGACTAAACCTAGCCTAAAGTAAAAATGGGAGACTCCTATACAACTTTCCCTATAAGAATATATTTGTGAAGTCATACTTACATACAAGTTGAAGATAACTGCAGTCACTCTGGGCTACGATTATAGTATAACCATCTCAGTTCAGAGATAAGAAGTGTTTCTGGGCGAAGATGAAGAGGATAATAAAAAGCGCACACACATTTTGAGAGCCTTCCTCATTATTCTGCCCATCTCCAGATCAATCAGCCTGTTTGTGTGGCTCTAATCATGAGGGGGAAGAAATGACAGAGGAGGAGCAGATGAGCAGTGGACAACAGTGATGAGAGCACTTCCTGATTGCTCTTTATTCACAGTGAAATAAGCTAACAGTGTCTTTTAGCTCAACATCAGGGCCATAAAAGCCCAGCAGGGGTGTATTTGAGAACAGTAAATTCATGTAGTCCATGCGGCCAGTGTTTTGGTCTTTGAACTATAGTGCCACGCAAGAACTGTGGCATAGTTGTTTGTATATAGTCTATAGTTGTATAGGGATTTCAGTCAAATGTTTCAACTATAATTACATTTTTATTACCATTTTACAGAGTACATTAAATTACTTTTCCTATTACAATATAGTTAACAGGCCTTTGTTATTAGGTCTTATTTTAGCATGATACTTGTATTGCCCCCGAAGGTAACATTACTGTTTTATTGTGCAAATTTGAGAGTGGCAAGAGTAATCCCAGGAAATTCAAATTTGAATCATCTCAGAAAATGTTTAATTATTTATGTAAACTAATATCCTTTGCAATCTCCATGGGGTCTTGTTATAAAACCTGCCCTCGTGGTTTAAAACTGCAACTGCAATTGCAATATATGTCAGAAAATATGCATTCAGATAAACATTTAACCCTAACCTCCATATATTTACCTCATTATTCCAAGTATATTTTAATAGACTGTATCCACCAGTGTATCAGACTTGGATGTATGAAATTGAACACACCGAGCACTTCACCTGAACCTGATTATCAAGTCTACCTTATAATCAACCAGTGCCTTCACAGTCTGAATAACCTTTGTGCATTGTCTATTTCTCTATTTCATCCCTGACTAACCCTAAAACTCCCCATCTGACATGATCAGTCCCAGCTCCCTGCCCACAAATGTATTCCAGTTCTGTAAACACACAAACAACACTTTCTGTGTCCCCCACCCCCTACCCCTCTCTTTCTCTCTCTCAGTCCTTCCCTCTTTTACTCTCTCTCTCTCTCTCTCTCTCACTCTCTCTCACTCTCTCCTTTCTGCTGGAGATAACAGTGAAGGACAATGTGGTCTGTCTTTTGTTGCACTGTCAGTGCTGGTTAGTTAGTGAAAGGTTCCCTTATTGCGGAAATGCCAAGTATAATATCACCATAAAGGTCCAGTAGAGTTCAATTGTCTGTTATAAAAGATATGACAGCAAAGTCAAATAAAGTTGTAATATCACATTATAACATAATTTTACCATATCCTGTGATAAAATTATGCAACATTATAGAGCCTATACAACGGAAGTATTGAAACAATAGCATAATACAAATCCATGTAGTGACTAAATAAAACTGTACAAATGTATGTCAACTTTACGTGTTTAAGTGTTTTAATAATGGTAAATGTTTTAAGTTATAATTTTTACTTTTATTAGACTGAATGTGCTGCACCAGAATATATGACTTTTTGTGCTAGTGATGTTTCATATTATATACTACTTTTAATGTTGCATTATGTAACTTTTCTGTTGCTGAACATTGTCTCCATGGAGATGTTACTACTTTGCCTGTGTTCCACAATACAGCATTAGCCTTATCTGTCTCCATGAAACAAAGTGATGCCACTAGGACAATTTACAGGTCAGCTAGGCAATGGCCCTTTTAAGATGTACATCCATACTGCACTCTCCCTGTCCAGAACAGTGAACTAGGTCAGTGAACATGTTGGTAGGACATCATCAAAACTGTTGAATATTTCATTTTGCCCAAAACTGCTCCTTTTACTTCCTCCTGTGCTGGATCTGCTCTCCATAGTCTTGGCTTGTCACAAATGCACCATGCTTCCCTTTCACTTCCTGCAGCTCAGCTTTAATTAGCATAAATGAGCAGGCTCCCAGGGTATTTTCACTGTTTCACCCAGAACACTAGCGGGACTCATTTAACCTAAAAGTATACCACTGAGCTTGCACATGACCTTGGATGTTTCCGGTGAAGCTTTGGCTGTTCCTGTTAAATGGTGTTTTGGCCTTGGAGCTAAATCCGTTAATTAGAATATTTTTAAGCTTCTGATAAAAGTAATGAACTAAACACTGTTACAGATCCAAGAGGAGAGAGTATGACTGCTTTGCAAACTTCACATAATATTGAATAACACATAGGTCTTATATGTTTTACTATTTAGAAACTACAAACCCATGTAGTCTTTTCATTGACATGTATTTTCTGTATGTTAAAGTCTGCCGATGTGTGTGAGGAGATCCTAAGAGTGGTATCAAGATCAAGTCGACTGGAAGAATTGGTTCTGGACAATGCAGGACTGAAAACGTATGTAGACTTTTATAGGCTTTGGGTTACAGTCCAGTGTACATAACATCCCAAAACATGCACAGTAGTTCCTCCAGCTAAGGTAATCCTGACCAGGCCTCCCTCAAGATCCTGGGATTGGTCCGTATGCCCAGTGCTCCTGACAGGTTATTCTAGCTGCATTGAAGGATGGGTCAGATGCACAGGACAAATTTCCCTATGGGGGTAATAAAGGCTAACCTAACATAAACTAATACCATACAAAATACATATACTAGTACTACAAACAGGTACAGAAGCAGGGGAATTACAAATGATTTACTTTTTTAATTTTGCTATACTGATGTTAATTTGTCCTATAGAGTGTGCCTGTATTCTAATAAACTATATCAGTTACAGCTATACTACTGGAATAATAAAAGATATAATATAGTCCCTCCTATTTAAGAGTCACTAACAAATGTTGTATACTTGCTGTTTAACGCATCACATATCAATTCACAGAGATTTCGCCCAAAAGCTCGCTGCTGCCCTGGCGAGTAACCCCAGCTCAGGACTCACTACCATTAATCTTGCCAACAACCCTCTGGAGGATAGAGGTATGATGTACACACTTATCTGTTGCAGTGTTTTTATCTGTGCCGTGGTGCCACTCTGGCTCCTGTTACTCAAGACTGGAGTGTTTCTCTTGGCTGCCCACTTTGTTGTATGAAATCGTGTTGTGTTTGAGACTAGAAATAAGTGAATGTTATATTGTTATAGCAAATGAATTTGCTATAACATATTTGTTATTTAAAAAGGATAAATGATGTAACTTTTCTGGTGGGGGGTCAGCTACCAGCTGGAAATGTTTTGGTGTTAAACTTATCTATCTTGTATTTATTAAATTATAGCTGTAGTAATTGATGTGATTGCGACTTGTTTTCGAGTTTTGAGCATCAGACTTTCACAGCAAACCTTGACACCTCTGTCCTGTGCACTTTGGTGTATTCCCCTCCAAAGTTCAATAAAGATTTTATTCAGGACAAATCTCTGGACAGGCCTATTACTGCACTATGACCAGTGCACAGTGACAATAGTAATATTCATGTCTGTTGTGAATCCAGACCTCTAGCAAAAGGCTTTTTAACTTTTAACTTAACCCACTCACTGTTGGGCTCAGTACATGAGAATGGACAGATCCTGGACTTGGTGTTGTCCTTTGGTCTTGTTGTAAATCTGATAGAGATTTGCTGAGTGTATTTTTCAGACCACTTTGCCATGTTGTTCACTATAACGCCTCAAAGTGTAGTTAGTCGGTGTCTCCCAGCATGCTGAGTGCACACAATGAACTCTATAACTGCCTCGTTGTTTTCTGGTGCATTCAATGCATCTAAAACTATGAATGGAGATGATTGGCAAAACACCACACCAGATGGTCTGCTCTCTCGTTTCAATGACACTTATAGAGGTTTTGGATGCAGTGGATGCAGTGGCTTCAGTAAGACTAAAGTGCACAAAGCCCATACCACAGTCTTGGCTTAATGAGAATACACGTGAGGTCAGGCACGGATACAGACGTGCTGAGAGGAAATGGGAAAACGTCTACAGGTTTTCCTGTAAATATCTAGAGATATATCCTAATCTTGAGCCAAACTCATCTCAAAGTTGCCCTTTTTGTCAAAGGTTTTAAAGAAGGTTGCATATGACCAAAAACAGGTTTACCTTAATCTGAACAAAATCTGGTTTTAAATCCCAGCACAGTACTGAAACTGCTCTTTTAGAAGTTTTTAATGTCCTGCTTTTAACTGTTGACTCTGGGAAATCTGCAGCTCTTTCGCTTTTTAGGCTTATCAGCTGCCTTCGGCATGGTGCATCACAGCAGCCTTCTGTCCCACCTGGAGACAAATGTGGGCTGTTGGTTTCGATTCTATCTGTCAGACAGGGGTTTTCTGTGAACCTGGGACAGTACTCCTCCTCTGTGTCTCCCTTGAGGGAGTTTTTTGGCTAAACAAACCCACTGCTTGGGCCTGACAGTTTGATTGGTCCTCTGTCCTCTTATTGTCACCCTGCAGTGAGGAATCTTCTGGCGATCTGGTGAATGTGGACTATGTTCAAACTTGACAAGCACATTAGCCTTGTCATAAAGTTAAGCTTCTTTCAGTTCAGGTTCCTACTTAAAGTAAAGCCTTACCCTCTGCAGGCACATTTTGAAAACGCACATTTGTAAAATTGCGTCTGGATTGTTGTAATTGTTTGTATGTGGGGCTGGACTAGGGCTCTCTGCAGCGCTTACAGAATATCCAGAACGCTGCAGCTCGCCTGCTGACAAAAACGAAGAGACGAGAGCACATCACGCCTGTGCTGTGCAACTTGCACAGCCTTCAGACAAGCAAGTGGCGGGCTCTTATGAAAAGTCGCATGGTGGACCTTTAAATATAGATATAAATTTGATGTAATGGTGAAATCTGCTTTGTCACAGTTCAAGAAGTGCACAAAGCTGAATATTTTATGGCAAAACGTCACAGTCTGTCTGTCGTATGAATTAAAGATGGTCAATGCTTGCATATTCAGTCAAATGCAGGCACTTGATAGGAAATGACTGATAGAAAATTCTTGGCTTTTTGTTGCAGGTATTTCATCTTTAGGTGCTCAGTTTGCCAAACTTCAAATGGGACTAAAACATTTAAACTTTTCTAAGACCTCACTATCACCCAAAGGTAAGATCTATTATATATATATATATATATATATATATATATATATATATATATATATATATATATATATATATATATATATATATATATATATATATATATATATATATATATATAATATAATTTTTTGATTATTCTGTGATATTCGATGATAGACAGAACAGTGGGGGGGTCTGCTGCTTGCTTTGAATTAGGGCTGGGCAATTACTTCATTGCACAATTATGATTTTTAATCAGTCCAAGCAGTGAGTGATTAGTAGTCTTTCAAACAGGGGAAGCTCTTTTCATTTCCATTCTTATCTTATCCTAAAATTTAACTACCTTCAGGTATAATAGATATGTAATACAATTTTAATAGTAGTAAAAGTTTTTAATAGTTTAAAGAGGGAGTATTACACTTCGATTAATTGCTAACCATGTTACCTTTGATTGTTTTGAAAATACTTTATTTGCCAAAAACAGCGTATTAACACGTGGAATTAGTTTCAGTTTAGTTTCGCTAAACTCCCCCTTCAGAGCAAACACAATCATAACATTATCAGTATGCATCACACTAATGAAACTACTGCATCAGGTTTCTGAAGTTGTAGTATATTGTTTTGTATTCTTCTTTCGTATACCATATTTACAAAAAATGGCCGAGCGGGAGCATAGATTACGTTGGTTTATGGGCTCAGCATTGTACAGTATACTGTTAACTGTAAGGAGGGATCTAATGGGGCCCAAGAGAAATCTCTAAATTACTCAAACATGCATGGATGACATCTAAAACAATGTTATGACATGGTAGAAAGCTCCAAAAAGTTGATTTTGCATAATTCTACCTTTTAAATTAGAATGAGATTGTGTTTATTTTTATAATCCCAGTTGCACACAATTTAATTGCACAATAACCTTGCTTTGCAAATATGAAGGCAGAAGTAAACTTGTAATAATAATAGTAATAATAATAATCATAATCATAATCAATTTTTTATAAATCTAAAAATACAAATTAATCACATTAATTAGATAAATTGCCCAGAACTACTCTGAAGACATGTTTTTGGAATGTATAATAGTTCTAGTTGTAGTATTGTTTTTTTTTTTTTTTTTTTTTTTTTTTTTTTTTGGCTCAAGACACTGAACTTGCTGTAGGGACTCTTTGTAGATTAACAGATAAAACCGTGTTTACAAACCGCTCTCCTTTCCAAAGTCCACGGCTGCACTTCCTAAAATGAGCTCACTGCATTAAAGGGTCAATCTATAATCCATACTTTAAAAGCCTAAGCTCACAAGCACACCCACTGTATTAAGGGCATTGTCCAAGCTGAAATATATTATGTGAATTTTGTGCAGTTTGATTCTCATTCAGGTATATATATTTGAAACCTCTTAGTTATCTTATTTGCTCATTTTAGTCAAGCATAGCCTCACATATCTTGGAGCAGGCGTGCCAGATTGGAGCTGTAGAAGAGGTGCATGTGATTGCCATGTGAATGACTGGTTGAGCGAATACTTCCTAACTCGCATTCCTTCTCAACTAACACTTAAAGCGTTTCTATCGACTATAAATGCAAACTTAGTTTAGAAGGAGCTGGGACAAGATGTTGAGATGTATAAAATGGAAAACTACCTTACTGTACAATGGCCAATTATGTATTTTGAAGCAAAAAATATATTCTAAACATAAACATTCGTACACTTTCAAACAATAAATGGATTTTTTTCATGAATACTGATTTGTAACCTTGCATGTCGCCTAAAAAAAAAAAAAAAAATTCTGAATGTGATATAAATATAGATTTAAATTGTTTCATGAGATTTGCAAACTATTTTGTCTATTTAAAGTATCCCCATATCTTAACATTTTACGATGTTGAATTCAATATGCTATTCAACAAAGACAAATAGGTCTTGAATTTCCATATATTTTTACAACATTTAATACAACAATACACTGTTCCATACAGTGAACCAAGCAGTGGTCTAGAATTACTTTACTTTCATTTTCTGACTGGGCATTCTGATGGTGACCCGGGTTGTTTTCAGCCACTTCATTTCCTCTGCTATTTCCTTCAATATGCTGTCAAAACATGGTCTGGAGATGGGAGGGTGGTGATATCGCTGACTCTGTCCCTCTTTGTGTTTGTATTCAGGGGTGAACAGCCTTTGCCAGTCCCTCAGTGCCAACCCGTCCATCCCCGGCAGCCTGCTCCATCTGGATCTCTCAGGGAACATGCTTAGAGGAGACGACATGCAGGTAAAGGGGAACTGAGCAGATCTGTTCTGACTAATCGATTGTTAGCATCTCCATTTAAATGAATAATCTGTTATAGTTATCATACAATAAATCTAGACTTCATGCCATGTGCCAAAAAATACTGAGTTGCAAGCCTGCACCTTGACTCCATACAATACATTGTACATCTGTGAACGTACGTCCGTGAACCAATGAGAGCTAATGACATTCCCCCTAGATTTTGCAAGACATTTTGTTTGACCTTTATCGAAGCATCTGTCCGGGACAGAGATGCTGTTGGATGAGAACCATGTGGAAACAATTGCATGTGACTGTACTAGATATTACCTTCTGTCACTCTGATGTGAACCATGACAGAGAAACAATTAAATGGGTGGGACCAACAGTTCATTATAAAACATGTTTTCACTCAGTGGTTTAAATTGGACACAGGCCCTTGAAATCATATCAAGATGTCTTCAATCAGCATGCCTTCTTTATGTTAATGTGATTTAAAATACATATGTATTGAAGGCACTATAGATACAATTGATGAATTAAGTTGACTAAAATAATGATCTGTGACAGCCCAGGTATCAAACACAATGTCTGGGTATGGTTTAAACTGATGGCACTAATTGATTAGAACAGCATTTATGTGGGGCGAGTCCTGCTGGCTCATTACTAATCACTGGACATGCTGCACTGTAGGAGACTATTGACTTTTTAGAGCCTGGATACTGAGAATATCGGCTGGATTGTAGTTCAAAATGCCTTTATTTTTATATTAACGGATGGATTGACCATTGACAGTAAAACAATATAATTGTCAATGCATGCAATACATGCTGTTATTCTATATTTAGTGACATTTTGTCTTTTAGTACATAAAAAGCAGAACCATCATAGTCAGTTAACACTTACCCTTAGGATTACCAATATTACATAAGGAATTATAATGAAAGTCAGAGAAAGAAGGTTGAAAATAATTAATGCTATATTTATACATATCAAAATTGTGTGTTTTTCAGCATTTTTACCATTTCCTGGCTCAGCCAAACAGCTTGTCAACCCTTGATTTATCCAACACTGACTGCTCCTTGGATCAGGTAACGCATAAAGCATTAATGTCAAATCAACCAACATAATTGATTGCTTGTCCAGTAGCAACTGTTCATGACCATTTTATTTTGTAAACATGAAATTGCTGTTCAGTTGACTTTTCAAGATAAATGCTTAGTTTAATATATCATATGTGTTGGAACAAATGTAATTCAATTATAAGCTCCATGCACCAAATGGCCTGAATACAGTATGTGATGTATTGATGTGGGCCTTGCAAGCCAAATCCATGCATTGATCGCTTTGAGATGTAGCCAGCTGTCGGCTTGTCGCTGACGATATTGATTAGACTTTAAATCATATTTAGTCCCGCTAGCACAGGTTTGTGTTTGGCTAACATGATGCTGACTGTGTGTTGCCAGGTTTGCTCCGCTCTGCTGCGAGGATCAACCCAACATCTCTCAGTGCTCAATATGTCAAAAGGTGTCTTTCCCCACAGGTATGGCAACACAACCCTGGTTTAATACAGTATACATGAAAGCACTTAAGATCATGCCGTGGAATAAATTGGAGTCTCTGTACGCACCTGGCCTCTTTCATCTTCTGCCTGAATATATTTATCATGATGAAAATTAGTATGTGTGTGGGATAATTTAGTTGTAACATGAATCAATTGTGCACCTACTTACTCTGGAGAGACAACTTGTAAGCTAAAATAGCCGACAGCAAAACCCAAATTTGGACATAAAATATAATTTAAAACCCCACTGTGTGACTTAATAAGCTTAATGTATATAAACAAAAGTGCATTGTAATTGTTGATGTCTCATTAGAAAAGCCATGTGAACAGTTAGTGTGCCACCTACTGGTAAAGTTTGTAGTGTCACAGAAAAATGGTAAATCCTAAATGGCCTAATTGTGTGATAAAAGGTACATGATAATTGTTTAGTGTATCATATTTGGTAATAGATAGTATGCCACCTGCTGGTTATTAATTTGAATGCATTATTTTGTTGTGCATTCTTTTGACAATGTAATTTATTGGTAATGTCAATTATATTTAATGCAGCCCTTACAAACATGTTTAGATCCCTATCAAAGGCAAATTGGTCTGATGAGAAGAAAGTGGATGCTATTGTCTTTTATAAACAGCATTCTTTTACTTTTCTAATGCAGTTACACCAATATGAAGTATTTCTTTTCCCTCTCTTCCTCAGGAAAGGCAAAGAGGTGCCTCCATCGTTTAAGCACTTCTTCAGCAGTGCCCTGTCTCTCAGCTTTGTCAATGTGTCAGGAACCAAGCTGCCTCCAGAAGCCCTCAAGTGAGAGACCGCCCTTTCATGTGCTGCCAATAATTACCAGACTCCAAAAAAATGAGCATTTTTGAAGTTCATGAGCAATTTATCTTTTCTATATATTTTAGAGCGCTGCTTTTAGGGCTGGCTAGTAATGCCAATGTCAAAGATGTATCGCTAGACCTCAGCTGCTGTGAGGTAAGTAAATTCCAAATTAACATGCATTTGATATAGTGTTAATCTAATTGAAATGTTTTATTTTTTGCATTGTAATACATTAAGACTGTCAGTATATTGCCCTCATTATACTTGAACTGTAGGTGCGTGATGCATGGTAGCCAAAGAGTGTGGGTGTGTTTTTATAAATTAAATTCAATACTAATGTAAATCAATTAGCTTTTGGGATCCACTCCAAGTCCATTTGACATACCTCTAACACTGCTAAGAGCCTGTTTATTAATGGAGAAGTTGGCAGGAAGAGGTAAAAGCAAAAACTTGATTTGAAGTCTTATCTCTAATTGTTTCATCACTGCTCGCGCACAAACATGCACATGGCATCTCCATCTCCGCCCCTTCGCTCCAACTGAAAACGACAGCTTGTTATGCATTCAATGGGATTGCTAAAGATAACACACGAATACAAATTAGACAGGAAATTTAGTCCTAGATTTCCCATAGAAATCTTCCCAGAGTTAATGAACCGTTTCGTGGCGGCAACCCAAAATCTGCTCCACTTGCGCTGTCAGAATCACTATGAGAGCTATGTCCTCCCCTTGTAGCTTTATACAAATGTTAGTGCTCTGGTAAATGCATGTTTGTGTATGATCATTAAGCATCTGTGTTTACTGTCTATAATTGCGGTCTTGGCCCTCACTTCCTGTTTTTTACCCACAATGCCCCTGTAAGCTTGGCCATTGTGTAAGTACTAAGCCGCTTTCTCTAAATAATTAACACCCCATTCCTTCATTATTGTTTCTTGGTCTGGCAGATGCTTAATCATCCATTGGTCATTTTTCATATAGTTTTATAATTTTATGCTCCCACCCCATTGCCCTACAGCTGCAATTTACATACATAGTTGTATAGTACTTTATCCTATCTATTGCATGTTGTTTTTCATTTTTATGGTCCTAAATCTTTGCTTTATTACTTGTGAATTTGTAATGCATCATTGAATCATATTTTTTTCCCTCTTCGTCCTCATAGTTGCGATCTGGAGGTTCTCAGATCCTTGAAAGTTGCATTGCAGAAATCCCAAATATCTACAGCCTGGATATTTCTGATAATGGTAACTATTTATGGAGCCCTATGTAATATCATAATATTTAAACTTATTCTGCTATTTTCTTATGACATCTAGGCCTAGACTCAGATCTGTCCACTCTTCTTGTCTGGTTGGCTAAAAATCGCTCCATCAAGCACTTATCTTTGGGAAAGAATTTCAACAATATCAAATCAAAGTATGCAATCTACATTAATTACTTGTCTAAAGCAATATTCTGTAACAAATTTTCAGGTTTTTATATTTATTTATCTTTACAGAAACTTGGCACCAGTCCTGGATAGTCTAGTACATATGATTCAGGAGGAGGAGTCGGTAAGTTTAGGTTTAATTTATTTTCACCCATACCATTTCTAGCTATCTATTCATAAGTAAGCTACCTATCCAGTGGGGGGCAGTGTCACACAAAAATATGCCCGTAACAATGACATTCTCACGCAGTATTTTAATAATATTCACTCTGCCACTGTAACCAACAGATCAGTGTGTGGATGTAAAACAACTTTCTCCTGCTAAACTCGGACAAGACTGAAATCATAGTCTTTGGCCCACAGAAACAAAGAGAATGTGTCAGCAGTCACCTCCTGTCTCTGTCTAAAACCTCCAATCAGGCTTGAAATCTAGGGGTGATAATGGACTCAGATTTGAACTTTAACTGCCACATCAAATCAATAACATCTGCTTTTTACCGTCTAAAAACATTGCAAAAATCAAAGGTATATTGTCAAAACCAGACTTGGAGAGACTTATCCATGCATTTGTCTCCAGTAAGTTAGACTACTTTAACGGCCTGCTCACTGGCCTCTCCAAACGAGCGTGAAGACGGCTCCAGTACATTCAGAACGCTGCTGCTCAGGTCCTGACTAAAACTAGGAAGTACGACCACATAAGTCCTGTGCTGTCCTGTCTCTGCACTAGCTCCTGTAGCTCAAAGAATAGACTCTAAAGCAGTTCTGCTTGTGTACAAGTCGCTCCATGGCCTAGGACCAAAGTACATACACAATTAAAAATAATCATCATAAAATTAAGAGTGCAGAATAAAAACCTTTGTATGTTTTGATTTGTTGTATTGTGATTTTAATATCTTTCTGTAAAGCACTTTGAATAACTTTGTGTATGAATTGTGCTATACAAATAAACTTGCCTTGCCTAATATAGTTAATCAAATTGGTAAGCTTCACTTCTACTCTAAATTTCTGCTAATTTTTCTCATTTTATACATGTTATAATACAGTTAATTTAAGCATACCCTTGTGGTCTCATTGTATCTAGTCTCTCTCTTACAACTCAATTCATTAGCTCTTTTTATCACTGTCATCTGTAGGAGAGCTGTGACATACTGCCCTGGTGTAGGGCCTCACTCTTCCCCCGTAGGATTAAAATGGCTAAATTGATGATCCTATTGAACCTCTCTGTGCCAGATTGGTCTCTGGATGCTTGCCCTTTATCTGTGTGTGAGCTGGTTATCAGACTGTGCAGACGCAACCACACAACGCAAGTTGATGGATTGCTTCAGATGTTTTCATGGGTTAAATAAGCCTATCGATGTTAAGGTATTAAAAAGTATAGGACACCTCCAAGCTTCTCCTCAAGGCAATAACAAAATGATAAAAATTGAAGAATTATTATTTTCTTCACATTTTCTTTTCATTATGCACATTTTTTGTTTTAAGCACATGAACAAAAAAGGAAAACTGTTCAAAAAGCTTTTATTTTCATAAATATTTGAGGATTTCTTATAATGATCAGTATTAGCAGTAAATATTAATATCTAATTGAAACCTTTGCTCTTATCCCTCTCCCCAGTCCCTCACCTCTCTGTCTCTAGCAGACTCCAAACTCAAAAGTGACCTGACCATTGTCCTGAACGCACTGGGCAGCAATACCTCCCTCACCAAGCTAGATATCAGTGGGAACGCCATGGGTGACATGGGAGCCAAGATGTTGGCAAAGGCACTGCAAATCAACTCTAAACTCAGGTGAAAACTTGACACTTCTGCTGTGGTTAAAACATAAAAAAATGAAATGCTCACATTTACCATTACATTATACAGAGCCTGACCTACTCTTTCTGTACAGGGCTGTGATCTGGGACAGGAACAACACCAGCCCTCAGGGTCTACAGGATGTGGCGGCTGCTTTGGAAAAGTAAGTTATACTTCCCAAATATCTTTTTGATATCCCTTTATAGTTCAAGTCATAATATTAGTCATAATATCCATTGTTGCAACCTTAGTGTGAGTGGTGTACAATACAAGACCATTTGTGCTGAGCATCAGGAAACTTGGAGATGTGTTTCAATATTAAAAGAATGGAGCAGATCAGAGGAGGACCCAGGAGGCCAAACAACTGACACAGAGACTATAACAAAGAGAAGCTGAAATGAATAGAGGCGCTGACAAAGGCAGAAGGCACAAACACAGTCTGACTGATATTATTTTTTGATGATTTCTATCTGTCACTTTGGTTTGTGGGAAATGACACTAGCGTCAAACTGAATTGGTTTCTAGGGCTCATCTGTACATGCACCTTTCTCATCTTCTGTTTATCATATTCAGCCTGGAGCATAATCTAGTCTTTATATTGTATTACTCAATAAGCAGTTTTCATTTCTCTTGCCACTTGTTTCTGAATGTGATTTTGCTTTTGTCACACAGTCAACCTGCTGTATAATTTTATTATTCATAAATTCTTTTATATTGTTGCTGTTCTCTATTGCAGTATTGTGGTCATATTTGAAAAGGTTTCAACATGTACTGTTTACAAAATCAAAACCAACCTTCAGCACCCTCTCAGATTTCTCATAAATATGTATTATGTGGAGAGACCTCTATCACAGCCGCTGTAACCTTTGTAAAACATGGACTTAAGAGCTGAGAGCAGGGGAAGCTCAAGACGGACAGAACAAGATTGATTTCTAAATGCCTTTTAATCTATGGAATACAATTATAAATGTTTGTGAAATGCAGATGCAGATAAATGGAGGAGGTGTGTTCATTGTGACAATAATGTCCTGGCTTTAATCTTGTAGAAACTTCACAGTTCGATTCATGCCCATTCCAATCATCGATGCCTCCCAGGCTTTGAAGGCGAATCCAGAGAAGACTGAGGACGCCTTACTAAAGGTGTGTCAGCAGGTTCTATATTGTCTCAAGCCTTACACATTATGTATTATAGACTAGAAAGTATGTGCTATGGCAGAGGGAATCGATCTGCATTACCCTTTGAAGTTTATTTCTGTTTTTTTTCCCCTTAGATTGAAAATTACCTGTACAGAAACCATGAAACCAGAAAATACTTGCAAGAACAGGCCTATCGCCTTCAGCAGGGCATTGTGACCACAACCACACAAACGGTTTGTTTGCAAATGTTAGTTAAGGGTAACTAAACTTCAATACATTAGCACCAGGTAATTATTGTTATTTATTTCATCTAGGTTATTGACAGAATATGTGTAAAGGTGCAAGACCATTTGAATTCTTTGAGAAACTCAGAAGCAGACACAATAGTGGAAGATGTGAAATCTGCTGAAAACCTCATTAAGGATGCAAGAAATT
This sequence comes from Periophthalmus modestus, assembly GCA_019594935.1. Lineage (NCBI taxonomy): Eukaryota > Metazoa > Chordata > Actinopteri > Gobiiformes > Gobiidae > Periophthalmus > Periophthalmus modestus. Next base: position 10,125,260 of record JAIEZT010000124.1, on the reverse strand, counting down.
CAAAAACTGTAAGCAAGATTTATTTGGAAAGTGAACCTGCCAACCGAGGTCCCCTCACCTTTGCTGTGATTAATGTTTATTTACCTTTGTCTCTGTAGCTGCTCCCTAACCTGTACCATCTGGGCTTGTCTTCTCGAGAGGAGGTCAGCAGCTCTTCAATGGGGCCCATTCAGGAGAAACTGGAGTCTATGGCCGGAGAGGTCACCACAGTTATGGACCAACAGCTTCAAGTAAATAAATATGAGATATTGTTTAGATGGCTTTTATGGCACTTTTTTATTATTTATTCACTTGTGTCTTACTAACTAACCTTGTCCAAGGACTGCAGTTGGAAATTAGCTTTGGAGCAAGAACTAGCACATTAACAGAAATGTTCATTAATGTGCACTGTCATTGCTGAAATAATTATTATTCAGAAACTGAAAATTCACATTATACATTCACATTTTTAACTGCTCACACCAAGTTTTTATATACAGACCTTGTTGGAGTCTATGGTGGATGCAGCCGAGCGCCTTTGTCCACATGTGATGAAGAGGAGTAACCTCCGTGCGGAGCTGTTGAAAGCTAGTTCATCCAAAATGCTTGTTCCCAAGAGTTTTGTCACTAGAACTCTCCTGGAGCAGTCAGGAGTCGACATTATCAACAAAATCAGGTGAGAAAAGTGTATATCTGTTAAATCTGAAATGGTACTTTTTGGACAGTTATTATATCCTCTTCTTTATTTAGTGAGGTAAAGTTGAGTTTGGCATCATTCTTGTCGGATCGTATTGTGGATGAGATTTTAGAAGCACTTTCTACATCACAACATATACTGGTAAATATATCTTGTAATACAAGTAAAAATTGTATTGTATACTTGGGCTTTTAAACTGAATACATAGAAAAAATGTTTAATATTGTTTTTCACAGGCAGACCATCTGGTGCAGAGAGGACGTCCATTGGTGCAACAGGAATCTGTAGATCTTGATGTCCCAGAGGAGAAGATCCCTAAACGGGCCTCTACTGAGATTTTGGAGGGGGAAAGACTAGATGACTTGGAGACCTGCATGGTAATAGTTTTATGAGATTTAAAGTGCGTGAAGATGTAACAATATACCTGAATGGATAATAATCAACTTGAAGGGTTTTTGTTTTGTTTTTTGAAATGTCATTGTCTATTTTTAGATTTTGTTGCTTAAATATTTACCTCTTGTGCAAATGTAATTCTGGCACTGTCGCTAATCTC